>OX388218.1:3097070-3789140 GCA_947578815.1 Epinotia ramella
TTTTCCGACGGCAGGTAAAGTCTGGGATGCGGATGGAATCCTTTTCATTGATTATCTGCCAAAAGGGATAACCATTCCTGGTGCCTATTACACGGAATTGAACCCGAAAGTGTGGCAGGCAATCAAAGAAAAACGCCGAGGAAAATTGCGTGCTGGCGTGCTTTTCCACCACGACAATGGTCACAGATGGCTCTGACTACTATTCGCCAGGCTGGTTTTGAGATCTTTGACCATGCGCCCTACTCGCCAGACTTAGCTCCGAGTGATTTCCACTTATTTCCAAAATTAAAGGAGTACATTCGCGGAACTAAATTTGACGACGACAACGCGGTTATGCGTAGAGGAGTTTTTCGAGACCCAAGAAAAATTTTTTTTTTTGTAGGAATAAAAAAACTTGAAAAACGATATTCTAAATGTACAGAACAACAAGGAAATTATGTAGAAAAAAAAAAATCGTATGTTATTGACCCTATTTCTAAGCACTTTTTGATTTACCCTCGTAGTAACATAAAATTAATCAAATTTGTTCTTATACACATAAATCATAACATCATCATCAATTCACCATATCAGCCGAAAGACGTCCACTGCTGGACATAGGCCTCCCCTAAAGAGTGCCACAATGACCGGTCCTGCGCCACCCGCATCCAGCGGACTCCCGCGACCTTTACCTGGTCATCAGTCCACCTTGTGGGGGGTCACCCATGCTGCGCCTTCCGGTACGTGGTCGCCACCGGAGAACCTTTCCGCCCCAACGGCCATCGGTTCTACGTGCAATGTGCCCCGCCCACTGCCACTTAAGTTAAGCGATTCGGAGGGCTATAACGGTTACCTTGGTTCTGCTGCGGAAATCATTACATATCCCCGCGTAATATAGGTAATATAGATATTTAACGTTCCACTGATGTGATTCTAATGTGTTTCACCCTCTCGCTTCCACGCAAACCGACCTAAAGTAGGTATTAAAGTGCACAAAACTCACTGGAATGCGAAATCAGCTAATTTATATATAAATCCAATTTAACCAAAATAATTTAATTATTTCCGTACTTTACGAGAAGATCAGATGTTTATTGTAATCATGAGGGCCATACATTATTCAACATAGCTCTCGTAGGAAAACTCACGTATATAAGTACTTTGGTATATTCAAGTTTTTTGTCGATGGTTTGTTTGGAGACTTCGTCATTAATTTTAATTGGTGCCAAAACTTGAAGCCTCGAGCAAATTTGAATTAACTTTAAATGGCAATTAGTTATTGTTATGTTTCTTAGGAATTCGGCATGAATTCAATTCCATGTCGATGGTTCAATGAATATGTATATCGTTTTAGGCTTTTAGGTTGGAAACTGTATGAAAATTTAAAATTTAATTTATTCAGAACATGAGTTTTTTATACAAATCTCGCGGCTAAATTTTACGTATTTTTAAAATCATATACGTACTTTTCACCTCATCAGCTCAGAAAGAAATCTGCGTCCCGACAATAAACTGAAACTAGACATGAATTTCGTTTGCCACAAATGTCCAGGCCGGCAGGACTATTATTTGGTATTGGTCTCTACAATCACCAAAAACGATGTCTCCATCATCATCATCATCATATCAGCCGAAAGACATCCACTGCTGGACATAGGCCTCCACCAAAGAGTGCCAAAGTGACCGGCCCTGCGCCACCCGCATCCAGCGGACTCCCGCAACCTTAACCAGACCCCGTATCATGGTCGGCCTTATCACGCGATAAGTGACAAGATAGGAGCGTCGTCTCGTACTATCGAACGGTGTCAGCCAGTGACGGACGCTCTATCTTGTCACTTATCGTGTGATAAGACCGACCATGATACGGGGTCAGGTCATCAGTCCACCTTGTCGGGGGCCTACCCACGCCGCGCCTTCCGGTACGTAGCCGCCACTCGAGAACCTTTCCGCGCCAAAGCCATCGGTTCTACGTGCTATGTGCCCCGCCCACTGGCACTTAAGCTTAGCGATCCGGAGGGCTATATCGGTTACCTTGGTTCTGCTGCGGACAGCCTCATTTCTGATGTCTCCATAGCCAAATAAAAAATAAAAAAAAATAACGTATCTGAAATACATATTGTATCTTATCTAATTTTGATCTGTGTAGGCAAAAGCCCCTAAAACGAATGTTATCATTTGCTTTTCTATCCCATTTATTGTAAGTACTTGATGTTGAAAACGCAGTTCAAAAGCAGTACATGTTTTTTTTTCATACCTTCACATAACTCATCTTTACTATCTACTCGTATTATTATCATTTCTCTTACCGACTGTCCCTAATTTCTTTAATCTACCGTTTCTTTTACATACTGATACTTAAATAATATCTTTGAATACTATTCTTGTCACATAACTTTTTTATTATAAACAGCTAGCAAGTTTTCTTCCTCAATACCATTAACTATAAACTCCAACACAATATAATTTAAAAACTCTCAATAAAAACATTGAACGCATACAGTTTTCGCGCGCAACTGTGTTGACTGAATAAAGAATCCTAATAAAACAACGGTACTTACTAGGTAAACGATAAAAAACAATCGGCAGTCAACTCTATGCTCCGATATTCCAAAATGGCGCGCGTTTGGACAACGATTGGCCGTAGGCACCCGTTGCATTGAATTTGCATTAGCTTTCTGCACTAACCAGGATACACTGTTGACGACACAGCGAACTGGACATTCGTCGACCTTATTGAAACGGAATAAGGTCTAATAGTATACATTCCATCTTGACTTCGTTTGTATTTATACATCAGCTGGTCGATCACGTAACGCATTGTACGTGTGTCAGGTAGATCTAAATGTAATTTTCTATATGGAAAAGTGACAATTGCGTTATCTTAACGGGCGTTCGAAACGTTACGTGATTACCCCTCTAGTGTCAATTTATGTATGGAGAAATGACAGTTGAATCGTCTTAACGTACCTACTCTCGATAGTCTCGATATGTTACGTGATCGTCATGTCTGACCCAAGAACGTACGGTGTATCCCAAATGTACAGCAAATTGTTCTCTTTCTGTGAAGTGGTGTGTGAAAACTTTTGCGTTTGTGTGTCTCACATTGAGCCCTTATTTAATCACGATTTATAAATATACGTATCTAATCGAAGTAAAACCAGAATAAGAGAGAAATTCGCTTATAATTACACGTTATGAGCTCTAATTTCAAAATGTACCTACTATTTATTTTAACTTCAAAGTCCAGGTTTCACAGATTTTGAAAGGTTATAATTATAAAATACCTACCACTTAATAACCGTTATGTTGTCGTTGAAAGTGTTTAATATTCAATTAATAGCCAAACTTAGTTCAAGGAGTAGCCGCGCGAAATATTTCCCTTCATTCAACACGCGCCCAGGGACCTGACTCTCATAGCTATCGACATACATCTTAGATTATCTAGAACGTTTCGGGATATGGCCTTGCCAATTTCAGCGTTCCCAATCTTGATGTCATCTAAAATTGGCCTCCGGGACATAGGTACCTACATATATGTTTTACCGTAAAGTTTATCGCAATTATTTTTGAACGAATGCATAAAAGATAAAAATGCTTTCAAGTCTTTGAATCACCGGTACCAGCTGCAGTGTGCTGACGAAACTTTTTCCCACAAGGGAAGAAAGGATATTGATCCAGCTACATTTCTCTCGCTTTTGTTGATTACTGTAAAAACAGTGTTTCAACGATGGAAAGAGTTACTTACGCTCATCACTTTCTTGTAAAATACTCTTCATAGATGGCACTGCCTTTTCAAATTGCAGTTTTAATAGCGCTAGTACATAGAGAGAATTCTGAGATAAGCAGGTCGATCACGTAACGCGTTGTACGCGCGTCGGGTAGATCTAAATATCAATTTTAGTATGGAATAATGACAGTTGAATTGTAGCCCGAAGCGCTCATAGCCTCGCGGCGCCTGCGAGTCGGAAACGATAACGCAGGTTAAGCAAAGATGGCAGCGGTCAGTCTTTGGATGGGTGACCGCCTGATGTTTGAGTGGTTAAGATAAATGAGCGCTTCCGTGCTTTGGAAGGCACGCTAAGCAGTTGATCCCGGCTTCTGTCTGTGACAGTAGTCGTTAAGCCGAGTTCGAGGCCTTCGGGCGGCTTAACAGTCGAGTTGCCCACTCACTTGACAAAGGGGGGACAACTGTTACTCGCGTCCGCAGGAGCTACCTACCACAACCCTGCACGTGTCCCCTGGGAGTTGTGTCTAAAGAGTGACAACATTAAAGGCCAAAGTAATATATGCCATACGATTAAATAAATAAGTTGAATTGTCCAAATGCGCGCTAAAAATGTTACGTGATGCCAGTGATCGGAATTAGGTGAGCCAAAATACCTATTCTTCGCAAGAGGACATAATATAAAGTGCTTCAAACCGGGTAGAAAAATAATTTTTTTCTTGAATACCGGGTACTAGTAAGTCGTAATGTTCAACATACATGTTTTTACTTTTTTTTGTTTTTTAAAGGTCATAACTATTTCACACTTTTTCCTTCCTTCCTTATAAACCTTATGTCCCTTTTTACTACAAACTAACATAAGACATCCCGTACTGTATTTTTCTACCCAGTTGTAACCACTCTATATTATGTTTTCTTGCGAAGAATGGATATTTTGCCTCTCCTAATTCTGATCACTGGTGATTACCCCTGAGGACATACTACACTTGAATTAGGGATGTTGCAGACATTCGAATACAAATGTTTCGCATCAATTTCAATATCTGCATTCGCATCCGCAATAATCGATGCGGGGTTTTGCAGATGCGGATGTAGTACAAGTCACAGCGCACGCCGCCCGCGTGTCAGGTATTTTCGTCATAAGAATCTTCATTTTGCTTGTGTAATCTGACGATTCGCCGCATTCACTCAAGTGAAAAAAACTGACGCGTTAGATTTGTATACTTATCAGTCGCAACGTGTTTGAATACTGCGTGACCAATATAGACGTTGTTTTTGAGTGTTTGACCCGAAAATCCGCAATCGCGACATCCCTAATTTGAATTAAGTGCCTATACTATCATGCCGGCGACCTCTATTGTTAGATATAAAATGACAAAAACTTCGGACATGTGCAGTTACCTATAGGTACTTCTGTATATTCCATGCTGTGGACAACTAAGTTTGAAATTCACTGGCAACATACGCTCTGAGCCTCATTTTGAGCTGTACCATTAAGTTATATTGGCTTTCGAAATTCTATGAACTGGGTTAGACAACTTTGGTTAAATTAGAATTAATAAAGAGTTAGTTCCCCAGTTAGATTATGTGCAAGTTCTATGGAAGTTAAATTAAAATAGTTTCAAGAGCCAGTCAGCAACATACAAATTTAAACTTGTGGTTTGATAAATTACCTTTCATGAATAGAAAACGGGTACACACAGCCCTTACAGAGTGTACTCGTATGTTTTGCTGAGTGTACCTAAATGATTTCGAAACAACAAGTATTTCAAAAATGTAATAATTATAACTTTAAAATAATAGTTTATCGTTTGGCCTAAAGATCGACTGGTAGAAAATGCATTAAGTTCGCTTTTTGTATTTGTAACTTACTTTGCAATTAAGGCGCCGTAGGTTCATGGTCTTCTCTCCCTCTCATTGAGCATAAGCGTGAGCGAGATGGAAGTGCGTGCTCGGAAGCGCGGATATCATGTTTTTTAATCTTAATTTTTTGGCCGTTTAAATAAATAAAAATGATTTCCCTTAAACATCATATTGCGGATTTTTAGAAGCAATTTTAATATTTATAGCTTTTGTGCATAATTTGTTACGAATATTTTAAGTGTATTTTTGTGTGTTTTATACCTATGTTCGTGATTTTATTCTATCGAGCGAAATTTACTTAATCATGTTTCGAAGCACTGATTTCCCTGCAGAAAAGCCTCAAGATTACTATTCGTATTTTTTTGAAACCATATTATTATAAACAGACGCATTATATTGTTTCAAAAACTCTGTTCGCTTAACTTCGCTGAACCTACGGCGCCTTAAGTTTCAACACCATCATATCAACCGAAATACATCCACTGCTGGACATAGCCCCCCCAAAGAGTGCCAAGATGACCGGTCCTGCGCCACCCGTATCCAGCGGAGCAAGTTTATATTAATTTAATAGGAAATACTTTGACTAGAATGGTTTTCCAAATAAATTTGTATGAGTATAGTCTGGAGGTGCCAATTCTTGTGAATTCCTGTGGTCTGTGGAAAAGCTGCCTCCAATAATTAGCAATTAGCACCTTTGTTCAGCCCGCTCGCCGCGTAAGCCTTTTTCAAGATAGCACAGGCAATAAGAGAGCAGTAGTCAGAATCATTTCATGTGTTTTCTTCATTTAAAAAAATATTGCGCACATCAGTATTCCATATGCCATATTTGACAGAGGACATATCCCATATATAACCTAATAGTTACCTCATATTAAAAAAAGGATAACAATAATTATTTTCTAATGTACTATGGGAAGAGGGCTAACATATTCTGCGGACCACCTCTGGCTGTTGTGTTTTATTTGCATGAAGTTCGGCTTCTGCTCTTTTATTCTGTGTGGCGTTTCCTTTCTTTCGCTAATGAGAAACTTTCTTTATTGGAACCTCTATAGTCATTGCAGGCCTTGCCTATTGCGATAGGCAAGTAACTAAGGAAGTTATTTTATTTTCTTGCTAATCAATGATCAAAAATACATCTCTCTCAAACATACAATGAAGTATTGACGTAGTGTTCTTTATAATAGGGGTTCGAAATATCACGTTTCGGCCGCAGCGAGACGTGAGATCCGTATTGTAATTTCATACAAAATTGGAGGCCTGAAGCGACCTTCTTTTGTTTCGATATCAATTCATAAGACGACGTCACGACATTCAGACATTTAAAAAAATGTATAGTTTTTTTTTAGTTTCATTGCATGTTTTAGTAAAGCACTGTACATACCTCGGCGTGAAAAGTGATTTCCAGCCTGTTATCCCTAATCCGGGCCCACTATCTACTGGCAATTACTATTTTCCCTGTCTCTGCAGTAATGTTCTATTTACTGCTGGACGAGTACAGTTATGCAAAGTGCTTTTGCTACTTATGATTTAGATAATCGAAATACATACCACCTATATACTCGTACACCCAGACTATTAACCATCGTATCGTCTTCAGAAAAGACACGGTCTATATTTAGTTCATGATTATTCATCCAAATACATATACATACTTTATTATCACCATGCTTTTAACACTGCCTAGCTAGTGGGCGCCTTCGCCAAAGGCGCTTTTCGCTACAAACGAGGAAAATCACAAGATCGGCTACGTAGCGCGTAGCGATCCTTGGCATTCAAATGTGTTAAGCATAACTACAACTTAGAAAATTTGAAAAACTCCCGACATTTTAATTTCAAAGTCCATTATCTCAAAAACGGCTTAACAGATTTTCATAAAACATGGCTAAGAACATTAAGGATAAAATGATCTATGACACAAAAAAAACCGCATTCAAATCGGTCCATACGTTTGGGAGCTACGATATCACAGACAGATACACAGATACGTTATACTTATAACACCCCTCTCTTTGCGTCGGGGGTTAAAAAAGACAGATCCCACCTAATAAAAGGTTATATTTTTTAAGTTAAGCGCCACGTTTTTCTTAAGTTCTTGGCCGTATTCCCGTAAAATACGAACGTGTCAGCAACCTCCCGGGCCCGGGTTTCTTTTGTTACTCGTAACTTTTGCTTCTGCTCCTATTTTTCTGCAAAGTGCAATTCATTTCCCGGAGCGGCTATTGGGTTCTGGAATATTCGGAATTTGTTCGAGAATACTTTACCGGCTCCGGGACGTAGAAGACTGGCGGCATTATCACTCTGGATGGCAATGATTTGAACCCTAGCTCATACAACTGGTTTAAACAAAAAACGGTGAAGGAAAACATCGTGGGGATACCGGTCTAGTCTCAACAAGATCTAGTTTTCCTTCTGGATTGGAAGATCAGGGCCCTATTTCACCATCTTGATAATTGTCACCTGACAATGACAATTTCACGTACATTGCTGCGTCAATATGCTTTCCAGCAACTAATTTAACCTGTCGACGCAGCCATACAAAGCGAATTGACATTGTCAGGCGACAATTGTCGATTTGGTGAAATAGGGGCCAGATGACAGTCACTTTCGTAAAGCTAGTAAACAAAAAGCGGCCAAGCGCGTCGGACCACGCACAACGAAGGGTTCCGTGCCTATTGTCCATGATTTTTTTCATATTTTTAAAATACACGGTTCAAAAATTAGAGGGGGGGGGGGCACAATATTAGTGACTTTCGAGCCGATTATCTCCGACTCTATTCACTTAATCAAAGAAATGCTAAGAAACCTCATATTTATTTTAAAAGGCCTATCGATTAATGTGCCACACGTGGGCTTGCAATGAAAAAAATTTTTTTGACTTTCAGTTTTATGTATGGAGTGCACCCCTAAAAAAATTTTTTTTTTTGTAATTAAATTACTTATTATATTTAACCTATTATATTAAAACTATGTAGCAGCAAACCAAATTCACCTATCCTCAAAATTTTATTCAAATACACCTAATACTTTTCGAGTAAAATGCCTGTGAAATACGGACGGACAGACAGACAGACAGACAGACATGACGAATCTATAAGGGGCTGTTATTCATTACGCGCTCATGCGCCTCACCCCACCCGTCATGCTTAACAAAACTTGACCTCTACCTACTCTTATGCCCGCTGCACATTTGCGCGTGAAACGCGGCGCGTATCGCGGCATGAATCGCGTGTGAACTCTTCCTTGGCTCCACATTCGCAGTGTTCACAATTGTTCCCGTTCGCAGGCTCTTTGACGCGGGCCAAAAAACCGAATAAAAGTGGTTAACAAGGCTCGAAATCTTGGAAATTATGCGAATCGGCTCCACATTCACACTTTCACGCGTTCGCGCAGTGTCATCTGAGCGGCCATTAGGTACTATGAATCGCGTCGTCAAAATATAGGTATATTTGTGGGTGTGGTACAGAATAGCGGGGCTGTACTCGGTCATTCTATACTAGTTTGGACGATTCAGAATACGTAGTGTGTTTAAACGTGAGCACATCAGTATTCTAGGCTATACTCAAATTATAATATCGTTCGCAGTAGATAATCAAATACTTCGAGGTAACTCCTCGCCCCGTTCTGTCCAGTGAATATATATTTCATATTATCTCTGCTTCGAATCTGAGTTTTAGATATGAAGTATGTATCCACAGTTATTTATTTTATTTTAGAGTACCTACAGTTTGCAGCAGAGTATTTTCTACTTGATTGGAGATATCAAAACAAAATTAATGCACGTAATATTGGATCATCATCAGACTAAGCGTTTGCGAGTCGCGATGGCTTTCTATTCGTTTGGATATATATTTTTTAAATATATAAGTACTACGTGCCGCGTCTACTATAAACACTGTTTGGACGTTTATAGACCGATTTTATCGCGGCGCTAATACAGTCGGGTTGTCGCGCGCTTAGTTAACTTTACACGTTAAGTTAACTAAGCGCGCGTAGAAGCTAACGCGGAATAGAGTGGGTATGTACACAGACCTTATTTCTGCAACAATAAACTGCAACCTTATTGTTGCAGAAATAAGGTCTGTGTACATATTTTTGAGACTTTGTGGTGTATACATATTGGTGCCCTTGACTGTACAGTCGAGGAAATTGAATGTTTAGCACTTTTGGACCTTAACGTCATTCTAATAGAGTTGACATGTGCCAAACATTCAATTTTCTCGACCGTACTAATGCAACGAGTTTGAAATGTAATTGTAATGCGAAATATGTGTCAGAAATGTCATTGTCATGTTTATTAGTGGTTAGCGTTGAGAGAAATCATTACACAAGTACTAAAAAGCATTTTAGTATTAACATAAAAGTACACTAAGGAGGCTCTAGAAACGGAGAAACTGCTGTTGTTGGCAACACTTAAACAAACTTTAAACTTAAAGTAACTCGGGAAATACATTAAACATTCCTTCAAAGGACACTGAGGGTGGTAGAAGATCCCAGAAGACTTATTGTTTAACCCGTTAGTTTTTTTTATACGTATGATGTTTTTAATCAAATCCAACAAGATGCCTACGGCAAAGCGTGGGATTAGGTACCAAAGCAGACACTGGGCTCCCTTAAAAGTAAATATAATTACCATTTTTTTGTGATTTCAATATTAGTTACTGTGTAATTAGTATCTGGCGTTTTTCAAAAAAAGTGTACAATACTTTTTTTTTCAGATTTCGTTTTTTTTTGGTTTATCTTACTCAGAATCGTCGACACTGTCGATCCTCATACAAGAAAAAAAGTGTCCAAAATTTCCATTCCAGATCGTCACATTTTTGTATGCACTTTTTTTTATATGGTCGTGACGCACTGGAAGAACAAACTTACATAGTAAAATATGGGACACTTTTTTTCTTGTATGACGATCGATAGTGTCAACGATTCTGAGTGAGAAAAACCAAAAAAAACGAAATCTAAAAAAAAAAAAAGTTTTGTACACTTTTTTTGAAAAACGCCCATCTGGTAATGTTTAATGCAAATAAAGTTTATTTTTATTATTATTTATTTTACCATAAAGTAATATGTACATTACATGGCATGTCAATAACAATTCGTTAAAAAGAAAAATAAAATACAATAAAAACAAAACATATACCTAGTGCTATATACACTTTCCGTCACAAAGTCAAAATCCTGCTCCTTAGTAAAACGGTATACAACATCAAGGAAGTATTCCTTATGTAAATAATGAATACACTAATAAATAATTTGTAAACTTTAATACTGACTGGTAAATGTTCTTAAACCCAAATAGGTACTTTTTGAAATTTGATTATATCCGTGTAAAATTTATTGTATTCTTGACGATCTCAATATTGTGTGCATGTTTTTATTCTAATGTATTTATGAAAATTATGTATTACTATTGAGAAATAAACCATCTGAATCTGAATCTAAGGCTAATATTTAACAAGCAACATTAACTTACAAAATTTTAAAATGTGTGTGTGTTGTAACACACACACATTTTAAAATTTTGTAAGCTAATGTTGCTTGTTAAATATTCTGATACTGTGTAAAAGGCATGTTTCCTGAAATAATTTGATATTTTCTTCTTAAAACCATGAATTGGCAATTATGTTATTTCCAAAGGTAATTTGTTATACATTTTTATCTTTAGGAAAGCACCCTGTTTTTGACATTTTTTAAGCCGCAACTTTGGCAGTACTAGTTTGTGTTTAGATCGCGTATTATAGCTATGTATATCAGACAATTTAGGGAGACAATCCGCTTGTCTGTGTATTTCTAAAAGGGAGTTGTAGATAAATAGTGAAATCACCGTCATTATGCCTAACCTTTCGAAGTGTGGTTTGCCTGTGTCTCGTCGGTTGATCCCACACATGATGAGTTTATGATTTATAAATCAAGAATCGCTACGCGCTACGTTCTTAGCCGATCCCGTGGTTTTCACGCTAATTCGCGCAAAGCGTCTACGGCGTAGGCACCCGCTAGACGGCTCCTTGGCATTGAATGTGTTAAAATACAACCGGGGAAGAACACTAGAGCCATGATTAACACCTTTTTAAACCATTTTTGAACACCCACTGAATTTGGAATTGAACAATCTGACGAAACATTCATAAGCATACGAACAGTTGTCCGTAAATTCTTTTGACAAAAGTATTTATAGGTTAAGTTTTGTTCTGTTCCTAACTAGAGTCTGTTGAGAGGTGTAACTCAATTTTACTCTAGTGTCTAAAAGATATATCTCTTAGTCTATGAAACATAATTGCCGTCAGTGTAATTACCTTTCCATCGTTAAATTATTAGGGTGTGTAATCTAAATAGCTTGAATACATAGTCATATTAGCAGTAACGATTAATGAGCCAGACACATTTGAAACAGTAATAGGAGGAATTACGTTTTGAGGCCTGTAGAGTCTGGCTGATGAAATATGAGCCTAGAAAAGAGTTGCAATTTTTTTTAAACAGCGCTTTGCAACGCCGTGTAACGTGACAAAATAATATTGATACTTGAACTTAATTATTATTTTAGTTCTGTTCACAGAATGCAACATATCAAGTTGAAAAAAGTAAAGTGTTATGAAATATGAAATATTACTCGTTAACTTTGACCTAAACCACGCACTAAACTGCAAAAGAGGTGGGCTAATAAAACAAGGTCATGATCAACATAGAGATGACTGTAAAAACTGGGCAGAACGAGCCTGGGGAACTGGCACAACAGAACCCATAATGCGTGACGCAAATACAACTTAACCCGCTCTTATAGGCGACCTGTTATTAAACAGCGTGTGGGTTCCTGCAAGGAAAGCGTTCTTTGACGTTCGCATAGTAAATGCCGACGCTTCCTCTTTAAGCAACCTCACCTGGCAACAAACAGCACAGAGACATAGCCGAGAGAAAAAAACGAAATACGACCGAGCAGCTGAAGACTTGAGAGCGTCCTTTACTCCACTAGTCATATGGAGCCCTTGGAACTGAGTATAACAGTTTCTTAAAAAAGGCCGCATCAAAATTGTTTGAACATTGGGGAAAAGCGTATTCAGAAATAATGTATTGGCTTAAGAGGCTGACAAGACCTAATTTGGTGAAATTGATGTTATTTAAGCAGGTTTTTAAGAAAAACTATTTGTTCTAGCACATCAAATAAAATATATTATGTTAAAATTTACCATATTCCAAAGACCGTAGCCGGGCTCGATACATAATTGGACGGAATCGGCTCGATAGAAAATAATTGCAAAGATTGGTCTTAAAATCACATTAAACGGTTCTATGTCTTTATTATTTAGACGTACGGTCTGCAATTAAAAACACGAAGTCAACATATTCATACCTAAACCGCTAGCGAGTGATATTTCACAAATAATCCACCCTTTTTTATTTCAATATTTATGTAATATTATCTTCAAAAACCGGGCCGCCCAGTAACACTCGCTCTCGTTTACTCCTATACAAATAGACAGTGTGCGCGCTATACAAAATCCTCAAGGGCATTTTGGTGTTGACAGCGTCTTAAAGTAAAAGTACAAATTTCAGTTTTAAGAGCTGTCTCCATAAGGATCAGAGGCACAGGAAGACAAATACGATCATTCGAATGTGAAGATTTCTGAAGATAGTCTGTCATAGTCGCCAATTATCATCACAACTTTATGTATTATCAGTAATCATAATCATAATCATAATCGTTTATTGCACCATGGTAAAATAAAAGTTGTTAGAATATTATAAAAGTGTCTCATGGACCCTAGTCGGGTATTGCAAACTTAAATACTAAGTAAAGCAACTCACATGGAGTATATTATTCAATTATTATACCTGCAGTGTATGCAGGCAAAAACAGGAAGAGCTAAATACAAAGCAAAGCTTACTTATCTATATCTAAATTAAGTTCAATATAATATTATTAAACATACTCTAAATCAAAACAAAAAAATATAAATCTACGAGTAGCTTTTATTATCTATCACTAAAGAAATCTTCTACTTTGTAATAGGTTTTGTTTACCAGCTATGATTTTAACTTTTTTGCATATGTTGTGTCTTTTTCTTCTGCTTTTAAATAGTTTGGGAGATGATTATAATATTTAACTGCTGCATAATCAGGACTGTTTCGGAATATTTCGAGATTTGGGACAGGTAACATAAGTTTATATTTGAGTCTTTTATTTTGTTGCTCCTTGAACAGGTGGATATTTTTTCGCACAAATATACATAATTTCAATATATATATACATGGCAACGTTAATATTCTGTGTTTGGTAAAATGGGGCCTGCAGCTATCCCAGTTTCGTATGCCAACCAGTACACGTACGAGTATGCATCTTTTTTGCATTATAAATAGATCATGAGCATCTGTACTGTTACCCCACAAAATAATACCGTACCTCAACCATGAGTGGGCATAGGCGTAGTAGGCAGAGAGTGCCGTGGCAAAGTCTGTTGTTTTGCGGAGCGTGAATAAACCATACAGAAATTGAGATATTTTTGTTTTAGTACTTGAAATGTGTGTTTTCCAATTCATGTGACTGTCTAAAGTAATACCTAAGAGTTTAAAGTTTCCTACTTGTACTATTTCATTATTGTTCAGCTCAAGTTTCACAGGCGGTGGTGTTCTTTGATGAGAATAGAATTGAATTAAATTAGTTTTATTGATGTTAATTGAAAGGTTGTGATCATTCATCCAGTGATTGATTTGGTGCAAGGTGTTTGATAAGACTTTGTTGAAATCCTCATTATTATGGAAATCAAAAAGGATAGACACGTCATCTGCAAATAGATTACAACTGGCATCTATTTCTCTGGGAAGATCATTAATATATATTAAGAAAAGAAGGCATCCCAGCACACTTCCTTGTGGAATAGAGCCCCTTAATTCAGTGATATTAGACCGTACAATATCCAACCTATTAGAATTTGGGTTCAGATAATCAATTTGAACGAGCTGCATGCGCTTTTCTAAGTAAGATCTAAACCAATCGAATGGTATGCCCCTAATTCCCGATCCATATAATTTTTGAGCAGAATCTTGTGTGAGACTTTGTCATATGCTTTTGTGAGGTCTAAATGTAATCCAACAGCAATTCGTTTATTATTTATGGTATTTAGAATCTTCTGAGTGTAATTACCAACGGCGAGGGCAGTGGAACGATTTTTTCTAAAACCGTATTGGCATTTATTATTAAAGCTTTGCAAATTTTGGAAAAATGTTGTAAAGTTAGTAGTTGGGTTATTGACGAAAATTACGTCCACTGAAATCGTCTATCTGTTGGAAGCTGCTGATATCCAGAGGGTTGGTGCTAATGGGGCACACATTTAGCTGAGGAGAGTCAGGAGTGCTCCCTCGTTGTTGTTCCGTGTTAGGCGGCAGTGTATATTCGTGTCCATGTACATAAACCTTGTCGTGTTTCACAATCGGGTGCAGGCCGTTTTTTCGCGCGTATTTTAGTGTGTTTCTTAATGTTTGTCTTTTCTTTAGCTCTTTCGTGTTCATGAATGCTGAGACAGCGAAGCCGGTATTCATGAAAATGTGTTTATTGTTCAGACTATAGTTTTTCATCCTCCTGCTTATAAGTTCAACTTGAATAGGTCTTCGATATCCTCGTTTTCCTATTCTTTTGAGCCGTTGAGATTTATTCCCAAAATATCATAAAAAACATCGGTGACACGATCCAAGAGAACGTCCCAATTTTCACCGGGGTACTCTTCCAAGCCGTACAGTACTATTGTTTTGTTTTGACAGTTTTCAAAATTAATTGTAGTATGCTGTTTATCTTCAACCTGTTTGCTCAATGCTTCTAGCTCCTTACACAGCCTTAAGTTTTCAAGCTCTAATTTTCTAATATTTTCATTCGTATCATTGAATTAAAGCTGCACTCGTGCTTGTTCCTTACTCAAAGTAGACGTGCTACGGAACATATCTTCTTTAAGACTGTCTATTTTTGTATTGAATTCCACTAGCAACGCTTGTTTAATATTCTCAATTATAGACTGAGTCAAGCCTTCCTTCATTACTTCAAACTCTTTTTTAATTAGGAAGCTAAATCGGTCAAATGATATGCTGTCGGTATTTGACGTGGCTGTAGTGGATCTATCTCTTGTTTGGAGGTGTGGAGACGGTGTATGCATTAAATTTGTATCTCCCAGCATGTTTGAGATGTCTGTGTCTCGGGTTGTATCCGCATTTTCTGGTGTTCGCTCAGTAATCGCTGGGGACGCGGAGATAGTGACATTTTTACCGCGGTATATATTCGGCTGACAAGAAGAGCACTTCCATTCTGCTTTTAACTTTGCTTGACTCTCTCTGAATGTTGCCGATGTAATGTTGACGCAAGGAAAATGAAAGCATCCTTTGCATTTCGTGCAGATAAGACGCTGTAGTCTATCTGTTCTCTTTTCAAGGCAAATCATTTTGCAACTTTTGGAATTTTTGGATGGATAGGTATTTCGTCAACTGATTTTAGTTACGTTATTTAGACGAAACAGCGAGTGTAGACGGCGCCATCTTCCGTCTTGCAACGGCAAGTAGAGTTAATCGAAAAGAATGGCAAGAGTCTAGGTTCTTACCAGGCAAGGTAGTAAATCCACTATTTCACAGATGGCGTTAAGATTTGGGATTCGTACGATGTGTCCTATGGCGCTGATACGACAGCACTTGTAAACTTGTGTTTTTGGTGGATAATTGCTTTATGTAATTGCTTCTTTCACAGAAAAACAACTTAACATTATAAGCACTGACACTCCAAAATATTGCGTTGTAGACTTTTATGGGGTTTTTCAATATTATGCTTAAAGGTCATTGACGGCGTCCATACAAGCGGCAGTTATGAATCTAAGTGTTTTACTGCATTTAACGTGTTAATGTTCACTAATTGCAGGTGCATAAAGATGAAGACGATTTTATAGTGTTAAGAAGGAAGTTTTTTCACACTGGTCGTTAATAACACGAGTAATAAGGGTACACTGAAAATGTTTTTACAATGTCTATATTTATCAATAGTTTTTCGGGATAACACTTGGTGTCGTCAATTACACTCTACTTTATTATACTAAAACGTTTTAACACTTTTTAAAGTACTTTAATTATTTTTAATTAAATAAATTACGCGGACTCAATGTTATTGTGACGGCAGCGCCATCTTCATATGGCGCTGCCGTATCATCCGTCCCTCCGTTATTACCACAGTCCATCTGCCGTCCGTTTTTTTGTTTTGTTTTATCTTAATAAATTATTACACGGTATACTAGTTACCTTCTCCTTTCAATTAAATAAGAATAATCAAAACCCCTCTCCAAAATGTTTATTTGGACGATACATAATTAACTGAATAATATTAGCTCTTTAAGCAAAGCAAAAATCGTCCAATTTATTATGGAACAGTTACTTTCTTAGCAAATCAAGTATCAAGATTAGGACATCATACTTTTGTAATACGTTTGACACATTTGCCAATGGTACTGTTGCCATATAAAAAGCTCATCTTTCACTAGAGAGACTCTTGTCCTTATTATGTTAAGTACGTAGATGTCATTCATTTGAAATGTTCAAATAAAGGTGAGACTGTGAGACTCACCGCTCGGCTCTCAGGCTATAAGAATCCGACGTTGCATTGCATATTTTATCCGTAGAAAGCCCTGCATTGTCCCTGCCTTTATAAAGGAATTGTCGTCTTATTCAACCTGATATTGCATTCTAAAATTTCTTCCCGGATTAATCGGCTTTACCCGAGTAGTAAATAACTTCAGAGGGCTTTACATAACTATTAAAACTGGCGTTAACTCAAATCAACCGTAATTTTGCCATACTGAAATAGTTGTTGTAGAGGCTAGAAAGTAGGCAATAGATGGAGAGGTGGGTTCGAGGAGACGAGTACATCTAAAACACTTTTGGCCGAGATATTACATATTACCTTTCACGCCTACTGCGAGGAGATTGCAAATAAATATTAGGTACCTAATTAAATATGATGATACTAATCAAAAGAGCGCGGCTCGCCAGCACGTCCCTGTGATTGGTCGAATCGCTGTTCCAACTGGACAACAAAAATATTGTTGGACAGTTTGAATTCAGAAGGCCTGTTAGTGCGACGTCCAGCTAATCACAGAGTCGAAGCCTGAATTCTGACCATCTTTTGCCACATTTCTGAGCAGTGGCGTGACAATACATTTATATGTAGGTACTTAACGTACGTACAAAGCGTTTCGTAATCGACCAGCAGATTAGAACTCGGTAAATCCCTCTATTTTTGCTTGTGTAAAAGATTCAAAAGATACTTTTCTGTATTGCTTTAGGTAGCAACCTTTGTTTCCCTAAAAGCTACACCAGCATGGATAATCTATGTCGCCGTGACACAGTTCGTCTTGTGATAGCCATGCTAGAGGTGGCTAAATAGTAAATACTATAGAATTCAATTTAGTTTCAGATATCAGATATTCAATAGAAATAAGTGTTTGGTTCATGCGCTCTTGCGTAAGCGCAGAACCAAGTGTGTGAGCGGGACGCACTTTTATTAATTAATACATGTTTGGTATGCAAATTAAAACGATTTCTACTACCTCTACGAATTGTAATGGTGAGACAAAGAACTCGTTACTTGAATGATTCTGTTATTTTAAAATCTCGCGTGTTAACCCTTAATTGAATAGAAGGAACGGTTATTGTGTTTCAATATTTTTATTCCATTAATTAAGGCTTCGACGTAGGTATAACTAATCAATGTGTTCACAGTTTAAATGGAAATTGTCAGATAACTTTGAGGCTATGAATAATTGATCCCTCAGGAAAACCTCAGCATGAGCTCATTCATTCCTAATCCGGAGTTTTCATCAGCACGTGATATGACACGATGTAGCAAACTGTGTCGTATTTCATCGCCATATCAGTATCCATTTCATTCATATATCAATAACTCGATACACTTTCGCTTGACACTTTCGAACTGAATGCATTAACAGTTGGTATTACTATTATAAGTACATTGTTGTATAGGCTAGTAATTAGGAAACAGATGGACGAGTGGGTTCGAGTCCATCTATTACACTTTTGGCCGAGACGATACATAGTGCTTTACACGCTTACTGCGAGGAAATTGCAAATCAATATTATTATAAATCAAAAGAAGTCTCTAATTAAATATGATGCAAAGCACCTACCTCAATCGTACTATTTATATCAACTCGGATAGCCAGGCGGGTCTCTTGGCCTTAACTTCACTATCGTCACAACTTCGAGGCTGGTCGAGAACTGCCGGGAATTATTGAATGACCTGGGCGCTAAAAACAAAGTAATTTTTCGTTGGGTCCCTGGGCATGCAGGTATCGAGGGAAGCGAGGAGGCCGATGAGCTTGTACGAGCGGCGGCGAAGGGGACACACTGCGGACCAGAGCCGTTCTGTGGCATCCCCAAACGTCTGACCGAGCTCACTCTGAAGACCTATTGTTTCTAGAAGAGCATTCAAGCCTGACGAGCTATCCCACGACTGAAACATTCCAAGGCAAAAAGGCGTCTTCTGATGCCTTGGCGCTAAGCAGGAACCGTCTACGCATGTTGGCAAGGGTGCTTACAGGGCATTGTTGCCTAACCACTCACTTGCTTGTGGCAACCACAGTTGCCAATTTCGCGCACCCCTAAACTGATGGTGGCAACTGTGGTTGGTTTTTTTGATAAAGAAAAATTGAAAGCAATTTAGGTTACCTTTTTTAAAATCCGAAATCAAATGAGCGGCTATACAAGCACATGCAAGCGTCAGGACTGTGTGACACAAGGCAGTGCACACTCTGCCTTGAAGCGGAGGAGACGCCTACATATGTCCTAACCGAAATCCCTTGCTTTATGCACAGCTGTAACTTCTATCTGGGCAAAAACATCATGTGCTCGGAGGAGATCAAATTTCTCGAGGTCAACAGTATCCTGCAATTCTTCGAGTTCGCAGGACTTGACCAAGAATTGTAGTAAGTGCCGATCACAATAGATCAGCATCTCAGTAATATAGGCATAGTGACTCAAGTCTATCAGCACCTTTAGAACTAACTTAAGTATCGTTTTTTGTTAGGTATGGTTTTGTAAAGCATTTTCTTGGGTATGCTTGGGTGGAAATAGCATATTGCTAAATACAATATGCTATTTCCAACCAAGCCGTGCCGTGCCGTGGAGTCTAAGATCTTCGAGGGCGGATTGTAAATTTAATTTCTTGTAGTGCTGCAATTGTGATGCATGTTTTTGTCCTAGTGACTACTTTGCAGCTAGTAAGTTGTCACTTAGCCACGACAATACACGAGAGGTGGCAATGCTCGGGAAAGCGGCGGTGGCTACGAAAATTAACACGTTTACGCACAAAAGAAATTAAAAAAAAATATTTTCAAAACACTTGCTCGTAAAGGGGTTTATTACCTACAAAGACATAAGAACGTGGGCATACTTGATTCGTTTTTTAAATACACAGGTCAGTTTTACAGAGAGGAGTTATTCTTTCAGGTACGGTGTTTTAAACCCTTTTTACTAATTAATAAATCTAAATCCCCGTGTGGTATCGGGTTAGAATAGCACTACCCCCTTTCTTCCTGTGGGTGTCGTAAGAGTGGACTAAGGGAACAGGGTAGAAGTGTTTTGTGTTGTGGGCGATGGGCTAGCAACCTGTCACTGCGTTATCTCATTTTGACGATGTTTTTTATACCTACATTTATGCTAAAAGTGGTACTGGAACACAAGTTTCATGTGCTCTGCCTACCCATTTTAGGGATAAAGGCGTAAATGTATGTATGTAGGTATGCAAAACTAAATGTAAAAAATCAAATAAAAGATGTTTTATTAAATTATTTCATGATTTAAATACTAAAATTTAGCAATTTAGTGTTTTACGTTACGTGCCTCGCGTTAAACAACAAAATAGGCGTACTTAATTTGAAATCATAGATAAATACGTTCCTCCGCACTATGGTTGACAATTAAAATGGATTGACGTAGCGAATTCCGCCTAGCGGGCGCTTACGCCTTAGACGCTTTCCACTACATACGAGGAAAACCACGGGATCGGCTACGAGCGTAGCGCTTATTCTTGGCAGTGAATGTGTTAAACGATTCTCAATCCTCGTTACTTTTATTATATTTTAGGTATTCGGTCCAGAAACAGTTTTGTATAGCATTTGTACGACCTTGCAAAATGCTTTTCAAATAGCTGAATTTGACACCAGTCGAATTGACAGACAGCGACCTGGTAAGGATATCCGGTATCTTCAGATCTTCAGGTCAAATACTTCTAGAGCTCGGTCATTAAGGGACTCCCATATGCCAATGACCTTCGATCTGAATCCCTTAGTTTTCTAATGTTTTTTGTAGCTTATTATATTAACAACAACGGCTTTAAGCAATATTGTATCCCATATTTACTTCAAAGTTTATCGTGTTCGAGATATGTATTTGGCATCAAAGTTGAACAAATTTAGGCCAAAAAACTGGTTTTCTGGCCACAACTTTTGTGTTATATGGTTTAAAATGAAAAACCTGGAACTGTTTTTAGAGACGTTACAGACGAACCCAAATATGTAGATTTCGTATATGTTAGATCTTTCACGTCAATAGAGATACGAAATAAGTGTTTTTTAGACAATGTTTAAAAAAAACATACATAATGTATTATTCATTTGTTTAAAAATCCGGTGGACCAAAATGGAGATAAAAGATTGAACAACCGATAGCCGTTTGACTTATATTTCTATCTTAAGTGCAAAAGTAGGAGATACCATTCAAAACTTGTCAAAAATCAATGAAAACCTCGGGTAGCCCCTTAAGGGTGAGTTGCACTTAACCGTCTGTACTCGTAAGCGACGTTCGTTAGAATATAAGTCAAAGTTTGGCAAGTTTATATGGAATGACAGCTGCCGGCGCTATATTTAACGTTCATCGTCTGGAATCGTAAGTTGGTACAACCCGCCCTAAATCTCGGACATTAACGTTTTCACTGCCTGGAAGTCGCCTAGCGGGTGGGTGCCTATGCCGTATTCGCTTTCCGCTAGATACGAGAAAAACCACGGGATCGGCTGAGCGTAGCGCGTAGCAATTCTTGGCAGTGAATGTGTTTTTATTTATTTATTTTATGAAACAAACGGTCATTCAAAAGTATAATATTACTTGTTAGTTGAGTACAAATTAGACCTATAGTTTCCAATATGTATCACAAATTATAGCCAAAACTTAATTTAAAAAAGATTACATAGTTGCAGTTATTAGTTGCTACAAATAAAAATAGAAAATCTTGCGACAAGGTAAACAATGACAAAGAGAAGCGAGCAAAAAAAATACTAAGTACAACTACTATTACATTTGCAAGTACCTAGGTAACCTAACTTTGTTATAGGAATATAAATCAAAATTATCTAGATGCAATTTTGAAGACATTTTTTAAGGAACTTATAGTACAATTAAATATATCAATATCTTTTAGTTTATTGTTATTGTTATAAAGCCCAGAGGCACGCTTAATAAACATATTCTTTGCATAACTTGTTCTACTACGAGGGACGGAAAATAAATGTTTAGGTACTACGACATTGGCGTTCAATTTTACGTGGAACTCTAATTTGTATATCTTGGAGCAAGCTAGGAGCGTCAAGATGATTATGTATTATTTTATGAAGCAAAACTGAGTCAACACAGTCTCTACGACACTCAAGTGATTGCATATTGTGGCGGATTAAAGATTCAAAATAATCATTATATTCATTGCCAGTTATAAAGTCAAGGGATCTTAAGAACTTTTTCTGCAGTCTCTCAATACTATTTATATGAACACTATAAAAAGGATTCCATACAGCACATGCGAACTCGAGCCGACTACGGACGTAACTATTATATACCTAATATTTTAAGTGTCAGAGGATTTCTAAAAGGTTTACCAACCAAGGTGTTAAGGATGAGTTGCACCAAACCGTCTTATTCGTAAGCGGTGTTCGTTCGAATCTAAGTGTTTGTAAAGTTTGACTAGTTTCTATGGAACGACGGCTGCCGGCGACATATTTTGGTCAAATTAAAAAGAAACAACAGCCGGTAACAATATTGACTTCATATTTCGATGCCGCGCCTAAAACGCGGAAAACTTTATGAATAGGCCCCTAACGAGCAGTGGAGAGCCGTTAATGATCTTTTTGTCAGCGGCTAGGGGGATATTTAGTGATATTTCACTTAATGTTCCGCAGAATGACTGGTGACTTGCTGATTTCGGTTGCTTGGTTGGCTGGTTCCGATTAAGTTAGTAATACCGGGAGATACAGAAGCGTTCCATCAGGATCATGTGTGGGATCAACCGACTAGACACAGCCAAACCACACTTCGAAAGGTTAGGCATAATGACGGTGATTTCACTATTTATCTACAACTCCCTTTTAGAAATACACAGACAAGCGGATTGTCTCCCTAAATTGTCTGATATACATAGCTATAATACGCGATCTAAACACAAACTAGTACTGCCAAAGTTGCGGCTTAGAAAATGTCAAAAACAGGGTGCTTTCCTAAAGATAAAAATGTATAACAAATTACCTTTGGAAATAACATCATTGCTAATTCATGGTTTTAAGAAGAAAATATCAAATTATTTCAGGAAACATGCCTTTTACTCAGTATCAGAATATTTAAAAAGCAACATTAGCTTACAAAATTTTGAAATGTGTGTGTGTTGTTAGCCTTATAGCACTAGGTATATGTTTTGTTTTTATCGTATTTTTTTTTCCTTTTTAACGAATTGTTATTGACATGCCATGTAATGCACATATTACTTTATGGTGAAATAAAAAAATACATTTTCGTGCGGGTTGAATAGTATAGTAATATCCTGTATTACTATACTATTCAACCCGCACGAAAATGTAAAATCAACAAAAAAAAAATAGGTAATGGTATCAAAGAATCAGTGTCAATTATTTCAAGAAAATGTCTTACCCATCAATGTATCATCATCGTCATCATATCAGCCGAAAGACCTCCACTGCTGGACATAGGCCTCCCCCAAAGAGTGCCACAATGACCGGTCCTGCGCCACCCAATCAAAATGTATAAAACACGCAAATATTTAAACGTGACTTTCCTTTTAGAAAGGTTAGTTCACATTTGTGAAAATCTTGACTACACTATATTTCAATTTCACTAAGTACTAAGTCAATACGATCCTTGCTCCCCGTGTTTGGATAGTGTAGCTAAATATGGACGGTTGACTTTCCTCGTTAGGATAATATAGTGTTAGGTGAATTCATTTAGTAATGGTACTATTGTTGTTTTTATATTAGTAATAGCTGTGCGTCAATGCCCGCGGCTCCGAGCGCGTGGCATTCGGTCTGCGTAGAGTACTCTGTAATTCCTCATACGGTTGATTTTCATTGACATTCATTCAATCAAATTGCTTACTTATATCTTTCCAAAGCCATGAGCTTTCTACATGCCTTTGAAGTAACCCTTAAAACGGCAACAGACAGACGAGTAGCGTCGCATTTAATTTTATTATTAATAATTTTATCAGAATGGACCTCTCGCCTCCTAAACTGGCATAATGCCGGCTGTACACTCTCGGCCGAGACCTCTGGCTGAGAGTCTCGGGGGAGAAGTTCTCGACGAGAGCACACAATGTACACTCTCGTTGCGTCATTTGAACACCGGAACAACCCTTTGACTCGGCCGCAAAAACCGACAGGCGACCGAGACGTACCGAGGCGAGACCCGAGCGGGCGAGGCAAGGCGAGTGCATCATGTACACTCTCGTTCTCCGTCTGTCTCGGGGTGTCTCGCCGAGAGTGTACAGCCGGCATAATGTGTGTTTTTTAGTTAGCATAGTTTCTCTCTGCATCTCTCCATTAAAATTAGACTAAATCAAATAATAGCATAATCAAAATGAAGATACGCTGTGGTAACCCAATTAATCATTAAATCGACGTCAGCAACATGCTTATGATTCCAGAGTAGCAAGCGTCCATGGGATTCGATGTCCGCTCCCGTGGTATGCTTGGTGTAAAAAAGCGGCCAAGTGCGTGTCGGACAACGCACAACAAGGGTTCCGTGCCTATTAAAAAGGTCGTATCGGTACTGAAATCTTATGGCACTTACGTCCTTTTCTTTAAGGAAGGCAGTTTTTTAGTAATATCTCGAAAACCTTTGAACCGATCTTGTTCAAAACAATTTTCGCTGATAGAATGTAACAAGCCCTATCTCCATGATTTTTTTTCATATTTTTAAAATACACGGTTCAAAAATTGGAGGGGGACACAATTTTAGTGACTTTCTGGGCGATTATCTCCTACTCTAATTCACTTAATCAAAAAAAATGCTGAGAAACCTTATATTTATTTTGAAAGGCCTATCGATTGATGTACCACACGTGGGCTTGCAATCAAAAGTTTTTTTTTGACTTTCAATTTTATGTATGGAGTGCACCCTTAAAAAAAAATTTTTTAGTAATTTAATTACAAAGCAATGTAGCGGTTAAATAAATACACCTATTCTTAAAATTTTATTCAAATACACCTTATAGTTTCCGAGTAAAATGCCTGTGACATACGGACGGACAGACAGACAGATATGACGAATCTATAAGGGTTCCGTTTTTTTGCCATTTGGCTACGGAACCCTAAAAAAAACAACAATTACACGACACAACAAAAAAATACCAGTTTATTAAATTTGTAGCACCGGCCCGTGTACAAAATCTAAATTCTGTTCGTTTTTCATCACACAGGCTCAGCTAACTAAGTAATTTGATTATAAGTATCGGTAAAACCACTTTTTGTGGCTAATGGAAAAGGATACACAATAATCGGATTTGTACTTCAACTGGAGTGATGTTGGGTTTAATATAAGTTTGTTGAGATGCATAAAAAAAACAGCTTAAGTATATTCGACCCACTGCGGGCACAGGCCTCCTCTCATGGATGAGAGGGAGGCAGTAGTCCCCACGTTGGTCCTGGTCTATAAATACGTCCTAAGTTTGACACGCAAGTCCCGTGTTTTTTCTTATTTCTAATTCAGATTCAGATTCAGATTCAGATTCATTTACTCACAATATAAGATTACATTATAAATTACATTCCATGTCAATTTAAAAGAATCCCTATTGTGATCGTCAACAACATACGATAACATTCAATAAAAGTAATTTGAAGAATAATAATTAATAGCTAACAATTGAAATATAACTATGTCCACTTAATTTAAATTTATGTCATAGTTATCAAAGTTCACCTAAAAGGATCGTCAGTTCATAATAACACAATAATTGAATTATATCAAAAAACAATAAATAAAACTTATGCGGTTATGTCAAAAAATTCACTTATAGAATACAGTGGATTTTCCAATAGAAAGTTTCTTAATCGACGCTTGAATATGGTTTCTGATGTTTCTATTCGTATTTCGGCGGGTACACGTTCATAGTACGTAGGACCTATGATGCGCGGGTTTTTTCCTGCAAGTGCCATGCGACGTGGGACTGTTCTTAGTTGGCCTGTGGAACGAATAGTCTTACCTGATACCTCGACAACCCTAAACATGGTTAAGTTTCGTCTAACAAACATTATAATAATAATGATATTTTGGTCCAATCTATATAAGCATGCCAGTTTAATGGAGACGACACAATTAATCAGTGATCTAAATAAGGTTTTATCAGAGTGTTATCAATAATAAAACACAGATTCAGAAAGTAGTGACGTTTGGTTGTCCCCATCTCCCCTTACGACCTAGATCCTTATTCCATGTGAGCTTTTCTCGCAAGAACTATGCTAGACATACCTTTTTCAGACGAGTCCCCAGTTTCTATAATAAACATTTGTACGATATTGATCCTTTTAATAATTCCTTGTCTAGTCTAAAAATGCTATTGAGACGTAAACTCTTTTTGTAAATTTAGTAATTCCTAACTGTAGCATTAGGTATGTTGTATCTCATCACTCACAGGCATTGGGGATGGGTCTGTTTCTGTGGCAATTACTACACAAGGAGGCCCATTTTCATGGTCCTTGACTGTTTGCTTAGTTATGTATTCTTATACTATTTACTACGTTGTTCTTACCTTCCTTTTTGGTTTGATTAATATTGTGTTTTATGAACCTCCAGTCTGTCTGTATAACCTCTCAGTTATTGTACACTGTGTACAACATATGTAAAGTTTATTATGACTGTTTGTGTTAAAAAAAAAAAAGATACATTATCAACTCGGCGAAGTGAAAACATTATCAAAATCATTGTACAGTTAGGTAACATTCAGAACGACGCCGACGATTTGTATAATAAGAGAACTTTTGTAAAAATGTCAACGCTATAAAGTACATTTAAACTGATCGGAAACATATAGCAGCAACCGAATAGCTCAAGATGTTATTTTAGACGTATCTCAGTTCCAAATAAAACCGTTCCTTAGCACTTTCAAAGCGCAGATTTGAATGTAAAGTTATATGCCTCTTTGCGCCGTCTCCCGGGGGAAATATAGGAAAACGGCCGACGGACGCAAGAAAGGGATAATTTGCGGTACAGAAACTCTGCTTTTATCTTAAGATTTTTTAAGGTAGATGCCTTGTGTCTGTCTAGATGCTATTGTATTTAAATTACAAAAGATTCTAGCATTAGAAATGTAAAGGGACATTATTTATTATTTTACAAAGTTAATAACATAATTCGTCTAAAGTTTAATTTACCTCAATAATTGTAAGAAAAACGACAACTTAAACTGTAATAGTCGATTTTTTAACTTAATGATATCGGTCCCCCACAAGGTGGTCTCTAATGACCTGGTAAAGATCGCGGGAGCCTGCTGGATGCGGGTGGCGCAGGACTGTTCATTGTGGCACTCTTTGGGGGAGGCCTATGTCCAGCAGTGGACGTCTTTCGGCTGATATGATGATGATGATGATGATGACGACGATGATAGGTTAAATTAAAGACGGATCATGTCCTTCACTAAGTAGATACTTAAAAAAAAAACAATTATAATGTCAGTACGGGTATGTGCGCCACCTGGGAAAGTTTAAATATAAATTCGCTGAAATCCATGCAATAACCTTGTTTTAGTTTGTTGCATGAATATAAGATGTCGTTATTTGAGAAATATCTGTAGATCTGTTTGATGAATGGCGCACTTACCCCGGGTGCACACTTGCCCCCTCTGACCATACATTTAAAACGTACTAAAGAACATTGTACCATGTTGTCACAGAGGAAGCGTTACCTACTCATAAAAACAAAGAAATTATATGAAAGCAGCCAAAACATAGAAAATTTTGTTTTTAAATACTGACCAAGACATCAACTGAGATGGAAGTGGTGGCGCCACTGTCTTAGTTATTTTTCAGTCCTATTGTGTATGTTGTATGAAGCGATCCCTCTGTGAGTCTGTTTACTTTTAACTTTGGGTGTTTTATGTCGGCCGCGGATAAACAAAGTATAATACCGAAAGTTGAGGGAATTCTTTTTTATTTATTTGTTTGTTCAGTAAACAATCGCAGGGCACGGGGGGAACGAAGCTTTTAAATTGATTAAAGATTTGGGAATGTGCAGATTTGTTGTACTATTATGCTAATACAATTTATGCCAAATCAATTTTGCGAAACTTCGAGTATAATAGTCTAAAAAAAATATGCCAACGAAGGGTATCCCCAGCAAGGCGCCAGAGTGAATACTCAGTTTTGTTATTTCAGTGTAAAAGCATTGATGAAATCCACGTTTAGAAGCAACGGAAGAAAATTTTTTTGGGCACTCTAAAGGTGCTTCCTCAACTCGCGTGACTCTTATCACTCCAAAATGCATTAAAACCAGTGCCGATATCTAACGACGATCTCTCACGGCAGCCCTACCCACTGCCCCCGAACACACGAATTTAAACTTTCGTCACGTTCTGACGCGTTGAAATGAGAGGGATAGAGAGTTTGAGACGTATTAAATAGCGCTGTCGACTTCTTAAATACACTTGATGAAAGAATAGCTAGGGTTGTCTAAGGAATATAATTAAAAGGTTTCTAAGTAACTTTTTGAGACTAACATAATGGTTTGTCTGGTTGGAACTAATAGGGAAGATGCAATATTTTCATTTTTGCTTTCTTTTGAAAGAATTGTATGTAGAATATACCCCGAAAGTTAGAAGTACTTAGATATTAAATATAAATTTATAGTCGAACATTCTTTTTACAAACTGACAATTTAAACTTTTGCGCCTAAGCGGATCTACGTGCCTGTGATGTCACTCATGCGTGTCACTCGCCATATCTGTTTGTCCGTGGTTCGTCCCTAGATGTCATAGAGTTGCCTAAGTAGGTAGGCATACGCGGTTTAGCCCACAAATGGTTCAAATCATATCTCCAGAATCGAAAACAGTGCGTGCAAATAGAGCATTTTGATGAGGAATCCGAAGAAATAAAAACCGTTACCTCAAATCTGCGTCACACGACTTGCTCTATTCCACAGGGGAGTGTATGTGGCTGCCTCTTGTTTCTGGCTTATATAAATGACTTGCCAAAAGCCCTAGACTCAAACACGACCAGCGTTATGTTTGCCGACGACGGCGACGTCTCACTGTTATTTAGCAGCAAAAACAGCAGTGAATGTAATATGCACCTCAACAATATCCTTATTACTATTAAAAAATGGCTCAGTGACGACAACCTGGAAATTAATAAAAAAAAAACAAAATTATACAGTTTAAACCTATACAAAAAAACCCTTGGATATAAAATTTGATATCAATTCATGTAATATCGAGGTAGTACCGGAATTCAATTTATTAGCTATAAAGTATAAAGGTATAAAAATAATACTGATTTTAAGTGCGCATTATCAGCATATTACGCATACGCATACGCATGGCTCCGATACGCTGTGGTGCTGTGGGGAGATAGCACCGAGTCGCGACAACTGTTTGTGATGCAAAAAAAGTGTATTCGTGTCTTAGCCAATGTACGGATCCCAAACAGTTGCCGCCCACACTTTGTAAAGTATAGACTGTTAACATTGCCCTGCATCTAAATACTGCAAGCGGCGCTTTTTGTACGCGACAACCCTAACTTGTTCCAAATGAAAGCGGAACAGCAAAGAACTAGAGACCAATATAGGAATAAATTATTGTTACCAAAGGCTAACTTAGAATTGTGTCGAAATAGTCCTCATAATAAATGTATTTTAATAATGAATAAAATACCAAACTAAATTTAACTTGAACCTCGTAATTAATTGTTTAAAATCAAATTGGAAAGTCTATTAATTGAAAAATGTTACTACTCGGTTAAGGATTTTTTTAATGATAAGAGTTTTTAAAATGTAACTATATTTATTTAATGTTACTATTTATTTGTAAAGTGTAAGTAGAATTAAGTATTTAGTTTTAAGTTATGTTGTGTGTCCTTTCAGGGCGTCATGGTCTGACCTATGCAGAACAAATTGTAAAGAACTAAATTGCTATTTACATGACTAAACAATTAAATAAATAAAGAAATAAATAAGTTTTGACTTTTGACAAGTGTGACGTCACCTGATTCACGCTGATTGTTGAAATAAAACACATTCCTTTTCACATTACTTCAAATCGTAATTATTGTTTGAAATTAGTAAAAACTAAAGTAAAAACGTTTCTGTGGCTATTATTTTACGTTTTTTCAACATTTTGGTCACAAAATAATGGTAAATATTATTTTTATTTATTATTTTTTATTTATTGTTCAGAACACATACAGTCATACATAAAAAGATAGAGGTTAGTTACTTATATGATATATAAAAACAGACCTGGAGGTTCATAAATGCAAACATTTAGTAAAATATACAAAAGCGTCTTAGCGATTAAGAAAATAAGTAGGTAGAACACTAAGTATTTTTTATCGATATCAATTAAGATCTCGTACGTTCTTTTAAAACATCAAGAGAGTGCATAAATGGATCGATGTCACAGAAATACTCATTGTAGTTTTTTAAAATTCGTATCATAGCGTTTATAGCTGCATCTTCCCTATTGAAACGGAACACGAAATTAATCAATTCTAATATTATATAAGTGAAGTTTGTGTGTGTATGTAGCTTTGTAAGTTTGTATGTAAGGGGGCAACCTTTGGAACTACCCATCCGATTTCAAAAAACGTTTACTAGTGATGCTTTATGACTCAAGTGCTGAGTAATAATTTATTTCGTTTGTTCTGGAACAGTCGCCATCAGATATATCGGAGCGGCCAAAGTGCTCACAAATATCTGAACACGTCTCTATTGTGGAGGCATTAGAGACTGTTCAGATATTTGTGAGCACTTTGGCCGCTCCGATATATCTGATGGCGACTGTAAGTATCACTTACTGTCAGTGAATATGATTTTTATAACAAGCTTTTTTTTAACTTGCAATGAATGTTATGTAACTATGTTTATTCGGGTAAAATCATGCAACTCAATTTTGAAGCAGATATCTTCAACCGATTGAGCTGAATGTTGGGTTTAATTTAAGTTATAGTTTGGATGACAATCAATAACATGGTCGATGATCTGGTGGACACAGAAGGTACACAGTCTCAACGAGTAGTCGATGTGGGTATGCAGAAAAGTGCAGTTGGCAATAAAAGTTTGTACCAAAAATTTAATTTCGAAATTTTTGACAGAACCTTTTCTTTTGAATAGATTTTCCACTTTAAATAAGAGCGGTTACACACGGTTATTTTTCACTACCCACTTAGAGAGGCACTGTAGTCGAGCGGTAAGCTTTATCACGCGATAAGTGACAAGATAAGAGCTTCGTCTCGTTCTATCGAACGGTGTCAGCCAGTGACGGACGCTCTATTATCTTGTCACTTATCGTGTAATAAGGCCGACCATGATACGGGGTCAGGAGGTCGTGAGTTCGAACCCCGGCTCGCACCACTGGGTTTTTACCCGACTGCCGTCGGAGAGGAAGGTTATGTTTTTCGCGCGTTTGTATGTACGAGTATGTGTATGTTTTATTCTTTGGCACTCCCCGCACCCTGAACCGTTTGACGGATTTCGACATATGAGGTGTCGTTGGAATCCTCTTAATCGTATTTGTAAAAAAGCAGTTGGATGTTTCGAAAAATCTTATGATTTCACATGTTTCAAAAACCTATGTACGAAACATCATAAATTTGGTATTTAAGAGTGGCTTTTCGGTGAAGGGAAACATCGTGAGGAAACCGGTCTAATCTCAATAAGGTCTATTTTTCCTTTGGACTGGAAGGTCAGGCGGCAGTCGCTTACGTAAAACTAGTGCATATGTTAGGTGCAAAGTAGACTCCGGGCTTTTTAAGGACGATACACGGCGACTTTACCTTTACCAAGCCAATATGTTTCCACAACAGCTATCATGATAGGTCGTCAACTAAATTGAGCATTGAGGGCAGCATTGTGGGACGTATTTACCGCTAAATAGGAACTCCGCCATTTACGGACATTCTGTAAGCATCTGAGACAATTGCTACTTTAAAATACGACTAGGTATCTTATCAACTAGAGTATAGAGCAGAAACTCGAATGAGCGAACTAGAAGTGCGTGAGCACTTACTAATGTAGTTAAGGGGTTATTTGGGGCTATTTCCGCGCAACCGTTTTCGGGTTTTGGTATTACGATTTCATGCCATGATTGGTTTAGTCGATGACATCACTCAGTCACATTTGATTTAGTTGAAAAGTTGACAGTATCACAAAGTTGTAGAATATCGTGACATTAGCCATAGATCACCAGTAATAGTCATAATAGGCATGATGCCTCATGTTCAAATTGATAACGTAGTGATGCCAAATGGATAGTAAACCATCAAATTTAATTAATATCATAAAACCATAACCTTGAAAGTTTAGAAAAATTATGCATTTTTTTTTATTGTCGAAGAGTAAATTTAAAGCTGCCAATAGAATCCTTACGCTTTTATAGAAACAAAATTGTATGACAACTATGTACGTAAACGCAGTATTTCGCGACTGAAACAACAATTTACCGGATTTTCCATACAACGATACTTACTTTGTATAATTGTGACGTCATACTTGTGTGTCTATCAGTATGAAGCGTTTTGCGCTGCCGCCAGCGACGTCGATCTTTGTCTCAATTTTTTGGGTATTTATGTTCTTTAATTGTAGTTGCTCCCATACAAACATTTGTTCCTCTCCAATAACTGGTTCGAATGACATCATAAAAAAATCTTAGTCATCATCCCTATTATGTGTATCAATGCTGGATCGCGTGTATGTATCTCTGCAAGTTTGCCGTGGGCTACACAAGGCTCTAATCTAATCATCATTCATTTGTCTTTATCCCATTTACTTGAGGTCGGTGCAGCATGTTTTTTGCTTCCATACCTCTCAATCACCCGTCAACTCATCACACACTTCCTTCCTATTCATGTCTCTCACGCAGTCCGTCCACCTTTTTCTTGGTCTATCTCTTCTCTTACAACCCTCCACATTTACACTTAATGCCCTTCTAGTTACATGACTATCATCCGTCCGCATAACATGTCCATACCACCGTGGGCGATTTGCGCAATTAGTTTATATGGTTCCAGTTTAGAAAACAAACGAAATACAGCAAAAGCAAGTTTGTATGAAAAACTTAAATTCGCTGTATTTTTTTTACTATGGTATCTGATGCTACATTTACTAATTACAGACCTGGATATATCTCATGTCTCATACATGAAAAGTTTCGTTATAATCCAACACGTAGTTTTAAAATGAGAGCGTACACTACGTTTTTGTGGAGAATCGAGCTTACTGCGGTTCTTAAGAGGGGGCGTATCGCCAGGGAAAAATCAGAAATCACCCGCGCGCCCCGTACCTGCCGCGCTGATGCGTCTATTGCTGCCCCGCTCCTTCTCGCATAGTATATGCCCCGACAGTCAGATGAAACATGATGAATACCTATAGATAATTATAATAAGTGGAAAGAAAGACAAAATCTGTAAGTACCTATATTTGAAGATATAATTTTCGCTAGTAGCTAAGTCAGTTTCGAGAGCTATAACTGAAATATGACCTTCCGTTTTTTTACAAATCACGTCAGGGTTGTAATTTAGCATAATAATGTCTCGTAAAAGGCTAAAGCAAAAAAACAGCTATAATCGAATTTAAACTTTTGTGAGATAAAAATCTAAATCATCTAAAATACTACTAATAAATCCACGGTTAAAAAATTAACGTAAATGTCACGGCAGGCGACAACAAACATCGAAAACACTAATCCTGAAGAAGAACACCCGAAGAGTTCGAAACATGTCGCCTGTCGCGTCATTTAATACGTGAATTTATTAGTAGCATTAAAAAAAAACTGTAATTTATTATGAAAACTTCGATCATGTTTATGAAAGCCAGATTTTCAGGCCACTGTGTGGCGGCCAAATTTTTCAATTCTGACCCCGTGTCATGGTCGGCCTTATCACGCGATAAGTGACAGGATAGAGCGTCCGTCACTGGCTGACACCGTTTGATAGAACGAGACGATGCCCCTATCATGTCACTTATCGAGTGATAAGGCCGACCATGATACGGGGTCTGATCTCGGATTCGTACTTGGAGACAATGGAGACGCTTTGGCCTTTTAGTTATCAATTTTGAACATACTCGTATTAAAGAAAAACTGCAAAATTGTGTTCACTTTTTTTAATATAAAAATGTCCAACTTCGCAGGCAATAATTCGGGTGCAGACTCGAAAATTATTATTACTCCAAAAGAAAGAAGGCAAAAAAATATGCATAGTGATGAAAATCCCATTCAGATATCTCAAAGAATTACGAAGCTACAACCGTTTTAATATTGCTTGTTAGAGAGAGAAAACGCAAACGGTGTGTGACGTCACATTACAGGATGCTGCCGGCAGGCCGCGTCGACGGCGTCGTCGCCGACCACGATGCGCGCGGCACGTTGCCGTCTTCTGTGACGTCACATTCTTCCAGCGTCATCGTTTCATATGAAGTTGCGTTTTGCGAAAAAGGGACAGAACACATCCCTTCTTAAAACTTTGGACACTTATAACTTCGTGATTATTTAACCTTTTGCGTTGATTTTTTCTCCATTTGACAATTTTTTTTATCCTTCTTCGAGAAAATATCGCATTATTTTATTTAGTGTCTACGATCTAAAAGCGTCACCCGTGATGCCTTTAAAGAAAAAAATTACAATAATTACACGGTTCACCCACGTATCAAACGTCAGTACGGGCGACATGTTTCGAACTCTTCGGGAGTTCTTATTCAGGATTGAGTGTTTTCGCGGCGGTGTCGCTTGAATCACGACAAGATTCAAGCGACACCGCCGCGAAAACACTCACTTTATAGAGTACAAATTACTTTAATTACCCAAGGAATACCACTACCTACATTTTGTTGCTTAAAAAACCACCGGAGCTATAACTGAAATATGGCCTTCCGTTTTTTTACTAAATCACGTAAGGGTTGTGAGCTAGCATAATAATGGCTAGTAAAAGCCTAAAGCCAAAAAAAGCTATAATCGAATTTAAACTTTTGTGAGACATGTCTAAAATACTACTAATAAATCCACGGTTAAATTCACGCATTAAATGTCACAACAGGCGACATGTTTCGAATTTTTCGGGAGTTCTTCTTCAAAACAAACATCGAAAACACTCATCCTGAAGAAGAACTCCCGAAGTGTTCAAAACATGTCGCCTGTCGTATCGTTTAATACGTGAATTTAACCGTGAATTTATTAGTAGCATTAAAAAAAAAGTATAATATATTATGAAAACTTCGATCATGTCTATGAAAGTCAGATTTTCAGGCCACTACTGTGTGGCGGCAAAATTTTTCAATTCTGATCTCGGATTCGTACTTGGAGACAATGGAGACGCTTTGGCCCTTTAGTTATCAATTTTGAACATATTAAAGAAAAAGTGCATAATTATGTTCACTTTTTTAATATCAAAATGTCCAAGTTCGCAGGCAATAATTGTTGGAATCTGCACTCTCGATAACCCTAAAAGCGACACCCGTGATGACTTTAAAGAAAAACAATGTCAATAATGTCACTACGGCGACATGTTCCGAACTCTTCGGAAGTTCTTCTTCAGGATGAGTGTTGTCGCGGCGGTGTCGCTTGAATCACGACAAGATTCAAGCGACACCGCCGCGAAAACACTCATCCTTAAGAAGAATTCCCGAAGAGTTCGAAACATGTCGCCCGTAGTGACATTTAATACGTGAGTTGAACCGTATAATTATTAGTACTGTTTCAACACGTCTCACGAAAGTTTAAATTCGAAAAGCAATGTCCGCCATCTTGGAATTCAAAATGGACATCATTTCTAGAATCTTCACCCTCGAGAAGCCTGCCAATGTATGTTGCTCTTTAAAAAAACGCGCATATTAATTTACAACGAATGTTTCAAAAAATTTAAATAATGCGACCACTTTTTGAAATATTTCTGACTATGAATTCGTATTTACTCCTCTCAGACATCGATTTTGAACATAACCGGATTTATTCTCAACTAGCGATCCGCTCCGGCTTCGCACGGATACTATATTATACATATAAACCTTCTTCTTGAATCACTCTATCTATTAAAAAAAACCGCATCAAAATCCGTTGCGTAGATTTAAAGATCTAAGCATACATAGGGGCAGACAGCGGGAAGCGACTTTGTTTTATACTATGTAGTGATAGTGATAATATTTCATAAAGTAAATACACGATCGACAGAAAAATGTTCGTCTAGATTTGCATGTACTGCACAAATTATTCTAAGAAGCCGGTCACCCGCCGATCGCTGCGTAATCTTATAGTTGTATTTTGAACTTTAAGATCTATATGTTAAGGTCGACTTTTAAATATATTATTTCAAAATGTAGCAAAATATCTACTGGAATGTAATGATACGTTCATTCACTGGACGAATATACTGGGTCACAATATTATTGAAATAATTATGTTCATCGTGCTGTCGTGAGAGCACAGAACGTAGTCCTCTCGTCTCAGCGGAGCGATTACGACTGACTCCGCCCGCGAACGGCAACAAAAGATATACAGAACCGCACGAAACACGCGACGGGAGAAAGGGTATCGCGCTAAATAAAAAAGGCCTATACGCCAAATACGTTTCACCTCAATAAGTCTGAAAAGGGACTACATAAAAATACCCCGCTAGTACTTTCATTAGGTAATGTGAAAAGCTATTATACACTCAACTTTTACTTAATTTATATGCACGGGAACCTCACACTATTGGAATTGAGTAAAAATAAGACATGTTTTGGCGGTTCTTTTCTATCGAGGCAATTTTGGTTTTGTATGGTTTTGTTCAGACGATTCAATTGCAAATATGATGTAGTTTTGGTATGTTCTTTTTCCTGGCATTCGCTTTAGTTTGTCATAGGTAAATATTCAATCTAAGAACCCCGATTTCGCGGAGCGCCCCCTCTTAATACGCCAGGGATGCTCAAGATGCGTGATGTTGACGGCAAGGGAAAGCATTTAGAACTCAAAGTGAGAAGTTATTTTGCTCATATTTAGAGCAGTCCACTAGAACTATTTTAGATATGGGAAAGGCACATTATGATGTACAAGCGTTTTTAAGTTACGGGGCCCAATCGGGGACCAGTAAGCAGGAGTCCACTCATCTCCGCCATATCATATCGATTTCCCTACTTGCACGACAGAATAAATGAATGGGACACGAAAAAAAAGCAATATCCCTTGGACATCTATTTCGTTTTATCAATGAAGACGACTGGAAGTGCGGCTATACGTTTCCATATTTGAGCATAACAAACCTGTCATCGAATTACGTAAGATCACCGCACGCCCCGACCCGGTCATACGTCCTGCGATATGTATCGTGCGAAGCGAGAATTAACGTCGTCAATTACGGTGCGTGAGGACACCGCTTAATTGATAATTCTGGTTTAACACCGCGATGGAGGGCGTTTTCGTGTCCATTAATTAGTGGGATGTTATGATTAGGTACGGGTGGTGATGTAATTGAAGCAATTAACATAAATAAACGTCCAAAGACAATCAATTATGCTAATAATTAAGAAGAGGAAAAGTCAGTGAGATTGTTCAGTCGCCATCAGATATATCGGAGCGGCCAAAGTGCTCACAAATAATTAAACACGTTTCTATTGTCGAAGCATTAGAGCCGTGTTCAGATATGTATTTATGAGCAGTTTGGCCGCTCCGATATATCTGATGGCGACTGTATGATGAGCTTTGTAAGTTTGTATGGAGGGGGTAAAATCCAGAACCATTAAGTAAACGCGGGTTTCCCCCAACACCTCATACTCGTAGTTCATAAATATTATATGTAAACTACAGATGTAACGTATAAATAAGTCTTCAGAATTGCTATAAAAACCTTTTTTTTATAACTGTATATATAGAATGAACTTTTTGGATGAACATATGGGGTATATTTTATGCCACCGGTTTGCCTTGGTTTTTTAATAATTCGCGGGTGCATGTATACAGGATGTTAACGGGGTCATGATCCGGAATGACAAAAAGCGAATAAGATGATCATACTGAACAACCTTTCCCATGGGACCAACCACGAAATCGCAAAAAAAAAACCAGGTATTCCATACATTAACTCTCAATTAAATCGCAGTTAACTCACTTAATTGGCTCTTTTTTTTTTGCGATTTCGTGGTTGGTCCCATGGGAAAGGTTGTTCAGTATGATCATCTTATTCGCTTTTTGTCATTCCGGATCATGACCCCGTTAACATCCTGTATATAGTAAAATCCTTGAAAAAAAAAATGAAAAAAAAAAAAAAAATATTCTGCTAGTAGGCCGTAAAAGCTATTTACAAGTAAACGTTCTTCCAGCGTTTCCAAAAAAGAGGACCACTCTTAGGAAGAAACGCCGAAAGAAACTCAACAGTCAGTCATTTTTTGCCAATAAAATCTTATATTATAGTTCTTAAGGCGCCGTAGGTTCAGCGAAGTTAAGCGAACAGAGTTTTTGAAACAATATAATGCGTCTGTTTATAAAGATATGGTTTCAAAAAAATACGAATAGTAATCTTGAGGCTTTTTTGCAGCGAGATCAGTGATTCGAAACATGATTAAGCAATTATCGCTCGATAGAAAAAAATCACGAACATAGGTCTAAAATACACTTAAAATATTCGTAACAAATTATGCACAAAAGCTAAAAATATTAAAATTGCTTCTAAAACTCAGCAATATCATGTTTGAGAGAACTCAGTGATTACTTTTTATTTATTTAAACGGCCAAAAAATTAAACTTAATTCAATTCAATTCAATTCAATTTATTTATTTTGTTAAACACAGGTTACAAAAAACAATAAAAAACATGATATCCGCGCTTCCGGGCACGCACATCCATCTCGCTCACGCTTTTGCTCAGTGAGAGGGAGAGAAGACCATGAACCTACGGCACCTTAAGCTACTTAAAAAAAGTCAAACTGAATATGAAACCCAAGAAAAAAATCTTGCTCGTATTTACTTTAGATTTGTAGACTCAGTCACATCAAGTTCCCTAACCACGTCATCAAAATAAATGAGGGACATTCTTTTTTGCACATTTCGTCATCTCATCCTAACGCATGCACTTTTCCGTTCAATCATAAGTATGGGAATGTAATATGTTACACAAAAGTTGAGTCCCAAATAATCACTACCGTATTTTTATTTTTTTTTCTTTTATCGTATGGCAATTTAGTGTATTTAGAACCGTGAGATCTTCGAAAAGACAGTACGGTTGCCAGGTTGTTGCACTTTTAGCACCACCCAGGGGTCACGTGTAGGGTAGCGGTGGGTAATTCCTACGGACGTGGTGCAACTTCGACCCCCAAAAAAAAAAATAACTACCGTAATAGCTTCCAGCAGGAAACAGTCCAGAAGGACAATTAGGGTCCAAAGTAGACTTTTTTATTTTATCCAATGACGGTGGCAAACAAGCGTACGGGCCCGCCTGATGGTAAGCGGACACCGCAGCATATAGACGCATGCAACTCCAAAGGAGTAACATGAGTGTTGCCGACCCTTGATATGTTTGAGGATTCGCCGTGTTGACAGCTGAAGGAACAAATTCCCTCGCTCTCAACACAACGCATCCTCGGGAGCTCTGGCGACCTTGCTCACCTCCAGGAACACAACACTACTACAGAGCAAGTAGTAGTGTTATTATGGCTGGTACTTCCCAGTTGGGCTGCTCCACATTCGAGCGGGATGACATTTCGCTGTCCCCTACCTCACCAACAACTACATACATTTTGAGTTTTTTTTTTTTAGATATGACAGGCCAAATAACCTTAGAGTACTGATAAATAGTAAACATTTCAATATACCAAGTAGCAACAACTATTATGATATTCTGGTCGAGCTATCTGCCACAAATCTTAAATAGTCTTCCTAGACACATATAATAGATAATTTAGATGAGGGTAAGCCGCACAAGATTAAAATAATGTTAAAAAAGCACTGTCTTAATCTTTAAGTTACACATTGTACATTATATAAATTAAGAAGAAAGATATAAATTTAAATAAATATAAAAAAAATATATATACAGGATGTTAACGGGGTCATGATCCGGAATGACAAAAAGCGAATAAGATGATCATACTGAACAACCTTTCCCATGGGACCAACCACGAAATCGCAAAAAAAAAGAGCCAATTAAAAGTTAACTGTGAGTTAACTGCGATTTAATTGAGAGTTAATGTATGGAATACCTGGTTTTTTTTTGCGATTTCGTGGTTGGTCCCATGGGAAAGGTTGTTCAGTATGATCATCTTATTCGCTTTTTGTCATTCCGGATCATGACCCCGTTAACATCCTGTATATAGATGTAATAAAATTAAGCTTTGCATACAATCTATCACAATGGAGATTAGGCTAAGTATAAGGGCAAATATGTAAGCTTTTTTATTTAAATAAACAGTTTTTTTTTATGTAACGTCGAGTTCATTTGGACCATAGTTAGGTGATTTGGACCATCTCCGCCGGCGACGGGCGGGAGGCAGAGCCAGGCGTTACGCCCATGTACTGCCTCCTCCACCGTAGTGGGACCGTGCGGGGTTCGGGGGATACCCTGCCAAAATTGGTCCCACTGGACTACATGCGTTTTAATTTGGCGCTTAATGTCTGCGGGCCGCCCGTCGGGACGCACGCGGTCGAATGCGTAAAGCGATCCCGCGGCGGCTCCTTAGGACGGAGCTGGGCCCTCGTTGGGTTATTAGACGGTGGTCCAAGGTTTCTGCCGCGGTTAGTCCGTCATACCCGCCCTGCCCCCCCCCCCCCCCCCCCGTGGCGGACGGGATGCGTAAAATTAAATTAAATTAAACTAAATAAACGTTTATTTCAGGCCATGGCCCATATCGTTGTTAGTAAGTACAGACTTAAATTAATTAATGTTAGTAGTAGGTACATTCAAATTGATAATCGAAGAAAAGAGAACAGGACCGGCGCATCATTAAACAGAAAATAAAATCATACAATTAAAATTTGATAGAAATAAATTATAAAATCGTAAATGTCAACAGGCGACATATTATTAATTGCTAAATGTCAAAAAATCTAAATTCCTCAGAATTAAAAATTAAAACATTATACATTACATTAGAAAATTGAATTAAATGTCAAATCAAATAAAGTGAAAGTCAAATTAAGTAAAGGCATTTCCCCAACGTAAAAAAACAAAAATGTGATTTGGACCATATTAGTTAGGTGATTTGAATCATAGTTGGGAGGTTTACGGTACGCTTTAACAAAGAGTAGAACTGTGCTCGCTTCTGCACACGTTTTACGATACGGCTGCGAGTTTCTGTGCATAAATCATACGAACTAGGAGTTTATAGCCACATAGACAATCTTGTTTATTGCGGTAACATTTAGGTGGCGTTTGGGCTCCTATTCGATACACACAGTAATCATGGTGTTACAAATACTTTATTGCAAGTCTCATTGCAAGAAAACGGTACCGCAGACTTTTAGAGCCGATTCAGACCGCGTTTATTAAGCCCGCCGTCGACGCGCTTTTGTGTCAAATCAGCAGATCACTAGTCAATTACCAAGTAGGGTAAACTCGCATTATTTGGTGATACGCCTAATTCGGTGAATTCTTCAGATTTATTGGGTAGCGTGCTTCAAAACATGTACCAATTCATCGATTTAGGCGTATCACCAAATAATGCGAGTTTACCCTACAGTGAGCTTTTTCTGTCATCGTAAAATAAAGGTCTTGTGTTTTTATAAAATGGCCTCGATCATGATTGCATGAAAACATCGCTGTTAAAGCAATTCTGTTTCTAGGAACGTGAGAACAATATTTTACGTGTGGAACAAGTAAATTATTATATTATCATGTTTTATTCAGAAAGAACAATCTTGTTAAAATTTAATTAATTGCATGTACACACACGCACTTGGCCGGTTTTTAGGGTTTCGTAGTCAACAAGGAACCCTTATAGTTCGCCATGTCCGTCTGGCCGTCCGTCCGTCCGTCCGTCTGTCCGTCTGTCTTCGGCTTAGCTCAGTAACCATTATTACTAGAAAACTGTAATTCGGCATGGGTATATAAATCAATCACGCCGACACAACAGAAGAATAAAATCTTGAAAAAAAATTGTTTTTTGGGGTACCTTCCCTACACCTAAAGTGGGGATTTTTTTTTTTTTGTTCCTCTTTAAACCCTAGTGTCGGGTATCGTTGGATAGCTTGTTCAAAAATATTATGGGTTTATGTAAAGACTTTTTTTAGAAATTAGTGATTCGTTTGCGAGATATTGGGCTTTAAAGCCCAAATTTTTGTTCGAGTCATGTGTCCCGCCTGCTGGCTAAATGGCTGCTACTGGGAATGTTAAAAAAATCGTGGCAGTAGTAAATATAATGAATTGAAAACGACAACTATCACGGCTAAGTAGGCATAACTAGTTACCGAGTTATAGTCGACCAACTTAAAATGCACTTAGAAAGGCCAACTTTCGTACGAATTCGGCCGACGCAACCGGCCGATTTAATGTAACTAAGAAAGACAGGCAACTACGGAACCATACACTGCGCGTGGCCCGACACGCGCTTGGCTGATTTTTTTTTAATAGACTGTCCAGTGATTGACCATAGTCTCACCCGATGGTAAGCGGCGACAGAGCCTAAGATGAGTGTATAGAATGGATTTTCTGGATGGAAATGGGTTATATAATTATCCTTCGAATTTGCCTGCGTTCTTTGCAATACAGGGGCAAGGCGTGCGGGTAGCTAGTACATATCAGAGATTGTACAAAATACTTTAAAAAAAGTATTTAAATACAAAATGCAAATACTTTTCTAATTTAATATTTGAAATGCAAAATACAAAATACACTCAGAGGCAATGAAAACGGGTCACTTACCATGGATTACTTTACAAAGTGACCCGTTTTCATTGCCTCTGAGTGTAATTCCCAATGTGAAATATGAAGGTACGCTACCTCAGAGGCAATGAAAACGGGTCACTTTGTAAAGTAATCCATGGGAAGTGACCCGTTTTCATTGCCTATGAGTGTATTTTGCTTTTTGTATTTAAATACTAAATACAAAATAGGTATTTTCAAAATACTTTATTCAAATAAAATACTTTTAGGAAGTTCTAAACAAAATCGAAGTCAATCTCGTTAAAAAGCTAATAGTAACGTTCATTTTGTTTTAACTGTCATTTTGCACATAGACTTTCAAAGTTGCAGCGTCTCTAGTGGCCATTTGCCGAATGGCTGACCCAATCACTTGAAAATTTGAGTGGTAAAGGTAATACTTTCGAAACTTAGCAGTAAAAAAGTAATTTATATTTGACAAACATAAAATACATTTCGAAAAGTATTTCAAATAAAATACAAAATACTTAAAAAAAAAGTATTTAAGCACAAAATATAAAATACGGATTTTTGTATTTTGCATTTGCATTTTAAGTACAAGTATTTCAAATAAGTCACAACTCTGGTACATTTAACCTATTTTCAAATATAATTATCTAGATAAGTAGTCCCGATGATTACCTCTAACTTACTTTACAAAGCTACAGTTTCACAGACTGTAATATTAACAAAATCCATACTAATATTATAAATGCGAAAGTGTATGTGTTTGTTTGTTTGTTTGTCCGTCTTTCACGGCAAAACGGAGCGACGAATTGACGTGATTTTTTTAGTGGAGATAGTTGAAGGGATGGAGAGTAACATAGAATAGTTTTTATCCCCGTAATCATCCCCTAAGGGGGTGAAATGGGGGGGGGGTTAAAAGTTTGTATGGAGCTGCGATATAAACGAGTTCCACGCGGACGGAGTCGCGGGCAGCAGCTTGTAATGTTAATATTAGTGTCGATTGATGCAAGGCGTTGTTAGATGAAACAGAGTTTCGAATGTCCCCGAAATGTTACAAACAGATAACTATACAAGTGTTGCTCGTTTAATAATAGGACCAGAACAAATTCACGCGCTACGCTATTATTTCAGGCTGCCAAATATAGCTTAACGATGCAATTCGTTTGAAGTGAGAACATTCACCATTGTTTTTACACCGGTAGCGTGAGTTTAAAGGGTTGTTTTTACGTAACTGTTTTTTTAGCTTTTTGCGTAACTGTACCAGTTTATGATTTGTTTACATTGTTGGTACGGTACAATGATTTTTTATTATTGCGTGGACTGTGGAATTCAACCGCCATCCTAATGTAAGTACGCCTTTAGGTACTGCCGTAACCTAGATATACTATGTCTGAAATCTCAATTTAACGTCTTCATTCATAAAAATACTACCTGAAAGACCGAGCACTGCTCGGCTAAAAATAGAAAAATTCCAAATATGTAATCGTAGTATGGTATTAATATGTTTGGTCCCGCAAACCCCTTTTCATCGAATTTGATCACATTCACGATGTACAGAGTTGTTTAAGTAGTTGTGTTTTTATAAGTCTAGTATTTTGAAACATTTAACAAGTGATTTACTTATTTAAAGTTTAATGTTGTAATATTTTTGTTAGTTGCATCTCTTATGTGATTTCACTGTATTACATTTTCAGAATTAGAATTTAACCTTTACTACTGGCCCCGTAGCATGGATGGCGTTATCACGCGATAAGTGACAGGATAGGCGCGTCGTCTCGTTCTATCGAACGGTGTCAGCCAGGGACGGAACCTCTATCCTGTCACTTATCGCGTGATAACGCCATCCATGCTACGGGGCCAGGCCCCGTAGCATGGATGATGATGATGGATAAAGGTTAAATTCTAATTCTGAAAATGTAATACAGTGAAATCACATAAGAGATGCAACTAACAAAAATATTACAACATTAAACTTTAAATAAGTAAATCACTTGTTAAATGTTTCAAAATACTAGACTTATAAAAACACAACTACTTAAACAACTCTGTTCATCGTGAATGTGATCAAATGCACGGGCACGATGTGACATGTGACCATGTTTCATTTAATCACGCCCGTTTACACTTACCAAGCCAAAAATGTGCTTGTCCCGGCACAATTTGGCAGTCCCGGCGCAGGAAACAAGTTCTGATTTCAATCTATACACCTATGTAATCTGACATCTGGGCTGCTGCTATTCGCTAAGCGCTAATGCGGCTCACCCCGCCGGTCAGCCGTCAGGAAACTAGACCTCTGACGACGCTTAGTTACTACGCACCGCCGTGTCAGGATACATTTGTGGGTGAGCGTTGAGGTGAGCTTAAAACAAATTAAGGAATAGGGGGGCTGGGCTGTTATTCGCTAAGCGCTAATGCAGCTCACCCCGCCGGTCACCAGTCAGGAAACTATACCTCTGACGACGCTTAGTTACTACCACCGCAGTGTCAAGATACATTTGTGGGTGAGCGTTGAGGTGAGCTTAAAACCAATTAAGGAATAGGGGGGCTGGGCTGTTATTCGCTAAGCGCTAATGCGGCTCACCCCACCGGTCACCCGTCAGGAAACTAGACCTCTAACGACGCTTAGTTACTACGCATAGGGCATGCAATATCGGGCCATTTTCAATCCCGGTATTGAAATCCGACATTGAGTCCCAATACCGGGATCACGGGATTAATACCGGGATTATGAAATGTATTTAAAAAATCTTTTGCGTGGTAAATCAGACTTTATTAAGAATAAAATGGACATTTGCATAAAAATCAACAATATTCAATACAAACTATAAATGTAAAGCAAAGTAAACGCTAAATTAACAAAAATAAAATAATAGAATAAACAACTTCAAATAAAATCAAAATCGTAAAATAATATTTTTTTTTTTAAATGGCGACAGTCTTTATTAAGAATAAAATGGACATTTCCACAAAAATCACAAAACATTTAAATTAAACTACAATTGTAAAGCAAAATAAATAGTAAATCCACAACAATATTTTTTTTGAATCAACAACTTCAAATAAAATCAACATCGTAAAATAGTAATTATTTGTTTGAAAAGGCGATTAAAATCATATAATTTAAAATGTCAATGCTACAGTATACAATCAACTTTACAACAATTTTAAACACAGACCAACTCCGTAAATTAAAAAAAAAACTTTTCATAGCGATAAAAATGATACTTATGAAGTAAAATAAATCATCTGCTTAATGCTAAAGTAGTTACTTATCTTATTTATTTATTTTCTATCATCGTGCTTCTTGGAAGTGGGTCCTTAAAAATGACAGCATGTCGAACATTCTGTCTGATAAAGTACTTCTTATTTTGGTACAGAAATACTCGGCGGATGAAAAAAATATTTCACTTTCAACGCTAGTTGGCAAAAGGGTAGAAAGGTATTGATATGCTTCCGTTCCGTCAAATACACGCCTCGTTCTCCGTTGTTATCGTACATAGCTTTTTCGATCATGACGAATCCTCGGAGGTCATGATCAGGCCCTGACGTTGTTTTAATTGATCTCCATTTTTCGAGTTCTTTGTTTAATTGCTCGGGTTACATACTTACTCAAATCAGGCGATCTAAACTGGGTAACAACAATAAATAAAGAGATCTTGATAAAATAATTGTCGTGTATAGTTTATTTCCTTAGAAATCAACTTAGAAAACTGAATTCCGAGATCCCGATATTTCGATATTGGTCCTTTGAAATACCGGTATTGTAATATCGTAAAATTGGCCCGTGATCCCGGGGTTTCGTGATCACGGAATCACGGATTGCATGCCCTACTACGCACCGCCGTAAGATACATTTGTGGGTGAGCGTTGAGGTGAGCTTAAAACAAATTAAGGAATAGGGGGGCTGGGTTGTTATTCGCTAAGCGCTAATGCGGCTCACCCCGCCGGTCACCCGTCAGGAAACTAGACCTCTACCGACGCTTAGTTACTACGCACCGCAGTGTCAAGATATATTTGAAGGTGAGCGATGAGGTGAGCTTAAAACAAGTAACAGAATAGGGGGGCTGTACGTACGGGAGTTAATTGACGTGTATAAAGCTAGGTTCACATGAACGCGTGACGTGCGTTTGCACGTCATTGCGTTGTGCACACACATGAATGGCAGGGGCGGATAATTCCGTTGTAATTACTCTGCCACCACTGTGAGAGTTCAAACGGTATAAACTGTTATTTTCTAGTAGCTAGGAAAAGTAGGAAACACGATCGTTTTTATACAAACTGATTATTGTATTACCTACGCTAAACTAAAGTATGCGACGTAAAATTTCACCCCTAATGGCTCGAGTGAGGAAAAGATTAAAAGCATTCTGAAATAGATAACTAATAGGTTTGATTGTCCAATACTTTAGTATTGGATTGGGCAGGTCAAATCTACCTTGAAATACATATATTAAATAAGTGTATGTCCTATGTATGTCAGTTTATGTTGTGTGTATAGGTAGTTACATAATTAATTAATTATAAACTTTGTATTGTGTAACTTAACCTAATAATTAATGTAAAATGTAACTAACACCTCTTTAGTATGGGTCGATGAAGACCTGTATTAAAAGATTTCATTCATTCATATTATTTTAATGTGTGGTGGAACTAAGAAATGAATTATATTATTCATCAGTTCCACTTCGTATGGGTAATTTAAGATACAAAAGTTTTAACAAGTTCCTTAAAGTGAGTTCAAAATCGAACAGGAGCAGAACTTAACAAAAATATGCGGTAATTTTTACTCATATTCTGCCGTTTATTTAATTATTTATTTTCAGGAGAACCAACAGCTTTAAAACTTATAACATGAATATTAACATAAAACCAAATTACAGGATATTACATTATAATCTCAAATGGACTTGACTAACATTGTTATCACCTAAAACTTAAGCAATTTGCAAACTCGATAACGTTATATTTAAGTTAGACGATAGCCAGGCCGACCCGCATCACTTCCCCGGCAATTACAGTGACGTCACTTGACGGCCCGCACGATGCTAGTCTGACGTGAGCGATTATATTAGTGTAACCTATTCCTTACAATATAATCCGTTTGAGTATGCCCGGTGTCTTAGGGCAGTTGCACACGAGAACATTGGTGCCCCAATTGAGTCCGTCTACGTTAAACCTGTATTGAAATGATTAGTTCACCTTAAACGGTATATTTCCCTACAAATATTGTGATAGTTGTGGCAAAGTCTATATTACAAATAGGAAAAGTCTGTGAGATTGCAGCTTTGTGAAATGTAAGTTTGTATGTTTTAGGTAATCTCTGGAACAGATAAACCTGATTTCAAAAATTATTTCACCTGCGTGTAGGATGGATTTTTTGGATGGTTATAAGCTATATTTTACCCCGCCGGTTTGCCCGCGTTTTTATGCAATGGACAGCTACTTGCAGATAAGTCTGAATAAGTAGAACATTATGGACGCACTCTTATCTTATTTAATATGCTTCGCACTCTTTGACTAATTATGTATTTTTTAATTGCAGGTAAGTGTTCCAGTCATTTCATAATGTTGTGTAAACGAACGGGTAAGTTACGTTACATAACGTTACATTTTTTTGAAGTGAAAACTTCTTTAGCGGCGCTGTGCACTTTTTGTGATGGGGAATTTTTTTTAAACTCGCCACAGGTCACGTGACCGTAAGATGTCACGTGACTGTGAGATTTGAGAGATACTTGCAACAGGTCACGTGACCGTAAGATTCGACAGATTGGATATTCGTAAGACAGAAAAACTGTTACAATATCATTGAGTTTTCACTTCTGTCGGCACTCCCGGTCTTTTTTTTTCTATTTAAATACTTATTAAGGCTTTTAAGTCTGTTTTACATCAAATGTTTAATTTCAAGTAATTTAAATATGTTTAGCTTTTATTACAATTATGATTAAAACAGGTTTTTGTACTTAATTATGTTTTCATAAAAAGTTCGTCTAGCGAAAACTTTCACTTACATTAATAATACAAGTTAGGAAACTCAAAACTTTCGGTTCGGTGGCATGATCAATTCAATTTAGCAGTCTACTAAGTTGGCAGATTCGATTTTTAAGTAAAATTTTAAGATATAGGTACTCGTAAGATGAAAAGTTGTATACCTACTGATAAATATTCTCATAAAAGAATAGAAAAAATATATATATGTTTTTGCGGAAATGTTTTTTTCAACACAATTGCTCGTAACGTACCTACCTCTTATTGTGTCACTTTTAGTCTCATAATCCTGGCTATTAAACACGCGTGTTTTATAACATTACGACACTTGTGTGTTATGGTTATATCCCGATTATGTCAAGTTGGCACCTTGCAGCAAGATGACATGCATGCGCACGGTGCATTCTTAAATTAACCGGGTTGTACAGATTGTACAGCTTTTTTTTTAATTCTCGGCAAATTGATTCTTACTCGACTAAACAAATTAAATCCTTTTTGTTAATTAATTGACTATTTCTTTTTGGATATGATATATAAACGTTTAATTTAGTAAAACTATTCACTTTTGATAACATTTTACATGAATTAATAAAGATAACATTTTAAAACGAATATATTTATTTTATTTTGTATTGGCTGTTTAGAGATTTCATCTAATGCGCGCGCACTGCGCAATCTTCAAGAAAAAAAAGCTGTTGCGCGTCATTATAGGTTATTTCACAGATATTTGTAAACATTGTTAATGCTTGTTTGGTTATTAACAAAAATGTTGACGAGTGGCGACTAGAAAAGTGATAAATAGAATGGACACCACTGGAAATTCTTGGCGATGTATACAACATGTGAGTAAAAACCTGTTGACATCAATAAGTAAAGAAAATGACTTGGCAGGCCTATAAAATTTTCATCTTATGAAAAGGATTTTTTCCTCGCAAAATGTGTTGAAAAACGTCGTATAAAACGCGTGAGCTTTGATAATTACATCCTCGGCTCTCTTATCACGCTCACCTGCGGCTCGCGTGATAATTCCGCCTCTGATGTAATTATCAACATACCTCACTTGTGAATGTACTATTAAAGTACTTACGCATTTTTCTTAATCAAATCCAGTCTACTATACCTACCTCGTTCCAGATAACATTCGATTTTCAAGAATAAATATTCGTCTGCGTTTCTCCGGTTATCTGGGAAATGTTTTACTAATAGGGAGGGGAAGGGGGGGGGGGGGGTATAGACACTAAATAAAATAATCAATAAAGTTGTATTTTCTCAAAAAGAATTAAAATTAATGTAGTCAAATGGAGAAAAAGCAAAATAATCACAAAATTATTAGTGACCAATGTTGTACGAGGGGGTATTACAACCGTATTTGACTTATATTTCTTAGGGTACACTTAGATAGAAGCAGTTGGTAACTCTAAAAATAAACAATCCCATATCGTTCCCTGCATTTTAATTGCGGCTCAGTTAGAGTGCAATCAAAAACTTTAATCCGACGATTCACTAAAAAATACAAAACAATCCATCGTCATCCACTGTGGCAACACTCGATTCCAATCGGAAAATCGGCGCGCCTCGATTCTTCCATTTTTTGATTAACGAATGCTCCTTTGACTACCCTCCGGGGATCCTCGACGCTTTTATTACGATATACTGTGGAAACGATATTGTTTTCCTACTTCCAAATATTTCTAGGGCCTTTTGGGATAGGCAATAAAATTCTGTTGGAAGCAGGGTACAATTAAACATGACGTAACATTTCTGTCACTCGTGCATCATTGTTACAGATACTATACCTACTGTGTCATATCATTTATACCTTTTTGTTTTGGATTTAAACTTTGGAAATAGCTCTATTGACTTCGCATTCACCATTATGGGTACTGGTCATCTTTGGGACACATCAAAAGATCATTAAAAATAGATAAAAGTAAAAACGTAATAACAATAGCTTCTATTCTGTAGTTTAACGGGTAAATACCTTCGTGGATATGTATTCGAACTTCTTATGTACTCAAAGGTTCCAGAGATTCCTAAAATCCAGAGTAAAACAAAATCATAAATTTATTTCGCAAGAAAAAGTACACATTGCTATTTACATTTTTTTGTTGATATTTCTAACAAACAAGCAGAGTAATGACATGGAAATTGAGGCAACGTACCTAAATCGTATGTGTACGCACACAAATTCCTGAATGGTCCTATTATTTTAGAATAAAGATAGATTCTTCCCATTCGTCGTGGTGCAACACGCTTGCCGGCGTCCCCCAAGGTGGCGTGTTGTCTCCTCTTCTTTTTTCAATTTTCATTAATTCCATTACTAGTAACATCGTTTCATCATATCACCTTTATGCCGACGATCGTCAAATTTACTACACTCCATGAATAAGGACTTGGAGAGTATTTCTACCTGGAGTGAACGTTGTGGGCTTAAGGTAAACCCTGCTAAAACCCAGGTCATAATCGCAGCTCATTCCTAAGGGTTGATTTTGTTAACATGCCAGCCGTAATGTTCAATGGTGTTCAAATTCCATATTCGCACCAGGTAAGGAACCTTGGTATCATAATGGATCGCACATTATCTTGGGTACCTCAGGTGAGCGAGGTCAGCAGGAGGATGTTTGCTTCGATCGGTTCTCTTCGTCGACTTCGTAACTTTTTGCCACTCGTCACTAAAATTGCGCGAGCTCAAGCTCTCCTTCTTCCCATTCTAGATTATGCTGATGTTTGCTATCTGGACCTTACTGAGGACCAGCTTAACAAACTTGAGCGCCTTCAAAATCTGTCTCTTAGGTTCATACTTGGTTTGCGCAAGTACGACCACGTTTACTCCTTTCGTTCTCAGCTCAAGTGGCTTCCAATTCGTCTCCGCCGTAATTCTCACATTCTTGCGTTACTCTACAGGATACTTTTTGTTACCTCTACTCCTCCATATCTCAAAGAGCGTTTTAATCGTCTCACTTGTATGACGACCGGTTAGCCTAGTGGGTAGTGACGCTGCCTACGAAGCTGAACGTCCTGGGTTCAAATCCCGGTAAGGGCAAATATTTGTGTGATGAGCATGAATATTTGTTTCTGAGTCGTGGAAGTTTTCTATGTATTTAAGTATGTATATCTATTATATATATCGTCGTCTAGTACCCATAACACAAGCCTTAATGAGCTTACTATGGGACTAGGTCGATTTGTGTAAGATTGTCCCCTAATATTTATTTATTTAAAATATTTATTTATTTACTTCCATCAGATCTTCCCAAAACCATCTTCTCGCCCTACCACCTTCATCTACCAAATTTTATAACAGCTCATTTACCTTTCGGGATTTTCGCTTGTGGAATGCTTTGCCGTTGCATATAAGTTGTGCAAAATCTCTTCCTATTTTCAAAAATCTGTTGAAACAATATTACCTGTCTCTCCCTTAAGTTGCCGTTTATGTATTGTGTACGTGTGTATATTGTATGTATGTATGTATTATGTATATATTATGTTTGCGTATTTATTCATTTATTAAGTATGTATTTTAAAGTGTCCTGTTTAATAATATTTGAAAGATTGATGTGTTAGTATGCTCTTCTTGATGAATTCTGCACTACCTGTTTAAAATCCTAGTTTAAGTGTTTCCTGCTGTACAAAGGTTGTCTGGAAGAGATCGCTTTAAAGCGATAACACCGCCTGTTGTTACCATTATTTATTAAGCAATTTTTTTGTAAGATGTTTCTCTCGTGTCGTGGTGCAATAAAGAGTATTTATTATTATTATTAATAGGGGGTCGACGAGAGACTTACGATTCATATTCAAATTATAATAGTGTGACAATCCGATACATTGAATTCGGTTGCCGTACATTTAAAATTTGCTGGCATTAACACTCCGCCGGGTATAAAACAAAAAGAAAAACTCTGTTTAATCTGTTTATTTCACATAAAAGCATACATTTTTTAAGGCTTAACTACATGATAACACTGGTTACTCAATAAATTGCTTTTTCTTTGATATTTCAACGCGCTTTATTCCCCGCAGAACCGCGAACGAGACGTTTACGGCGAGAAACCTGCAAATAGTGTACGTCTTTTTTTTATACCACGTTGTTGGCAAACAAGCTTACGGCCCTGTTCAAACTAAGTAAATCTGTATCCATTTCACGAAGCTACAATTTAATACGTCTGAACTGGCAAGACTGAGGCGCTTGAATAACAATAGTAACAACTATTCTTTTTATCAGTGTTGCTGATTCCTACTTGAACAATTGTGACTTGTAGCTTCGTGAAATGTGCCCCTGAAACTGTTGTTCGTACAATCAAAAGCTATTTTTATAAGCTTACGTCCATAAACGTGATGTCGGGTCAGCCTTACGCAACTTAGTTGGAATTAAAAATAGGAATGTTCAAATTTAAACGAGGGTATTGTTCAAATTGAAAGGGAAAACATGGTGAATTCGCGATTAGGCACAAGTTGTGCTAAATAAGGATACCATGTATTCACCATCTTTTCCCTTTCAATTTATACAATATCCTCGTTTCGGGTTGGTTGTAAAATCTAGCTGTGTTTAGAATTCCTGCTCCGTCTTCGCAATCAAAGGCTTTGATGTGTCTTCTGGTGCCTCTCACTCTCATGGAGACAGCTCGTATGAGTGAAATTTGAACTTTAACTTTTAGCCAGAAAATTAATTGTCAGTATGGTTTTTCCCATTTGGATGATATTTTGGATGCTGTTTTTTTTTCAAAAAAATCATATGTTCAGTCCCTAAGGCTCCATCACATGAGATTAGTAATCGTGTAAATGAGGCTCTTAAGTCTTCTGTGGCTCGGTGGCTCGATCATATTTTAAATGTGTTTCTCGGGTGTGTCTTTGTGCTGTTTTTTGCCATGTAAGGTTGCTGTAGGAGGAAGCGTCAGCATTAACTATGCGAACGTCGAAGAACGCTTTCCTTGCAGGTTCCCAAACACTATTTAGTAATAAGTCCCCTATAAGAGCTGGCTGTACAGCACTTGCATCACGCATTATAGGTTCAATTGTGCCAGTACCCCAGGCTAGTTCAGCCCAATTTATGCAATCGTCTCTATGTTGATCATGGCCTTGTTTAATTAGGCCACCTTTTTTACAATTTAGAGCATGATTCAAGTCAAAATTATTTTCTCCGCATCCGTCGCAAATCTGAGGAAAATAACTAGGTTCATGAGCGTAGCGAATTGCAAGAGCGTCTCTAAATTGAGTGGCGGTTAGGTCGGTATTGTTTGCGGTGGTGGGGATGATTGACAGACATTGTGATGAGTTCGATTCAACTACTCTTTTGACACATCTTTGCGTTTTACTTGGTAAAAAAAATCGTAGGACGTAATTGTTCGCATATCGAGTTTTCAATGCTAATTTCTGCACAAATAAGCCGTAAAAAAATACAAACTATCATTTTATAAGTGCTAAAAAGAGCGTGCATGGAGATTGATCTTTTTTTTTCGAACTCGTAAGCTATTGAAATTTTTTTTTTATTATTTCGATGAGCAGTGCTAATTAACGTTATATGGGTGTCGCGATGTGTCAAAAGACCAGTCGCATTTCTCGTAAACTGTAATGTTTCCAACGCGCGTTAGGGCAGTCTAACTGTCATTTTTCCATATAAAAATGGACTGGAAATTCAGATCTACCTAACGTAAGTACAATGCGTTACGTGATCGACCTGCAGGAATTGAGCAAGAAAAAAACACTCTTTTGTTATGCTTAGCGCAATCCCTCAGTAAGTGTGGGTACTTGAAATCTTTATCATGTGTAGCCACAGTTGTAGCGCGTGTAAATTTTCTGATTTTATAATTACATACATTTGGTAGTAACGGTTTGAAAATTCGAAGCTAAAATGTTTACTGGAAACAGTTAAAATGTTGCTAACTTCGTAACTACGTAAATAAAAAAATCTATGCCAGTGTTAGGCTTTAAGGCACGTTACTTTTCATCGGAAGCACTGCTATCTTTTATTTTATATATTTTTTTTTATTGGGGAAAAGACAGACAAATGACAGAAACATAGAAAATAAACCTTTAAGTAGTGAGGGAGAATAAAATTTAAAAATACCTAACTACCAAAAATACCATTACAAAAATACCCGAAAACTATCAGACGAAAACAAAATTAAACTTTACAGTAATAGAATATACCTTTTGCTTGAAACTTGCTCGCGTATTATCTTAACTTCTAATTCGGTAGTCTAAAAATGCACATTCATTCCCGCCTGTCGTGTCTGATCCGAGTTAATCACATCTCTGATGCCGGAACTCACTCGACGTAAACTTGAGATTAAATTCAGCATGACTATGTTAGGTACTTGGGACTTGATTAATTTTGGAATAGAATAATTTATGTGTGTCTTATAATGAAGTTTGGTAGATCTGGTGCACCGTATATGCTGTGCTTAAGAGTTAGTGTGCCGTAAATTCACGAAAAAAAATGTTAATACGGGCATATGGACGGAAGGATTATATTATGGTCAAGACGACCTTAAATGTAGCCTATTAGTTACGAAGCTGGAGGTCCCGTGTTCGAATCCCTGTAAGGGCATTTATTTGTGTGATGAACACGAATATTTGTTTCTGTAAAACCACGGGATCGGCTACGAGCGTAGCGCGTAGCGATTCTTGGCAGCGGAAGTGTTAAGAAAGACGAGGCTGTAATCGCTTCGTGCGAATAAGTGTGCATACTAAAACATCGCTAAAGAAATGAAATTGTGTTTCCATGCATTCCCAATTCCATCTCGCCGTTAACATTCAAAATTGAATTCAGTTGTAAGGTTTCTCATTTCATAAACTAGGGTTGTCGCAGAACCTTTCGCGACAAAGGCCCCGTGTTCCTCATACAATATTCAAATGTAATATAACGAGCCAGCCCTGTGTTCAATTCGCGAAAAAATACAATATCCAACGAATGTCATCGAAAAAAGTATTTCGCGTTTATTGAACGCTTCGTTCGCCGTTTTTCTGTATTTCCTTGGGAATATTCATGTAGCCTATCTTATTATTGGGATATGTCGAATGTAAATGGGTCATAGAGACTTGGCAAAACTTATGGACAGACTTATTAAAACTGAACTGATTTCATGTTTTATTGTCTAATACATATAATAACCTCTTAGTGTGAGGCCTGAGTGGACGGCCCGCTCAGAGCGGGGTGTGGAGCGTCCATATAAATTGCATTTGTTTATGTATATCTACGCTGCTCAGAGCGGATATTTTTTACTGCGGATTTATCAAATGAAAGCTTAGAATAGGGTTAATCGCCGGTAACTGGCCACCCTTTAATTACTGGCCCTCTCATAATAAAAATTAACTCTGTTCAACAAACAGGATTCAATTTAGTATAACGTGGCCAGTTATTGAAGGATAGCCAGTAGTGAACACTTATACTAAAAATGAATTCTATTATAGGTGAATAGAATTAATTTTTAGTATGAGGTGGCCAGTTATTGAACGGTGGCCCGGTTACATGTTAATATTATATAGCCATAGCTGTCCTCGCGGCTCGGCCCGCTGATTACTGAGAACCTAATCCTATACTATTAAACGTGGAACATTTGTATAATTATTTGTTTGTTTATAAATGGGTTCTCGAAAGGCTCTAATGATTTCTATGTTACAAATCACGGATTCACGGGGGCGAACAATCGATCTAGCGACGTCTCATTTCTGGGCTGTTATTTGCTACGTTCTTAAGGTCACAGCTCATTAGAGTCACCCGGCGCCCGACACGCACCGCCTCGCCTCGTGAATGTACTAACTATGGAGTTGATGTAGTGAGCGCCGCACACATCCATATAAAGAATACTAACCGCTCGAGGCGAGGCGGTGCGGGTCGGGCGCAGAGTGGCTCTAATGAGCTGTGACCTTAATGCGGCCCACCCCGCCGTCACGTCGTCACGAAACTAGACCTCTACCTACGCTTAGTTACTACGCATTGCGGTGTCAAGATAAATTTGTGGGTGAGCGTTTAGGTGAGCTTAAAACAAGTTACATAATAGAGGGGCTGGAATAAACACTGACGCTAAGCAAATCTCGGCCAATCAGATCAGACCCCGTATCATGGTCGGCCTTATCACACAATAAGTGACAGGATAGAGCGTCCGTCACTGGCTAACACCGTTCGATAGAACGAGACGAGCTCGTATCTTGTCACTTATCGCGTGATCAGGCCGACCATGATACGGGGTCAGGTGAAGTCGCAGGGTAAAATATCTGTATGCTCATCTTGAAGTCCAATTCTGTTTTTTTTTTTCAAATCGGATGAGTAATTACACACCACACACACAACACACAATAAGTAGTACATTACTACAGAGGCCAGGAAGTAAGTGGATGCCAGCCGAGTACATATAGACGGCCGAGCGTAGCGAGGTTGGATAGTTATGAGGCTGGCAACCCTTTTTCACGCCGAGGTATGTATAGTGCTTTTATCAAATATGCAATGAAATAATTAATAAAAACTCCAAGAAATCAAACTTTAATTTTCATGGCTTAACGCCGTGATCCTGTGCCACAAATTGCCTGCCCTAGGCCTCCAATTTTGTATGAAATGCCATTACGGGTCTCTCGTTTCGCTGCGCCTGAAACGTGACACTTTGAAGCCCATTATGAAGAACACAACGTCAATATTTCATTGCATGTTTGAGAAAAACTACTTTCCGGACTTTTCCTATTTATGATACTAGCTGCCCGCGTGGCTTCGCCCGCGTATAGCAAAGGACGCAGGCAAACCCGTGCGATAAAATATAGCCTAAAACCACAGATATAGATATACATAGATCACGCAAATGCATCTACTTCGCGTGTCCGAACTCAGTCTCCGAGTTGGCCGTCCGACTGACATTCCGCGCGCGTCTGTTGTGGTAGCCGGTTGTCCCTGAATATTAAGAAAATAGAGAGAGCCTTATTGCAGAATCGATTTTGCGCGGACAATGGGGAATTCACATCACTAATTCGCCCTTGTGACGTCACAGTAGGTAGAAAAAAGTGACACGGTCGGTTTTCATACAGATTGAGGTGTTTAAGTTATCTAGTGTATCTATATCTGTGCCTAAAACCATCCGCAGAAAGTCCAATACACGCAGATTTTTGAAATCGGATAGTGGTTCCGGAGTTTACTTTTCCGGTTATTAAATACATACCTACATTTTACAAAGCTACAATCTCACAGACACTCCCTCTTTACAAGATAAATCATTCCCAATAGGGGTAGGCAAAGCACATGAAACTTATGTTCCAGTGCCATTTTTAGCATAAATTGGTTATAAAATAACGGCTACATGTGATATCCTGATATCGCAGTGATATGTTGCTAGCCCATCGCCTACAACACACGTTAACCCTGTTCCTTTAGTACGACTCTTACGACACCCACAGGAAGAAAGGGGGTGGTGCTATTCTAACCCGACACCACTCGGGGTGCTTTATAATATTGACGGAATGAATAGTCTCCATTTTTTATTTTATCTGGGATGTCAAAGGAAAATATTGTACAGTACTAGTTTTACGTATAACGATCATTAGGGGTTTCCAAACATAAAAATACTCATTTTGGTTTTCTTTGAAATCGGATGACGATTTACGCACGTAATGTCAATTTTTTTAAATTAAAATATGCGCGTCTACGTTGTCCCTCCCACTGTCGCTGGTATATAATAAATCGTTGGCAACATCGGTATTCCCTGCACTTTGGAAGGAGGCAAAAAATATACCAGTTTATAAAAAATGGGATAGCTCTCAAGTTAACAATTACCGGCTGATTTTGATCCTGAGCACCTTCTCGAAACTGTTCGAGTGCTTGATTTACCCGACTCTAGCCTGGCACGTGAAGGAACAGGTTTCACCTCTACAGCATGGATTTGTAGCTCAAAGTTCTACAGCGACTAATCTCACGTGTTTCCTTAACGACCTATCAGTATCTGTGGATTCCAAAATACAGGTTGATGCTATCTACACGGATTTTAGTAGCGCTTTCGACAGTCGACCATGGAATATTGTTGGATAAGCTTCTGGAATATTGTTGGATAAGGTTCAATATAAATAAGATGGTCAGTTAACTGTGTTGCCGTTTGTACACGTGAAAAGAGTAAAAAAAACCGCGAAAGAGCACCTCTTCAGCTCGACGAAGGCAACAGACTGCTTAAACGAGGCTAAACGTTGTGCTCGACTCAAGGCTTTTATACCGCTTAACCTAAAGCCGTGTTCCCAACAGAGCAAAACTGTTTTCTTTTTAGCGTAATTACGGCCTGAATACGTACTTTATGCCAACACAGTACACGCATATGATGGAGTCTTGTGGGCATAACCAAACATCCATCCATCCAATTATAATTTTGTACACACATGATGCTGCTCTGATGATGGAAACGGACTGTCTATAGAAACGTTCATAGCATCTTCCATCTCATGACGAAATCGTCGTGTTCTTATGAATATTCTGACGACTGCGCAAACAAGTACATTTGTATTTTTTTAATACGGTCTTGGTGGCAGACAAGCTTACCGCCCACCTGATAGTAAGCGGCCACCGTAGCCTATGGACGCTTATCACTCGTGGGGGTTCACTTGCGCATTATCGACCCTAAAAATGAAAAGCTTGTATCGAAAATGACAATTGTGACAGAGTTATGCTAGACTCTGTGAAAGCGTAAAGCCTCTAACAGACTGGCACGGCTTGCGGTGGCGGTGGTCAATAGTAAATTTGACAACTAATGACAAGTTTACTATTGACCGCCGCGGCCAGGACACGCCAGTGTGATTCATTTCATTTCATTTCATTTATTCCTTGATAAAACGTAGTTTTACATGTCAAATTTTTGTTAAGATCTTAAATAACATTTATGCACATCTTATATAACAAGTATGTCTCAGTTTACAATACGGTATTCAGGATTAACTGTGAATGTTTATCGCTAAGTTGCGAGACGGTGATCAATTTTGTTTGACGTTAGCACCATTCTAAGGCTGCTTATCCACCAGAGAGCATCGATTTCGTCAGCTAAGGCTACGCTACGCACCTAGGGGTTGCTTAAACATTGAAAACACAGCTTATCAACAGACACTGCAGATTTTCAAAACGGAGTTACGTCTTTGGTGGATACAGAATATCCAGATCCTAATCCTACCATTAAACGAGAAACATTTGCATATTTATTTCATCATCATCATATCAACCGAAAGACTTTCACTACTGGGCTGTTATTCGCAACGCGCTAATGCGGCTCACCCCGCCGGTCACCCGTCATGAAACTAGACCTCTACCTAGGCTTAGTTACTACGCATCGCGGTGTCAAGATATATTTGTGAGTGAGCGTTGAGGTGAGCTTAAAACATGTTACAGAATAGGGGGCTGGACATAGGCGTCTCCCAAAGAGTGCCACATTGACCGGTCCTGCGCCACCCGCTTCCAGCGGACTCCCGCGACCGTTGCCGACCTGGTAACCAGTGATCAGTGCACCTCGTCCATTTAATTGTTTGTTTATAAATGGGTTCTCGAAAACGGCTCTAAAACTAGAGTTTGCCTCATTTGCAAAAAAAACACGGAAGACGCCAACTAAATCTCGGGCAATCACAACATTTTACTATTCTATCACAAACGATCCTGAAGCTCCTTGAAAACGAAGATTTACGTAGAAACCTGTCACTTCAAGAGTTAACAGTAGGTTGAACCCGACGACCCTTCAGTATCTCTAAAAGCACACCGCTGAAATACATCACGTTACATTACGTTCAGCGTGTTCGTCCGTAATTCCACGTGTCAACGTCAAATGTAATTCATATGGTGATTTTCGAGTGACATTTTGACTCGCTCTCGCGCTCATTAATTGTGTAGTGTAGCCAAAATGGAATGGGCGATTAAAAAGTATAAAAAGTTCAAAAAACTGTATCCAGCCTGCGGAAAACTAACTGTAAATAGACAACTGTTTTTTACAAGCTTTTATTTAACTAGCAATGTATGTATATGTATGTATGTAACTATGTTTGTCCGGGTGGAACGTTGCAACTCATTTTTGAAGCAGATATCTTCCACCGATTGAGCTGAAATTTTGGGTTTATGTAAAGTTTGGATGACAATCCAATATTATGATACCATCAAGCTGATCTGATGTTCTAGACAGAAGGTGGCCATAGGAATTTAGGACTTTACAGAAGTATATAACCACGTTGAGTTTAGGCTCGTTAGAATCGCCACAACGAGTACTTGATGACGGTATACAGAAAAGTACAGGTGTCAATAAAAGTTTGTACTAAAAAATATTTTTTTGAGAGAAACTTTTTTATACGAAAATCGCTACGGTGGAGGACTCGTTAATGCATAAAATCAAATCCCTTCCTTTCAGCTCTGCCGTAGTCGGTCTAAAAAGACCATCGTCATTACTATTATAGGCTGCTGTTACTATTTAAGTACTTAAGTTTTATGAATAAGATTTTTTTACAAGCTTTTAACTTGCAAGTTCCATCATTTTTTTTCCATCCTTGCTAGTTAAAAGCTTGTAAAAAGGATATTTATTTCTAAAAATACAAGTTGAAATATGCATTAACTGAAATAAATCAAATCTTGTAAGTAAAATATGTCAATTACCGCGAAGTGCAATCAAGTATAAATTTTGTAACTTGATGTGCCTTGAGCTGCCAATATTATGGTACCATAAAGCTGGTCTGATGATGGAGCAGTCAAAAGAAGACCTAACACAAAATATTTGCAATACATTTAATTAATAGTTAATGATTGTGTCAAGAAAGTACGGTAGCCAAGAGAAGCTGGTTCAGGCATGCGGCTGTCAAGCGGCGGTCTTGGGTTCGAATCTCGTACCAATGAGTTTTTCGGAACTTACCTATGTACGGAATACTCGTATTTACCGTTAGTTTTCCGGTGAAGGGAAAACATCGTGTGTAAAGCGGTCTGATACAAATGAGGTCTAGTTTGCCTTTGAAGGTCAGATGGCAGTCGCTTTTGTAAAAGTAGGGCCATGGCAAATTTTGGGATTAGGTGTCGAAGCGGACCCCGGGGTCCTTTAGGGCACAACCGGGAGTAACGCTAGGAGGATGATGATGATAGTGCAAAAGAGTCGTCAATAAAATTCTACCAAAAATGTCACTTTTGACGGATACTTTTCGTGTGCACACTTAATAGATAAGACAGCAAAACGGTCGCCATTTTTAAAACAAAACAAACGCATTACGCGCCTATTGAAATATGTCAAAATAAACGAGTACCCACATAATATATTTCCACACAAAAAGTGGGTCAAGGTTGCGGCTAATCGTTTTCAGCGTTATTTTTCATACTAGAGCTGTCGTCAGCAATATTCAACTACGCGGCAGCGTGATAAATGAGGCAGATTTAACTGGTTTTTATTGAGTTTTTTTGTCGTAAAGCGGGCAGACACAGAAATTAATGAATATGAGGGTTACTTCTTTATTAATTGTCGTTCTTGTCTTATTTTATTCGTCTATAAATATATAAGGAAGCTTTTGGGAGCCCTGTAATGTGTGCTGTGCCAAAAGGACATGGAACATGGGAGATAATGATAATATTTTGAATTTGTCGCGTTTTTCAGGTTTAATTTATAAAAAAATATATATTAATCAAAAATGGCCGAGTTATTCAAGAAAAACCGTTTTTCGAATATACACAGGAGCCTGATTCAGTCTACTTTTTTAATTTACACTCCCAATGACCCCCCCGAGGGACCTACGAAAAAAAAAGACCGGGTTGCACTCCGGGAGTGCCGGCAGAAGTGAAAACTCAATAACATTGTAACAGTTTTTTGACAGGATAGAGCTTCCGTCCCTGGCTGACACCGTTCGATAGAACGAGACGACGCGCCTATCCTGTCACTTATCGCGTGATAACGCCATCCATGCTACGGGGCCAGGTCACGTGACTTCTTACGGTGTCACCCTAAAAATGAATTTGACGCAAATTTATAAACAATTAACAATTATTTAGGCGGACGGCCCGCGGGCGCGTTAGGTGCGACGGGCCGCCGGCTCCGGGCGGCGGCAAACACAATATCAATTTGTTTTTGCCGTTGGTAAATATTTTTCTAAGCTTTATCTCTTTAGGAATAACGCCCAAATTCGAACCATATCAACTCAATAGCAAAACGGTGAAGGACGCGTTGGTATTATTACAAATTTATTTGCAGAATATGCTATTGCAAAAAGTGTTTAACGGCTTTATACTCTTACGAATAGCGTTCAATTTTGAATGAAGTTGAATCGGCTAGCAGCAAAAAGTGACCTCCTTCACATCTGACGTCACAAAGCTCTGTCGCGTATTTAACAATTTTTCCCCATCCCAAAAAGTGCTCAGCGCCGCTAAAGAAGTTTTCACTTCAAAAATCCAAGAACTAATTATTCACGGGTATATAGGGTCGGTTTTTTGGATATAATGACTGGACTATATGTATTATTTGATGCGTGGGAAACTGTGCTTTAATATAATTCACAATTAGTTTCAACAGCATGTTTTGCGTGTAATTAGTGCTCAATTGGACTGTTTAATAGGACTCATTAGGCTTGATTGAGGCTGGGAATTTTGTTAGTTGAGTGTGCTTAATATACAGGGTGCAATCTTTTACGTGATACAAAATAGCAAAATGTGAATCTATCCATGATTCTGAGCAACTTTTATTATGGGACCAACTTTGTGTTATGCCAAAAAAAACACACCTGTTCATACATTCTTGTCAGTCTAAAATGAGCAGAGTTAATGAAATAGTTGGATTTTTTTGGCATAACACAAAGTTGGCCCCATAATAAAAGTTGCTCAGAATCATGGATAGATTCACATTTTGCTATTTTGTATCACGTAAAAGATTGCACCCTGTATAACGCGTAAACGAGTAACTTGTTTATTAAAAGGCCTTCCTTTGAATAAACAAGTGACCTACCTAGTTAATATAGGAAACCAGTAGTTCCCATGTCACGTGTTAGTGTAAAAGTGCCCTCTTTTTTACAGAATACCTGAATGTATGATTTAGATTTTGTTTGAAAAAAGTGATTGTTTTGAAAGGGGTTAATTAAAGCATATAGGTACACCAATTAATAGACAAATAAAATACCTACACAGGTAAACGAAACAGAAATTTAGACAGGTAAGGTCAAATTTAATAATTTGTCTGTGTCTTATTATGTTGACAGATACCTAATTATTGACAATGTCTAACGCTGTTTATGAGCCATACCTTTCAACAACACATTTCGTAAGCTCTCGAGAAAATTGCTACTTAAATCTGTTACTACGACGCAAAACTTCATTACCAGTGAAATAACCTAGTGGTGATAAATGGCAACATCTCAGGCTACTTCATACAATCTACATTAAGAGTAAAAGCACCTAGCGATGAAAAATTACTACATCTAAGACAACTATATTACATTCGGTCTCCAGACGACAATGCATCATGCAAAACTGAACTGACACCAGCATTAAATTTCATAGCATCATTACGCCCCGTCCTCCCCTCGTTTTTCTTCGTTTAACCGCGAAACAGCATAGAATATTCATCCTTTATTTATTTACATAAAGGATAATAATCTGCGTGGGGGGGAAAATTATGACATCATTTGCCGCAGGCCCGGAGGTCAATTTTCGGGCCGTTCGAGATGATGACTAACAGAGACGATCTGTATTGAGGTAATGTCTATTGGAAAAAAATACCAAAATGTTGATGACTGATGAAATTTCTTATTCTGGGGCATGATAGAGATCTTGTCGCACGACGATCTTAATGTCTATTGCAACATGCGTTTTCTTTTTCTAGATTGTGTTTGTTTACAATCATAAGCCAAAGACTGCTGTCAGTATTTGAAAGCTGTCAATATTTTCCGCCTTTCCCATGTTAAAGGAAATCACTGATACTACCATTTCGATTGGTACCATCAATCGTTTCATCTCGATTGCTGATCTCTCGAGTGTGAAAAAAAACGGAAATTGGTTTTCGTTCGACATTCGCATTTTTTTTTGAAGATAATTATGTCTATTAGACATCATCTCGATCGGCCCGAGAATTGGCTTCCTGATTATAGATGTGTAGAACAAACAATTTACTGGAGAGGCCTTGGGGTGGGAATATGATATCATAATTTGCTTTTGGTGTTCGCGGTAAAAGGTTCGTGCGCCGCGTGGTAAAACGTGCAATAACCGCCATATTGAATTCAGGGTGTCATAATTATCACACGCTTTACCTAAACATTTTGAAAATATCATCCTTTTTTAGAATACATCCAGGATAAAGATAAGATATATATATATAAGAACACAGAAAAATTCCGAACAGTCACAAATGGCTTCGGACAAATTCGAAACCATAATGATTCCGAAATCTCAAAATTCCGTCTTAGACTAGTACGAGTATGTATCATAATATCCTACTGAGGAATATGGTTATTGGAATTATGAAATTCAGAAAATTCAATGCCTATAACGCGACGCTAATGCGAAAATGCCGTGGAAAATGTGTCATGGATTCCCCTAATATATGGTTTAGTTATCATTATTCCGCCACGAAATTACTCGCGTCAACGGTGAAACGGCTATGTACCGTGCCGTTAACTATTTCATATATTTATGTTAGTCGTATATAGCTGTTAGTCCAGTCAATGAACTGACAACTCGTATGGAAAAACAGTCAAATTTGGAAATAATTTACAATAGCTTATTTTTAATGTGTAACGGATATATTATCAATTAAATAGTTATCCAGCGACAAAATCCGACAAAATTTCAGACATCAAAAAAACGATAAACTAACTAGCTTCTGAAAAAACAGAAAAAATATTAATAAATATTTTTGTCTTTATTTTGGTTCATTCACATTTGCTCTATAATACTCAAGATAAATCGTACAAAAAAAGACAATGCATGCTTCATTTAAGTCTACATAATTACTTCCGGGTGGAAAGTTTGTCGGATTCTTGAATTAATCATCTTAGAATAACATTTTAAAATGAAATCAACAAAAAAAACGCTATTATAAATTAATGATTTTCAAAACCGTATTTTGCCTGGAGTATGTATAGCGTCACGTTAGTCTCATAAATCGTCATAATTTATCCCATATAATTATTATCCAATATTCTGTTATATAATCAGTTTCCTTAATACGCGTAATACTTAATATGCATGCAACTTGCCACGTACAAACCTACTCCTAACTCTTCTTATAAGTAATTAAATATTATACTTATCCTTAAATAAAATTTATGTATATACTAGGTACGTAAACGTTAATTCATCATTTTATGCCTAAACGTAGGTTGTAGTACCACGTTTGCCACTTTTTGCTGTTCGGAACTACCTTACAGCCCTGGGCTCCACGGAAGACCAGCGCTGTGGCATTGTTTAATGTCAGAGCATATGCTGAGTGGTGTCCACTTGCAGCCACAGCACCACCAGTCTTCTTTACGTACACGTTATTTTTAGTTTAAGCTGGTATTTATTAAGTTTCTTTTTATATATTGTGTTTTCTAGTTAAGAACGAAATTGTGATGTGGTGTTATTTTGGCTGGCAATAAATTCATGTCTATTCTATTCTTCTTCTATCATTACAGGCTAGTCCCAATGCGATAATTTTGCACAACACACTTTATAACTAATTTCGTGACAGATGTTGAAAAGCGGCCAGCAAAAGTAGGTATTGAAGGCGAACCAACTATTATTAAACGAATCGATTCCTTGGAACTTACAAAGTATTGCAATACTTACGACACCAACTTGGATCGAGTTGTGATAACGACACTTGTCTTCCTAGTTGTGATCCTTTTTGTTCTGTTTTTAGGGTTCGCTAGCTAAAATGGAAAGAAGGGAACCCTATAGTCTCGTCATGCACATTCGTCTGTCTGTATGATGTATATGAATACGATTTGGAATACAGGTATGTAAGCTACTACATTAATAATGAATTAATAATGTTTTTAAATAATAAAAAATATTTCAATAAAGTATAGCTACTGCTCTTCTTAACGTTTTTAAGTAAAATTAATTTCACAATTCCTGATAAAGTTTAATGTAGGTACGTATCGAATAATTTTATAGTGGGTAATTTAAATGGGTAAACTTAATATTGGGTAGTGAATAATATTTTCACAACGAGTCTTGTTTGGATGAACGTTTTAGGGTGGGTCATTAAGGCTTTTGGGTGCTGGACTGTGCCACAGTCTGTAAAGATATACAGTAGAAACACATTAGTAGAATTATTTTAAAACAGGGTGCATGAAGTCTAAGAAAAATTATCATCCACTATCGAAAGAGTTCAATGAGCCCAAACATGATTAGTTTATCTATACTAATACATATTATAAAGAGTTACGCTCTCATTTTAAAACTACGTGTCGGATTGTAACGAAACTTTGCATTTACAATAACATAAGGTATATTATCCAGGTCTGTAATTAGTTTACGTAGCTTCAGATACCATAGTAAAAATATACAGCGAATTTAAGTTTTTCATACAAAACTTGTTTTTGCTGTATTTCGTTTGTTTTATAAACTGGAACCATGTAAACTAATTACAGACATGGATATACCTGATGTCATTGTAAATGCAAAGTTTCGTCACAATCCAACACGTAGTTTTAAAATGAGAACGAAACTCCGTTTGTATGGGAAGGTGAAATTCGGCCGAGCTTACTGCGGACTCTTAATAAGGTTATTCTAAACGCGGCCCGACCTTCTGTTCTTTCACCACACACTGCAAGTAGGATGTCACGTTCTAAAATAACACCGCCCTAATGAGCTTGTTACACACTCGCGCCATATTCACCGATCAAAAAGACGTAAGCGCCTTTAATATGGTAAAATGATAAGCCCTTTTGGAAGATACTGTTGTCGGGGATGTCATAATTTCTGATTCAGGGTTTATTTTAGACTAAAATTTTCTCGTTACTACGCCCGTGGTAAACATGCTTATTAAGATTGTGAAGTTGGCGAACTGCTTCCTTTTACGTGTACATTCGTCGTAAGAGATGTATACATTTTTCCCCTTATTACAATGGAATAAGGTGGAAAAGTGTGTACATATCTTTGAACTCGACTGTACATACATGAGCATTCCCAAAGTAGTATTTATCAATAAAGGCATATCTTATATTGTCCTGTTTTGTTACTAAGTTTTTTAGTAAATTCTGCTAAAATATTTTGAGATTCTTTGTTATTAAGAAAATATAAGGAGGTAAGTAAGTACAACGGAAACCTAATAATAATAAATAAATAAATTAATATTAGGGGACAGTCTTACACAAATCAACCTAGTCCCAAACTAAGCAAAGCTTGTACTATGGGTACTAGACGACGATAAACATACATATATAGATGAATAAATACTTAAAGACATAGGAAACATCCATGACTCAAGAACAAATATTCGTGCTCATCACACAAATAAATGCCCTTACCGGGATTTGAACCCAGGACCTCTTACTTCGTAGGCGGGGTCACTACCAACTAAGCTAAAGCGGTCGTCAAATAAAAAAACAAACAATAATAATAATATAATTATCAAACATAACACACAACTAAAAAAAATGGTATTTACCTATCGTAATAGGAACAAGTTTATGCACTTTTTATATTTATAAGTATCTTTAATTTTTTATAGAAAAATATTCACTTACAATTTCCTAAACCCATTAGGCATTGCCTGACAAACAACTCTTTGATCGTCTTTTTTTCTGACAATATTTGAGCACGTTTATTTGATGACTGTTCAAGTAATCTGAAGAACGTATTTCTATTCAATTTCAAGAGCGAGTGAAGCTAACGGATGTGAAAATAGAGCTAGTTCAATTAATTGATGATTATGGGACCTCGTGTGTCAGAACTATCCCTTCAAACACATTGTAATCAAATTGGAATACGATAAAGGTACTTCTTCAGAATGGCTGTTCCAAATATGAGCGAGTAGCCATTCCGCTATGCCCTACCAATCTTCACAAATTGGACCCAAAACAGGGATATATACCGGTATTAAAAATATATCTTTAGAGTAAATATATACTATGCAAAAACGCCAACTAACGAAATTCTAGTCTTCGACCAAAGTGATAAACATCGGCCCATTGCTTAACCAACTGAGCTACTGGGATTAAATATGTTTGCCTCCATTCGCGATATTTTTTGGTATTCCTAACCTGTAATTAGGTAACGATGCTAAAATATTAGATGAATCGGTTAAAATACAAAAATATGAAATAATAAGCGAGATACCAAAAATTACCGGTATTTTGGTATAAAGATACCGGTGTAGGTACGTTCCCTGACCACAATAGCTTGCTTGCTTAATAGTCCAGTCAACAACTTGTATGGGAAAAAAAACAATTTTGGAAATAATTTATACATGTAACGGATATATTTTCAATTAAATAGTTACCCAGCGACAGAATCCGACAAAATTTCAGAATCAAAAAAATGATAAATTAACTAGCTTCTAAAAAGTCAGAAAAAATATTTATAAATATTTTTGTGTTTATTTTGGTTCATTTATATTTGCTTTATAATATTCAAGTGAAATCATACAAAAAAAAAACAATGCGTGCTTCATTTAAATCTACATAATTACTTCCGAGTGGAAAGTTTGTCGGATTCTTGAATACAGCATCTTAGAATAACATTTTAAAATGAAATCAACCAAAAGACGGTATTATAAATTAATGTTTTTCAAAACCGTATTTTGCCTGGAGCATACTATAGTAGACTAGACTAATAGACTATAGTAGTCGGGCACAATCCCACAGCACCATGTTCTAAAGCAATTACACCACTTCCTCTAATCCGACTACAAATAGTACGAAGGCTGGGAAGCCACACACACTTCCGCCATCCAACCTCGACGGTAATTCAATTACATGGGTTTTGCATTAATCGTTATGTAATCACATATGTATGGAAATCATGCAGTACGCCTGGCACTTTGTCAGGGTCTCACATAGGACAATCCGCGACAGATTTAGTTAAATCATATTTGATTGTTTCATACATCTGTAGTTTAGACAACTTTCTATGGCATTATGCCTGGTTTTTGAGTATTTTTCTTCGCGAAAAGTGAAATGAAATGAAATGAAATTTATTGACAAAAACGTGTTATATGCAGATGTACGAGTCGTTGGGTTCTGAGCTAGGATGCCCTGTGTTACAGGTACCCAGTAAATTAACAAGTGTAAAAATCGAAACATGCATTCGTACAGAGTAAAAGTCTATATAGGTATATATATATATAATCTTGTGTATATATATAATCTTAAGTTATTATGTTAATAAGATTATGTAGTGTATATGTATTTGATGGTTTGTTAAAATTAAGATAGGAATATAAATAATGAATAATGAATCCTCAGCTAATTTTCATACATTTAATATTATGGCCAATATGTACCAGAGTGACACATTATATTATATTGCGGGATTTATTTATAAACAACTATGTGTGCACACTGATGCTATAGGTACCTACTCGCTGTAGCCATGATTGGATGAGATTTTCTCCATGCAGCCAAGCGGCAAATGTCAGACGAAATGAAACTTTTGACGTCACACCTAATATGATTAAAAAGTGATTTTTTTATAGGCTGAAAGAGGTAGTATTGTCGTGTAAAAGTGCTGTAATTTTTAGGTTTGTGGCTATCCATTAGTAAATTACTAACCTAGGGCGGTAAAATAAAGAATGTCTCAGAGAGCAGGTTTTTGACACTTTGATGCAAAGGGTGATAAATAACCCATCTCGGGCTTTTTTGTTACTGCCCGTGGTGAGTAAAACATTTACGTTTCCCCCTGGGGCTTGCCCATAAATTACGTCATCATTTTTGTCGACTTTTGATCTCCGCCCCCCCTATCATCATCCTGTTATTCCTCGAAATGGACCCTCCCCGCCTAATAAAATGACTGTCGTCTTTGGCCAGCCCCCCCCCCCCCCCCCCCCTCCCTATTTTGAAATGACGTAATTTATAGACAAGCCCCTGGCAAGGGAGTGGGGACGTGTAGCGGGCAGTAATTGCCACTTTATCGCTCGCCAGATATGAATCGTTATCTAAAGCGGAAACGCGTTTCTACCCTGCATACTCGTAGCACACAATACAAAGTAGTAGGAACAAATTTTATCCCTATGTAGGTCACGTAAAATAGGTCAAAATTACCATTATTTCTGTAAACTTCCCGGAACGCCTGTCGGTTGAAGCTGTCATATTAGTCCGGCTTTCCAGCGGATATTCACATGTGGCGATGAAAAATTGATAAAACACGGAAAATAGTAACCTATTTTTCGGGGCTTCGTGCCCGAGTAGATAATAGCGAAGATTTTATGAGGTCACTAACATTTTCTGGCCGTGTACATCTGTCAGCTAAGTTGAAATTAAACTCAAATAATTATGCTCTGTTTTCTTTTAACTGCACGATACTATTACTACAACAAAATACTATTAGCACTACAACATACTATTAGTCTACAACATACTGTTAGTACTACAACATAGGTACTATTTCTATGCAAGAAACAAATGAGCGTGCTCTTTGAAGTTGTCATTTTTATATAAGGTAGGTACTAACAAATTAAGTAACTACCAATACTTTAAGATATGTTAACTTACATCAATATAAAAATACAATACAAATATTCTTTATTGCTCACCAGACATAGTAAAAATAAAATAGAAACAAAATAGAAAATATAAATAACCATAATTATACCGTATTGTAAACTGAGACATACTTGTTATATAAGATGTGTATAAATGTTATTTAAGATCTTGACAAAAATTTGACATGTAAAACTACGTTTTATCAAGGAATAAATGAAATGAAATGAAATGAAAATAACTTTACTACTTTACTTTAAATAGGAATTAACAAAAACAAAAAACAACAGTGCATTTGACTGATAAGGTGGTTTATTTATTTATTTAAGGATTGCCAACGGAGTTCACAATGTTACACTTTATGTGGAAAATAAAAAATAAAATAAAATAAAAATAAAATAAATTTTATTTCATTTAAACAGTGGTGTTTTAAATAAATAATAAAAAAAACAATTATTTATTAGGTTTTCCATGTATTAAATACATGATAATAATAAATCAATAAACTCAAAATCCTCATTTTGCTTAAAGGTAAAAGCTTAAGTAAAGCCCTCTTGCATGGAGGGGTGACTTGTTCTAATAGGCATTTGTTATGATTATGTTAGTAAATTTAAATTTGTAACTAATGTCTATTCGAATGCGAATTTTACCAATAATTATTTTGTACCAGTATTCTTATGACTTCCCAAAACTATGTAGTGTACCCCTTGTCTTTTTACCTCGCGTGGCTTCAAAATATAGTAAAGTTTATATTCTATATATCTTCGAACTTTCCCATTCTATACACATTTGTTTAGCGGTTTAGTGGATCCGGTTATCACTGGGTATCAATCACCTACTACATAAACTTACAAAGCCACAATATTACAGACTACATATCACTCTTAGTTACATATCCCTCAGGTCAAGACGAACATTGTAAGTGAATTTTATTTCGCACCTACTCAAAGGGCATGAAAATATAACGGCTTACAAAACTTATTTAATGACTTCATGACTTCCATAGAAAATGAGAGTCATTTTCGAATTCACCAGAAATTAGCCAATCGAGAAACTTATGAAACACAAATTGCGTTGTTGCGTGCGACTGGAAAGCCTATATTTACCGCTTAGGGAGAAAAGGCAATATGTTGGTAAGGAAATTGTATATTTCCCGACCTTGCGTTTCAATGACTGCGGGCTGGTGACCGGTTTGTGTCACTCCTATTAATAGAAATCGACGAAACACATTTAATATTTAAAAGTGAAGGGCAACAAGGCGTTTAACGATAATGAACGATATAAGTTTTTGCTACTACCTATATAATTTTACTTATTTTTCATTTTACAAACTAATATATATGTTTATGTAATTTAAACTTTATACTTTCTTTAAATTTTATTGAGTCGTGGATGTTGTCTATGTATTTTAATATTTATTTATCTTTATAACTATGTATATCGTCAATCGATTTAATCAATCATCAATCATCGTCATCATCACCAATCATCATCAACAATCAAATAAAATCGTAACTGATCGCTGTCTGTACATGGCAAATATATTAAAAAAACGTATATGGGGGGGCCTTCATAAACGCAATAAGGCCCAAAAAAATTATTTTTGAATTTTCTGTCTGTTTGTCTGTGTGTTTGTGCACGCTAATTTCAGAAACAGCTGGACCGATTTAGATGCGGTTTTCAGTAATATGTTATGATAGACTTCCCTTAACATTTAGTGTTTATTTTATTCAAACCGGTTAATAAATAAAAAAGTTATGTCAATTTAAGTCACGTCACAGTATAAGTATCGCATAAACTGGTAGTAATACTCATGGTTACTAAATAATCAATACATATAATAAAATATAATATTGAATAATAGGTAAAACAAATACTGGGCTGAATTGGCTGAAACTTAGGTTAAATAAATTTCAAAATTCAAAACAAATAAACTCAGGTAGGTACATAGTTGGCGTACTAAATAAAAATACAACACAAGTAATCATTAACGTAAACATTTGACACAAAAGTCCTTCAGTAGAATCTAATTTGATTACAGTTTCAAGCAAGTTTCAAGTATACTGAAATGGCTTATCAGTCGTTTTAGAATGATCCCGTGGTCATTAACAAAAAAAGAGGGTATTTTATTAATGTATTTAGAGAAACGGGTATAAATGCCAAATACGGAATCAGTCAGTCACTACTGGGGTTGAAAAAAAAATTATAATTACTCCGGATCGCGGATTATCCCGGTAATAAAGTGGTACGGGCATACATTACAGGACACGGGGTAAGTTGAAGTTAATGATAAGTATTTCGGATGCGATTGGTGATGAGCAAAACCATTGTCATTAACGGGTTGTTGTGTCCGCAGCCTGTGGAAACGCCCTTTTTGACGGCACGAATTCGGAAACTGGTGTCTTTCTGACGATCGGAACTTTGACGAAAATAATATAATCCTTACATTGTGCGTTGCATAAAGATACGCAACAGCCAGTATCGCTTCGGTACCGATAGCTACGAGGGGCGTTCAATAAGTTCTCGGTATCGGCATGATGACGTGTCATGATAATAATTTCTGATTATTTTTCATACTGTATTCATGAATACACTATATAAGTAAAAATATATGATTAATTTGTTTTCTTTGATAAGTTTAAACAAAGACGATGGGGTAGCAAATATTCTGACGTGAGTAAAATTGAAGAATTCATATTTTAATTTTAGGGGCGAGAGATGGGCATGTCAAACAGTAGTCGGTGGGGTTGACAATGCCAGGAAATAGAGAGTTATAATCTATATATAAACGTAAAAGTCCTGACTGACTGACTCACTCACTTAAATCAACGCCCAGCCGAAACCATCGAACCTAGAAAGCTGATCTTCTCACAATAGGTAGTTTATAGATTAGTAGGTAGATTTATGAAAATCCCACCCTTAATGTGGTAAAAAGGGGGTTGAAAGTTTGAATGGGGATGGAGTAAAATTTTAAGTGTTAGACTGGAAACTCTGCGTATGGACTCCTTATTACAATACAAGAAAAGCCGTTTTAGGATTTTGGAAAAACCCGCCCCTAAGTGGGTTAAATAGGGGTGCAAAGTTTGTACGGGTGAGTTTTGGTATAGAGATAGTTTGAGTCCCGGGGAAGGCGGTAGAATAGATATTTCCGGAAATCAGTCCCTAAGGGGGTGAAATGGGGGGTGAAAGTTTGTATGGAGCTACGATAAAAACGAGTTCCACGCGGACGGAGTCGCGGGCAGTAGCTAGTTATCAATAAAAATCTAGAAAACTCCCGTGAGTCCCGCGCTGGCATCGCGAGTGCTCACGATTAAGGATCACGTGTTGGTTCGAAACATATCGAGCGATATTCGACCTCAAGCCCCTCAAGGACGGGAGTGGCCCGTTTTATTATTATCATCATCATCATATCAGCCAAAAGACGTCTACTGCTGGACTGCTTCCCCAAAGAGTGCCACATGACGGGTCATCCATCCGCATCCAGCGGACTCCAGCAACCTTTACCAGGTCACCAGTCCACCTTGTCAGCCTACCAACGCTGCGCCTTCGGTTACGTGGTCGCCACTCGAGAAACTTTCCGCCCCAATGTTTCATTATATTTTAATCATCATCATCCTCCTAGCGTTATTCCCGGTAATGCCCCTAAAGGAGCCCGGGGTCCGCTTTGACACCTAATCCCAAGATTTGGCATAGGCACTAGTTTTACGAAAGCGACTGCCATCTGACCTTCCAACCTAGAGGGAAAACTAGACCTTATTAGGATTAGACCGATTTCCTCACGATGTTTTCCTTCACCGAAAAGCTAACGGTAAATATTCCGTACATAAGTTCCGAAAAACTCATTGGTACGAGCCGGGATTCGAACCCGCGACCGCCGCTTGACAGCCGCATGCCTGAACCACTAGGCTACCGTAGCGTCCTCATTATATTTTTTATATTCTGGTTCAGTAATTATATAGATTATATTATATTGTATTCATTATATTTTAATACAAATCTATATAATTATTGAACCAGAACAGCCCGACGACAGCCACACACGAAATAAATTTTCCCCCCAAGCTGAAACGCAGAAATTTGTTCGCTTCTCTCGCTCACTAATTGAAGAGGTTTTGCGACTGTCTAGAGCCTTGTCCTCACAGGGCTCAATTTTATCCTCATGTTTTGCAAGTTTGTATGTAAGGTTAATCTCAGGAACTACTCATCTGATTTCGAAAACTCTTCTGACCAGTATAAATAATCTTAACATTTTTTTCACGTTGGTATCAACGATTGTGAGTGAGAAAGCCGGAAAAACTGAATAATGAAAAGAGTTTTTTTTTAATGCTTAGTTTTTGGCTTTACGTGAGAAAACGTTTGTATTAATTCTTATATTGCTAAGATTACTTTCATCACCTACTGTTTAACGCCAGTACTTAATACTTAGCCGAGGCCATTATAATAGTCATAAAAGTATTATATTAACGTATTTTAGGACATTTTTAATGGCCGCTGTGATTATTATTACTTTACTAAGTGAGTAGCGAAACCTTTCATTAATATCGTTATGTAATAATGTAGAGTCGTTGAGGTTTTATTGATCGACTGTTTTTTAGGGTTCCGTAGTCAACAAGGAACCCTTATAGTTTCGCAATGTCCGTCCGTCCGTTTGTCTGTCTGTCTGTCCGTCTTCGGCTTAGCTCAGTAACCATTACTACTAGAAAACTGTAATTCGGCATGGGTATAAATCAATCACGCCGACAAAACAGTATAATAAAATCGTGATATATTGTATTTATTTTTAGGGTACTTACCCTACACCTATTTATTATTATTATTATTGTGTTATGGTGGGCCTTTATATGCCGCTTCGACCAGCAAGTGGCAGCCCTTTGTTTTAGATTTCACCGTTAAGACCCGTTGCCTCTAAGAAATTCCAGATTCTTTGGGCGGTGATATGTTGTACCTCTTCTGGGTGCACGATGTGCCGCCCTAGGTAGATACTTCTTTTGTGCATGAGTGGTCCGCAGGAGCAGAGAATGTGCATTGCTGTTTCCTCTGTCTCCTGGCAGAACCTGCAAGTTGCGTCCTGTGTCATACCCATTTGAAACAGGTGCTTGTTTAGTTTGCAATGTCCTGTCAGAATTCTTGTCACTGCGCAGGTTTTGTGTCTTCTGAGTTGTAATAGCTCTTTAGACAGTTTATTGTTGTACCCTTTGATCAAGGCTTTAGCATGCTTTTGTCCTTTGGCGAACTTCCACAACTTTATTGCCTCTGATTTTTCTGTGTTGTTTAGCAGAGAATATGCTTTCCGTTTTGTGATACCACAGAACGGTTCTGGGCCGACCAGAGTTGTGTCTGCGCCCTTCCTTGCAAGTTCATCTGCTTTTTCATTTCCTTATATGTCGGAATGTCCTGGTACCCATCTAAGTATGACTTTGTTGGTATTAGCCAGGGTGTTTAAATTGTTTTTACAGTTCTGGACTAGTTTAGAGTAGGACTCTAGGGATTCTAGTGCCAGCAGAGCAGCTTAGCTGTCTGAGTTGATGTAGATGTGTTGGTTTCTTAGGTTTCTTTCAAGATTGAACTCCACGCATTTATTTATTGCGAAGAGTTCAGCCTGATAGATTGAGGCCTCTTTCCCCATGCTGACGCTGGCTTTGAGCTTTGGCCTCTCACCGTAGATACCGCATCCAACATCATCACCTTTTTTAGATCCATCTGTATACCAAACGTGGCTTCCCTCCTTGAAGTCCATTTGGTCGTTTAACCATTTGTCTCTCGGAGGTATTTCCACTGTATACAGTTTGGTGAATTTACATTCCACGTAAGTATCGTCAGTGGGCATGTTTAGTTTTTTGTTATCAAAAAAAAGGGCCTCCAGTTTGACTAGCGCTTTAGAGCGCCATTTTGGCCTTGTTAGTGTGCATATCCTGTAGATGCACTGCTTCGCCTCCTTTTGCACATGCAGGTGGAGTGGCGTTAGATCGAGCAGTGCATCCAAGGCTGCCCCCGGTGTTGAGCATAAAGCTCCTGTTGCTGTTAAGCAAGCTGTACGCTGTAGACTGCTTAACTTTGTGATGGCTGTCTTTTGGTTGGTTTTGTTACACCAGACTGCAGAGGCGTATGTGATTACAGGCCTCACTACCGCTGTGTAGAGCCACAAAGCAATTTTGGGTCTTATGCCCCATCTTGCTCCTGCCATTCGACAGCAAGTCCACATGGCCATTTTTGCCTTTTGTATTATGCTTTTCAAATGAGCGTTCCAAGTTAGCCTTTGGTCAAAAGTAACTCCTAGGTACTTGACCTCATTTGAATACGATATTTCCTGTCCATTCAGTTTTAGTTTGGCGAGCTTGTCTAGTTTCCTTTTTTTTGTAAAGGGCACTAGTACTGTTTTGCTCGCATTGATGGACAGGGCATTCTCTTTGCACCATTTATTTATGGTGTTAAGCGCTCCTTGCATTAAGTTCGAGATTGTGTGGAGGCACGGACCTTTGATTATGACTACAAGGTCGTCGGCATATCCTTGCGTGTCATAGTCTAGGTCCTTCATAGTTGCTAGGAGTTGGTCCACTGCTAGGGTCCAAAGTAGTGGCGATAGTACGCCTCCTTGTGGACATCCTCTTGTCTACACCTAAAGCGGGGATGTAATTTTTTTCTCGTTAAACCCGTGGTGTGGGGTATTGTTAGATAGCTCGTTATAAAAATATTATGAGTTTCCTAAAACCATTTTTCAAATCAGTGATTCGTTTGCGAGATATTGGGCTTCAAAGCCCTAATTTTTGTTCGAGTCATGTGTCCCCCCCCCTGCCGACTAAATGGCTACTACTGGGGATGTGAAAAAATTCGTGGTAGTAGTTCATATAATGAATTTAAAAGGAAAACTATCACGGACAAGTAGGCATAAGTAGTTACCGAGTAATAGTCGATCAACTTAATGTGTACTTGGAAAGGCCGATTTTCGTACAAATTCGGCCGACGCAACCGCACCGCACGTCGATGTAACTAAGACAGACAGGTAACTACGGAACCCTACACTGCGCGTGGCCCGACACGCACTTGGCCGGATTTTTCTCAAGATTGTGTTGTATCTTTAAAGAGATCTCTTGTCTTAGTTATAGATTAGGAAAAGCATAAAAAATTCAAAAAACTATATGTATCCTTACTACGCAAGGTCGCTAGAGCTCCCGAGGATGCGTTGTGTTGAGAGCGAGGGAATTTGTTCCTTCAGCTGTCAACACGGCGAATCCTCAAACATATCAAGGGTCGGAAACGTTCATGTTACTCCTTTGTAGTTGCATGCGTCTATGGGCTGCGGTGTCCGCTTACCATCAGGCGCGTACGCTTGCTTGTCACCGTCGTTGTATGAAAAAAAAACGAAAGCTAACTCGGTAGCCTATGTCAACGGGAGCATAATCACGAATTGATTGATACCTCATTCATCAAAATTGGTTCAGTATCTTAAATACTACCATGGAATACACGTAAATACAAACGTAGTCTGCTAAAATTATATCGCTTCCCGAAGGAAAACTCTGCCGTAGTCAAACAAAAACAGTTGAAATTTGGTAGAAATTCAGTGTTTAAAGACGACAAATATGCGTCAGAAAGCTACGGGAGATTTTCGCTACGTATAGCTTAGCTGCTACAGCGTAGCATTACGAGGGCTACGTAGCAGTGAAACAGCTTGATTGAGGCAAATCATTAACACAATCACTGCTAAGAATCAATACGCGCTACGCTCGTAGCCGATCCCGTGGTCTTCCTCGGAGCGGAAAGCGACTACGGCGTACGGCGGCCACGGGGTTTCTGGCAGTGAAAGTGTTAAGGGAATGCCTTGGTTTGACACGCCCCCTAGACTGAGACACGCTGATGCCTTCCGCGCACGAGAAAAAGAGATGTAACACTCTTCGGGAATGGCTTTTCGATAAATACCTAACTTAGTGAAATTTTATTTAAACATAAAATTAGATTTTAGATGAGATAAAATACTATAGTATTAACTTGATTGTGTCGTAAAATAATGTATAGTTTGAGTAGGCTGCGTAAAAAAAGGAAAATTCGGACCCAACTTTGGTTTTTTTTTCTATCGAGGAAATTTTAAGCAATCATGTGTCGATAAAATCAGATAAACAATCATATAGCCAAGAATCATAAATCTGAAAATCAGACCTTATTGTTTCTTAATCTAGTCAGAACGGCGTTTCAAAGCACGCGATAATTTCCAATGCACCGCCTTAAGCTTATGCGGACTGAGGCGTAGCGCTATAAGAGTGACAGTGAATGGGTGAACATTCCCGCAATGTAGAGGAAAGCGTCTAAAAGCTGAGCTTTTAAATGTGCTAAATGCACGTCGCATTTAATAGACTCTTTTTATTGTTCCATGCAATAAAGCAACCTCTATTTTTAATACAACACAAAAATAATCGACCCACTTTACACCCATTCAATTTCAAAAATTCAAAATTGCCATCCACGCTATAATGATATCAGGAAAACAAATGGTAACGCGTGATACTGACCAATAGTAGACCTTATCTGTATCCAACAAGGTTTAAAATTACTCGTTACTGTGCCTTCGATGGTATTACCAAACCGCGTTTAGAATAGGATTAGAGATGACAGCTTTGCCATATGAATACGTCAAAGTTCATATGAGCTGACAGCTATTATAGGTGCAAACTCATCGCGGTTGAGTAATACAAAACACACATGGAACTACAATAGTAGATTATACACTAAGGGGATAAAGCACTGTTTTATGTCACGGGAGCGAATTGAATCCCGAACGTAACGAAGGACTCATAATTTAACTCCTGAGCGTAGCGAGGGAGTTATAAGTTAATTCCTGAGCGAAGCGAGGGAATTAAGACTGAGTCCTGAGTGCAGTGAGGGGTTCAACCGCCCAAGACTAAAACAGTCTTATCCCCGAGGTGTATACTCTACTTTTCACACCTTATGCGAGACAAAAAAACAGGCTCAGTAGATAAATAATGTTTATGTTTATGTTTACACAGACTTTACGCCTTTTACAGCTTTCCATTTGTCAAAATCGTTGTAGGCTTTTAGGTATTTTTCCTTTGACTTCTCTGGCAGCAGATTGTTGACAATGCCTATGGCATCTAATTTGATAAACTCAGGAGTCAAAACACTTTCATCACTCGACATTTTCAATATTATTTTTGAAATTAAATCTTCTATAGGCACCTACAAGAACTCGATTTGTTCGTCACGCGTGAACAAATGAAGGCGCGCGACGTTCAAAATTCGAAAGCACAAGCCGTGGTCCTAGATTCGAAATTCGAATTTCGAACACCGCGCTCCTCCGGACCGGGGTTCACACGGAGGCAAACTTCATTTATTTTGTCAAATCAAGTAGGCCATGGCCTAGGACAAATTGTGTTTAGCAAAATTAAACTTTATGCATATAGTAATAAGAATTATGAAAAGTGAAATCATATTATTAACCAGCGGGTTATAATGAAATTCAGTACAATATTATAACCCGGCTAATACCAAGGGATTTAATGTCTTGCTTTCGGTAGGGTTTACATGACCTATAATTCGGCATTGTCGAGCATGTGGTTTGAAAAGTCATATAAACCGATTACATTCATACAAATACTGCCGGTTTCGTTCTAAAAAGCATAGCTGTGTTATGGTGAGGAATAAAACAGAAAAGTTTATACGTGTTTCGGCGATTCCAGCAGATTTCCTTTTATTTCAGAATTGGTGGGACGGAGGAAAGTTAAGCCGTGTTTAGGCTAGGCTGGCGTGTTATAAACCGCTTATAGGCTTACGGCCGTATTTATAAACGTTCTTCAAGCCTATTTGAACTAAAATTCGTTTGTCTTTAATGTCACTTGGACATTTGTGTTCGTCAGAAAGGGACAAATCACATTTTATTTAGCAGAGGCATTTCGAGTTTTATGAACAAGGGGTTAATATTTTAACTATTAGATAGTGTCATGTTGAAAGGTATATGATTATTACACACGTACATACATTCACGGTCGTGTGCCTAGAAACGGTAGGCAGAACATATTAAACATATTTTTCGGTGCCACTTCCATTATTAGGGTTGCTGACTCAATGTTTTTGTATTACTCCAAAAGAAAGAAGCCAACAATATGCTATTCACTTAAATCCCACTCAAATATATCAAAAAATTACGAAAGTTGAAAGAGAAAACGCTCGAGCGTCATAGATAATGACAGTCGTTTCATATGAATGTGCGTTTTGCGGAAAAGCGACAGAATATACCCCTCTACCTTAAGAGTCCGCAGTAAGCTCGATTCTCCATACAAACGTTGTTAAACTCTCATTTAAAACTAAATGTTTTGGATTTGTAACGAAACTTTGCATATACAATGACATGAGGTATATCTATGTCTGTAAATAGTGTATGTAGCTTCAGATAACAAAAATAAAGCGAATTTAAGTTTTTCATACAAAACCTGTTTTTGCCGTATTTTGTTTGTTTTATAAACTGGAACCATATAAACTAATTACAGACATAGATGTACCTCATGTCATTGTATATGCAAAGTTTCGTCAGAATCCAACACTAGTTTTAAAATGAGAGCGTATTTATAACTACGTTTGTATGGGAAGGTGAAATTCGGCCGAGCTTACTGCGGACTCTTAAAACCTTGTGATTATTTATTCTCGAGTATAACTTTTTTCCCCTTTTGAGTATATTTATAATTCTTTTCTGAGAAAATTCTATATTAACGATTAATTTATTTGGTGTTACCCTGTGGTAGGCTCAAAGACGGAGATAATGTGATATTGCAGCGACAGATTCTGAAGAGAAGCAGGAATACAGGCCACTGTAGTGTGTGCTGCGCCACACACGCACACTCTCACAGTATAGCCATAGTATATAAGCTCATGTACAACCATATTTAGACAGAATACATCTTAATCGCATACTAATCAGTTGTATCATTACGTCCATCCTTACATGGTGACCTTGCCAGTGCGGCCTCGTGCCGTGCTGGCGGCGCACCGCGCCAGCCAGTTAATAGAAAATTGGACCTTGAAGTGAATTTGTGACGTGGAAAAACTTTTAAAATCAGTGAACACGGAAATAAAAACTTTGACACTTTATAAACCAGTGAAAATGTGTGTAGGTGTTAGATATACGAACAGTTCTAAAATCGACATTTACATAGACATTCAGCGCTTGCGAAGCCCATAATCCCTACCAATAACGATAGACTTACTAATTTTTATGTGCAAAAAAGGACAATTATGTGAAAAGATAACTAATATAAGCAATAAACTCGCTGAAGTAATGAAATTCGCTGCCTTAATTCCCGAATGATGTCTTTTGATATGAAGAAGTAGCTGCAGGGAGTTGACGGAGTCAAGGTTAGCAGTCAGGGTCACTCGTCACGTCAGGAGGTCCGGCGCATACGCATAACTGAAAAAAATGGGACAATGTTCTAAGTGAAAGTAATATATATAAAGGATTTTTTTTTTCGTGTCGATTATTCTATAATTATTAATTTATTACTCCTTACGTAAAATTATTTTTTTCTCTATTTGTTTCATAACATGTTTAAATAAGAATATTTTAATTAAAGCATAGCTAATGCACAACATTTTTTTTTTAAACAAAGGTTTATTAAGGAAAACTAAAAAGTTAGTGCTCATGAAACATAATAACGAAACTCTTAGTTATGATTTTTAAAATCTTGATATTTTTTTCTTTAACAGCATTAGTTTGTTTCATGTTTCCATTCCAATTTATTTTTTCTTTCATTCGGTTACACTTGGGTTAGGAAAATTAAGACATTGCACTCATATTTTCCTAAATTATTTTAGATTTTTGTCATTAACTACATGTTTCATGTTTTTAATCCATATTCTTTTTCGATTCATTCTCCCAATTGATAGGAAATTCCAAAGGCATTGTGTTTAACTTGTGGACATTGTATTAATTTAGGTACAGTTCAAATATGCTACGGCGCGGGGCACGTGTCACTATAAAAGGAATGGAATGCGCAGTCTGTTATTACATCTCGGATTACAATGTCAACTAGAAGCTTTATGCATTATTTTAAATGATTTAGATTTCGTATTTATCCTGATTTTTAAAAGATATTCAAAATACAGATGTAACCTACTCGTAGCTTCACCGCCTTTTAACTATATCATACGTTTATATAACTTGGTGAAATATAATAATGGTTATAGTGAAATATGTTATAGATATGATATAACCAGTGAACTATAAAATTAATTGAAAAATAGTTGGATAGGTACTTGTTTTAGGATGGGCCCACTCCACTGTCTAAAATAGGATCGTAACTTTTAACGACTTAATTTTAGGTAAATGATTTTAGTTAAAGAATTGAACTTGATTTGACATTAACGTGACCACGGTTATTGAGAAAATACTTACTTGAGAAGAGAAATGTAGTAAGTTTTTGGGGAGTAAACAAATGGATATGATAAATAAATAAAGGCGTAATTTTGAAGAAAACTGATAATGTTTGTTTTGAAAAGTTTTATAGGTTTTTATAGTAGTATAGGGATGTTTTGGTTAGACTAACGTTGGATTTTAATGGTTTGTAGGTCAATATGTTTGCAATGGGCTGTGTATCGAACAGTTTTGACAGATATGAGGTGTAAAATAATACAGTTTATTTCGAATAAGTGGACAAGTTAGGAGATGGTATTAGTTCGATTGTTGGGAGTGCTTTAAGCATAGTGAATGGGAAAACTAAGCAAATAAGTTTTTCACAGAGCGATTAGCCTGATCAACTAAGAGCTGCTGAAATGCTTGTATGTTTATGTTTTCATTCTGAACGAGTAATCTGAAAGGCATTCTGAATGTAATTTTATTGAGATAATGGGAAAACAAATTATGACAAATATGCCTTTCTTTAACAGCGGTCGCCCGAGAGGCACCGTTGAGCGAATAGGTATATAGGTGTTGCAGGGTTCACCAGGATACAAGGCAGGCAGGGAATCCTTGGAACCTGATCATGATTCGGTCGAGTATCAATCGTGAAGGTCCTTGGTAAGTAAAATTGTAAGGAGGTGTTAAAAGAACTGCCTGAAAGGTATAATAAATGTTATATGTGTGCGCTTATAAATAAATAATTTCCTAGTATCCTGAGCAAATAAATAATTATTATAATGTAAGGTCGGCCGACCACAGAAATGCGTTGTGTACCCTGGCTACAAGTGATGCATATAAGTTGCACACTTCAAATAAGGTATAATAATATTAACAATGTAATGACGTCATATATATGAATATTGAAACAAAAAAAAAATCTTGATGATGACAACAGAGCACTCAAGGAAAAATGTGAAAACACTATAAATGCAATGATTCAAGGACAAAGTAAATAAAAATATAAATACGTACGTATATAATTATCTAATGAGATTGATTCATGGCCAATTTTCATTAGCTAGATATAAGAGAGTAGCATTAGGATTGATTTCGAATAAAAACTTTTTTTTTAGATAATAAGATACGTACATAAACTTGTAATTGTTTCGTCATACAGATATTGTTAATCGTTTACCAAAATAGGTGATACATTTTATAATACATAAGATATAAATATTTGGATATGCCTATTACATAGAGCTTAAATGTGTATTAAAACTTCTTTATACTTATTGGTTAACTTTGAAAATTTTGTCGACCTTGACTTGACCAAAGTTTACATTAAAGCTTTGGTCCTGTTTACTTATTTGTTACAATCTGTGTAGGAACATACTTATATATTTTTTTTTATAGACTTGACTACCTACCACATATTTTTTATTGTTTACTTCTAGTTTTTTTCTGAAATTTAATTGTTATAACGAACATACGTTTATATATAACGCCTATTTTATCAAGTCATTGTTGATTTATGATTAAAAACTAGATAAATTAATTTAATCTATTTTTTTTTCTTCAAGGGGGGTGGTGTAGTGTGTGCTGCGCCACACACGCACACTCTCACAGTATAGCCATAGTATATAAGCTCATGTACAACCATATTTAGACAGAATACATCTTAATCGCATACTAATCAGTTGTATCATTACGTCCATCCTTACACCACAACGCACGCACTTCAACCCGATTCCGTAGTCCAATTTTATGACACCGATGTCGATTCAATACAGACATTTAGTCCTCTCTAAATAATGGTTCATTAACAAAATAGGACTCTAGGCTAGTGACCTATTTTTTCATTACAATTTATTTCTTCAAAGGATTGCTGCGCCCACGCCGAACGTTTAACATGCCAGCTCATTTTTCACTGTGCCACGTAGATGACAAACGAATATTCTCAAAAGGAGATGTGAAAGACAAGGGCACAGCGAAAGTTTTCAAGCGGCGTAGCGGGAACTATATACCAAAATAAATGGGAAGTTCTAAAAAAGTTAGAGTAAATTGAGGTCGTTAAAATTTGAGACTGATGTTAATGGAATTAATAAGATAGATTTTATTAATATAAATATAGGTATTCTGAGATTGATGCATTTTGAGATTAAGTCGTTTTGTGATCTAGGAATATTGAAGTATTGGGCAAAATTAAATTAAGCGTACAGCGGGTCGATCACGTAACGCATTGTACGTTCGTTAGGTAGATCTAAATGTCAATTGTTATATGGAAAAATCACAGTTGGATCTACCTAACGCGTTCAAAATGTTACGTGATTACCCCTCAAATCAACAGTCTAGTCGAGGCTTTACTTTTGTTTACTAGTATTTGTGGCCAACTTGGAAAGCTTGGCCGAGATTTTTACGTAACATGTTGTTTTATTTGACCTGTTTTGTGGCTTCGGTCGAATCTTGTCCGGTCGCGTTGACCTCTATAGTAGAATAGGTATTGGGAGGTCTAAAGGGGATGTCTCGATGATTGTAAACCATGCCTCTCAGACACGTTTATCCTCGTAAGGCCCATGGGTCTACTGAAAGGACTTATTCTCTTAAAGGAATTTAATTCATTTTCAATTGGCATATAGTTGCATTTCTGTAGTTTTTTTAAACAAACGAAATTGGACTCTTTTTTCGTATCCTAGTTAATTTCAATGGCATTTTGTATCATATGGGCCATAGGACATTATGTTTTTCGCGTACGAGAAAACTGGAAGCACTCTTTGGAAATGGCTTTTATGAACAAATATGTATTGTAATCTAAAGTGAATCCTACTAATATTATAAATGCGAAAGTTTGGATGTTTGTTACTCAATCACGCTTATACGGCTCAATCGATTTGCATGAGAATTAGCACGAAGATAGTTTATAGCCTGGATTAAAATATGAAATGACGAAGACGAGCAGACGAAGTCGCAGGCGGAAGCTAGTTCTTCATATTTGCTTCTATGAGATTTTCTATCATTTCAATTTGATTACGTCTTTTAAAATAATGTATTCTTTTTACTGGCTGAGGTTTTAAAGGGGTTTTTTTTTCTTTATCGAATATTAAAAGTAATCGTGTTTTCTGACAAATGAAAGAAATAGTCAAGTCAATATTTAATATTTTTATTTCATGCCTTTTAAAAATCCCACAATTCACCAATTCGCGCTCTTAAGCCCCGAACCGTATTATGTCAGATATAAGCTAGCTCGATTATATTACGTCACTCACTCTCACAGGGTAAAGTGAGGCAAAAATCAGAGCTGCATAACACTTTATTGACCTTGTCATGAGCTGTCAGCCGCGACACGACCTGATTTGGTTCCACTCAATGGAAAGCCGTTTAGTATATCAGCGGATTGTATCAATTATGCATGTGCTGCAGAGCATTTGGCACAGAGAGTCCATTGCATTCCAATTATCCTCTCAGATTTCATTTCATTTCATTTCGTTTGTTCAGTCACAATTTACATTCTATATGAATTTTAGGTACATAAAAATGTCATAAAGAACTATCATATTAAATACACAAAAAAAAGGATGAAATTCGAGCTTCCAATTACATTTCAATATGGATAGGTATGACAATTATAAATTTAACAAACAGGTGTACAATTACAAATTAAAATAAATTATACAGAGAATATGATGGAACAAAGTTAGTATAATCTGTTGTCCGACCCAAGATTACAAAACAATTTTTATTTATAAAAATTATAAATAAAGCAACAAAAAAAAATTTTTTAAGATAAGTTAGGAAGGTTATTCCTAGCCAACAAAAATATATCCAGGCGTTTTGGTCCAATTCGTACATACCTAATTGTTAGTGTCAATTCAACCAAAGACAAAGTTGGTTCCACGATAATCGATATTATTTCACCCCAATTAGGCATGTCCATAAAATCTATGTGGTAAATTCAGTTTCATTGAAATATTAGATGTGGGTCTACTGTATCTTATTATGTTGTTATGATGTCAGCTTTAATACGAAACAGTGGTTGCGGTCTGCTAATAGAGGTAGCGAACAATGTCGTATTATTATATTATTGATCATTGTTAAATATTGCCGTTGATGTCGTTCGTTCAAATTGTATTTGCACACATTCCACAGGCATGTTATTTTTAATGTAAATTTGACTATATCGTGTATAAATCAACACTACAGCAGAGTTCAGTGACACGCTTTGTTTCGTGGTCAGTTTATTTGCAGCAAGTGACAATACATAGGAACGTAAATAAACGGTTTCTAAGTATATTCAAATCGTGACAGGCAATGTCGTAATAATGATTACTTATAATATGGCCAGTAGATAAATATGCGACTTCCAATAATTTTTGCCTGTAAACAATTGACAGTTGTTTTATAATAGGGGTGTAGACTCGTGGTAAAATTGATAACGTAAGTGTTGCTAAATGGATAGTAAACAACCAAATTATTGTAATAAAGTATAAATTAAAAAACCAGCCAAGTGCGAGTCAGACTCACGCACGAAAGGTTCCGTACCATTATCTATAAAAACGCCAAAAAAACACGTTTGTTGTATGGGAGCCCCCTCTCCTTTCCGTTTTTTAGTATTTGTTGTTATAGCGGCAACAGAAATACATCATCTGTGAAAATGTGAACTGAACGGTCACGGTTCATGAGATACAGCCTGACGGACGGACAGACGGATGGACAGCGAAGTCTTAGTAATAGGGCCCCGTTTTACCCTTTGGGTACGGAACCCTAAAAATATTATTAAGATTATCAAAAGATATGGGACCTTGAAAGTGTAGAAAATATGCATTATTTTATCGTCTAAGATTATTAAAGCTACCAATAGAATCCTGACGCTTATTGCGACAACTATGGACCTTAACGCAATATTTCGCGACCGAAACAAGTTACTTGATTTTCCATACAATTATTAGTACAAATAACTAGCAGACAGTGAGGTCATTCTTTTATGTCAATAAGGATGAAGCGTTTCGGCTGCTGCCAGTGACGTTAATCTTTGACATAATGTTATTGGGTACATATTTATGTTCTTTAATTTAAGATGCTCCGATTTCCTCCCCAAAAACCTGAGAAGGAGAAGAAAATCCAACTCATGTCAATGTCATCAAGGATGAGAGTGAATATCTCTTAGTTTATCTATAAGAACACTGTAGATCCGAATCGTAAAAGGACATTCACTACTCAAAAATCTAAGAGCCAAAAAGCGGCACAAAATTCTTAAAATAAAATATCCTCGCTTCATATAACTAAATACGGTTTCCGCTGGCCACTTTTACAAGTATCCAAACCAATTTTGTTCCTAAGTATACTCTGCCCTTCAGCCATTGATACGCTGCGAATGACAAGCCTCCATAAACGCTGACACATAAAATCTGAACTTTATTTCATTTAAATAAGATTGCAATTTTAATATACGATTGATGAGCGTTTGCGAAAGTTGCGGCGAGGATGACAATTTATTAGAATTTTCTAGCGTTTAAAATTCAAATGGAGTTCGGCTGAAGAAACTTCGTAATTTAATATAATATTCTATATATATACTTAAGTTGGTGGGAAGACTGTTGAAGACGACAAAGAGGTTTAAGCAGCTTAGTATGTTATGCCAGCTTAGAAAATTTGAAGCGAAACGGCGGGGGAAATTTAGTCTGACGCTCATTTTATACCTATTCTTAGAAGGATTGTAAATCTTCAATACAATACAATACAATCATTTATTGATAAAAATGTAATATTACATGTCAAAGAAATAATAATATGTCATATAATGTCACACAGTTCCATTAAATATTCAATACATGCAACAATGTGTTAACATTTTGTTTATATAAGTACATATTATGTTTATTGGGCTTGCGAACCCGTTTGGTTTGAATGACTCGCAACAGTACTACTACTCATTACTTATATATTACTATACGTATTATGACTTTCTATTTTATTGCCTAATGTAATTAATGTACAGTCAAGTGCAAAACTATGTATCGATTTAATCTTCGCATAAATATGTACAAGACCTTAATCCACTGAAATATGTGCGATAGGACATATTTATGAGTAAGTTGTATGCACCCATATTTTTACACTTGACGGTATGACATATTGTAATATGTAAGTGTTTTGGTCTTGCACTGTAAACTTGCATATGTTTGGAATAAATAAATAAATAAAATAGTGATCAGTCTGGCACTCTAAAAAAGGCATCCATAGAGAAGTATCTCTCTAAATAATTTCTACTCCATCCATTATTCATCATCATCATCATCATATCAGCCGAAAGACGTCCACTGCTGGACATAGGCCTCCCCCAAAGAGTGCCAAAGTGACCGGTCCTGCGCCACCCGCATCCAGCGAACTCCAGCAACCTTTACCAGGTCATCAGTCCACCTTGCGGGGGGCCTACCCACGCTGCGCCTTCCGGTACGTGGTCGCCACTCGAGAACCTTTCCGCCCCAACGGCCATCGGTTCTACGTGCTATGTGCCCCGCCCACTGCCACTTAAGTTTAGCGATTCGGAGGGCTATATCTGTTACCTTGGTTTTACTGCGGATAGCCTCATTTCTGATGCGATCCCGCAGAGAAACTCCCAACATAGCCCTCTCCATAGCCCTTTGGGTGACTTTGAGCCTTCTTATGAGGCCCATAGTAAGCGACCACGTTTCAGTACCATATGTCATCACTGGCAACACACACTGGTCAAAGACTCTCGTCTTGAGACACTGCGGAATATTGGACGAAAAGATGTGCCGTAGCTTCCCGAACGCTGCCCAGCCGAGTCGGATTCGACGATTGACCTCTTTCTCGAAGTTGGACCTACCTAACTGGATAGTTTGTCCTAGGTATACATAATCGTCTACAACTTCGAGCGTAAAGTGTCCGATTGTAATGGGAGTTGGTACTACATGGGCATTTGACATGATCTTCGTCTTATCCATGTTCATTCTTAGACCAACTCCCTCGGAAGCTTTACTGAGGTCATCGAGCATCGTACTTAAGTCCTCCATGGTCTCAGCCAAGACTACTATATCGTCAGCAAACCGAAGGTGAGTGATGTACTCGCCGTTGATGTTGATGCCTAGCCTTCTCCAGTCCAGAGTTTTGAAAACGTCCTCCAGTGCAGCGGTGAACAGTTTTGGAGAAATAACATCTCCTTGCCTGACTCCCCGCTGCAGCAGAATAGGCTTCGAGTTCTGGTCCTGGAGTCGAACTGACATAGTGGCGTTCTCATACAAACACTTCAGTACTTCGATATAGCGATAGTCAACTTGGCACCGCTGGAGAGACTGTAGTACGGCCCAGGTTTCAATCGAATCGAAGGCTTTCTCGTAGTCCACGAACGCTAGGCAGAGGGGCAGGTTATACTCCTCGGTCTTCTGTATAACCTGACGGAGCGTGTGGATGTGGTCTACGGTACTGAAGCCTCTTCGGAAACCGGCTTGTTCGGGAGGCTGGAAGTCATCTAGCCTGCGTACGAGACGATTTGTAATGACCCTCGAAAACAGCTTATAGACATGGCTCAGAAGTGAGATGGGTCTGTAGTTCTTCAGCAGGGTGTTGTCACCCTTTTTGAAGAACAGCACCACCACCCCTCCGTTCCATGCCTTTGGAGTTCTCCCTTCCAGTAAGACGGAATCGAACAACTTATGAAGGGCCGTAAGGACCGGTTTTCCACCCGCCTTCAGGAGTTCGGCTGTTATCCATTATTGTTTGTAGATAAATACCTAAGGTCCCTAGTCCTTGACTTTTCGCTAGTGTCTGGCATGGGCAATTTATGTCAAAGTGACATGACTTAAATTCGAATGAAGAAAAACAACAATGGAAGATTTTAAATCCTTCCCGATTTTGGAACTATTTAATAGTTGTTATTTCTATGTCTGCGATAATAATGGCTTTTTGGAAAAGCTGAACTATTTTTATATGAATTTAACTTCAATAAATGTTCTCCAGAACCTACTGACTTATATTCTCTTAATAATAAAATATATAAGTTTAATAACGTTGTCCATTGTGTTTTGTGTGTGTGTTGTTGTTGTGTGTGTGTTGACGTAGGCTACTGAAACAAGTATTTTACAAAGCAACCATCAGGCACAACCTTTATAACGGCTTACTTCATGCTTCGATGGCGTAGATGTAAACTTCCAAACAAATTGTATTTCATAGTTCTATGACGTAAAAGTACAAGTAATAAATAAAAAATATGTATGGTACGGGATTAAATACAGGCTAAAACAAAAATATAGTTCGGTAGCGTACTGCGATTCCAAAAAAAGATTTGTATTACTTTTGTTATTGTTTGCATTGAAGTTTTTGTTTACATTAAATATTGTACGGTCCAACTATCTTAAACTAGAAAACTGACAATTTTTATAGATTAAAGCATCACATTCACTATCCAAAGAGATGGGTTTTATAAGTTTAACGTGTCTGTCTGTGTATCTGTGTATCTGTCTGTGATATCGTAGCTTCCAAACGGATTAACCGATTTTCGTTTAGTTTTTTGTGTCATAAATAATTTTATCCCGAGTGTTCTTAGCCATGTTTCATGAAAATCTGTTCAGCCGTTTTTTAGATATTGGACTTTGAAATGAAAATGTCGGTGGTTTTTCAATTTTTCTAAGTTGTTAACACAAGGCATAGGTACAATCGCTAGCTCACAATTGTAAACAATTATCTACAGTTAACCGTGCGAAGAGCAAATAAACTACTTAGGCGCATTTATTGTAAAATAAATAAGTGAAATTGTTCTTTTACCTGTTTTTTTATTTATTTGCCTACATTACAAAACCTACGTAATGTCCTAACAAACTTACTGTCATCGCTCCAACGCCAGCACCGGAAAATACTAGTACACTTGGTAAGTACTTAATATTCCGTGATAACGTTCGGGACACGAAGTAAAAGCTCAAAAGTTAGCTTGTTAGCTCGCAATTTAGTATTTTACACCAACTAATGTGTGCAGTCGACGTGTCGTGTTGGCCCACTCATTTGTTTCAAAAGCCGTTCAAATGAAACACATGAGCAATGTAGACTTTATTTAGAGTAGAATAAGGTTGAAATGAGGAATGGGGTATTGTTGATTTTTAAGTAGTTTTTATTGCAAAGGACCGTTTTGTCTTTGTTGTATTATAATAATTGTAGGTGCTGCTGGCAGTCTTTTTGTGATAACAGTGTTGATTTTTTTAAGCTCATTTTGCGCACTCAATTAGTTATCACGGGACGGCGCGCCAGCTGTCTCGATTTTTCTCGCACTATCCGTCTCTCTTTTATTAGAACACTTAAAACAAGAGGTATAGTGCGAGAAAAATCGAGAGTATGTCGCGGCCGTCTCATGATAGACGTGCTGTTTTATTTTAACCTCGTTAGGTCCACGCTGATTTAGGAAGACTATAAATATTATATTCGTCCAGTGTTTTAAAAAGGCCATTAATAAGAAAAATAAATTATCTATTTTATTTGGTTGAATGACAGTTGTAGTACAAAATCAGCTTTACCTGAAAATCGAACGAGCGAGCGAAGCGAACGAAGTTCTTTGCTGCGGCTTGGTTCTAAAATCGTTCGTATGTTCGGTGTCCGATCTGTCCCTCTGTCCAGCGGTTCTCCTTTACAGGTCGTATTTCACAACCGATTCTCGTGAAATTTTGGGAGCAGATTATAGGATTTTTTTTCGAGTCACATTACAATTTAAAGAGAACTAAAACAGTCATCAATCAATCAATCAATCAATTATTTATTCTGCAAATAGGCCACAAGGGCACTTTTACATGTCAAACGGTAATTTACAATAAAATAGTAATCTTACACAATAATCATTTAAAATTATATATAAAAGGTTAACAAACTAAATGTCACTAAGTTAATGTAAACAAAACCAAATTGCAAAATATGACCATTACATTCGATATAAGATCTGTATCCAGCATTAACAGAAGTTAATGATATTATTCAGTATTCCAGAGATGTATAAGGTCTCTGAGCGTCCAAATACAATTAATAATTATTCTAATATTCTAAGAGATGTATACGGTCTCTAAGCGTTAAAACAAAAAAGGAACATTAATGTTATATTGTCAGAGATGTACAGGGTCAATAACAATAAAACGTGTCAAGATCAGAATCACGGAATAAAGAATCCATTGGAAGTGGTGAGGGGGCGTTCCCGTGTCGCCGAACATGAGCAATAATAAGCATACTTCTTGCACAGATTATTGTCAGTCACCTAGCGACCGCACGCGGCGTATGACATGAGTGAATATTTGTTTATTTTAGGAAAATGCCGTATTGCGTTATTGAAAGCTGCTCCAATAACAGCACATAAAAAACTTGTCTCATGGAGGTATTTCCTATCATCGTTAAGTAATATTTTAGAATACGTATAAAAAATATTTAATTTTCAATTTCTTAGACACAATTTGCGTATGTGGTCAAGGAAATATCAATTCTATTACTCTAAGAATAAAGTTCATAATCCTGTGTATTATTTCGCTACTCAGAACGTGAAATGCACGGCAAATTTCCCGAAGGTTCGCTACTCAAATGCTGTGGCTAAGGTGGATAATTCTTATCGATAAACCAAAATGAAAAGGATTCTATTTTAGGAGTGATATACAGAGCCCGGAATTCTCGTAGCACTTTTGAGCTGTCATAGGGACATCTCGTTTATCGAATTACGATTATACATATGTATGTCGATAAATACAGAATACAATATGTAAAATATGATTACGAATGACCGATCTCTTCGAGATAAACTTTGGATACCCACTTTTAGGAAATTAAAAATAGAAATTAAAATAATAATATTTTATTGTTTCTTATAAACAATTTGTGGATTGCTTAAGGGGCTACCCGAGGTTTTCATCGATTTTTGACAAATTTTGAATCGTATCTCCTACTTTTGCACTACAGATAGAATTCTAAATCAAACGGCTATCGGTTATTCAATCTTTTATCTCCATTTTGGTCCACCGGATTTTAAAACAAATGAACACTTAATTTTGTATGATTTTTTTAAACATCTAAGTCTCAGTCTAAAAAAACACTTATTTCGTATCTCTATTGACGTAAAAGATTTAACATATACGAAATCTACATATTTGGGTTCGTCTGTGACGTCTCTAAAAACTGGTCCAGGGTTTTCATTTTAAACTAATTAACACAAAAGTTATGGCCAGAAAACCAATTTTCTGGCCTAAAATTGGTCAACTTTGATGCCAAATATCTCGAAAACAATTAACTTTGAAGTAAATATGGGTTACTATATTGCTTAAAGCCGTTGTTGTTAATATAATAAACTACAAAAAACATTATAAAACTAAGGGATTCAGATCGAAGGTCATTGGCGTATGGGCCTTAAGCATTTTAATCAGGACAAAGGCCCTCCTTATTATCCCGCACGGCGAACAAACTTGACGGTAAATTCTCACTAGACCGCACTCTGCTGCACGTCTAGCACACGACGGCCCCGACATACTCTCGATTTTTATCGCACTATACCTCTTGTTCTAAGTGGTCTAATAAGTGAGAGACGGATAGTGCGAGAAAAATCGAGAGAGCTCGCGCGCCGTCGCGTGCTAGCCGTGCTGGTAAAATAATTCTAAATAGTATTTGAGATGTGCTTGTATTAAATTAAACAAATTATATTCTTTGTTTATTAGAAATCTGTGTTTAATTGCTACTACATTTATAACAAAAGTAATTTATTATAAATGTTACCTAATACTAATTATATAATAAACAAGATTTTATTAGAAACAATTTGTAACTAAGTCTTAGCTTAATATTTACCGTATGAATATCATAAAAATATCGATAGTCCAACTCATACCATACCCACATCCCTATTCAGTTATAAGCGGTCGCATCTCCAGTTTTGAAAACACCGCCATCTTGCGTCGAGTAGCCGAACGACCACGTCTCTTGCAAGTCTTGCAACGCATATGGTAACGGACGTAAGAAATATTTACTTGACACTCTAAATTAGACCGTAAATAGTACTTGTTAAAGTAAAGTAGATTTTGCATATATAATTTGCTACCGTTAACAACATATTGGCACAGTACGTTTTAACAAATCGAAAGCGTATTGCAATTGTGTGTCCGTGTATTTATTGGAGTATGGTTGTGTGCGTGCGGCGACAGTGGTTCTCTATGAAAATCGGTTGAATGCCACTTCCAATGGATTCTTTATTCCGTGATCAGAATGATGTCTCTCGTCAATACGATAATAATAATAATAACACTATAGTATTTAAGTAGTTAATTAGGTACTATGCCCTTGCAAGCATGAACAGTCCGGACTCCACAAACAGCACCCGATCACGAATATGACGCATATCTCAGCCATCGCCTCCCTCAACCATATGTTAGGGAAGGTGGCGACCCGATCAACGACGCCACCGTAGGCAAAGCCCTTTAAGCGAGCATGACATATTCATCGACTTCCAAAATGCACTAATTAGTTTATCCAATCAAAACCTTTGTAACTATAGTACATACACAGATCCCAACCTGTTAGCTGAACTTTTGATAAGTAAGTTAAGTTGCCTTATGGAAAATACTATCATTATTCATTACTCTAATTCCTAGAAATAATCGTATAATCAAACCGTGGATAACTATAGAAATTTTACGTTGTATTCGTATTAGGAATAGCATGCAAATGAAACTACGCACTCATCCCGACAAAGTCACATTAAATTAGTTATTTACGATACAAGTGCCGAAAATAGGACATTCGCAACGAGTGGTGATAAATTAAAACACGACCGAAGGGAGTGTTTTAAATCGACACGAGTTGCGAATTACCTATTTGCACGTGTATCGTACAACGTTTTACTGTACATATGGCTCTTTAAAGTTTAGACATATGCACGAAAAGTGCTCTTTTCCGAACTAGTGTGGGAAAGTAGCACCATATGTACTGTAAAATAACTTATAAACGATACCGCAATTACTGTAATAACCTTATTAAAAAACTTTAAAGAGCATACGATAAAGATACCTAAATTAAACAAAGCCAGCAAAAACCCGAAATATTTATGGTAATCTATAAATGATACAAGCGCAACTGTGGTTCCCATTATAACTCACCTAGTTAATATCTGTTTTAAAACAGGGATTTTTCCTAATACACACAAGCCATTATCACTCCTGTATTCAAAAGTGGGAAAAGAGACGACGCATCCAATTATAGGCCGATTTCCGTATTACCCGCTATTTCTAACATATTAGAAAAAAATTTTTTCTATAAAAATACTCAATAAACGTATATAAAATTACATACACAATTTCAACATACTATCAGTGTCCCAGTATGGTTTCAGGAAAGGCCTATCTACAGAAGATGCAGTAACAGCACTTTCATCTTTGATTTTTGATAGCGTTGACAACAACAAAAAATGCTTAACATTTTTCTTAGAAAATAATTTATTGAATCAGGCGTTACTTTGCGGAAGTCCATGATATATTACGAGAACAATATTTCTTTGCTATTCCGCTAAAAAAACGTGCTGGTCTATCAGTGAAGATAAGATGTAACTATTTGCGTATAAACATGCAAAAAATTACAGCAAACCACCACTAATATTGACAAAAACCTCGACACGTGTTTCGCCTCTCTACGAGGCATCATCAGGAGATGCTGGCTGGAGATGTTGCTTGCGCCACGTCCACTGAGCAAAAATTTTGCTCTTGGCGCAGTTATTAATTTCTTAACATTCATCACCTATCAAACTACGACTGTAAAAGGTTGATAGTAAACTGGTTGAAAATGAAAAGTTATCATGAAATAGAAGACCTATTTTAAAATTGTAATGTAAAACGTACACAAACGCAAATTCTTTCAAACTAATATAACACACATGCACTTATTTAATATTTAGTTCCTATACCTAATTCATACTGAGTTAATAGTTTTTTTTTGTTAAATTGACACAGAATACGTCAAATATGTAGTATTATAATATTAAGCTGTTTATTTATTTATCTTGATTCTATGTCTTATTCTCTCTATCATTATCATTTACAATTGTATTGTACAAACTGATTAGTGAAGAGCGGTGCCTCTTAACACAGGTAAAATTTACTTAAAAAGAGGCATCAACTGTTATTTTGAAATGTGTAATAATTGTGGATGAATATATATATATTTTTTTATTACATTGCGTTTACAGGTGTAAAAAAAAACGAAAAAAATGGCAGGCTCGCGCGTTTGTTGTTGTTCAGCTGCAGCTGTGTTCGTTCAGCTCACAAAGGCACTTATTTTAATTGCAACAACGTAAGTCGTGTTTTACAAGTCAGAAACTATTTCTACGAAAAACTTTACCCTGAAACTAAACCGATCTGAAGTAAAAGCTACACTATGCTGGCTGAACTTGCAATGGTATTCTTTCGTCCTACAGCCAAAAGGTTGTATAAGGCCGCTAAAGAGGTTCTTATACGACGTTTGTACCCCCATTCAGTTGGTCGGAGATAAATCAGCGAGGAGTTATGTGGAGCGGCAAATTGACGCGTGGAATACACGGAATTAGAGAAGGCAAGCAAAAATAAAGGAAATAGAATGTTTTTTTCTTGTTAAATGGGATTTATTTAACCAAACTACATATTTTCCATCCTAGATATCGTAGCAGGATACAATATCCAGCGCTATTAAATATTATGTACTACGAGTTTCCGCCCGCGACTTTGTCTGCGTGGACCCGGGATAAAAACTATCCTATATTTGAATCCAGGCTATACACCAGACTTGAATGAATGAATAATAATTTATGAATATGGTCACATACGCTGGTATATGAATAATACTTAGTAGGTATATTCTACCGGAAACCGGTGTATCTAAACTTTAGGCATATGTAGGTATTAGGTATTTAATATATGTATTATTATTATTATTTATCTCCGATTGAAATTCACGGGGCGAACCCCGGTCATTTGGAAGGCGTGGGTAGGGGTAGAGGCCCTCAGACCTGCTAGAACCCATTCACGGGTAGGTACATCGGTAGGTACCCGTGAACCGGTTCCAACAGGCGTTGGGGCTATTGTGGGTAAAATGGATGGAGAACTGGGTCTATGGTGATGAGATATGGGTGGATTATGAAACTGCTAATTACAGTATCAACTGTGCTAAAGCGCGTTCGAAGAGTTTACTCTGATGGCCTTTATTGGCTTTATCGCTTATCCAGCTTGTCAAAAAGATACTTCTATAAACTTTACCGTGCCGTGCTAGAGCCGTTGCGGTATAAATCAGCGGAAAGTTTCGCGGAGCGGTAAATTGCCGCATTAAGGGTACACGTGTTAAAGAGGCCCGTTTGACAGGAATCCAATCCATTTAATTCCCTTGAAGAAGTTCGCAGGTCACAGAAAATATCAGTATGACATAGTTTGAACACCTATTGCACATCTGTCTAGTGTACCCCTATTTAAAGTGGGTAATACTGACGAAGTAGTATGTGACGAATACTTCAACTTTATGTTACTACTAGCTCCCACCCGCGACTTCGTCTGCGTGGACCCAGGATAAAACTATCCTATATTTTATGCAAAGTTTAGTGGAGCGGCAAATTACACTTATAGACGCGTGTGACAGGGAATCCAATCCATTTAATTCTCTCGACGACGAAGTTCGCAGGCAACTGTAAATACCAGTATGACACGGTGACTTAGGCAAGTGGAAGGCAGCGTCTAGAACGACTTGAAAATTACAACACAAATGCATTATTTAGCCGCGTTTCGAATGGGAATGATGTTGACAGTTTTGTATACTTACGAGAACTGTAAGTGAATGACAGCTCATTTCCTAAATCAGTTCGGTCAAATAATTTATACCGATTTAAAGCCTATTCTTTAATGGCCGGTTCCAATAATCAATCCACCGATGGTTTTCCTTACCAACAGTTACATTTTGACACATTTTCTACGGGTAATCTGTCAAAATGTAATTGGTTTATTACACAAATAACGCTTACTGTATTTGTTCATCGTTGAAATGATGAATTCGATGTTGGTTGTTAGTGGAAAATAACAACAATTTGCAAGATACTCGTAGCAAATTTTTTGATGTAAATTAAGATGCTAAGTAATATTTTGAAGTTGTATTTATTTTTTATCAATAGTCTACGGAAGCATATATAGGAAAAAACTCATATACCCCTGAATAGGGAACTCTAATTTAGATAGATTCTGTAAGTAGGATGTAATAATAGGAAGTAAGATATTTTAATTTAGTACTACCCAGTACTTCAATTACTTATTATTAAACAGATTTTCGTTACATGCCTTCCAAGCAGAAAAAACAGAAGGCTTCGTAACAACTAAGATTGTCTGCGATACATAAGATTATTTTGACGTTAGTCACACTTATAAAATCTGTGTGCTAGGAGGAATCAATCAAATTGATAGCAATCGTGTTGAGCGCGGTCCCATTGTGAGAGCACGTCAGTCAAGAGGCTTTGATCCTCCGACTTTTTCATCCGCCTTCAATTCGGACGAAGGTTTCTGTCATTCATTAATATTGTCGCAATTGACGTTCGACAGTAACAATAAAATTGTGACTGTGAAATTTATAATCATTTTGTACCTTATTATTACCGATAAATTTAATGTTTGAAATAAACAAATGCTCACACGTTCCCTGTCCAAGTGCCCCCTATGATGGGCGATGCACCTGTTTTTTAAAAGTCCGTGCTTCCACAATAGATAGACAGCTTCGAAATGTAAGCACACTTGAACGTGTGAGATAGTCAGGTCATTTTGTATTGGGACACTGAACGTGTTAAAATTTCCTAAATTGATTATTTTTTGCTAGCACAAACTCAAACCTATTGTCTACTCTGGAACCCGTCAACCTTTTGCATATATTTTTTTAAATTATTTCACGCAGTCGATCTGGCACGGAAACTCGGCGCATGTGGAAGGAAACCGAAACTTATTAAACTGTAAAACGGATGCAAAGCGACGGGCACTTATTGACCTCTGTGTCCTTTTGAATTCAATTTTATACAGTGTGTCACTTTCATAAGAACATATAAATTTTAGGGGCTGAAAGAATAAGCCGTAATGAAAGTTAATTGGGTATCTCTAGTAAAAAAAAAACAGTTTTTTTTCATACACATTAATTCGGCACGCAAAGTGTCGGTAACAAAGCTAACAACTGACAGTAAACATGTCAAAATAGCTCTGCCTCTCTGAAACGTCAAATAAATGTTAGCAGTACATTGCTGATCGAGAAAAGTAAAAAAAAAAAAATGAAAAGGTAATTGTCATATTTTTGGTACGGTTCACAACACCTATCGTTACTTAAAATTTAATGTTCTAATGGATGTCACACGCTGTATAAAGAGTTTTGTCAAAATTACAATGTCACTCTATAGTGCAACTTACTAACTATTACAAAACAAACTCTAAACACTATGCACCCTAGCAGCCGGCAGTCATTTCCGTGAGTTCAAAGTTAATAGCGGAGAAGGTATTTAAAAGCAACTAAGTAATCGTGCTATGTCATTGGCACAGTAAATGTATTAGCAAAATCAGTATATCAACTAGTTTTACTATTTTAAGCTATATAACAAGAACGACTAGTTTTACTATTTTAAGTTATATATCTACTGTGTCCCTGGTAAGCCTTGGTTTACACAAAGTTAATACAGGAGATGTCACCGACAAACGGCTTTTAAAGTACCGAATCTCAAACCTGAATTATCGCTCGGCGTTTTCCTTTTACAATGACGACTGTAACGACAAAAAATGGTAATTTGCCGAATACCCTTCGTTTACAAGCCATTCTTAGAATTTGAATGCTAATCAGACCTTTTTTTAACAAGGAAATTATTTATTTTCTTACCAACTGTGTTAGTTTGCAAAATTTGCAATTTTTGATTATAATTGGGCTGATTTTAAGCTAAGTCGAGTAAGTAAAAAGGTTTTCCACTTTTCGACTTTATTTCTATAATAATAAATCCTTTACTTAAGACAACATCTGGGGACCACAGTGGTGTGTGTTTTTAAGTATTTATTTATTTTATTATCTATGTAAGTATGTTTATCGTCGTCTAGTACACATAGTACCAGCTTTGCTAAGTTTGGGACTAGGTCGATTTGTGTAAGATTGTCCCCAAACATTTATTTATTTATTTAAACTACACTGGTGGGAGCAGGCCTCCTATGGAATTATAATTGATTATTTTTTTCACCTGTTTCCTGATAATTAATCAAGAATAATTTAAGTATAGTTTAGATGACAATTATGTGTTATGGTACCATCCAGCTGATCTGATGATGGAGAGAGAAGATGGGCATGGGATATCAGGACTTAACAGATGTAGTCCCGTTGAGTTTGGGCTCGTTAAAATCGTCTCAACGAGTAGTTCATGACGACAGGGTTTACAGAAAAGTACAGGTGGCAATAAAATCTTCAAACATGTCATTTTTGGCAGAAACTTATTTCATATAAAAATAAAATTATATGAACTGACAGCTCTTCCATACCCAAATTATTAATACAGACTTCCCGTCCCGTCTGATGAAATGTAACACATGGATTACATATATTTCCATTCTATTAATCATCTTCCCTGGGATTACTTATTTATTATCATGGCATTAAGAACTATTATCATGTGGCAGGTTACTTTGATAGGGGTGTAAGTTGACGAACTAATCCTGGGGGAGGATCATTTCGTTGAAGTGCGTGAAGGGGCTTCGCAAACAGCGTCTGTTGAATGAGGCTTTAAGTATGCCTAGAAACTAGAGTAGCGCTATGTAGGGTTTTACATGAAATATTTATTAGAACGAACATATTGTGTTCTTACCCCTTTATGTAAAAAAGTTATCTAAATGTGCTTTGTCCATACCTATTTCATTAATACTATAATGTCTATGTGACGCATAAAAACAACGATTTTTCTAATTTTTAGCTAATCTTGGTTTGATAGTCCTTTATAAATAAGGGTATTTTTGAAAGGGGTTTATTTTTATCACCTCATATAACCACCGTAAATGCTTAACAATGTAATATCTGACAAATATTTTTTAACCAACTTTATCGAGATGATAATAAAATCATCAAGTTGATTTGATGATGGAGAAAATATAACTCTTTAATGACTTGTAATGCGATCGTATTGGTGCCTACTACACAGTAAAGTATCACGCGATACCTCAAATCACAATATTTTTATCGCAAATATTGACGGTATTGAAGCAACTTATTCATAATTTTTTTGAATATCGCAATAATATTGTCAATAAAATACTTATTACAACACTACTCATTCTAGTCCGTAAGCCCGCTCACAATACACCTACGTCTTATGAAAACACTATAAAATGCATGGCAGCGGGTCGAGAAAGTTGTGCTGAGCAAGTGGACTTTCGGACTAGTCGGTGCAGTTGATTGATAAAAAAAAATACACATTTTCACGTATTTTCTCCCCGTGAACACAGTAGGTATGGACGGTAATAAATGAAGAAGAAACTCATCGGCTACAACAAAGAGGAAATTTTCTCATAACCCAACAACGTCGCGCAAAGATTACGGAGCGCAATTGTATGCGAAATTACACATATCCCGGTGCAAGGAATCCCTGAAATGCGTAATATTGCGAGGTAGCTTACAACAGCATACCCACTAAGATTTGGTTTTCTCGGAGTTCCTGTGGACCAAGCGAGCCATCGATCAATGACTGGGTTATGTTACCTAAATATGTGTTTATCTTTCCAGTGAATATTTATGGCGTGCCAGCCACCAACTGCGCTCTCATGCAGACTCCAACCTCGGCGACAAATGAATGCGTCCAAATTGATGGACGTTGACGTTGGCGTTGATGTCTAAAGTTGAATTTTGACATTCAACACCGTTCGATATGGCACGTCGGCGCGTCGCCGCACCAACTATTTTTAGACGCTAAAATATCCCATACGGCGTGTTTAAGCGATCGTAAATAGAATGGAAGCATTAGTAGGTATGTAAAACTTGTTAAAAGTAACAAGCAAATGTCCACATTTCCCCAACTAGAACGCAAAGAATACGGAACACAATTTGAGTTCGCGAGATTACATCGTTGCAGACGGGAATCCCTGAAATCTGTTGTCATGGAGGTAACTTACTACAACTCTGTTAAACGTCAAATAAACGCTCACTTCACGCAAACAACTTCACGCAGCGTGAAAGTTGAGCTGGATGAGTACCTACAGATAATATACCTATATATGCTTGATTGATGTGAATTCTGTTATAAAGTTGTTTCCGGTATTTTGTGAGCCTATAGTCTTCCATTTATGTAATTTGATTGTTTTCAAAATGTTCGCCTGTTCTCTCAGGTGAACCTAGCAGGGGCGGAGCGCCCATACAAGCCGATTCCCACCAACTTGCTTAACTATTTGTAACGGAATGGGCATACTCGTCGGTGTGTATTTTTATTTCTTACCCAAAGTTGGGAAATTTACTTAATAGTTAAAAGGAAGGTAGGAATCAATTAAGCTAGCATTCAAACGTGTAAATATTCAGTATCGGAAACTTATTTCATTTAAGAATATTGTATGAGTTTATTTCATGATAATGGGTACAAGGGTTTGTAATAGTGCGATATGAACTAGGCTTATAACAATCCTTTACAAAATGGATACCAAAGTAATATTTCTACCCTGGCAATCGCGTCATGACAGGAGGCGTAGGGCGACCATACGAATTTCCATCTTAATAGCTAGAGCATTGGGAGCTTAATTAAATGGGCGATACGACCAGTGGCGGGGGAAGGTGCGAATAATATCACGTGTTTATTGCATACCAGAGTTGGCGCGTGAATACGTACAATGGATTTTCAACCTTATTACCAGATAGGTTAGGTGTTTCAAAGCTAATGATGATACTATTGTAAATCAATCAATAGAGCAATTATTTATTCTACGAATGGGTCGCAGGGGCAATTTTGCATGTCAAATGATAAAATTAATTAATATCATGATAATCTTGCAAAATAATTTAAGTTTTCAGATAAGGACCGATATAAACGGATAATAGGAACGGTGGTGTCTCGGAACGGCGGGGATAGGAAGATGTCGGAGTAGTATGAGAGGTTTAAAAGGAGAAAACGGGGATGGCTGCGGCATTCAATTCTCGGCACCCGGACTGGTATAGCGTCCCTGACTGTTAGGTTGTGAAATTATTGGTGTGTTATCTTGATTATGGTGGATGGCTTGTCGTTATGGGGAAACTCTCCTCGTAATTATGAGTCATTTACTATTTTACGATTTTATAGTCATTTGTGAATTTAAAGTGGGAATTAGGGCCAAGTTATATTTAACTTATTGAATATATTCTATAAGGTTTATATGGCTAAATCAAACATACCTTATTTGCCAGAGCTACTCTCTGGAATGCGGTATGTTTGGTTAGTGTTTCGAAATACAGTCTAGACCATATTTGTCACTACGGACATCCGGGGGCTTTTATGGTTAATCAAACATAGCTGATTATCTAGGATTCCGAGAGATCGGTTATGTTTGAGTGATTGGTTTTGGGACTAAGTTAGGGTTAGTGTTTCGAAATACAGTCTAGACCATATTTGTCACTACGGACATCCGGGGGCTTTTATGGTTAATCAAACATAGCTGATTATCTAGGATTCCGAGAGATCGGTTATGTTTGAGTGATTGGTTTTGGGACTAAGTTAGGGTTAGTGTTTCGAAATACAGTCTAGACCATATTTGTCACTACGGACATCCGGGGGCTTTTATGGTTAATCAAACATAGCTGATTATCTAGGATTCCGAGAGATCGGTTATGTTTGAGTGATTGGTTTTGGGACTAAGTCAGGGTTAGTGTTTCGAAATACAGTCTAGACCATATTTGTCACTACGGACATCCGGGGGCTTTTATGGTTAATCAAACATAGCTGATTATCTAGGATACCGAGAGATCGGTTATGTTTGAGTGATTGGTTTTGGGACTAAGCGAGGGTTTAATGATTTCGGAAAACAGTCGGGATTATATTAGTCACTACGGACATCCGGGGGCTTTTATGGTTAATCAAATATAGCTAATAAGCCTGGGCTACTCCTAGGTATTAGTTATGTTTGAGCGATTGCTTCCGAAATATAGTTGGGTTTCATTCTAATCGCCTAAATCAGTCAGATCGCGGCCAAGATCAGTATATCTGCGGAGTCATCGCCACCTACCGGTGCCAACCCGGGATGACTCCGTGTCCTTAGTTACCAGATTTGAGGTGTGGTCTGGCGTCTACCTTTTTACCAACACAGGAGACGAAACCCCTAATTTGGGGCCCTCACGTCTCTCAGAACATCTGACGACGTAGACGTGGCTTGGTCATTCATGTGATAAGCACAGGAGGATACTCCGCTCGTTGAAATCGATCGGATGCCTGAGGGGTCGTTCAGCATTATATATATGTAAATATACTAGACTTATTTCCAGACAGGTCGCCCTACTCGCTGTAACCCTCTAGCTCGACAAGAGCCAGCGGGGGGGGGCAAATACACAGGCCGCTAGGTTTTGTTACCTCAGTTTTGCCGACTGAACTACTTACAGTTTACCTAGGGATACATTCTTGCCTCTAAACTAAGGTATGGTTCTAGAGGTGAGCAGAATAGGGACTGGGGTAGATGTAGGGCTAAATTCACGCGTTATGGGGTGATAGGCTTATAACTATGTCTCCTGTAATTAAAAATATTTCTAGAACTTGTTTGACTTAAGGTTACTATTCCAATAGGGTCAAAAAAAGGTATATTTTATAAATGAAACTGAGATTAAGTTAAGTGTATTAAGTGGTCAAAGGAGTGTCAAGTTGCCGTGGGATACATGTGAAATATCATACGGTGTGACAATTAATAGACATCAAAGAAAGGTAACTATTCTATTTATGACGATGAGATATCAGAATTGTTCCAGAAAGATGGAATAAGTCTGGGAATTGATGACAGGCGGAGCAGTTCATCAAATCCACCTAAAGTATCTTATTGTTATGAATGGATATCCTTCATTCTAGGCATTATACTATCAGGACTAGTTATTCTCCATTTAAGGCAAATTACTGTCTTGAGTGGACATTATTCATTCAAAGTACGATTTAGGAAGAATATTTCACATGTAGGGTACGGTTTACATTGACACTACACCAATGACATCGGTAAAGAATGGTCTTAGGTATATATTGGCCACATAAGTTGTAAATACAACATTTATTAACGTTAAAAGATGTCTGTTGAGATAGTTTCGGTGTTTCTCTCTAGACAGACCGTTAGGTTGGAAACGCTGGTAGATTCGTTCTTTGGGTCTTAAACTCTTAGGTAACCAGGCAGGTAAATTGTTAGGCCGTCCAGTCCTCATCCAAACGAGTGAGTAGCTATGTGTGAGTAAAAGAATTACCACACAAACCGTCGTTTAGAACCTTGGTTTAAAATACAATTACTTAGGGTAGACAACTAGCTCGAAATAGGTTTAAATAAATAATCTACTTGCTATGAATTCTAAAAAGCTGCTCTCTCGTTCAACCGGACGGATAATAGGAGGTAGGGGATTTTCCACCCAAAAATAAAAATATTTATACTAATAATATAATGAGTGACATAGAATTATCATCCATAATGTAATTACCAATAATGAACGACAAACAGAATGATTTTACAATAATTCTTCATTGAATGAACTTATACTTTCGTACTTAGGACTTTATTATAATTAGAAGATTAGTGGTTGAAGCTAGGGTATAGTTAAGTCAATTTATGTACTAATAGGCTAGCCTTAATTATGTTAATGAAGAGTCCAAAACCTACCTAGCTTTCATAAAAGGACCTGGATTATTACGGTACACAACATTTTATGGGGTCCTACCACTATTCGATCACGTATTGGCCAAACTACAGGTATTAGTAATAAAACACGCATTAAAAGTAGGTTTAATAAATAGGTCGATAGAATGCAAATTACAGTAGTCGTGTTAGAGCTTATGACAATTTATCCCGCGTTCTCAAGTGTGGGTGAGTAGCTGTTTAGTTCTAGGTAGTTTTAGATTTTAAGGGGGCGAAGTTGATCGCGGGGGGGGAATCGTTACATTTTGGTGAAGCCGTGACTCAGGATTGGTGAATTTGGGCTTAAATTCAACTTCTTATTCACAGCTTGCTCTGTAATATCTTCAGTGGCCATTAGGCCACATTTTGTTCTCGTGAAGTTGGAGGTTAGCTTGGCAGGAATTGGACTCTTCATTATTTTCTTTAAATCATCAGGTAGGGACTTCGCTAGGTCAGCTTCTAATTCAGTACTCACCTGAAAAGAAAAGAATAAAAATATCATTACTATATTATAGGTATATCACATGTTTTCGGTATTTTTTAAGATATAATAGCATAATCAGTAGGGCGAGAATGTATAAATAATTTAAATCATAGACTCTGGGGGGCGTCTTTATATGTAAACAATTAAAATTATGGATACGCGGGGGCGTATTCAGTATTTCTAACGATAAAAATAGTAGTAGCCCAAGCTGTAGGTCGTAAGACTAGATATTAAGTTTAGGAAGCCTATATAAGCTAGTATTGTTATTGTGAGCTTGATATGCCAAGTAGAAAGGAATGGAGGCTTTAGTATAATTAAGAGAAGAATTGCATTTTGCAATAAGTAAACAATGTACTAGGAACGCCGGCAATAATTATGAATTTTTCTTATGTGGGGGCGAGCCTCTCATCAATAATACGTAAAAACAAAACAAAGTTTATTCATCGTTCGCGGGTGCGTACATAAATTGCGTTGATAATAGGGAAAGATTAATGCCTACGTAAATTGTATGAAGCCAAGGAGTAGGTGCGATTAATCCGTACACGGAGGGTAGGCCGCACCGCGCTCGCTCCGTCGCGCCGGCGCCAGCGTGCGAATTTACAATTGTGGGTAGGCATAGGTTGTTTACATTGAACAAATAATATTTTTAACGTTAACATTCAGTCAATTTATTTGTTTCATTCAAAGAATGTAAGGCGTTTACCATTTGAATCAGGGGTCCTCAACAATTTCATTAAGGTCCAGTCTTATTGTTCGGAATTTAGTAGTAGATATCATAAACTTTAAGATATTTTATCTAGAATCTATTTAAATCTTAATTTAGAATCAGGGTTTTGAACTAACGCTATGTTTCACTTGTTTATACATTTCGTTCCTCTATGTCGAAATTTTAGGAAATTGGGACAGTAATCTACACTATGGTCTAATACGCTAGGTATTAATTAGGTAGGTAAGGACGATCATAATGTAAGAATATTACTGAATAAACGATATGATATGATACGATACGAGATAATATCTAGGCCTTAGGTAAATGGATAGGAAGTACTTTCTTAGAAATTGTGCAAATTACTAGATTTTAAAGTTCGAATGAAACAAACATATAACAATTTGTCGTAATGTTTAGTAGAACTCGCCTCCGTCTACATAGTAAAGATAGTGATTCACATATAAAATATGGAATTAGGGAGTCATCATTAACGTTAAAGACGAATAAAAAACATCAATATTTTTATAAATAAACATTTGACTATCGCGCGACAATGATTCATGAACGAAGGTTGCGTACCCCTGCCTTAAACGTTAACCTACATTCATATTTCCGTTCAAATTCACGGTCGTCACTGATTCATAAACGAAGGTTGCGTACCCCTGCCTTAAACGTTGACCTACATTCATATTTCCGTTCAAAACAAGTGTCTGTTTTCGTTTCGTTTTCTTAAATCATAAAAATAAATTATAAAAAAATTTTTGAAAAGATGGAAAATTCCCCGACATTTGAAGTCTCTCAAAAGCGGCTAAACAGATTTTCGTGGAACATGGCAGGGAACGTTCGGAATAAAGTTATCAATGACCCAAAAGGAAAATTAAACGGAAATTCGGTTCCTCGGTTTGGGAGCTGCGATGCCTCAGACAGATGCACGGACAGACATGTAGACTTATAATATAACATTTCTTTGCATTGAATGTTTAAAAAGGAGATTTAGGTGCGATTTTATTCTGTTGAATAAGATTTTATGTGAAAATATCTACGGTATTTCGGTGTGTCGCTAAGTAAAACTAGTTTTTATTCTCGTAAAATCAGGTTTAAGCGTTATTACAAATGATAGGCATTATACATATTAGGTTAACTGATTGAGTAGTAGATATTGACACAAAATACTGCTAGTATATAAAATACATATTGAAACATACCTTGATATGTTTGAAAAATTTGTGAGTGCTTCTTCGGGTGAAGACGGATACAGAAAATTAAATTTCTTAATTATTGATTATTTTCAATGATGGAACAGTACATCTTTTGGTTTTCCGGAGTGGTATTCATAGATAGGTTTACTTATTGGTGCTTCTTGTGTCACCTGAAATAAAAATCATTAATATGAAATAATTTTGCACTTGTACAAACCATGATACTATGATACATGATATAGGGACGATATATATATCCTCAATTGGTTCTATTTAAATCAATAAACCTCCGAGCAACTTATAAGTATGACCAGTGGGTAGGAAGGGAAGTTAAGATTAACAATGTTTCGTTACCAAAACTTTCTGAGTTTTAAGTTCTAGGATGAGAGTTTAGCAAGTATACTAAGATAATATGGCAAAGGCAATCGGATGCTTGATTTTCTAGTCATTGTAAGTAGGGAATGTTAGCATAACTAGAGGTGTTTTTCATGCATAATAAAAACAAAAGTTTTCCTCACCGGAGTAGTCAATCAAAGTCGGCAGGTAGGAGATTCCTAAAAGAGGAACGGGCGTATGTTTTGTGTAGACACAAACAGGCACCTTTTAATATGAATTTGCTGTTATATTTGTAGTAGTTATAGGAATTCCATATGTTCAGTAGCCGATGTTCTGAGGCGTCACAAGGCTTGTAAACACAAATTGTAGGAATGCACATACATTAATAAGCCGTGAATGTAAAATATAAATGACTATGTTCGTTCACTGTCTCAATTTATAGAAATTATATTCTTAAAAGTCTTGTTATGGAAATCGCGGTAGTACAACAAACTTCAAAACACGAACTGGTTTTCTTTTCCGTCAATCGAGTCTCTGTTAGTCATTTCGTTTTGATACTACACATCACGGGGTACTTATATTGAACAGATGTGCACATATAATATCAATTATCGTAATATTTATTAATTTTACGCAACGCGATGTTTTTCCTTAGTATTATTTTATAGTTTGAGTAAAACGACGTAGTTTTAAAATCATTTAGGTATGACAAGTTGTATACGATATTACAAATCCTAAACGCTGCGCAAAATTTCGTGGATATAGACAATTTGTCGCGACAATTTGTTTCATATCACACACAGGAAAGACTTTAATGGCAGGGAAACAGACGTCAGACATCTGACAACTTTTTGCAGTGATATGTTGTATATAAAAATAAGATATCCAAATTACTTCTCTGTCTAGCATGGCATGTTGATAGAACGAGACAGAGCGCGCGTTAGTACGTTTTCCTTGACTATGGGTAACAGCGGCGCTGCCACAAGAATCGAATCTCGAGGTTCGTGTACAGGCATCCCTGTCACTCGGGTATCATGAACGATAGAGATGGGTATACCTGGATTTCGATTTTCAAAGTTCGTGGTTATAATTTAGGACTTAAATGAAACAGGGACGTAATAATATCTTATTGAATTTAAGTTATTACACTAACGTGGGAGAATAATTGGATTCCTACGGTATCGGTAGCAAATAGCAATGCTTATGGTAACATTGTAGGAATTATTGATTTATAGATCGGATACAAAGATTATTCAAGTTGCTTTTGGGATTCCTTATCCCATAGATATAGATATACGCTAGATAACTTAAGCATCGCAATCTGTATGAAAACCAACCGTGTCACCTTTTTCTGCCTGCTTTGACGTCGCACGGGCGAATTAGTGATCTGAATTCCCCGTTGTCCGCGCAAAATCGATTCTGCAATGAGGAATTTTCTTAATATTCACGGACAACTCGTTACCACAACAGACGCGCGCGTAATATAAGTCGGAGTGCCAACTTAGGCTGAATTCAGACACGTGAAGTACAAGCATTCGCGTGGTCCATGTATACCTCTGCTTTATTCTGAAATTTTTGCAACGAGCATTTGTGGATTAAGTCGTATCTATGATGCCTAGATTACTTATTTCATTATGTCATAAGAATGAACAACAAGTAGATGGTTGAAAGAGAGGGAAAGAAGATTTTCGCATTCAGAACACGGGAGTGTAAGGGTTAAAGAGGGAACATAGATTTATTCAATTCAATTCAAATCATTTATTTCGGGCCGTGTCCGTAGTGTTATTATACAAATACATATCCTAAGTTATATCAAAAATCATAAAATCGTATATATCTACATTCTTCTCGCTTACATAGGTACTTATTCATAATGACTTGATTAGAAACAAGTATCGGTAGTTAAGTATGTAGGTATGTGTGTTCGATATTTTTAGGTAATTAGATATATGGTAGAAATATTTGGTGTGGTCTGTGGCTGTTGTAGAACTGTTACATGATTTTGAATCTTGTGATTTGAGAGATAAAGTTGCTTTTGAGTAGTAAATTATGATTAGATCCGGACGACGTAAATTATTTCAAAAATGGAATTATAGCGAGTGACGTGTTGAACCCAGACAGGGTGGCGCCAAGTACAGATGTATAAACTTGGTAGGTTAATATCTGTTTATTTATGTAGGTAGGTATTCGCTATTTTCTTGCCATTGTCGTGCAATAATTATGAATGAAAGGACTTATTGCGTATTTTAATGTATTGAAAACGGTTTAGGTAAGTAATGTGTTTAATTGAGGCGTATGGAAGTCACGTCATTCCAGGTTTCCAGCATAGTTATTTGTGTTGCTTTTCCGCATTTTAGACCAAATTTCACATCAATGGTTTTAAACATAGGATATACTATTGTAAACATACAGCTTGTAGGGCACATGTAAATACCGGTAGTTATCTAAGAATTGACACAGTCAATAACACTTGTTAGTAAATGACGGGCTAGGCAGGCCGATTGTTTGTTTGCCACCATTGTGGTAAAGTTGGGTTGCATATAAGTTTAAGAAGTTGGTTCAATGAACATTTTGGTTCAGGTAGGTTTATACTTTAAACAAATCGGCCAAGTGCGTGTCGGGCCACGCGCAGTAGCCTATTTTAGATTTAGTTTAGTGTATGTAGAATCTATAGTACGAGAAGCGGATGAACAAACGAGCGAAGCGAACGAAGTTCTCTGACTTGGCTTAACCAAGGATTATATTGTATATCCGTCTGTCCGCCCAACTGATTAGACGAACGAGCGGAGCGAACGAAGTTCTCTGACTTGGCTTAACCAAGGATTATATAGTATATCCGTCCGTCCGACTGATTAGACAAACGAGCGGAGCGAACGAAGTTCTCTGACTTAGCTTAGCTAAAGATTATATCGTGTATCCGTCCGTCCGTCCTTACAACCAAATTGAACAAGCGAGCAAAGCGAACGAAGTTCTCTGACTTAGCTTAGCTATAGATTATATCGTGTATCCGTCCGTCCGTCCTTACAACCAAATTGAACAAGCGAGCAAAGCGAACGAAGTTCTCTGACTTAGCTTAGCTATAGATTATATCGTGTATCCGTCCGTCCGTCCTTACAACCAAATTGAACAAGCGAGCACAGCGAACGAAGTTCTCTGACTTAGCTTAGCTATAGATTATATCGTGTATCCGTCCGTCCGTCCTTACAACCAAATTGAACAAGCGAGCAAAGCGAACGAAGTTCTCTGACTTAGCTTAGCTATAGATTATATCGTGTATCCGTCCGTCCGTCCTTACAACCAAATTGAACAAGCGAGCAAAGCGAACGAAGTTCTCTGACTTAGCTTAGCTATAGATTATATCGTGTATCCGTCCGTCCGTCCACGACCAAATGGAACAAAGAGCGAAGCAAACGAAGTTCTCTGGCTTGACTTGGTCAAAGATTATATCGTGTGTTCAGATACTTTGGGTATCCGCCCGTCCAGCTGTTGTCCTCTGCAGGGCGCGTTTCTTAATCATGAAATTTTGTGAGAAGATTTTAGATGTTTTAATAATGTAGGAGATAGTTAGTTAACGACACTAATTTTAGTCAAGAAAGGAACAGACTTATTTATGCGAGGCAATATTATATGTCCTGGTTCGAGCCCAGACAGAGCCAGGAACATGCAGCAAGTCAAGGGCTCCGTATTTTATATTATCATACAGTAATGAGGCGACGTGCGTAGTGTATAGGTACGTTTACTTTACATGCTCATTTTTATTGGAGAAAATAAACATAAGCAGACACTTACTCAGACTCAAAAAAAAAAAAAAAAAAAAAAGGGTTATTGCACTCATTATGTTACAAATAAAACAGAATGGATCCTGTAAGGGCGTAGGAAAGAGGCATAACTATGCTACATCTAGGCTACAGGTGCTATCTGGATACTACTGGTACTACCTTGAACTAGATCTGCTATCAAGTACTAATAAATTTGATAGACAGTTAGGTACAGTCGAGACAATTAGGCACGTCACCTAAAGTTCATTGACGTTAGTCAAACCGAAACTATTGTATGTATATACAGAAATTGTAAAAATAATGCGTGAAACAAAACGTGGTGATTTATTGTATATTTTTATACACATCATATTATCATATGGCCCGGAGGTATATATTTATAGGCTAGATATAGGCAAGGCTAGTTTATTATTATGGCGGAGATTTAGTGTTTTTACATGACGGATTTTAGCAAGAAAAAATAATAATATTGTGGTATATTTTAACTTAGTAGGAAGTTATCGATATAAATAATTAAGAAGCGGTTAGGAATAAATAAATTAAACAACCACACATGTGCGATTCAGGTTTAAGATATGCAGCCATGGGAAATTGTATGGTTCAATTAATCGTAATGTTTGCTCGAACCTGCGCCTTTAGGCGATTTGTCGCAACAATTAGTCAAAAATAGCGAAAAACATTAGGCAGAGTTTCAAAGGCATGAAGTAATTTTTACATGACCGATAACATGTTGCAGTGACGGGTTGTGATCAAATGAGTGATACCGGACACGTATTTATCAATTTATTGGTATGGCAAATAGGTAGATTGGACATACCGATTGAAGCACAGGTTACATGATTTGTAGGTACGCCGATTTAGAAACAGAGTTTAAATAATGCGTGGAAGCATTAGATGTTATGTAAGGTGGCTGATTATTCTATGGTCAATGAATTTTAAGCCATAAGTCATTCAGTAGCGACACCTATAGCGACGTATCGAAAACTTCATTGATTTGCGAATCAGGATTCTGATAGCAATCAAGGGTTCTTTTGGGGCGCTTCTATACTTACGATGATGCACCATGAATGTCTGGATCAAGTTGTTAGCTAGATTTCGGTTCATAGAGGCTATGACACCAATGTCGTTTAACTTCGATATGTTATAATGACGTACAACGGTCGGCACTGATGAGAAGGGAGCAAAGCGTTACCCGGGAGAAGGTTTTAGTTATGTCAGGAAGGGTTAAAGAGGGAATGAAATAATGAATAGATTTAGTTATACAGAGCATTGTGTAATCTGGATTAAACCTGGGCAAAATAAGGCTCAGAGATGACAGGATGAGAAAATACAAGAGTCAAACAGCAAGCATAGAACATAGTTTTGTCTACAGACTAATCTTATTGAAATCGCTGAGCATATACAAACGTCACATCCATTCATTGTTTATTTATTTATTTATTCATAAGAATACCATACAAGCTTACAGTATAAACACCAAATCGCTTACGCGCTAGAATAACAAAAAAGGAAGGACATATAACAATAGGAAAGATGCCACAAGTCATACTTAAAACTGTGCACTATTTTATTATTTGCACTACAAACTTTAATTGGGTAATGACAGCTAGTACAAAATATTGCTTGGTTGAGAAAATAAACGATTACTGCATACGAGCGCGCCATACAAAATAATGACAGAAAGCTGAACATAAAGATCAAAACGGGAGAGAATGATTTCTTTTACATAATCGGTTTAACATATAAATTCAAGTTCCCCTGGAAAACCAAATGGAATGGAATTATTATTATTTTGGAATCAAAATAATAATTTTATTAAACAAAATCATAATAAAAAAAAATCGGTTGGAATTAAAAATACATCGAACATCATTTTAGGACATCGCTAAGATCATTGTCCGCCTTTTTGTTTTATTGACAGTTCCAACCATTAATTAGCCAAGCAATTCAACTTTCCGTCATCGGTCTGCTTGGGGCTTAAGTACGAGTTTGACAAAATATTAGATGAAGTCATAAAAGATTTAACATCGCTTCGCAGAGGAAAAGGGAAGGAAGATAAACCATGCACCAGGAGGTAGGGGTTTTCTTGGAAGATGCCGTAGGGGTAGGTGACCATTGTCTCATTGGTTCAGGAATAGATGTTTTCTTGTACTGTTCCGGGGACTTCACGGGCATAGGATCAGATTCTGTCGCGGCATTGTGTAGGCAGACCTGTAATTATAAATCATAAATGTGAAAATCACGTTCATGTAATAGGATAAACTCCATAAGAGAAAAACGAGCATTTGCTAAAGGGGTGGACAGGGCACGTGAAATTTGAGTTCCGGTGCCAATATGGGCACATCAATGTATAATAAGAATGGGTAGTTTTTTTTTAAATATAGTTTTAATTATGTACCTTAAAAAGGGAAATAAAGTAAACAGGAAAACAATATCATTATAATGTCTAACAAAGATTTCCTGATTAAGCGCCGTGGCATTTTCATCCTGATTACGCCCAATTAAATTTTATTCTTATGTACTTAATGTTTGTAATATTTGTTCTAATAGTAGTGAAATAACATGGACTGAAAGGGTTCGAAATAAGAGAATATTTAAATAATTATTCAGAGCGGGGGTTAAATTAACTTGCTAAGTCTGTGGCAATTATTGGTATAATTTATTAAAAGAAACATATTTATATTTCGGTTTCTGAATTAATTACAGAATTATGATAACCCGGGATTTGATAGACATATGAGAAACCACGGATTTGGAAATATCCTAATGGAAACAAACAAAAATTTTCAGATATTATGTAAAGAATGACAGGCGGACGCAGGTTCTTGTTCATGTTGCCAAGCGCACACAGGGCTGTGTAAATGTATCATTGATAGGAATACGGAAGATAATATAATAAAATATTGAATATAGTTACCTTTTAGATGAAATCACCACAGGAGGATGGCATGGTGGAGGGAGTGTTCTGACAAGCCGTGGAGGCGGGGTCTCGCGAGGGATCAAATCACTGTAAGTGAGCAAATTAATATTTTATATCAGCAGGGACATCACAAATGTTAGTACTCATTTATGATCAGTGATGTAAGATGTTATTTTTGTAAATAGAAGTGAAAAAATATTCTGACAACCAATTGTACACACATAAATAGAGGTGAAATTATACAATGGTTTGAGGGATATATACATTTATAGGAGAATTGTATGTACTTACAAATTAAGAGCGCTCCAATATTCTGATAGAACCGTGACAAATCAGTTTTCAAAGGGGCCGCTGGTGCAATTTTGATTGGGATCGCTTGTTGCATTGGCAAACCAAAGTATGTGGAGGCGGGGGGCGCCTTTGTATTTCTGGAAACACCGTGGCAAGAAATTATAAGATTAACATAATAACAGAAAAATGGACATTTAGTTATTTTGAGAGGCGGATTGCATCAAGAAATAATTAGGTGAAATGTGGTTCTAAAACTAGGCTAAGATTATATTGAAAGAAAACTAGGCCATCTAATATAACGAGAATATTTTTCGATCATACGCAAATGGATGCACATTTGTAAACACTGATGAGTTATTGTTGGCCGGGACATTGCCAAGTATTACGGGCTCCATGGCACTATGTACCGTCGGGGTACTTAATGTGGCGCTTCGAACAAAAGAGATATACCAGGCGATGGGAAATTAGTCGATAAAGCGGAATTAAAGGGGATACATATATAAGGCAATACATACCTTCGAATGCACATCCATATAATATACAAATAACGTCACATATGCTTATATTTCGGTAGATTAGAGTTTTCGTATTGATTCAATCGGAAATCGAAAACAAGACGCGTGGATCTCTATTTTGACACTTGACGCAGCAGAGAGATTTAGTGATACGCCACTTCGATTAAGCTACTGACTCTTTTAGTCGATTATTATGATCTATCGACTAAGCCGATTAATTCGAAAATCATCCAAAACTAATGAACCAACCTAATTAATGTGCTCAGATCTAGTAGCGACACTGTCGAGAGACAGTAGTATTAAGTATTGCTATTTAATTGTCGTCAAAACGTGGGTGTTCAAATCATTTCTAGTTCAAAAACGGACATCGCCGATTAATCGAATAGGCGAGTCGCGCATTTTTCTTTTGTACACTTCACTAAAGCGCGACAGAGGAAAAATAAAAGGATCATAGAGTAAAAATCCGCGTGTGTTGTCAGTGTAGAATACTACTTTTACATTATTCAGTAATTATTGTATGTTTATATTTATTAGATACACAAACGTAAAAACATGACGGCGGCATTATGATCAAAATTAGCTCGTTACTGGAGTTGACAACGCTATGTGCGAGGAAGCTCAATATTATCAAACCGTGGGGTGGCCCCTTAACAGCAAGCTGTGCTATGAACAGAAATACTTCGTTCGGATGGCGGAGTAATGTAGTATTTAGTAGGTAGTTATGACAGACGGTATAGATTTTGTATTCCGAAGATAGGAATAGCGATCCTAAAGAATTAATTATTTAAAATAATATTTGTAAGTGCTGCGGCTCGTACGACCGTGTGGATACTGATTAGTAAAATTACTGCAGCCAGGAAAGGTTATGATTTCTGAACAAGTTGATACTGACTTGTGAAAAAAATAAAAAAATTTGGGGATGACTGACAGTTGATTTTCACAATTGGTTTGAAAAAAAATGAAGTTTGTTTAAAACAAGGAATAAGTAATTAGAGTTAAGTGTATTCATTGAATCAGTGCGTGAAAAGTTTCCGGTAACTACGGTAATAACAAACGATTCTTACTAATATTATACATGCGCGAGTGTGTGTGTTTTGTTGCTTTTCTTTCGCGGCACAGCGGAGTGTCGTATTGATGTGATTTTACGTATGGAGATGGTTTGGAGACTGGAGAGTGGAAAGGGCTGAATTTCCAGCGCAGAAGACACCTTGGTCCCTACTGAGGAATGTGAAGTATTGTTCCTGTAGTCACGTGGGCGGAATCACGGGCATCGGCTGGAAGTAAATATGGTATATTTATGCGCGATTATTCAAGACACGGGGTAAGTGCTGTAATTAGATTTGAGTGAAGAAGTTATGTATTTATGCCAAACGATTAAGATCATTGTGTTAACTTAATTCGAACGCCTAACTTTGTCTATAGCCAGTGGAGGCGTTTTCTTTTCGTGTCGTGGGCTCGTAAACATAGTAATATCAATACATATTTGGCATTTTTATTTTAACTAACGAATGCGGTGCATAATTTTGGGCAACATTCGTAATAACATAGTGGCGCGGGCGGAGAACGCTGGCTCTCCAAGACGTGGGGCTGGGTTCGATTCCCGGCAGTGAAACTTTTATTTTTATATTTTTTCCTTTTTATGTGCATGATAATTTAAGTTTGTTTGTGTGTTTTAAAGTTCACGCGCAGCGATGAAATACGGTTACAAGATAGATTGTAATTGTTGTTGCAAAGGTGCTCTAAACATGAAACTTGCGTCATATACTGGCTGTTGAGTAGCGTAGCTTAAAAACATTTGAGTCTAGGCTCTTAATGTACAACTTTTATATACCTGAAAGGACTTCATTAACAAAGTACATAGCTATGGGAACATATTAAGAGTTCTTACGCCCACATAAGCGGAAGCGGTAGCGTGTATTGCGGGATGCTTTCTTTTGATTCGGGATTGCGACGTAACTATCGGTGTTTGTTCAAGAACCGATAGAGTAGTTAATTGGTAATGATTTCTTGGTCTCTTAATATTCTATCTAAATAAAAATAAAAAAAATTGCGACGCATCGTGCAGCGTAATTTCTACGTCTTTTGAAAAATATATATATACATTTACGGCGTCGTAAGTCCTATAGTTATGTTTATTTATTTTATGGGTTAACTTAAAGTTATAGTTTGATATCATACTAATTTTACGGTAAAATAAAAGTACAATTTACAGAAGAAAAATAGAATGTAATCCTGTTTTCACAAAAGGAATTTTAAGAAAACTGAAGGTGTTTTCTCAGTTTTTAAAATAAATCTTTGACTTTCAGTCATGTCAGCCTCGTAGAAGGTTTGGTGATATGAAGTGTAATCATTCATGTATCTAATGATTCTTGTTTACTGCAAAATTGAGAACCGAAGCGACACTTCTCTCTGTCAAGTTTGAATAGGACTCTCAACAGAACTTATTTATTTTAGGTCAAGAAATAAAAGGGGAAGATTAGAACCATGTTATGATGATAGCCTAAATTTAAGAGCTGATTATTTGAGTGCGTTGTTGGTTTTGAATAGATACTAATGGTGGTGTCATGGTCTTGGATGGGAGAGCGGATGTTTTAATAATGGAAATAATAAATAAATTTTATTTCAGATTATTACAATATTCATAGCGTGTGCATAGACACGTACTTATATCTACTTGACTCTAAATTGAGCGACATAGCAGCAGTGCAGTTTTGCAGGGTTCGCTCGGGTTGGGCGTAAGAACCTTTAAGGCGGTGCATTGGAAATTATCACGTGCTGTTGAGGCGCCGTCCTGATTAGACTAAGAGACAATGGGGTCTGATTTTCGGATGTACCATACATCTCGACGGTATGATTGTTCGACTGATTTTATAGATACATTGCTTAAGGTTCCCACGATAGAAAGAAGGCAAACTTGGATCTGTATTTTCTGTCTGCTCAGCCTACTCAAGCGATGCATAGTTTTGCAACACAGTCAAGGGGATGCTGTAGTGTTATGTTTCACCTGGAATCTCATTTTATGAACCTTTTAATAAACCGTCGCTGGGATGGGTATTTGTCGAAGTTGCCCGGGGCAGCGGTTCCCGAAGAGTGTTGTATCTCGTATTTCCTCGTGTGCGGAGGGCATCAGCGTGTCCCTGTCTGGGGGGCGTGTGCGACACAAGTCAGGGCATCTCTTTTAAAGTACCTTAAAAATTACTGCACGAGGGTATCACAATTAGTTGATCTCCATCTGAGTATTGACATAGGGAGCTTAGGAGTCTGGTTATTTTTATGGAGTAGGGTTGTTTTTCAGTTGAAACACCATGGCCGCCTTGGTACCCTGTTTACACGTCGCGAGGTTGGGCCTCTGCCTGCGTTTGGTTGCTATGCATCGCGGGGTCAAGATGCAGTTTTGTGTGGGCGGTGGGGTGAGCAAGAAGTGGGTTGCGGAATAGCCGGATAATGGGAAAATGATGTATTGCGTGGTAATACAAATTTTAGTAGATTCGAATTGGCGGGAAATATTGAATTTCGCTTTTAGTATCTTCCCTATATATTCAGGAAAATAGAAGTCGGATATGTATATCAAATTCAACTAATTTGTTGATGCTAATTTCAAATTTTATGTTAGATCTTAAATTCAAAATGGGGTACCTGGCTTTTTTGGAAAAGATCGATATGTATATCAATTTCAACCAATTTGTTGATGCTAATTCCGGTTTTCAGGTTAGAAATTCAAAATGGGGTACCTGGCCTTTTTGGAAAAGGTCAATATGTATATTAAATTCAACTAATTTGTTAATGCTAATTTCAAATTTTGGGTTGGATTTTAAATTCAAAATGAGACTTACCTGACTTTTTTGGAAAAGTCGATATGTATATCAAATTTAACTAATTTACGGTTGCTAATTCCAAATTTTGGGTTAATTTTGGAATTCCAGATGGCAGACCTGACCTTTTGGAGAAAGCCGAGATGGGTATGAAATTTAACTAATTTACGGTTGCTAATTTCAAATTTTGGGTTAATCTTGGAATTTAAGATGGCGGACCTGACTTATTAGAAAAGGTCGTTATGTATATCGAATTCAACTAATTTACGGTTACTACAATTGAAGTTTTAGCTCAATATTGAGATTAGAGATGACGGAACTGACTTGCGGTAAAGTCATGTATAATGGTTATGATATATCTATTACGGAAGATGAGGTTAAGAGGGGTAGTTATTTATTTTATCTTAATTTTACTTGTAGTAGATGAATCGCTGGCGAGTATGAACATCCATATGGGGTAATAATATATTGAACAAATTAAAGTTCAGTAAGTTTTTTAATCTGTTTATCAAGTGATTACACATCGTAAGCTTTGGCTACCTGTAGCAATCGAGTGAGCAGGCGAATGAGGAAGGAATGAAATGATGTGACGTTTGGACATATTAATGGGGGTTTTTGGAAGGCGATGGATGGAAATATATAATGTGGGGAAGGGGGAAGCATGTTTGAGGTTTTCTGTAAACGTGGGTTGCTACAGTTAGACAATAGCTGGAGTGTGATCAAATAACCTAGATTTGTTGGTTTTGTTGGGGAACAAAAAAAAAAAAAAAAAAAAAAAAGGAACAATAAGTCCCTAGACTCTTATCATTAGGTTAAAATCGAGGAATCGATTCGACTCTTAGCATCTGGAGTATTGTTTGGGGACTTATACTATACACGATGTATTTTGCGAAGGTATACACATCACGTGTCGGTTAAAATAAGTCAAAAATTGCGAGGCAATCGCCATTGAATCAATAGAACTACGCAAGAGGGTATAATAAATCATAACGAACGTACAATTTTAGTTGACTGGTTCATATTTTAATTAAGGAATAGTGGATATCTGGATCCCTACACAGGGGTTTCTCTGGTTTGCGCGGGAAGTTTTTGTGGTATCATTCATATCCGGACAATGTGGATAAGAATTGGAGGATGCCCAGCCAGATCCAAAGATTCAGTTTGATACTGCAAACTCGGAACCATAGGTTCTATCAGCCTCACAACCTGGTATCTCGTGCAAATGGGAGAAATGGGTGAAGGATATTCATGAGTTTTAAGAACAAGTCATAATGGGAATTGGCTTATTTTATAAGACATGTGACACACTCCATGAAAACTTGACTGGAAAAGTGATGACGTAATGAGATTTGGTTCGAATTTCAATTAATGAGTAGTGAGCATCTGAATCTTACATAAAGGGTTTTTCCAGTTTGCGTGGAAAGTTTTTGGGGTATCATTCATATCCGGACAATGTGGATCAGAATTGGAGGATGCCCAGCCAGATCCAAAGATTCAGTTTGATACTGCAAACTCGGAACATTAGGTTCTATCAGCCTCACAACCTGGTATTTCATGCAAATGGGGAAGTACTGGGTAAGGGTATTCATGGCTCATTATTGAATTTCAAAGGACTGAGTTTCTGTACCAAGTCACTAACAGTCAATTAGTAATGGTTAAAAACACACCACGAGTTTAATCAAGGGAGGATTGTCACTGACAAATCTAGGGATAAGAGATGAAGATACTACATGCATAACCTCTTAGGTCATGCATTGCGTATCGTTCACCGGGGCGACTGTAACGGAATGGGCATACTCGTCGGTGTGTATTTTTATTTCTTACCCAAAGTTGGGAAATTTACTTAATAGTTAAAAGGAAGGTAGGAATCAATTAAGCTAGCATTCAAACGTGTAAATATTCAGTATCGGAAACTTATTTCATTTAAGAATATTGTATGAGTTTATTTCATGATAATGGGTACAAGGGTTTGTAATAGTGCGATATGAACTAGGCTTATAACAATCCTTTACAAAATGGATACCAAAGTAATATTTCTACCCTGGCAATCGCGTCATGACAGGAGGCGTAGGGCGACCATACGAATTTCCATCTTAATAGCTAGAGCATTGGGAGCTTAATTAAATGGGCGATACGACCAGTGGCGGGGGAAGGTGCGAATAATATCACGTGTTTATTGCATACCAGAGTTGGCGCGTGAATACGTACAATGGATTTTCAACCTTATTACCAGATAGGTTAGGTGTTTCAAAGCTAATGATGATACTATTGTAAATCAATCAATAGAGCAATTATTTATTCTACGAATGGGTCGCAGGGGCAATTTTGCATGTCAAATGATAAAATTAATTAATATCATGATAATCTTGCAAAATAATTTAAGTTTTCAGATAAGGACCGATATAAACGGATAATAGGAACGGTGGTGTCTCGGAACGGCGGGGATAGGAAGATGTCGGAGTAGTATGAGAGGTTTAAAAGGAGAAAACGGGGATGGCTGCGGCATTCAATTCTCGGCACCCGGACTGGTATAGCGTCCCTGACTGTTAGGTTGTGAAATTATTGGTGTGTTATCTTGATTATGGTGGATGGCTTGTCGTTATGGGGAAACTCTCCTCGTAATTATGAGTCATTTACTATTTTACGATTTTATAGTCATTTGTGAATTTAAAGTGGGAATTAGGGCCAAGTTATATTTAACTTATTGAATATATTCTATAAGGTTTATATGGCTAAATCAAACATACCTTATTTGCCAGAGCTACTCTCTGGAATGCGGTATGTTTGGTTAGTGTTTCGAAATACAGTCTAGACCATATTTGTCACTACGGACATCCGGGGGCTTTTATGGTTAATCAAACATAGCTGATTATCTAGGATTCCGAGAGATCGGTTATGTTTGAGTGATTGGTTTTGGGACTAAGTTAGGGTTAGTGTTTCGAAATACAGTCTAGACCATATTTGTCACTACGGACATCCGGGGGCTTTTATGGTTAATCAAACATAGCTGATTATCTAGGATTCCGAGAGATCGGTTATGTTTGAGTGATTGGTTTTGGGACTAAGTTAGGGTTAGTGTTTCGAAATACAGTCTAGACCATATTTGTCACTACGGACATCCGGGGGCTTTTATGGTTAATCAAACATAGCTGATTATCTAGGATTCCGAGAGATCGGTTATGTTTGAGTGATTGGTTTTGGGACTAAGTCAGGGTTAGTGTTTCGAAATACAGTCTAGACCATATTTGTCACTACGGACATCCGGGGGCTTTTATGGTTAATCAAACATAGCTGATTATCTAGGATACCGAGAGATCGGTTATGTTTGAGTGATTGGTTTTGGGACTAAGCGAGGGTTTAATGATTTCGGAAAACAGTCGGGATTATATTAGTCACTACGGACATCCGGGGGCTTTTATGGTTAATCAAATATAGCTAATAAGCCTGGGCTACTCCTAGGTATTAGTTATGTTTGAGCGATTGCTTCCGAAATATAGTTGGGTTTCATTCTAATCGCCTAAATCAGTCAGATCGCGGCCAAGATCAGTATATCTGCGGAGTCATCGCCACCTACCGGTGCCAACCCGGGATGACTCCGTGTCCTTAGTTACCAGATTTGAGGTGTGGTCTGGCGTCTACCTTTTTACCAACACAGGAGACGAAACCCCTAATTTGGGGCCCTCACGTCTCTCAGAACATCTGACGACGTAGACGTGGCTTGGTCATTCATGTGATAAGCACAGGAGGATACTCCGCTCGTTGAAATCGATCGGATGCCTGAGGGGTCGTTCAGCATTATATATATGTAAATATACTAGACTTATTTCCAGACAGGTCGCCCTACTCGCTGTAACCCTCTAGCTCGACAAGAGCCAGCGGGGGGGGGCAAATACACAGGCCGCTAGGTTTTGTTACCTCAGTTTTGCCGACTGAACTACTTACAGTTTACCTAGGGATACATTCTTGCCTCTAAACTAAGGTATGGTTCTAGAGGTGAGCAGAATAGGGACTGGGGTAGATGTAGGGCTAAATTCACGCGTTATGGGGTGATAGGCTTATAACTATGTCTCCTGTAATTAAAAATATTTCTAGAACTTGTTTGACTTAAGGTTACTATTCCAATAGGGTCAAAAAAAGGTATATTTTATAAATGAAACTGAGATTAAGTTAAGTGTATTAAGTGGTCAAAGGAGTGTCAAGTTGCCGTGGGATACATGTGAAATATCATACGGTGTGACAATTAATAGACATCAAAGAAAGGTAACTATTCTATTTATGACGATGAGATATCAGAATTGTTCCAGAAAGATGGAATAAGTCTGGGAATTGATGACAGGCGGAGCAGTTCATCAAATCCACCTAAAGTATCTTATTGTTATGAATGGATATCCTTCATTCTAGGCATTATACTATCAGGACTAGTTATTCTCCATTTAAGGCAAATTACTGTCTTGAGTGGACATTATTCATTCAAAGTACGATTTAGGAAGAATATTTCACATGTAGGGTACGGTTTACATTGACACTACACCAATGACATCGGTAAAGAATGGTCTTAGGTATATATTGGCCACATAAGTTGTAAATACAACATTTATTAACGTTAAAAGATGTCTGTTGAGATAGTTTCGGTGTTTCTCTCTAGACAGACCGTTAGGTTGGAAACGCTGGTAGATTCGTTCTTTGGGTCTTAAACTCTTAGGTAACCAGGCAGGTAAATTGTTAGGCCGTCCAGTCCTCATCCAAACGAGTGAGTAGCTATGTGTGAGTAAAAGAATTACCACACAAACCGTCGTTTAGAACCTTGGTTTAAAATACAATTACTTAGGGTAGACAACTAGCTCGAAATAGGTTTAAATAAATAATCTACTTGCTATGAATTCTAAAAAGCTGCTCTCTCGTTCAACCGGACGGATAATAGGAGGTAGGGGATTTTCCACCCAAAAATAAAAATATTTATACTAATAATATAATGAGTGACATAGAATTATCATCCATAATGTAATTACCAATAATGAACGACAAACAGAATGATTTTACAATAATTCTTCATTGAATGAACTTATACTTTCGTACTTAGGACTTTATTATAATTAGAAGATTAGTGGTTGAAGCTAGGGTATAGTTAAGTCAATTTATGTACTAATAGGCTAGCCTTAATTATGTTAATGAAGAGTCCAAAACCTACCTAGCTTTCATAAAAGGACCTGGATTATTACGGTACACAACATTTTATGGGGTCCTACCACTATTCGATCACGTATTGGCCAAACTACAGGTATTAGTAATAAAACACGCATTAAAAGTAGGTTTAATAAATAGGTCGATAGAATGCAAATTACAGTAGTCGTGTTAGAGCTTATGACAATTTATCCCGCGTTCTCAAGTGTGGGTGAGTAGCTGTTTAGTTCTAGGTAGTTTTAGATTTTAAGGGGGCGAAGTTGATCGCGGGGGGGGAATCGTTACATATTCTTTTTAGGCAAGCCTGTAGAACGTACTCTAAATTCTTACATAACTTTTTTGTTCCGGAGGTTTCTGTCCCATCGAAAATTTCACATGCCGCCTCTGGTACCTAAGCAGAGCACAAAATAAATCCAGTTTTTTTTTCTAAAATTATATATTTTCTTAAGTATACAAACAAGATGATAACTAACATTAACTAAATTAAATTAAAATTAAATTAAATGTAAAAAAGGCCCTCGAGGCATTCTACCGAGGATGCTGGCGGCATTTCCTCGCAGAATTGCAATGCTGATGCGTTGCGCGAGAAAGCCGCCAGTTCTTCGGTCTCTAGTTACGTCAACCAGTCAATTAAATGAATGGTGGATTTATGACAATAATACTAGTAATATTATATTACTCATGACACACCTCAACTCTATCTCCTTCATAATACGATACACAACTGAAGAAACGGGGTGATGTTATTTCAAGACTCCATACGTGCATAACATGTTTTTCATTTCTCATGCTCTAAAAGTTCGTCTTTATGCTGTGCGAAGGCGACATAAAGTCGCTTTTTATGCTCTAGTGCATAAAGTAAAATCTTCGTCGAAGACCAAGGCAATCGGTTCAACAGCCACACGAGCAACTTTAACTTCATAGAATAAACTCTTTATTGTTATTTTATTATGCTTCGTTAGTATTCTAAGACCAAGACAAGGATACCAACTGCCAAAGTACACATAATACTTCATGAATCCTCGCAATCGAAGTGGAAAGTAGAGTGTACAATTCGTCCATAAAACCCATTTTACACTCGATTTTATATCCATCCTCACTCCAAGCTCGCTCGCTGGATAAACGTCTCGCGGGAAATGGTGCGTTTTATGCACTTGTTGTACAATCTACTACCATTCATGTGAGTATAACGGTAGCCACGATGTTCCGAAATCAATTATGTAAAATTTTATCATGTTTCCCCTCCAATACGTTTCGCTGCGCATTTTCCGTCTGAGATACTGCCGTCTCAAGCTCCAGCTCTCGGGCCTGTGATGAATGATCCCACCCAAGCTGACTTACGCATCTTTTTACTTCTACTTCACTTACTTTCACAACATCGCGTGTAACATTAACGGGCCACTCGAAATCCAACCTTATTTTGTGTGCATGAAATACAAGTTTAAGTCATAAATTATTTTTTATTTGAATGTTTTTAAAGATGCGAGTTAGAATGCGTACGCGGCATGGAAGCTAACGAGTGTGAATAATTCATTGAGCGTATTTTATGAGATACGTATCGAATTTTTTGTCGGCTTAAGGGTTTTAGGTTAGTATTAATGGATTAAATGTACGTGGGTTTACTTATTAGGTATATGCGAGAGAAGTGGTTTCTAATAACAGCTTGTATAGTACTTATCTTTATGACCTCGAGATTTTGTCCTGCACCTTTCAAATCATAAGTACTATTCCAACGACTCTACATTTAGAGAGAGAAACAATTATTTATGATTATGACATTTATGACTATGAATATATATATTAAATAAGTAAATGAAATTATATAGGGAAGATAGATTTATTTCAAGAGAGCTACGGAAGCTACGGTAGCCTAGTGGTTCAGGCATGCGGCTGCCAAGCGGCGGGCGTAGGTTCGAATCCCGGCTCGTAACAATGAGTTATACGGAACTATGTATACGGAATATTTACCCTTAGCTGTTCGGTGAAGGAAAACATCGTGAGGAAACCGGTCTAATCCCAATAAGGTCTAGTTTTCCCTCTGGGGTGGAAGGTGAGATGGCAGTCGATTTCGTTAAAACTAGTGCCTATGTCAAATCTTGGGATTAGGTGTCAAGGAACAACCGGGAATAACGCTAAGAGGATGAGGATGAATAAAGTTACTAATTAAAACCTAAAATGGTACTGTTATTCTGCTCCCATTAAAATTGCAAAATGAAAACATTTACCTTGCCACCTGTCAAGTCCAACTGCAATCCGGTTATTTACCGGAAATCATATATTTCTTGGACCTTTATTTTCCCTCATATCATATAGGTAGTTCGGAAACACATTAGGAGTTCGATTATAGCGATTAGGGAGACATTATCACCATGGAAGTGACAGGAGATAGCGTGTGATTGAAAGAGGCGGGTCGTTGTCGGTTCTGTGAGAATTTATGTGTAACGCCAAGGGAATACAGAATCGTTTTAGGAAACATCTCTTTCTTTAACTTTGTGGAGAACAGAGGCTGTTTGAAGGAATCCATTCAATATTTTCTAAATGACTTTAGTGTTTTGTGTTTGCATTTATCCGGAAACGACTGTCTTACTGGCCTGTCAACCTTGGGAGATCTGTATTTTATTGTCAGCAAATTCCTGCTCACGGGATAATGGTACCCGAAACTTTTACAGGCGAGTAGAGTCGAAGACATCACGTAGTGGCCTTTTTGAATACCTAATAACAAGCAGAGACAGCACCAGCTAGGTTATCAAGACCTATTGTAGGCTTATTATTACAAGTTCTTTTTCTACCCGAATTTGCATATGTATTCTAAGTATAATCATAATTTCATCCCATTTTCGCCTCTTCTATAAACCTGTCCCATATCGGGCCGATCAGTCCCATACGTCACTCTCATTGAAGCGCGATAGTCGCACAATGGGTTACAAATGCGCCGTAAGTGCTTTACAGGAGTTGCTAAGTGTGTCGCCAGGAACGACCATTGTGTTTCTTGATAAAGAATATTCAGAGACTTGGAAAAGTTGCGAGTCAATTCCTTGAGTGATGTCAATTCACTATTAGGTCTATTAGTAAGTATTACAGGTTGGCATGCTATGTTTCAGATTTACGTTAGTATGGGAAATAGCAGGTGAGATATCATAACGCCTGCTCGTTCGAAAAAAAATGCAATAGGGAAGATGCAGCTATAATATTTATAATTATTTTGTGACCAAAATGTTGAAAAAACAAAATAAGCTACTGAAACGTTTTTACTTTAGCTTATACTAATTTCAAACATTAATTACGATTTGAAGTAATGTGAAACGGAACGTGTTTTAATCCAACAATCAGCATCTGGTGACGTCACTCCTGTCAAAAGTCAAAACTTAGGCAACTCTATGAGATCTAGGGCGAACCACGGGCACGCAAATATGGCGAGTGACACACATGTGTGACGTCACAGGAACTGTAGATCCGTAGTTTTGTTTTGTTTTGTTTTCATTAATTTAGTGACATTTAGTTTGTTAACTGTTTATATCGGTCCTTAATCTGCAATTTTTTTATTATTATTGTGTAAGATTATTATTATTTTATTGTAAATTACCGTTTGACGTGTAAAAGTGCCCTTCTGGCCTATTTGCAGAATAAATATTTGATTTGATTTGTGACAGGCGCGAAAGTTTAAATTGTCAGCAAGTAACAGGAATTCTTGACTATAAATATTATAGTATTTTTTTTGAAATACTGTCGTGGTCTATTCTAGGTGCGATTCTTCCAAATGAAAGCAAACATGAAAATATTACTTCCGTATTGCCCCTCTGAAAATATGTTTCGTTCTCGAGCCACGACGACGGTATCAAAGAAGCATATTATGGCCAGTCTGATGATAAGTTGTTATCGTAGCCAATGGACGCATGCAATTTCGGAGGAAACTCTTTCAAGCGCATTGCTGGTCCATAATTGGTTTCAAACTGCTTTGTGTCGACCATAACAACAAAAACCTAATGGAGCATGTAATATAGTATTACTGCGGCTGCGGCGCGGTCTTCTGTAAGATGAGAGTATTAATCACGATTTTTAGGGTTCCGTAGCCAAATGGCAAAAAACGGAACCCTTATAGATTCGTCATGTCTGATGTCTGTCTGTCTGTCTGTCTGTCTGTCCGTCCGTATGTCACAGGCATTTTACTCAAAAACTATAAGGTGTATTTGAATACAATTTTAAGGATAGGTGTATTTTGTTAGCCGCTACATAGTTTTGTAATTAAATTACGAAAAAATATTTTTTTTTGGGGTGCACTCCATACATAAAACTAAAAGTCAAAAAAAAAAAAATCATTGCAAGCCCACGTGTTGCACATCAATCGATAGGCCTTTCAAAATAAATATAAGGTTTCTCAGCATTTTTTTTGATTAAGTGAATAGAGTCTGAGATAATCAAAATAATAATATAAATATTATAGAATAATAATAAAAATTGTGTCCGCCGCCCCCCCCTCTAATTTTTGAACCGTGTATTTTAAAAATATGAAAAAAATCATGGAGCTTATTAAATTCTTTCAGCGAAAATTGTTTTGAACAAGATCGGTTCAAAGGTTTTCGAGTTATTTCTAAAAAACTGCCTGCCTTAAAGAAATGGACGTAAGTGCCATGAGAGCGGAACCCTTCGTTGTGTGTGGCCCGTCACGCACTTGGCCGCTTTTTTCAAGTTAACAGGGTACAAGGACAACTGTTATTAAAGCTCGTAAAGCAAGCATTGTATAAAAGTTGTAACCCCGACGTAGTAGCACGTCGCGACGACAAAAGTGCGTCGTCTAATTTTACGACGCAATGACGCATACGTTGACATTATCTGTCATAAACGAACCACGGGGCAGAGAAATTAATGAAGACGCTTCTTGATAACCAAAAAAGGTAAAAACTAAACTAGAATAATCTCCGATTTAGCCAAGTTCGGCACAGCTTAAAATGTCTCCGGTGGTAAGACTCAAGAGCTTTTGCATAGGTATTTTGCTGCATATCTGCTAATACGAGTATGTATGCAATGTAAGAAGCTGGTATGTTCATGGTGCCGCAAGGTGGGTATCCAAAGAGATGCTTGAATGAAGCTAGCATAGCTATGTGTGTTTTTTCCTCGCACAACGTTCCACTTGCTCGTACAGCTATGGTTGATTTTCATCCTTCAATTCGTTTTTTAGGGTTCCGTAGTCAACAAGGAACCCTTATAGTTTCGCCATGTCCGTCCGTCCGTCGTCGGCTTAGCTCAGTAACCATTACTAGTAGAAAACTGTAATTAGGTATAGGTATAAATCAATCACGCCCCTACACCTAAAGTGGGGATGTAATTTTTTTTCTCGTTAAACCCATAGTCTTGGGGTATCGTTGGATAGCTTGTTCAAAAATATTATGGGTTTTTTAAAACAAATTAGTGATTCGTTTGCGAGATATTGGGCTATAAAGCCCAAATTTTTGTTCGAGTCATATGTCCCCCCCCCTGCCGGCTAAATGGCTGGTACCTACTAAAAATGCGAAAAAAATCGAGGCAGTAGTACATAATATAATGAATTTAAAAGGAAAACTACCACGGCTAAGTAGGCATAACTATAGTTACCGAGTAATAGTCGACTTAAAATGTACTTCGCAAGGCCTACTTTCGTACAAATTCGGCCGACGCAACCATTTTGTTGGCGCGCGCGTGTCGATGTAACTAAGAAAGACAGGCAACTACGGAACCCTACACTGCGCGTGGCCCGACACGCACTTGGCCAATTTTTATATACGTTGGATAACTTTAACAACTCCTCTCGTATCTTTACTCTATGGTCAAACCTAACTTACAAACATGCCTTGCCCGAAACTGGCTGATAGCCAGTACTATACGCAGTTTAGCGAACCCAGTATTCAGCTTTCTATTGAAAAGGACGTAAGAGTCATGAAAACCCCACTAACAGTCGTTCTTTCCACAACAGGACTAACTTATCTACAGCATCACAATGCCTTATTCGGACGAGCTAAGCAAATCACAACCTTATTTGAATCCTCATAAGCCACCGTGCAAGTGTACTCTTAGTAACCTAGATTACTTATTCTGGATACTTATGCGGACGAATTAGACAAAATTCAACCTTCTCTATTTGCAAATTAGGTCTTTATCAACCCTATTTTTTCTATACTGTTACTTTGGCTTATATATATGCGAATGAGTGAACGGAATTTCAATCTTGGATGACTATCGGGGCTGCCTCATGCAGACCGCGGAATTCAGCCTGTATATGGCGAAGATGCTTCTCAAAGTCAAAGTATTTATTTGTATGACATAGATTACAATAGGTGGTAAATATGTATCACTGTCTTACCAGACCATCCGTCCGTCCGTCCGTCCGTTGTCCGGATCGCTAAACTTAAGTGGCAGTGGGCGGGGCACATACCACGTAGAACCCATGGCCGTTGGGGCGGAAAGGTCCTCGAGTGGCGACCACGTACCGGAAGGTGCGGCGTGGGTAGGCCACCGACAAGGTGGACTGATGACCTGGTAAAGGTTGCGGGAGTCCGCTGGATGCGGGTGGCGCAGGACCAGTCGCTTTGGCACTCTTTGGGGGAGGCCTACGTCCAGCAGTGGACGTCTTTCGGCTGATATGATGATGATGATGATGATGTCTTACCAGAGGGGATACAAATGGCATGAAGGATTTTAACATGCAGCATGCTTTGGTCTACTATAATGTTCAATTAACTTTTGTCCTATGTTAATGTTAATAGCAACGTGAGAGAACCTAAAAATAGTCCCTTCTAAATTCATCAATGGAATAATACGCCTTATTTGCCAGGAAAGCAAACAATTTTTGAAGTGAAAACTTCTTTAGCGGCGCTGTGCACTTTTTGTGATGGGGAAAAATTGTTAAACTCGCCACAGGTCACGTGACCGTAAGATGTCACGTGACCGTAAGATTCGACAGATTGCAAATTCGTAAGACGGACACGACGTGACCTGACCCCGTATCATGGTCGGCCTTATCACACGATAAGTGATAGGATAGAGCGTCCGTCACTGGCTGACACCGTTCGATAGAACCAGACGACGCTCTTATCTTGTCACTTATCGCGTGATAAGGCCGACCATGACACGGGGTCTGATCGAAAAACTGTTACAATGTCATTGAGTTTTCACTTCTGCCGGCACTCCCGGAGTGCAATATGTACTTGTCAACTACCGATGCGGGCCCAAGCGGTGCACAAATTATGTAATAACTAGTGAATCTACCCTTTTTTCTTATTTAATTTTTAACAACAACTGTAAAACGAGCGACAATAGTGACAGATAAACCGTGCGCGGTTTTCGCTCGCTATTCGAATGCAAATGTAAATAGCTTTTTTAAGTATTTTGGATAACAAAAAAAAAAAAAAAAAAACCCGGTCTTTTTTTTAATAACCTGTAATTCTCAATTTTCAATATCATCATCATAAAGGGGTCCACTAGTCAGTGGAGTATTTTCCATTTCTCTCTGTCGTACGCCAGCCCTTTGATTTGCTGATACGACACGACACCAGCGTTCTCTTTTATTTGGTCCATATAACTGCGCCGTGGTCTTCCCTTGCCTCTCCTTCCTTTTCTATCTTTCCTTCCATGATGGTTTTAGCCCTTCGAGTGGCAGGAACCAGCAGCTGGACCCAACGGCAAGTGGCGGCGATCCAGCAGCTGGACCTGACATAACCAACCTTCGAGTGGCGGCGCCGGAGATTGATCCTCAGAATATGTGGCACGGGCATTTTGGAAAACATTCCGTCACGTGGCAGGCCCCCCACGGGTGGTCATCGTCAAAAATCTTGATGTCATTCCGAATACACTTTTCGAGAATAAGGCCGTTTTAGATTGAATGGAGTTAATTCTACACTGCCTCGAGTATAGTCATCTAATAGGTATAGATTACCTACTCAGAATACTTTAATTTTTTAGGTACTTTTTTCTTAGATACGTTTTTGGTGGTGTTGTTTCTCGGGACCTGTTTGAGCTTGATGCTGGGGCCTGGCCTGTGGGTTTTGAGGAACCTCTACGGGTCTGGTGCCTACTAAACCGGATCAGAACAGGGGTCGGAAATTGCGCATCTCTTTGGTGCAGATGGGGATGATGCGAGTGGAATGACAGTGTGGCTGTCCAGATCAGACGGTACACCATACTATCTTTGAGTGTCCCATCACTAAATTTAGCGGGAATTCGGCTGATTTTAAGACTCTCTCGACGGATGCTGTTGCTTAACTTAAATCGAATATCGTAAACATTTAGGTAGATAAATTTTATGCCATACGATAAATAAATAAAACTGGGTATTCCTAATTTGAATCAACGAGTCAATGAATTCTGATAAAGAACCGTCTTTCCAATTTTTTATTTCTATCATAAAATACAAACCATGGAAAAAATACCTTTTTCTTTAGCAACACCAATCGTGATTCCTAGTAAACACCCATAATTTCGAATAAGCATTCCGAGAAAAAGGAAAAGAAACACTTTATTAAACACCCTTTTGCAGCCAACGGTTTCCGTACACTTTCGCTCCTTGTCCATTCGCGGCAGCTTTTACGAATTGACCTCAACCACGATCAAAGGAAAATCGAATCACTAAGCTTGCATGAATGATTTGCCAAGATTGTCTATAACGGTGACGTGAGGCACGCGCGCAGTATACTGAGGTAGCAGAAGCTTAATATTTTAAAATAAGTAAATAAATATCAGCGGACAATTTTATACTAAAATTGCTCTGTGGGTGGACTGTTTAACTTAGTCCTCGCCTGCGTGGCGCGCAGGGGTATGACGATAACGGGCGGGTGGGTTCAAGCGGTTGACCTATAGCCCTACCGGAACTACTTAGTCCATAAAAACCTTACACACCTTTTCGTTGGGCAGTCGTGTAAAAATATTGTACTTATTATAGTACATACTTAAAACTAACGTTGATGTTCTTAAAAGTGGTAGGAAGGACAGTTTTTGTGTACGTTGTCGTTGGCAAACAAGCGTGAAGCCCGCCTTGTGATAAGCAGTCACCGTAGCCTGTGGACATTTGCAAATCCAAAGGTGTTACAATGCACTCACCCTTTAAAAATAGACACACTCCTTATTTCGATCAAAGTGGAAAATTGAAAAATTATTCGCCACGAGCAGGATTTGAACCCACAACCTCTGGAATCCATCCATCGCTCTTGCCAATTGAGCTACCGTGGGTCCGCTATGTCGACGAATCTTTCAATCCTTTCCACTATTTTAATTACACCTTAGGGAGGCTCGTATACTCACTCCTTTTTCGAAGAACCCCAGACTGTAGTGTCTCGGGAAAACCTCGGCATGAGGTTATCCCACTACTAGAAGGTTTGAGGGAGGAAATTTAAGAAGAATGTCTAGAAATTTTGAAACTCAACCATCTCCATATACGTATGTGCCAAATGTAGGTATGATCCGCAGAACAATGTACATAAATGAGATGAGAATGATTAACTTTTGGTTTCGATTTTATTAATGGATAAGCAAATGCAAATAATTGGATGTGTTCCAAAACGTATCCGATGACCTGTATGAAGAACATGCTCATTGATCAAGTGAGTCTACTGCCGCCACGTGTTCTGTCCTCGCCGAAGGACGGCTATACTTAGCCCGTATCGTGGCGATGGGGATCGATACCGCCTCACCGATGCAGCGGTCACCGCTGCTTTACCAATTCAAAGTGGCAGTGGTAAAGTGTAGAACCATACAAACTTTCATTCCCTAAGTGGCTGTTTCTAAGGATTAAAAGGTACCTATTACCCATATGCCGAACTCACTGGGTTATCAACAGAATAAACCCATTCCTTGTTATTCGATTGCTGGTTTCTGGTATCTTGATTTTGGTACATGGCGTTATCAAATCGGACGCCATCTTAAATATGAAAATTAATAAGAATATTGTCAACCAAGGGTCTAACCGGATCCAGTATAAAAACTGTCTCCATAAAAAAATGTTCTTATTCGTTTAAGTGCGGTTTCGAACAAATTCAAAATTCAAAATATTTATTCAGCAAAATAGGCCACGAGGGCACTTTTACAAGTCAAAATGTCTATCTATAGACTTAGAATAGTAAGAGTACATTATTCATAATAGAGTTAACTACATCAGACCCCGTATCATGGTCGGTTTTTATCTTATCACGCGTTAAGTGACAAGATAGACCGTCCGTCAAATTTAAAATAATTATATTTAAATCTCATAGGTACCCACAGAGATGCATAAGGTATCTATGTGTCGAAAACTAAGTTATAAAATAATACAATCAATTGAAGACAGAGTGAAATCTCTCATATCAATTCCGCAAAAAAGTGGAATGAAGTTATGCTCGTCGTCCTTGCAAACATGAAGTGACCGGACTCCACAAACAGCACCCGTTCACGAGTATGACGCGTATCTCAGCCATCGCCTATCTCGACCGATGTTAGGGAAGGTGGCGACCCGATCAACGAGGCCGAGGAGCACGACATATTCAAGCTGCAGGTCATTCATACAGACTAAATTAACAAAAGAAAGCTACATTAAATTATTCAAAAATGATTGCACCGTATTTTACTATTAATACGTTCCCTCACGTAGATTGAAGGAGTGTGAAACAACCTCAGCACATAAAGCATAGCTAAAACAACTCAACAGACAAATTTTCGATTCATACATAACCGCACTCAAAACAGTTCATCCATTTGCGATGTACGACGCCACTGACAAACAGATACACAATGACACAATCACACACATCGATCACACAATCATCATCGATTCACAATCTACAACACCTCCCGTTCGAGTCAGAGTTTAAAAATACCATTTATAAATAGGTAAAAATACTATCATTTAAACTTATTTGTGTCTGAGTACTAACAATGTGCTGTTTGAGTAGGTCGATAAAAATAAGGAAAATAAAGCCCCAACTTTCAAATTTGTCTATTGAAGACATGTTAAGCAATCATATTTCTGTTAAATCAGACGAACAATAATATAGTCAATAATCATATATATCTGAACATCATAATTAGTCTGGGTGGCGTTTCAATGAACGATATATTTTGCAAAGATTAAAAATCGTATACAGACGTGACCGTACCACGCCATGTTGTTCCACAAAGAGACGTTGTCAAACGCTACCTTTTCCCTAATACCTTTCCTATACCCTTACAAAGTTAATACTAACCGTCCTTCTCCCGGGATAAATCGTTTTAAGTCCTCACGAGGGTACGCACACGTTACGGTAGAGTAGCCTGCATAAGACTAATATTTTCTCACCTAAACGAGTTAACTTTATCGGGTTCCCGGCGGGGTGTTCTTAGTAAACTGTTGTGAGGGTTTTTCTCTGTCTTTTATTGGCTTTGAGAGATCTTTGTTTCGTAGAATTTCAATGGAGAGCGTGTAGTTTGTACGTGAAAGAGGAACGTCAAATACTGAAGTTTGAAATAAGGTATACCAATATGTAATACGCAAATGAGTGTGTAATATTTAATATTAAAATAAATAATGCAGTGCTTGCTTACTATGGAACTTACGTTAACTATAAATAAATAAATAAATAAATATTAGGTGACAATCTCACACAAATCGACCTAGTCCCATAGTAAGCTCATTAAGGCTTGTGTTATGGGTACTAGACTATACTTATACTAACTACACTACTAACTACTACTACTGAACTATATTTTCCCAGTTGAAAACCGATCAGTGTAATAACTGGTTTTGACACGTCATATTTTTTCCTTGTTACTCGTTGCCCATTGTCAATCCGTATAGAATAATTTTATATTGTTGAAAATACTCGTATAATCTAAAACTCAACTCCTTCACTTGGCAGGGTTGTTACATGCGCTACGCCGTAGTCCGCAGCAGCTAATTCGAGGCTACGCTGAAGCGCGAGCCTGTTTTCGCTTTGTAGCGGAAATCTCACATAGAAACTTGACTCATATGTGAGTCATTACGATTAGCCTTGAATGGGTTGAACTGCATCTGTAGTGAGAAGCCCATAGCACTCTGACTCCCGTGTGTCTACGTTGGATGGAGTGGGCTAAGGCCAGTACGTCATGCTCCCAAAAGTTACAATCGTCTAATTAAACTTTGTTTTGTTGCAGAAAGTTCATCCCACTTCACATCATAGAGGAGGACAGTTACGAAAAGGACGTTCTTTTCTACGTCAACCTCGGCAACCCGGAGTTGGTCGGTGGTATGTACCATTAATATTAATGTCACTAATTAATTCTAACTCTAAGAACTATGTCACTTGACATGACAGTGACAATTGGCGATATATAAAGTTGTCACATTGAACCTTAACTCCTTCACTGCTAGTAACTCGCCTGGCGGCCGCTAGTACACGCGTACGGCGTAGTCATTTTCCGCTACGTACGGGGCCAACCACGGTATCGGCTACGAGCGTAGCGCGTAGCGATTCTTGGCAGTGAATGTGTTAAGACGTCACTTACTTGAGCGCTAATAAACTTTGAATCGATATATCTATTGTAATATATTTGCCTCTGGTAGTAATAAGTCATTGTGATGTGAAAGCGCTCAGTCAATATAAATGGAGCATACATTGCTGGGCTATTACTTCAGGGTCCTCAGCGTTTCTGGTTGATCCAGAAATGTATGGCGAATTTTCACATCCATCTCTCACAACATATATGATTCGACAAGTTGAGATACCATGACTAAAACACAATTTGATTGAAATTCGAAAAGGTGGCGACGTTTTTTTTTAATTGGCAGATATTCTTTTTTAATGCTGTCGACAAGAATGGATTGCAAAATTAGGTAAATGGGTGAGCTGAGCGACGAAGTCGGTTCATTGAAAACTAAAGACTCGGAAATCGTGTAATAGATAGGTACCCTATTCCATTCTGTGAGCTAAACTATTTTCGTTTGTTAAGCAATTGAACGGCTTACAGTAGTTGCATTTAATCGCGATGAACTGTGAAGCTGCTCGGAATTGCAAGAAACTAACGATATCACAGTCTTAAGTTTTAAACTCAACCGCAGTTCCATTTTCAAACTTTGAAAACGGCCCAATACTGACAACATAACGATAACGTCTAGCGCTCGCCTAACTTAACCGACATACGAGGGCAGTCCCAGAAGTACCCGACCTGACACGCTTAAAGAGGTTTTTATTTTGAGTAAATACTCTTTTTGAAGATAATGCACTTTAAAAAGTTTAAATTTGAAATTCGAACACGCAGCGTCGTTTGTCTTTTGTTTAGTAGCCATCAATAGTGGACGCTGTGAACAAATTTTCAGACATGGAGAAAATTGGCCATCGTTATGTGATACAATACTTTCATTTGAAAGGTTTTAGTCCAACTATTATTAAAGCGGAGCTAGATTCTACTTTGGGGGAGTCTGCTCCATCGTTTACAACAGTAAAATATTGGGTGGCAGAGTTTAAACGCGGTCGCTCTAGTTGCGAAGATGAACATCGATGTGGTCGACCAAATGAAGTGACTACGCCAGAAACAGTAAAAAAAATCTACAAAATGGTATTAGATGACCGTAGATTGAAAGTACGCGAGCTAGCAGACATGGCAGGGATTTCAAAAAGTGCTGTACATCGCATATTGACTGAAAATTTGGATATGAAAAAGATGTGCGCAAGGTGGGTGCCGCGATTGCTCACAGACGAACAAAAACGACGTCGCGAAGATATTTCGACCGAGTGTTTGGCAATATTTCACAACAATAAAGCGGAGTTTTTGCGGCGTTTTATCACTATGGATGAAACGTGGGTGCATTATTACACACCAGAGACGAAAGAACAGTCTAAGCAATGGACTCGAAGAGGAGAACCGGCCCCAAAGAAGGCAAAAACCGTTCCATCAGCAGGAAAGGTCATGGCCTCCGTTTTTTGGGATTGCCGTGGGATAATCTTCATAGATTATCTTCAGAAAGGAAAGACTATCAATGGCGAGTATTATGCTAACCTTTTGCATCAATTGAGTGAAAAAATCTGTGAAAAACGACCGCATCTGGCGAAAAAAAAAAATTTGTTTCACCATGACAATGCACCAGTACACACGTGTGCCAAGGCCATGGCTAAAATCCGCGAGTTAAAGTTCGAATTACTTCCGCATGCACCCTATTCGCCCGATTTGGCCCCTTCCGATTATTTTTTATTTCCAAATTTAAAAAAAGTGGCTTGGTGGTAAAAGTTTTGCCAGCAATGATGAAGTGGAGGCTGCGGTTGATGGGTATTTTGACGAGCTCGACAAATCTCACTACAAACAAGGCGTTGAAGCTTTCGAACATCGCTGGGCCAAGTGCATAGAACTAAAAGGAGATTATGTAGAAAAATAAAATAAAAGTTTTAGATTTTCTTTTGTTTTTTTTTGTCAGGTCGGATATTTTTGGGACTACCCGTACTCGTGCCAACTCACGAATGTGAAACTTGGCCAACATACAAACTTGGTCCGTTGGCTTGTAAGATTTAAACTCGACTAACTTTCGCAAGGTCCCGCCTTAGCTACGAGTATCACTTAAAATTGGGCTTAAATAAAATCGGTTAAGGTGTATTTTTCGTCAACCCAGCGAGTAACTAGCGACCTTACGAAATTTAGGGATGTTCAACGGAAATTTGAATTTAGTAATTCTTATTTTGAATTTATTATTGTCTTTTACTAGTTTATTAGAGGATTAATTTTAAGCATGGCAGAGATCCAGTTAGTGGTTCGTCGAGTCGGCAAGTGCATTCACTATGTTTTATATTATTCAAGTCAAAATGGTAAGACATAAAATTTGCCGTAGTGAAATAAACTATGGTCCCCTGCTGATAAAAATCCAATTCCGACACTAGTCGTTTTAATACATTTTATAACCTAAAAGTGATTTTATGAACTTATACTGGACTGAAATGACAGGTGTAGAGATTGACTTATAAGCTGCAGGGAACTACAAAAAGAAGAGTCACAAGTAGGTAATAGAGCATTACTCAACTAAGGCGGTAAACAAAATAATGTCTCAGATCGTAGGTATTTGACGCACGAGCCGCAGGCTAAGGCGATAAATATGCGATCTGAGGCTTTGTTACCGCACGCGGTACAAACTTTTACGTTTCGCTCTGGCCTGAAAGTGGGATTTTCCACTCACGGTAATGCCCACTTTATGGTCATGTGTGACGTAAAAACATATGAAGATTAATTTTCTGCAGATGATTTAAACTGATTGTACCTGTTAGTTTTACTCTGAAATTGATGCTAAAATTTATATTAATATCTTTTTAATTTGTATGAAATGATATCAGTGTTCATGTTGTTCCTAATTTAATAGTGCTTTTAAATTTTTGGTACTAAGGTTTGAATTTTTTATTAAGTCTTGAAACTTTGGAAAGTCTTATCATTTTGACTGAGCACTAGTTAGCTATAGAATTTGTTTTGTTTGTTAAAACATAGTCGATGCATTTGACCTAGTCTAGAATATATCTCGCTTCTACAAGTTTATGCATGAATTAATTTTGTTCCGGCAGAAGTATTTGAGACATTCCTGCCTGATGCATCGGCTACTGTCTCAGTAGCGTTTGCTCCCGGTAAGTTGTGTGTTGACTGGGTTACACTTGTTAATTAATAGGCAAAGTAAAATGTGATCATGATATCCGTCATGCTTCGTAATCTTTAGTCTTGGTTATAGACGCATCCTCACGCTCCAACGCCGCATACGGTATGAAGCTATAAGGTAGAGCGAGATAGGGAACAGAATCACCTAGATCTCGTTCTATCTTATAGAACAGCGTCGTACCGATGCGGCTTATGGTAACACACGTGACAAGAGTAGGCGACCTTGTACCTTAGGTACCTGACTTTGGAGGTTTGGACCATGCCTCGCTCTGCCGTAGAGCTCCACTTCATAATGACTCATGATAGTGGATAACAGAATCATACGATTGTCTGGATCAGTCTATCAGTGACCACGGGCATTGTTAAAATAGGTATTCAGTCGCAAATTTCTATTAAATATTCTTTGACAAGTGGTGCATAAAACGGTTCCTTAACATGTGTATCATACGGAAAATTGTTATTGTATTATTTATTATATTATTAATAATATAGGTATATTATTCATTTAATGCATACGCCGGTCATGGCAGCAGCCGCTTTCACATCCATCTTGAAAAGACGATTGTCAGTAAATGGTCATTCACGATTGTATAGACAAGCAAGTCGTGGTTGCGACGATGATCATTTTTAATCAGCCATCGTGTTCCATTGTGAAGTGGCGCCTTTATAGCTTACATCACGTGGTAATGCAGGAAAATCTGGCTGCGCCTTTTTGTCATTATTGAAGGCGATGCAGATAGATACCTACTCTTTAAAGTTCTGAAATTGATCACGTATAAATACAAATATTCTAAGTTGATCCCATTTAACAAGTGTAACCCAATGAGTATTGTTTTCTTGGCTACTGTTTCTCTTTGAATAACTGCAAGTTGCTTTAGAAGTTCTGTAGTGTTTCTGGCTTTCTAATGTAGTATTTTATTACACTGTTTGGGATTTTATTGATTGCACTTGAGTTATAACAATGTCAGCCTATTAATGATGCGACGAAGAGTCAAATACCTAAAGTTTTTTTTATATTATACAAGGCATAAAAATATCATTCTAAAGTTGAGAATAGAGTGGCGACCACAACTGCTAAACAGCCAGAAGAAATAAGATATAATATTTTAAGAAATTCATTAGCAAGACCGCCATTATCGTGAATGAAACAAAAATCATCTTGAATTAAGATTATTCTCTCGAAAAAGAATACAATCAAGGGAAGAAATCACTCTAGAAAATGTTGCTTAATTCAAGATAATTTAACATCATCCTAATAAACGATATGATACAGAGAAAGAATATAATGGAAAAATAAACCATCTTCGTCTGTAGGCCCCGACAGGATTCGAACCTGCGACCTTTCTATTAACGCTAGACTGCTCTACCAACTGAGCTACGAGGACAGTGACGGAAGCTGTATATTTTTCCCTTATATTCCCGCTAAGACTAGCGCCCTCTCTGTACCGAGTTATAGACTTGTTTCACAGTCTTGGCACCACAAAGCAAATAAGCTTGGCAAATAATTTGTTTCGTGACAAGGGTATCTTCCTAATGTTTGTTTCAAGAATATTTGCCTCGTACCAAGTTTTTTTTTCTGTGCGGTACTTAATTGTTAACTAGACAATTAGGAACGAATACATTGATTCAATTCAATTCAAGTACTTTATTTCGGATAAATATCCATATAGGAGGGTTAGTTACAGTAGGAACTTATATCTATCCTAGTAAGAACTTATTAATGGATTGATTAATGCTGAATAATATTTTAAATGTTAGTCGTAAAAAAATACAACATATTCAATAATTATTGCAACGCAAAAGGAAACGCCTCACAAAATCATAACAAATTGGAAACTAACCACCAGTTTGTATCGCATCTCGAACCGTAATAATCATAAACACACGGAACCAATCATACTTGCTCGCAAAATGGTGTATAGTATAAAACATCCCAGCAAAGATAACTTTGCCGATGGCAAACTCTCAAAAAGTCTTGATTTCGTACTTGTTGTTGACAAGATTTAAGTAGCGACGCCTTACACGGCAGCACGGTTAAGTTTGTCACATGTTGCCATAAAAAGTTATGTCGTTTGGAAGCCTGAAATACAAGTTTCGGGTGAGATATAAAGACAAAGTTAGCTCAAGAAGTACACAGATTGGCTATTAGAGAGGACTCGCATTTTATGAGAAAGTTGTCATTTACAGAGCGTGTGGTTGTAGTGAGGTAGGGCACAGCGAAATGTCATCCCGCTCGAATGTGGAGCAGCCCAACTGGGGAAGTACCTCCGCCTTGCAGAAGACCACAGCCATAATAACCAGAGGTCGGAATTTTCGTGGCACTTTTGAGCTGTCATAGGGACTCCTCGTTTATCGACTACCGATATTCATAATTATATCGATAAATTATAGAACACAACATTTGAAACAAGATTAAAACTAGAGGTCTAAAGAGCGAAATCTTTTCGATAACTTTTGAGCGGTTGAAATTGTTAAATAGAGATTTGCAATGAAAACAATGAAAAGTTAATAGTTAACAATTTTAAAAATGAATCAGTTCAGTTCAATGTTATAACATTTATTAATTACATGTTCAACCATAAAATATGATTATTTTAACTTCTATTTATAATTTCCTAGAAATGAGATCGCCCAATCGCGATAAGACTGCATGTTGTTTACCCATTACTCGTAATCAACTAATCATATTTTACATATATTGTATTCTGTATTTATCGATATACATATGTATAATCGGAAGTCGATAAACGAGAAGTCCCTATGACAGCTCAAAAGTGCCATGAAAATTCCGACCTCTGATAATAACACTACTACTTGCTCTGTAGTAGTGTTGTGTTCCTGGAGGTGAGCAAGGTCACCAGAGCTCCCGAGGATGCGTTGTGTTGAGAGCGAGGGAATTTGTTCCTTCAGCTGTCAACACGGCGAATCCTCAAACATATCAAGGGTCGGCAACGCCCATGTTACTCCTTTGGAGTTGCATGCGTCTATAGGCTGCGGTGTCCGCTTACCATCAGGTGGGCCGTACGCTTGTTTGCCACCGTCGTTGTATATAAAAAAAAATACTTTTCAGTTATAATGAAGTTTCAAGTGCTGGTGCTGGAAACTGTCAGCCGAGTCAGCACAGATTATTTATAGCGGGTCTACATTTTAGACGAGTGCTTCCTGAGTGCCGCCAAATACAGAAGTGACCTTACACTAGCATTTTTGTCATTTTTACAACGCATTTAGTGCGATAAAAGTAATCGAATGAGCGTATGTTTAAAAGGATCAATTTGGGATTTTGCAGAAAATATATGGTGGCAAAAGGAATACCAAAGAATTAAAGTGTCCTCTTTTATTGATATCAAGTTGCTTTCAACTAAATTTGTACTTGGAACATCCAATAAACAATCGTCTTATATAAAACACCCAAATCCTTCGCATTATCACAACATTAAGCCCAAATATAAAATGATTTATATCTCGAACAACAATATCGATGCACGTGTCATTGGGATTTTGAACTTTATGCTCATACCATTTGGTGTACCAGAAGCGCCATATTGCCTGGTTTCGAACAAGGTGAAATCGGATATTACATGACATAATACACCCTGAACCGGGCCCGGACCTTGAGGGCATTGACCCAGTTCCCTGATCAAGGCCCGATAAAACCCAACCAAGATTGTGATGTATTTAATTTATTATATAGGAAGCTGAAATTGATAAGATTCCTTTCGCAGCCCGGAATAACTCTGACGTCCCGTTATAACAAGTGTTTATGGTTGAAATGGGGTTAAAAATAGGGAAGGATGATTGAAAATATAACAAGATTTCTGCGTTTTCTGTTGATTACGACATTATTAATGCTGATTCATTTGAGATAAATCAATAATAATTGCAATTAATGGGATTTAAACTCTTATTACCCTTAAATACTTGAAATTTAAGAAATTCATTTGCAAGACCGCCATTATCATTATGACATCCGCCATTATGACAAGATGTTTCACTTTTCAAAAATTTTATTATTTCAAATTATGAAAATTTATTTTAGTACTTAAATAATGTATTCCAGAAACAATAAAGGCTCAATCAAACAGACAGCACCGTCGCGGGCGCGCAGCGCGATATTTCTCTACAAACCGCTAGCGTGATCAAACAGGCTGCGCCCCGTCGGCAAAGCGGCCCACTTCTGTCGCGTCCCGCCAGAAGCCCACTGCGCACGATGCTGGCTGGTTGATGGCGCTAGGCCAGCACGAGCCCTGTGTGACCGGGCGTCCCGCCCGAATCACGCGCTCATCAAGCCCCGCTACCGTCCCGCTGGCAGTCTGTTTGACCCTTAATTATATTTCCAGAAACTTTATTTTAGAGACGTCATTAGTACAGGTTTTAAGTAAATCCTATGCTATTAACGAGCAATATTTGTGAATATATATTTGCACTCACGTTCTCGAAAACGGCTCCTATGATTTCGATGAAATTTGGAATACAAGGGGTTTATGGAGGCGAAAAATGTATATAGCTGGGTCTCTTGTCTGGGAAAATTAGTTTCCTCCGTATTTTCTCTGTTTTCACCCGAGCATAGCCCGGTCACCAAGGAACTTATATTGTTGTCGAACGCAATTGTTATATAATATTGCGGTACTTTTACGAACGAACACGTGTAGCTAACGAAAAGCACAAACTATGCGCAGTAAGGTCAATCGATTTTTCGCTCAAATGCCAGCTACTCTTACTAATTTAATTATTACTAGAGTTTGCTCACGACTTCGCTGGAAACACGATCATTACAAGCCACGATCATAATATTCATAATGCAAGACCGAAGGCGGAATAAGTTTCTGTCAAAAATAAAATTTTTGGTACAAGCTATTATTGCCGACTGTACTTTTCTGTATACCATCATCAACTACTCCTTGAGACGATTCTAACGATCCCAAACTCAACGGGGTTACGTCGGTTAAGTACTGAATTCCCATGGCCACCTTCTGTCTCCATCATCAGATCAGCTCGATGGTACTATACGATTTAATTGTCATAAACTACTGGTAGGTAAATATCATATGATATTTTTAACAGAGAATCAGAAACCCCAAAAACACGATCGCTGACAATTCAAAATTACTGGGTCTAGAAAAGAAATTCAATAATGTTTCTTTTTACAAGCTTTTATTTTACTTTCACCTGTCCCGGTGTCTCTCTGTAATCAAATCTTGCAAGTTAAATTTGACCCACTTTCCGGTTTCCGATTGAGCTGAAATTTTGCACGAATATGCAAATTGCGTGACAATGCAATATTATGATGACGTGGAGCTGATCTGCTGATGGAGCTGGAAGGTGGCCATAGGAACTCCGTAATAAAACCACATAACCCCATCGAGTTTGGGCTCGTTAGAATGGTCTCAATGAGTAGTTGATGACGGTATACAGAAAAGTACAGTCGGCAATAAAAGCTTGTACCAAAATTGAAATTTTTGACAGAAACTTATTAAATAAAAAAATGGGATTATGAGGAAATGGGATTACGATGGGATGAGATTTTTGCCTACCTAACATACTTTAGGGATAAAATAAAACAGGTGATTTGCTTCGTTACATTTAAATCAAACTCTAGATGATAAACATGTATAACTCAAACCACAGACATATTAATCGTATCGGAGTGTAAAACTATCCCGAACCCTACCTGGCTTGATCCAAACTGCGGCCATCGCAGCCTGATAAATTGGATTCGCCGCGATATGTGTAAATATCTCCCAATTACGACGATCCGCCATTTTGTTTGCTTTACTTACACTTTAGTTACTGGGTTGGGGAGACCATTTCATTTGACAAGGTGGCTGTTAATTGACAAGTTACAATTTAACGTGTTAGTATATAGTTGAGAAAAAGTCCGAAACTGGGCTTTAGGCTGAGCACTCTTTTAGACATCTGTTTAAATTGAGGATAATATCGCTAGGCTGCGTCATTTTGAAAAACAGGTTTAACAAAGTGGGGATATCCCTATGACTTGCCGGGGATCTGTTACGTTATGAATCTCGAATTGAGCCGCAGATCTATTCTTACGTTCCGAAGACAGATTACTCCTTGTTTCAATAGTACCCGTACGTAGGTACTAATTTGAGAAAAGGTTCCCAAAAATACGAAGAGTTCGCGCCTTCGTGAATGAGCAGATCTGTAGCTACCGTTCGAGGTGTCAAATTTTATGTGGACACATTTTTGCTCAACTCTGGCGGATATTTATCCCGCATTAACCTTTTAACCCTTAAACGCCAAAAGAAAGAGTTATTAATGAAATATATCTAAAACTACATACGCTTTCTTATTGCGAATAAGCAATTTTGTCTAGCCTAACTTTAGATAGCGGAAACTGTGCAAAATAATTGAAACCGAAATTCGTTCGTTCGTCGTCCGGTCGTCGTTTGGTCGTTTAGCGAGTTTTCGTGAGTAATTTTGTTGCGAGGAACTTCACTTCAACTTTAAATATCTTTCCGGTCTTATAAACCACTTATAACTGATTTAATAATGTGAAATGCAACCGCGAACAAACAGTATTCTAAACTCTTCAGATTTTTAGGGTTCCGTATAGTCAACAAGGGACCCTTATATTTCGCCATGTCCGTCTGGCCGTCCGTCCGTCCGTCCGTCTGTCCATCCGTCTTCGGCTTAGCGCAGTAACCATTTCTACTAGAAAATTCGGCATGGGTATATAAACCAATCACGCTGACAAAACAGAAGAATATATCTTGAAAAATTTTTTTTTTGGGTTTTCCCTACACCTAATGTGGGGATGTAATTTTTTTTACAGTACATATGGTGCTACTTTCCCGCACTAGTGCGGAAAAGAGTACTTTTCGTGCATATGTCGAAACTAAAAAGCCATATGTACAGTAAAACGTTGTACGATACACGTGCGAATAGGTAATTCGCAACTCGTGTCGATTTAAAACACTCCCTTCGGTCGTGTTTTAATTTATCACCACTCGTTGCGAATTTCCTATTTTCGGCACTTGTGTCGTAAATAACTATTTCCGTTAACCCATAGTGTGGGGTATCGTTGGATAGCTCGTTCAAAAATATTGTGGGTTTTTCTCAACGTTTTTTCAAATTAGTGATTTGCGTGATTTTTCTTCGAGTCATGTGTACTAATAACTATCGACCGATATAAACGGTTAACAAACTAAATGTCACTAAATGTAAATATATATATATATATAAATTATCCATTACATTACATATAAGGTCTGGATCAGCATTAACAAGAAAATAATGATATTGATTCAGTATTTCAGAGATGTATAAGGTCTCTGAGCGCCCAAATAGGTACAATTAATAATTTTATTATTCTAATGTTCTTAGAGATGTACCTTACGCTCTCTAAGCGTCAAACAAAAAAAAAGGAACATTAATGTAATATTGTCCGAGATGTACAGGGTCAATAACAATAAAACGTGTCAAGAACAGAATTATGTCTCTCGTCAATACGAAAAGAATAATAATAATAACACTACTAAATAATTTGTATTTAGCAAAAACGTCTACAAATTAAATTATAGTTTAAATATAAACAATTTTTCCGTTGGTTGTCGAACCGAACTCCACTCTTAGCATTAATCAACCCTTTAATTTTATTTGGAATCAAAAACGGTATTTACTGATGACATCAATGGCAAATTAGTTATTTAAATTCACTCTTCTATCATATTTCTGTATAACAAAAGAAATGGCAGGCGTAATTCCTGCAACTACGTAAGTTATACTCAAAACTGTCAGACATAAATCTTGTAAAGTCGATATAGCTCAGAACGGTACGAGTAGAAATGCTGCAGAACTAAAATAACCTAATTTAACGAACTTACAAAGGCACATATGACATTTTGACAAAAAAAACATGTTTTATGTATGCCCGAATCTCACCAGTTGAAGCTCGAGCGGGTTTATTTACATTTGATCAGTGGATGGGCAAGTTTGGAGCCACGCCGGAGTGAAAAGATTGAGCTCAAGATATGTTGGTAACGTGTTTTTGAAATGTTTCGGTGAATAGGTTTCTTGGTATGAAAGCCGTTGATGTTGGAAATTACCGAAAATGTAAAATGTGAGACGGAGGTAAGAATTGTTAGTGCTGACCGAAGGCGGAATTTCTGGACTGCAAATAAATTCTACATCATTAGAGTAATAAAGCGCTAGTACCAACACCAGGAAGTTATATGAAGTAATTGGTAATTTGATATATTTATGATATTTTACAAAACAATCGTTTTAAAATGTACCTAATTGACCACCAATAGAGATTAAATGCTACTTAATGAGTTGAATGAAAGGTGTATAATTGGAGGTGAACATTTTCATAGGAGTAATGTTGCTGGGTTTACGATGAGAATTATTTTCGGGTAGCAACGATAATCGAAAATTCTCGTAAAAACATCATATTACACACGCCCAGTTGCATTTCTACGTTATGACAAACAAACTATTAGCTCGCAAGGCTGCACTGCGTTGAGAGCCAGGGGCCTGCATCTATCAACACAGCAAATCCTGGCGCCGTCGCGCTTTGACTCTTTTGAAAAGAACCTTAAAAAAAACATGAATTCACGTCCTTTTATACAGGGATACTATGACAATTTACGAGTAAAATACGACATACTGATGCCCTTTATCTTATAAGTCTGTTTATCCCTGGAATTCACCTGTTTGGGTCAGCGAGCGGAAAATTGACAAATCGAATCCCTTTGCCAATGACGCCGTTTTGTTATTGGTATTTTTTATTGTCCCTCAGTAGTACTCTCTTATCTGTGTACGTCGACTGGAAATTGTATTGCGTCGCCATTTTTAATGCCCTTTATTGTTGTTCTATTTCATAATGTAAGGATGGAGCTTATGATTTAAAATAAAAACCTTTTGTGTGAGTTCAACAATATCTTGTGCCGCCGCAGCGGTAAATTGTTATTTTTTAATACAAGCTCCAATCATAATAAATATAAGATAAAATTATTTATTCAAATAGGTAGGTACGTGAAAAGAGTGGCTTGTTGATTTATAGCAGGTTTAGGTACAGTTGTCGACAAAAATATATGTAATTCATGTAATTCATTGTGCTGAGTGGACTCCTTTTTCGCATTTCACGAAATGTCAAAATGTATACTTAATAATATTGTTATATTCTGTATTTTTGCGAAATAAACTTATTTTCTTTCTTTCTTTCTTGATTTTTTTTACCTTTTTGTAAAGGTATAAAAGTGCGTAAGGTGCTCAATTGTATCCATGTGTTTGACGACAACTATCTAGAGAAATAAACCTACAGAAAATGCAATAGTATTAACTATACAATACCTACGTAGAATACCTGAATATTTCACCAAGCCAGATGAAAAAAGACACAAACGAATGTGGAAATCTATATACTTAACAAAATCTAAATTTCGACCAAAGTGGAAGATTTAAAAAATATTCGCCATTTTATATTTTATTTTACGGTTTGATCGAAATTTGGAAGTTCTTTAGCGGACGTTTCTCCTCAGTAAACATTTACTGTGAAAAATCTATTAACAGAAATAACGGTTTTCACAAAAATAACGCAATCCAATTGCGGCATATTTTTACAATCATTTATTTTAACATTTTGTGAACAAAAACTTGCGTTTTATGTATTATATTTAAGATATCATGCTCTCTCGTAGGTTTGAACTTGTGTTTGTAAAAAACCCTATCCATCCAATTTATTGCAGTTTTGCGACGGCCAACGACAATATTGTGTCAAGCTAAATTCAATTAGCTCTAAACTAAAAATAGACCTACTAAAGGAAATTTTAAACTATTCGCAAAAATTGAACTCGATTTGAAAGGAATTTTGTTGATGACGTGACTTTGATCTGAAAAAAAATAATGACGCAAAAATAACGCAGTAAAGTTTGCGCTAGTCAGAGTCAGGTTTTGTCACTCCGCTCGAATTCTAACAATTTCTATGCACTAGCTACAAATTAAATTTTTCGTTTTGAAATGGAATTAAATCTGTGTTCTGATTTTCGCTCTTAATATAATGTGTAAACTAACTATAGGATTTTCAGTTTCTTTTATTACATCTAAATTATAAATAAGTACCTACTAAAAGGTACAATGTACATACATATACAAACTTTGTAAACTTGTTTTACGCTCGGTAGCTACACCACAGGTCATCATCATCATAATTTCAAATATAATCATGTGATTATACTTATGTGTGAGTTGTGACTTCATATTCATACTTGAGGTATGACGATAAAACGATAACCCGTAATGATATAAAATAATTAATAAAATAAAAAATGTAACTGTATTTATTATATGACGTGTAAAATGTATATTAAAATAAACAAATTGAATTGAATTGAATTTAATATGGCGTCCATAAAACTCGATTCCCACCGGCTTACTTTTTCATTACAATTAAGCACCATAATATTATTTTCTTATTGAGTATAAAGTAAGTCATATTAACTCCAGACTTAACAAAACGCGAAAAGCGTAAGTGCGCCCTAAAAAAATCTCAGGATGGCATTGTAGGTAGTGAATTACAAATGACCCTGGCAACAGTGCCTATATGTATGATTAACACCGGATTCATATTCATAAAATATTTGATTATTTTGTTACAAATAAATTCGTGCAGGAAGTCTTGTTAAGTATGTGTCTCGTAGAATCGTCAACAAAGCAACGACTTCGCACTCCACGAACAGAATAAACAAAAAAATAATCCCTAGCAATTCACGTTCAAACAAAGACTTCACAAATGTTTTCTTTCAAAGGTTTTGCACAAAAAGTTCTTATTCACCTTTGCCTCGGCTTATAAATTATTCACGCGACCTGGACAGAGCTGAGGAGAATTGACACCCGGTGTTACACAAATTGAAATTAATGTTGGGATTGCCATAACTCGATATGGGTGCCGTTGTTTCTGATGTCTTATTCAGGTATTTTCCCTGAAACTAGTACCTATGGTTAGCCGAATAGTCACTAGGCATTTTCTGGGGTAAGATACTCGGCAAATACGGTAAGATCGCGTCACCGGAGTGTTGCATAGAACGCAGACAAACCCACGACATAAAATGTAGCGAATTTCCATCCAAAAATTCAATTCTAAACACAGCTAAAAAAAAAAACCGGCCAAGTGCGAGTCGGACTCGCGCACGAAGGGTTCCGTACCATCTATAAAAACAGCAAAAAATTTAATAGCGCGTTTGTTGTATGGGAGCCCCCCTTAAATATTTAATTTATTTTGTTTTAAGTATTTGTTGTTATAACGGCAACCGAAATACATCATCTGTGAAAATTTCAACTGTCTAGCTATCGCGGTTCTTGAGATACAGCCTGGCGACAGACAAAACGGCAAAAAACGCCGTTTGTTGTATGGGAGCCCCTCTTAAATATTTATTTTATTTTGTTTTTAGTATTTGTTGTTATAGCGGCAACAGAAATACATCATCTGTGAAAATTTCAACTGTCTAGCTATTGCGTTTCTTGAGATACAGCCTGGTGACAGACAGACAGACGGACAGCGAAGTCTTAGTACTTAATAGGGTCCCGTTTTTACCCTTTGGGTACGGAACCCTATAAACGGAAGCGGTTCATCGGCTCCAGAGTTAACCCCTTACATACAAACTTATAATTATAAAGCAACAATCTCACAGACTCTTTATAATATTAGGATTGATATATAGCCCATTTAATTTATTTCGGCATTTTATTTTAACTTTATTACTTTTCTACGCTTGAAATAGACCCATATTTTCATTGATGTTACCTACCATTTCTCAAGATGTCTTAAGACCAAACCACTTAAAGTCATAAATCTCAGCGTTTTACATTATACTCGTACCTAAACGTTCCTATAAACAGAAACCTACAAAAATCACACCCTGAACCACTCTCTACTGGAAAAACATTTTCCACATTCGTTCAGCTGTCTGTATTTTTATGTAGAAAATATCTGGGAACTGTGCACCGATTTTATCCAGATCTGTCCAAACTTTAGCCCAGTTAAAGCTTTTTGTACGTTCAGCAAACGGAGGTTGGCCGAACAAATAAACGGAAAAAGATTGTTTGACCGAGATATTGAAAATGGTTTGGAACTGTGTGTGGTATGCAAATGTGTAGACATTCAGTAAATACCTACTGGTAGCTGGTCCATTTCAAAAGAATATTAGTTTTGACATAATATTATCCTAGCTATTACTTATAGGTTGTGTATTATAATTATAATTCATATAGTTGTACATTTGAACCTACCTAAAATAGACTAAAAATAATTGACGAAGCACAAATTGAAAATAAGTCCATGATTGATGTGAGTAACAAGTTACTAGTATTTAAAGGTATATTTAAAAACCTGATTATATGCGTTTTGTAAACAACATTCAATAGGAGCCTTAGTTTGTTTAGATTAGTATTGCCTAGCCTATTAATATTGTATTGGATTTTTTAAAAGTACTGTAGAGTTTTGCAATTTATTTATTTATTTATTTTATTTATTTAAATCGGGCAACAAGGCCCATATTACAAATACCTTAAAGACTGGCATACATATCAATATAAACTAATTAATAACTACAAAACACAAAATTACTGCGATGTGTTGCGCAATTTCGTGGTGTCAGGTAACCGACCGCGAAAACGTCGGAACTTGACTCCCTTCGGCCAAAATTCTTCCTTAGTGAAGGTTGACAGATGAACTGACTGTTGGAACCAATGCAAACTTTTCAAAAATGTCTACAAGTACACAGTTTTTATTGTTACTGGCATAATCCGCATGTGTAGATATTTTAGAAAGGTTGTCTAATGTCTGTATAGATATTGGAGAACTCGACTGTGCCTACTTATAGTTGAACGAGCGAGTGATCGTCCGATGTCTGTTCGGCAGTTCTCTACATGTCGCTTTTCTCAACTGATTCTCCTGAATGTTTGTGAGCATGTTCAATAATTATATAGATTTTATTTGTATATTCCGTTTTTATTATATTATATTTCAATAAAATAAGACAGGTTTGTAAGTTCTACAGCTCACAGAGCCGCTATCCTTAATGGGCTGACGTTTTGTTTACAACCTTTACTATTTCTTCTTATTAATTGTATTCTTTTTCTTGTCTCTTCTTCCGGCGGCTTCTTCTAATTTTCAACAAGTAAGACTTATTTTATTTTCGGTTTGCTATTGCATTTAAGGCTATTATGTGTTTTATTTGTGTGCTTGTGTAGTCTTGGGGTTTGAGTTGTTTTGTTTTGTTTGTGATTGTATGTTGAATTCTAACGTACCGTAAAAACACCTTATGAATTTTATCGATGACGTTTTGTAGCAATTTTTCACGTTAACATTTTCAGTGACGTAGCACTCGCGCAATGACTATTAACTCTTTCACTGCCATGAACCTGCCTAGCGGGCGCCTAAGCCGTGGTCGCTTTCCGCTCTGAGGAAAACCACGGGATATTCTTGGCAGTGAAAGTGTTAAGAATTTTAGCTTCTTACGATACTTGTTACGGACTACGACTTCGCACTCGTTGTTAAATTGAGGGGTTAAACAATCACCGTGCTGCTAAGAGCCCTATCGCGAAGCATTATAGCCGGGCCACGATTCCGCTGTCGTAATTGGGTAAGCGGTCACATCAGTCTATTCAGTATTCAATTCAAGACATTTATTTCAGTCATTCAACTTAAACCTAGGTCTTATTTAAATCAAGAAATGCTATTAATGTTAAAATTATATTTAGTGTTAGACGGTAACAAAATGAAATTAAGAAGCTTGCAACTCCAGGGGTCACATACGCGTAGCTGAGCCTAGCTGTTTTTGTACCTAGTGGATGTCTATTACTGAACTTGAACAATGTGTCGTATTATTGGTAAGCACTGGATAAGGTAATATTAAACTCATTAGTGTATTACAAATTCAATAAACTGAGGTCACGAGTTTTATGGCCTGGACGCAAACAATTCCAACCACCTGCGCGCAAAATTTCGCATTACGATGCAGTCTGTTATAGATACGCTCGCTCGTATGCATTGGATATCACTGGCAATGTAAAGCGGCTAAATTTGAAACTTGCAAAGCCTATGAATACAGAGGCAATAATTATAGTGAACAATCTTAAGTGACACCTAGCTATAAAGTAGCAATTACCGCCGGCTACGCGAGGCTTCAATGTGATTTCAATTAACGATAACGGTCAGACACTACAGTTTTAATTGCCTTTGCGATGTCCCTTATACCCTGTATAACTTATGATTTAGTGCATAGATTTATATAAGAGAAGATTATTTTTTTCAGCTTTGCGTTAACGTGGAATGATAGAAAGGTAGGGAAAGATAACAAGACCGCCTTAAGTAGGATAAGTAATTCATTTGGCCAAAAACCTTCATAAAACAACAAGACGGAGGACTGAAGACATTTTTGTGTAATCTAGGTTAAATAACCATTCTATTATCATTAAATTGGTTTAAATGTTCCTTTGTTTTCGCGAAAACAGGTCGACGTCTAATAGCGGCGCGACTTAAAATGTAACAAAGAACATTCAAACGCTTACGAGGTTTACAATGGTTCGTGATCCTTTCATAAAGCCAAAGGTATCATTAAAGTTACTAACGGAAGCCGTGGCACAGTGGGTAATGTAATAACAGTAAGGGATGTCTTTTTCACTGAGCAGTGTATCGTTAAGATTTATGAGCTCTATACAGCGCGACCTATGCTGGTATGCTTGAACGCTCTTTTTTTGCGAAGTTTAAATAAATAAATAGCATTACATAATAAATATTAAAGGACAATCTTACACAAATCGGACTAGCTCCATAGTATGCTCAATAAGGCTTGTGTTATGGGTAATATACTACGATATATATATATATATATAAATAAATACTTAAATGCATGGAAAACATCCAAGACTCAGAAAAAAATATTCATGCTCATCACACACATATTTGCCCTTACTAGGATTCGAACCCAGGCCCTCCACCCTCCAGCTTCGTAGGCAGCGTCACTAACCACTAGGCTAACCGGTCGTCAAATGTTTGTGTGAACCTCCGACGCAAAAGAGGGATAAAGTTATTGTCTCTATCTATGTATATGTGTATTATTTGTATGTCTGTTTGGGGGCATCGTGGCTACCAAACGTATGTTTTTTTATCGAAAGTCATGTAACTATTCAATAAATTTTATAAATATTGGGGGACAAATGTACACTAATTGACCTATATTAGTAATTAAAATAGGCACTAGACGACGATTTAAAACAAATTCATATTTAAACACATGGAAAAATCCAATACTCAGGACTTGTACCTAGTCGTGTTCACTCAAATTAATGCCCCCATCGGGATGCTAACCCAGGACCGCCGATTCCGCAGGCAGATCTATACATTTTTATTGTATTCTCTAATTGTTGTAATAGTAATGAATTTATTTTATTGTCATGGGCAACAAACATATTATCAGGCCCATAATTAAATTTACTTGAACGCGAATTAATAGGTGAGAATGACATTTCTTTAACAGTACTATTTTTTTATAAATGGGTTTTTTTGCAATACTTACTGCAAAAACTTGTGTACTGTAGGTATCAAACTGCCTGTAACGCCGACTGCAATTTGGCGCTTTTACGTTCTACTCCGAAATCGACAAAATGTAAACGATAATAGTTATTTACGATACAAGTGCCGAAAATAGAAAATTCGCAACGAGTGGTGATAAATTAAAACACGACCGAAGGGAGTGTTTTAAATCGACACGAGTTGCGAATTACCTATTCGCACGTGTATCGTACGTTTTACTGTACATGGCTCTTTAAAGTTTCGACATATGCACGGAAAGTTCTCTTTCCGCACTAGTGCGGGAAAGTAGCACCATATGTACTGTAAAATACTTGAATAACGTTAACTTAATTATACAGGCACTATCAAGAATATTTACAGGCAAGAGAGAGAGCCTTCAAATATATCTGAACTGTTACTATTGACAACCATTTATTCCATTAAATAAATAAATAAAATAAATAAATATTAGCGGACAATCTTACACAAATCGACCTAGTCCCAAACTAAGCATAGCTTGTACTATGGGTACTAGACGACGATAAACATCCATCAAATCCATCCATGACTAAGGAACAAATATTCGTCCTCATCACACAAATACATGCCCTTACCGAGATTCGAACCCAGGACCTCTTGCTTCGTAGGCAGGGTCACTACCAACTAGGCTAAAGCGGTGGTATTATTTTACTAAACGAAACTAAATCGCGTTTATTTATTTACATCTTTGATTAAATTATACGGGATAGGATATTTAAAATACATTTTGTCTACGTCTAGGAATAATACCACCACTAATGCCAGTGCTTAAGTTGCCGGCAATATTGCTGCAGAAGATGATAGATAGATAAAACGTTTATTTATTGATTTAAACTTTCACGATTCTCACACATTATTTATACTAAACGGGACTTAATCGCGTATAATTAACTTATTTTATTTACTTCACTGAGGTCTCCCGACGTTTCGGATGTGTTGCAACATCCATGGTCACGGGACAACTGGCTTGAGCGGGTATCAACATCTTCTTGCTGCGCGGGTTTTCCGAACTACCCGCATTTGGTCTTTATTAACCACTTGTACACTAGGGTTGTCACCCGGCCGACACACAACACTAATAATATCCGGTGATCTAACGGACGATGTTTTTTGACGCTGGCATTTACTTATGATAGGATTCCACGAAGATGAAATCTTAAAACCGTCGTCCCGGTTGAAATTACGATGTTGACGTCGGGAGACCTCAGTGAGGTAAATAAAATAAGTTAATTATACGCGATTAAGTCCCGTTTAGTATAAATAAAACGTTTATTTATTTGTTAATGATGATGTTCTTTTTTATATATTTTTTGAAAACATTCTACTGAAAAGTACAGCGCTGTTTTCCGAGCTTAGTGTATTATACTATTGAATGCATTTGACGATGTCCATTCCTACTCCGAAGCAATATTGTATTGATGGCGAGTGACGAAGTTTACTTTCTTGTTTCAATATGACCTCATTTGTTTGCGACCGTACTTCGTATAATAATAATATAGCCTTTTATTCAGATCCATCTAAACCTGATAACTGTATTTAAATTGAACCTTAATACTTACAATTAGTCTAGTATTTTTTGCTTGCTTATTTTCTGTAGATCTGTTTGCCAATCGGCAAAGGCCTCCTCAAACCTTTTCCATTCTGGTCTTTACCTAGATGGGTTTAATTAATAATACCTACCATGTAGCGTATACCATAGGTTCATATAAAAATCTACTTAAGTCATAATTATCCTTAATTGCTCATGCAAATAATCCTTCTAAAAGAAATATTTCATTTGTTTTACGACTAAGTATTTCAATTATTTCAAGCACGGTATTATTATTAACCTTCAGCAAAATGATTTCGTGCTACAGTATAGTTAAATCCTAGTGTTTTTTGTAGAACAAGTCAAATGTTTAACAGTATTTATTTAGTTGTTGAAGCAATTACCAGAACATGGTGGTATGGCCAAGTTTACAAAAGAATAAAAAGTAGATAATGTAAAAGAGATTTTTGACATTCTCGAATTTAAAGTTTCCTGAGACATGGTTAAAGTAAAACGAATAATAACACGGTTAAACTCACTTATTCAATGTCACTACAGGCAAAATGTTTCGAACTGTTCGGGCGGTCCTTTGTGTCACTTGAAGCAACACTGCCGTGAAAACACTCATCCTGAAGGAGAACTTTCGAAGACTTCGAAACATGTCCCGTAGTGACATTTAATACGTGAGTCTGACGTATTATACGCCTGTTCATATGCGCATATTGGAGACAATGGTCGGCCTTATCACACGATAAGTGACAAGATAGAGCGTCCGTCACTGGCTGACACTGTTCGATAGAACGAGACGACGCTCCTATCTTGTGACTTATCGCGTGATAAGGCCGACCATGATACGGGGTCAGGACGCAAATAATACGACAGTGTTTTAAACTAGGATACGTTTTTTAATTTTAATACCTTGAAGTAGCAAACAAGTCGCGGCCAGTTAGATGGGTAATTGACACCGAGCACATACTTCTTTTTTATGACGATAGACGTAACGTTTGACATAATGCAACATTAATATTAATAATAAGCCGCAGGGGCAGCTTGTGGCGAGCTGACAGTGAGTGGCGACACCGCGAACCTCTAACCTCCAGAGGGCCCGACTGATCTGACCCTCATCTCTGTGCTTGCCTTAACCGACCGGCCAGACGGGAGTCTATGCTCAAGGTTGGAAGTGTAAAATATCCTAACGCGCCGCGGCCCCTGAACGGATTACCGGGATCTGGCTTCCCCAGACTCACCTCTCGACAACCTCACAGCCGCTCAGACGTGTTGCTCCTATGTGCGACAGTTTTGTGGGGCCCACTTAACGAGTTGGCGAGTCACCGCCGGCCTGCCTTTTTACAATTTTGAGACTGATTGTCACGGCAGGTGTCCGCTAATCTCCTCCCATAACCCACCCACCATTCGACCCAATAACCCATGATCCTAGTTCCTATAGCAGCACAGTGTTGCACTGCACTTCGGCTTAGGTCAGTAACCATTATCTACTACTAGAAAACTGTGATTCGGCATGGGTATTTAAATCAATCACGCTGACAGAACAGTACAATACAATCTTTAAAAAAAATTACACCTAATGCGGGGATGTAATTCTCGTCAAACCCATGGTGTCGGTGTTCTTGGATAGCCCGTTCAAAAATATAATGGGTTTTCTAAAACCATTATTGAAATCAAGTGATTAGTTTGCGAGATATTGATCTTTAAAGCCCTAATTTTTGTCCCCCCCCCCCCCCCTACCGGCTAAATGGCTACTACTGGGGATGTGAAACAATTCGTGGTAGTAGTACCTACATATATTATAATGAATTTAATCGCAAGCAAACTATCACGGAGGAGTAGACATAAGTAGTTACCGAGTAATAGTCGACCAACTTAATGTGTACTTGGAAAGGCCAATTTTCGTACAAATTCGGCCGACGCAACCGCACCGGACGTCCATGTAACTAGGACAGACAGGCAACTACTACGGAACCCTACGCACGCACTTGGCCGGTTTTTATTTAGATTTTTTTTGTTATAAAGGGCATCTGTGCTAGTGGCTTCGGCCCCACTCATGCCTTCCAAAAGTCCGGGACCCCAGTCCCGAGATTTGGAAAAAACATACAAATAATAATAATAATAAGCTTAATTTATTCTATACTTAATCCAAAACTTAAAAAAAAAATTCAATAACATGTGAAATCGAAAGTATACGATCAAAAAAAAACATTTCAGTGCTGTGGTGTATTTATTTAGTTTATGCAATATTAGATATAACGTAATTTATTCAGGAAATATAAACTATTTGTGTTTGTATGTTTTCTGAGGCATTAGGTTAGGCTTGTTTTATAACAATCGCAAACTACTACCTACCCACTGCCACTTAAGTTTAGCGATTCGGAGGGCTATATCGGTTACCATAGTTCTGTTGCGGATAGCCTCATTTCTGCAGCGATCACGCAGAGAAACTCGTCTCGCCGCATATCTCTGGTGAATATTCACCTTAAGGGCATAAGGCTTCATAAAAAGCTGCGTTCCTTTCAGCTGGCTAACCGTGATGTGTGTGTCTCTATTACAACGCGTCCTCAATTCGGCCGAGCGCATGATTTTTGTGCATAGGCTGCGTTCCATGTTTGTGTCATTCATAGGGAAAACGGACCTTATTGTCTTTAGCATTGTTGTCATTACGCTGTGAATCCTGTCCCTTGTATCAGCGCATCGTTAATAATGGCATAAGCGCCAACGACAATAAGGTCGCTTTTGTCAGAGCATTACTTATTGGTACACTTTGAGACACGTGCCCTAATGGAAAGCAGAGGTTTATTTGGAATTACTTTTGCCATAGCGGTTAAATAACAATAACAAGTAAGACTATGCCCTGTGCCGAGTGATGGACCTGCATTGTCTCTAACTTTCATCACAATGAAGCGTTCAACCAATTATCGCTCGGCCGTTGGGGTGGAAAGGTTCTCTAGAGGTGACCACGATCCGGCAGGAGCAGCGTAGGTAGACCCTCCACAAGCTGGACTGATGACCTAGTAAAGGTCGCGGGAGTACGCTGGATGCCGGCGTGGAGACATACCAGCAATATAAACCACCAAATGTACCAAGAATTTCACTAAAAGAAATCTCTAGTTCCTCTAAGCACCTACATTTCTATTTCAAGTTTCTATATCTCCGCTATTACAGTCAGAAATCCCACCGCATTTAGTCCGAGCGTCCGCCTCGAAGGCCCGCGCTCAATTGCCGTTTGGCGAGAGAACGACGGCTTTTATAGCCTCGGTCCCGTTCCCATTCCGTGCACGTTGCGAGGAGGGGAGGTTTCGGAACGATTCCGCTGTCAAATATTTCGGAGATATACCGTGATTCTTGGCAAGTGCGCCGATAACAAAGGAAATGTGTGTTGTAAATTAAAGCAATGCTTGGCAAACAAGCATTAACTAGTAGGTAAGCGATATTGAAAAAAAAAAACATTCTTTTGACGGTTTCTATGGTAGGTATATTAAGCTAGAAGTCCTAACGGGCTCTATGTGAGATTTAATTAAACGTGTTAATTGGATCGTGGCCCCACGTTGGGCGCCAGTGTCAGCCTGAAGGCCGCTGGTTAAGCTTAACAATCAAGATTCAGGATCGAACTGAACCATCAGGGAAAAACTGTGCACTTTCACGTTGAATTCGAATTGGGATTACAAACATCACCAAATGGTGTAAAAAACATACGAGCGTAAATTACAAGTTCTTAGAACTTAAATACAAATAAAACTTCCAAAAACCTCCATCTCATCGTGTCTAAATAATGACCTATTTGTGAATATGTAGTTCTACAAAAGGCAACCAAAGAGTCTGCTAGTTCTTTCACAACGAAATGCGTGCTGAACCTAACCGGAGTCGCCATTCCTTTCGTTTTCTTTAACAGAACTTGACATCCCCAGGATATCTATTTCAATATATATTACAAGAGAGTCGGGATATCCCCACATCATGCGTTACGTTACATTTTGACCTTTTATTTTTCGTGGGGAAATGCTTTTACGCACCCCTGCTGGCTGGGGAATCTGCTGCTGGTGGGGGAGTCTTCGTTTAAGGCGGCAAGCGCTGGTTGTGCACGGCACGCCTGCGTCCAGTTCTGCGGCGGTGCATTCGGTTATCCTCAACTCGAGCTTCCCGCTGCTTCTCGGCCATAACTTGCTTGATAAAGTCCAGCATCGCCTTCCAGGCTGCTTTGATAGGACACCATAGCCGCACGGCTGGCAGCGACAAATCATGGCCAATTCGGGCGAGCATCTCCTGTCTCTCTGCTCCCGAAACCGGGCACTCAGCCAAAGTGTGCTGGGCTGAGTCAACGCTAGCACCGCACTGGTGGCCCTCCGGGGTCGGCTCTTTTTGTGTGTGCACAAAAGTGCAGGAATTTGTAAGTTGACCTAATATAACCCCACTTAAGTCCCGCTAATAAAGTCCCCACAGTAACACGGAGCATAAACACACAGGCCCTTTATTCAAATAAGAGTCGTTTCCACTGTCCCGGTTGTGCTTTGAATAAAAAGTTTGTTCTGGGTCAGTCATCGAACCCGGAACTTTGCGTGCCGGTTCGGGGTCCATTGGGATTTATATCAACGCAAACATTGCTTAACTTATAGGTTACATTAAAAGGTTCTTGTGGAAAGAAACCATTTCCAATGGGCCTTTTATAACAGTTTATTATACGGTCAGTTGTTTGAAGTGAACAGATTTCTAGCTAAAATAATAGTGCCGACTCCGATTTCACGATAAAATGGTGATGTAATTTTTATTTCGAACTTTGGTCTCAAGAAATTGTTATTAGATAAATAAAACTTTTTAAGAAAAAAATTAAACCGCTGAAAAAAGCTGAAAAGCAAAAAATAATTAACCTTTTTTATTTAGTTTAATAACTAAGTTCTTAAATTAATCTAAGTGTACCTAAGTAATTTTGAGTCTGCGCCAAACAAGCATTTTAATTAACACGTTGCACTGTTAATTTCATTTAATGTAACTGGTACTTGTTTGGAGTAATCTTTGTTCATTGATTGTTTGGCGCCGACTCAAAATTACTGAGGTACACTTAGATTAATTTAAGAACTTAGTTATTAAACTAAATAAAAAAGGTTTATTATTTTTTGCTTTTCAGTTTTTTTCGGAAGTTTAATTTTTTTGTGAAAAAGTTTTTATTTTTCAATTTTCTGTGGCTTACTTTAGTTACACAACATAACACACATACACACGCGCGCACACACACACACACACACACACATATTTCAATCAGTAAGTGAACAATCAATCATCCCCTGTTTTCCTACCCTTAGGGTTAAAATTTTAATTTAAAATTTATGTGGAACCAACATCGAGGTATATCCTTTCTAATAAAAAAAATAATCAAAATCAGACTACTCCGTAAAAAGTTATGCGTCGTCATACATAAAAAAAAATATATACGCGTTGACTTGAGAACCTCCTCCGTTTTTTTCGTCGGTTAAAAACAGTATACTAGTGAGTGGCTCTATGAACTGTACCTATAGAACTCTTAGTCCCAGCGAACGCAAAAACCATAGAATGCGAACTCCTTACAAATTTCTACCCAAACACTTGCCTAATACCCGGTATGCGCATGTTCGAACTAAACGGCTGCCTGGCATCATTTTGACGCCCCGCCCCATCCCCGCCTAATGGTAATGGCACCCATTCTGTGGGGCCATTTTGCGGCGATACTTAGACTTCTGTGGCATTTTCGTTCGCTGCTTGGTTTGTCTTTTTTTTAATGGTTTATTTTAATTTTTTAAAACTGAATCGGGTAAAAACGCCATATAATTATTGAAGCTGCTCACAAAATTTCACGAGAATCAGTTGAGACATGCGACCTGTAGACGAGAACAGCTAGGGGGCTAGCACAACTGACGCCAAGCCGCGACGCGAGTCGAGAAAGATCTACCCTCCTCTTTCAAATTTGCACGGTGAGAATGAGACAGGGGACGCTCAGTCGCGCGCGAAGCGACTTGTCAGCAAGTTGTGCTAGACGTACTGGAGGGACACTGGACATATAGACATATTTTTTTGTCCAAGTTGAAACGTAGAATGTCGTTCGCTTCGCTCGCTCGGTCAAAAAACCTCCTGAAGCGATTGATTCGAACCAAGTTAGTTATATTATAATACTACCCTTACGTACACAGATGGTATCAAAATAGTGTCATTAGGGTTGATGAACTTAGACTTATTATATCATTCAGCATCATTAACATTGAATACCTATAACTTAGACCACAGGCTGGTGGTGACACAACGAATCCTCAAGTCCAAAAAGGATCGGCAACGTGCGTATGACTCCAAGATAGCCTGAGGCAGACGTCATAGCCATTGTTTACCATTGTCGTGATATTAAATAAAGTCTTCCCTGGCACGAGTTCCTAAATCTCTGCTATCATACTTTTAGATATGGTGCGAATCATTTTTCTAGAACGGATCTTGATGTTGATGTTGTGCAGGGACGCCTGGCCGGAAGCAGGCGGGCTTTCGATCGGTTTTGTGCGTTCATTCAGCCCTGTTCCCTAGGGTTGGAGCCTCAGGTTACTGTCCCGGCGGCGTTCCCACTACAAACTCTTCCATTCTTCTTGCAGAACAGAAGGACATCTTTAAGGTTGACATCCCTCAATTCCCTCTCCTCTAACACATCTTTACCGAATGTATTAAACCGCGGTGCCGCGTACATAATACATTCCGCTAATACGTGCTTACTAGTTTCTTCCTCCCCACAGTGTGGGCAGGAAGCGTCGCTACTGATACCTATTACCTTCAAGTGTCTATTTAGAGTATTGTGACCAGTTACGATACCGGTCAGCAACCTCAAGTTGTTCTTACCCAGTTTTAGCAGATACCTGGTTCTTAGAACGGATCTTATATTAAGACCCATCGGTCCAACATAGTCATTGTTTAGCCACGTGCCACAAACGCTTCGAAATAAAAAGGTCATGTTTAATAAATAGGTACATTACTGATTCTATTGTTAAAGTGGCAAAGTTCAAAGTAAACCGAAAGGTATATTGGATTTAACAAGTTTTTACTAGCAGTTGCAGCATAGTTAGTACAACGTAAACAATTAGCCGTTACACTTAACAATTAAAGACTGCTTTGTCTTCTCTCTGTGCCTATAACAAATAATACGTTCTAGGAAAATAATTCGCACTATAAAAAAATCCATGTCAAAGATATGCACCTATGAATGCTACGGGAACTACGACGGGTTCGGAAAGAAAATATCTGCCTCGAAATAAACCGGCGTATCAAACTCGCCAAGATATCATGCCTACGTTTTATGTCATATCGACTTATCTCACAAAGATATAACCGCAAGCTCCCACTCAAAAGAAACACGGAATGCTCTAATTCCCGCAGAAACACTAAGAGCGGCGTTAATAAAAATTCACGTTAACACTCGGAAACGCGAGGAAAGCGCCTATAGAAAACCGGAGGAATTTCCATCGCGTTCTCGGGAATTAAGAGCGCTTTATGCTGTCATTTTTATCCGGTTAAATGTTCTCGCTGTTTTTAATTCTGCAGAGATGTGCACGCTGTTTGTGTTGTGACGCTGTAGGTAAGGTTTTATCTGGGAGTTTTTGAGATTGTTATTCCGGTTTTCTATTTGGTGGCGCTGGCGAACTGACTGCGGCGGCAGATCGGGCTGAGCAAATCCCTCATTCTTACACTTACTGACGTCATAATAATCTTGACACTTAAGACATGGCCTCCCAACTAGAACAACGTATAATTGATACTAAAAATAACTCATAGATGGCGACACAGGTACCGAGCGAAACATTTGAACCAGTAATCGTGAAGATAGAATGATTTTTACACCTTAGTAAATTCAACGTACCTTAATTATATCACAAACATACTTCCGCACATACAATAAAGGTATATTTTATAAGTTTAGTAAATGCAATAAAATTGATACTAAATCCATGTAACTCGTACTATACGAGTGAGCTTTCAAGCTTGCTACGTATTATTGGGTACTGTCACTAGATGGCGCCATCACGGGTCGCGAAAGTTCTATGGAAACACAGGCTCTAAGCATTTGGTTATGTATATTTTTGTGTGATGTGTAATATTGTCTCTAAAATACTACTTTTATATCGAAAAAATCAAAAATACTCAAAATCAAATATAATTTGTTGCCCGGGAAGTCAACGCCATCTGGTGATATCTCAATGTATTACTAAAGGCTGACAGCGTCATAGCCGTGGTAGCTCGGATACTGCATCTACTGGTGTAGCTACGGGACTAAAATTGTATACTGAATTGCCTACATTAGGACGGTACGCTTTTGCTCTATGAGATTGGGTATCTGTACTTGTATTCTTTAATCTGTGCTTAAGAGTATCAATGTATTGATAAAAAACGAGATGCGTGACATAATAACAATACAATCTTTATAAATATCGGAGCACCGGACTCCATAGCTGTTAGTAACATGAGAAAACAAAATGCATTATATTAAAACTTAGTTATTATACAAAGTAACTATATTAAATTGAATACAAACTAAAATACATATTTTTTAGTCGGCACAGTTTAGGGCTACCCCATCAGTAAGTCCAACCCAATGCTTGAGGATTGGGTTGTCAAATCTATTGGCAAACACACTTAGAATGCTGTTGGTGTTCCGTCTAACTCGCCCCAGCAGGAATACGATTTTTTGCGATATACTTGGTTATCCATACTACTTATAAGTACTTAATATTACAAATGCGAAAGTTACTCTGGGTTAGTTATCACATTTAAACCTGAAAAAGCAGGAGCAATAAAATAAAAGCTTGATTAATAAAATTTAATATTATAATTTTAGTCTTGAGCTTAAACAGCACAAATAATACTTGAATCAAGTTTATTCGAATACAATGACAGGCCAACATCAATAATATTTTCTACAACAGATAATATTCTAGTTTAAATGTTTCCTGCTACCCAAAGGTTGTCTGGAAGAGATCGCTCTAAAGCGATAAGATCGCCTGTTGTTACCATTATTAATAAAAAACATTTTTTGTAAGATGTTTCTCTCTTGTCGTGGTGCAATAAAGGGTATTTATTGTTATTAATTGATTACATTAAAATTTTAACAGCCATAAAGAACTCCTACAATGTATTTTTACTCGCCTATAAAGAGGCGATAAAGTTGTGGAAGTGCTTTCTATTATTACTTTTATTCATATGGTTTTATGGTTTTGTTCGGAATGTAAAAGATTGCTAAGCCGTGTACCCATTGAAACAGTTTCAATGTAATCGGCAAGTGTAGCTCTTATTTTGATACGCTGAGTTTCAATTCAATTTACTTGATACAAAATAACAAAATGTTAATCTATCCATGATTCTGAGCAACTTTTATTATAGGACCAACTTTGTGTTATGAAAATAAAAACACCTGTTCATACATTCTCGTCAGTCTAAAATGAGCAGAGTTAATGAAATAGTTGAATTTTTTGGGCATAACACAAAGTTGGTCCCATAATAAATTGCACCTTGTATATTGTCATGGTCAGTTGTACCTACAGATAATGTTAAAAAAGATTTTGTCTGACAAAGTCTAATTGACTGAATTGAATTTCCCTGGCATGCAAAAAAGGCTTTTAGTATAAGATAGTGTAAAACTGACATGCACTAACTATATTCCGGAAGCATTCTTGGTTCTACTCCTAATAGTATGCACAATACACATACACAAGCAATGTAAACAAAAACAAAAACTTTAATGTAAACATAAACAAAGCTTATATGTAAAGAAAAAAAACAAATATGGTCTTGTTTGGTTCACGTCCCATTTTTGTTACATCCCGTATGCGCATTTTATAACCATTTTTTGTATCTAGTAAAAAATTGCGCCTTGTATATTGTCATTGGTCAGTTGTACCTACAGATAATGTTAAAAAAGATTTTCTCTGACAAAGTCTAATTGACTGAATTGAATTTCCCTGGCATGCAGAAAAGGCTTTTAGGATAAGATAGTGTAAAACTGACATGCACTAACTATATTCCGGAAGCATTCTTGGTTCTACTCCTAATAGTAATTATGCACAATACACATACACAAGCAATGTAAACAAAAACAAAAACTTTAATGTAAACATAAACAAAGCTTATATGTAAACAAAAAAAACAAATATGGTCTTGTTTGGTTCACGTTCCATTTTTGTTACATCCCGTATGCGCATTTTATAAGCATTTGGCGAATTGCATGGAAACCGGCTTCACGAATACGTTGGCGTGCTTGGTAGTACAAGTGCCCCCGCCTACGTAGGTAGTGATCCAGGGTTCGAGTATGAGAATCCCACTACGGGAAAATATTTGTGAGATATAATCAAGAGTATTTCTTGCCTAGCCTTGGATGTTTTCCATGTATTTGAGGATTTATCTTTTATATATATTATTTATAGTTTAGCTTTGTACCTATAACACAAACCTTATTCAGCTTGAAACAGAATGGGCATGCTCGCTAGCGGATTTCTGAATATTTATTATACAATTATTGATATAGAGAGAGAGGGGAAGCCAAACTATTGCTTCATACCTTTCAGTTTGGAAAATTGACGTAATAATTAAAGGGGAGAAGAAAATCAACGAAGCTAGCATACAACAGTGTGAACAACCAGTATCGGAAACTTATTCCAAGTATGAATATTGTATGAATCATTTAAAATATGGATACCCAAATAATGTTTATACTATGACAGTCCGTCATGGCTGGAAGCGTAGGGCGACATACGAATTTCAATCTTAATAGCCAGAGCATTAGAAGCTAAATGAAAAGGAACAATACGACCTTCTTGTCGTGAGACAAATAATATCACGTGTTTACGCTAGCGCGCTAATGCTACAATCGGATTACGATCTTATTGCTGAAGAATTAAGGTGTATTAAAGAAATTGAAGATACAACTAATGTCTTTAACTTCGTGACTCGTGTCCTTCGCTTTCCTAGCCGCACGTCGCTCGCGCCCCTCGCGCCCCCAGGTCATGTCACTCGTGTCCCCGGTGTCCCCAGGTCATGTCACTCATGTCCCTCGTGTCCCCCATGTCCCCAGCTCATGTCACTCGTGTCCCTCGTGTCCCCCATGTCCCCAGGTCATGTCACTCGTGTCCCTCATGTCCCCCGGTTGTCACTCGTGTCCCCGGTGTCCCCAGGTCTTGTCACTCATGTCCCTCGTGTCCCCATGTCCCCCAGCTCATGTCACTCGTGTCCCTCGTGTCCCCAGGTCATGTCCCTCATGTCCCCAGCTCATGTCACTCGTGTCCCTCGTGTCCCCCATGTCCCCAGGTCATGTCACTCGTGTCCCTCATGTCCCCCGGTTGTCACTCGTGTCCCCGGTGTCCCCAGGTCTTGTCACTCGTGTCCCTCGTGTCCCCCATGTCCCCAGGTCATGTCACTCGTGTCCCTCGTGTCCCTCGCGCCTGTTAGCTTCATGTCACTCTCGTCCCTCGCGTTCCCTAGCATCTGGACACTCGTGTCCCTAGCATCAGGTCACTCATGTCCCTCGCGCCTGTTAGCTTCATGTCACTCTCGTCCCTCGCGTCCCCTAGCATCGGGTCACTCGCGTCCCTAGCATCTTGTCACTCGCGTCCCTAGCATCATATCACTCGTGTCTCTCGTATCCCCTAGCATCTTGTCTCTCGCGTCCCTAGCATTATATCACTCGTGTCTCTCGTATCCCCTAGCGTCCTGTCACTCGCGTCCCTCATGCCCCAGAATCATATCACTCGTGTCACTCGTGTCCCTAGCATCATATCATTCGTGTCTCTCGCATCCCCTAGCGTCCTGTCACTCGCGTCCCTCATGCTCCAGGATCATATCACTCGTGTCGCTCGCGTCCCTTAACTTCATGTCACTCGTGTCCCTCGCCTCCCTAGCTTCACGTCGCTCGTAACGCTATCACTCGTGTCGCCGGCCATGGGTATAAAAGGACATGCCGGAGTAATATCGGGGATCATTCAAATCACATCGTTCGGACTGGCAGTGTCTCTGGTTGTGGGCTAGGAAATTATTGGTGCGTGTTACCTTTATTGTGGTGAATGGCTCGTCGTTATGGGGAAGAAGCTCTCTCCGTAATTATGAGTCATTTGCTTTTCTTAATTTTATAGTCATTTGTATATTTAAAGGGGTATTAGGGCCTAAGCTATGTTTACCTTATCGGAAATATTCTGTGGGGTTTATATGGCTAAATCAAACATGTCTTATTCGCCAGGGCTACTCTTTGGAATTGGGCATGTTTGACAAGTAGTTTCGGAACTCAGTCGAAACTGTTATTTACCGTAACGGATTAAGTCCGGAGGTAAATGGGGTTAATCAAATATAGCTAATGTGCCCGAGTACTCTCTGGGATTGGATATATTTGAATGACTGTTTTCGAAACTTAGTTGGGGTTAATTCTCACTACCTAATCAGCCGGAACACTGCCAAGAATCAGTTTATCTGCGAAGTCAGTCCCGCCTAACGGTGCCAAATGGGAGTGAGTCCGTGTCCTTTGCAACCAGACTTGAGGTGTGGTCTGGCGTCTACCTTTTTACCGACACAGGAGACGAAACTCCTTAATTGGGGCCCTCACGTCTCTCAGAACATCTGACGACGGAGACGAGGCTTGGTCATTCATGTGATAAGCACAGGAGGATACTCCGCTCGTTGAAATCGATCGAATGCCTGAGGGGTCGTTCAGTATTATATATACGTAAATATAATAGACTTATTCCCAGATAGGTCGCTTTACCCGTCGTTTCCTAGCTTTCGAGCACGGCGGGGGGAAGCAAATACACAGGCTGCTAGGGGTTGCTATCTCAGTTTCGCCGACTGAACTACTTACAGTTTAACTAGGGATACATTCTTGCTTCTGAACTAAGGTATGGTTCTAGAAGTAAGCAGAATAGGGACTGTGGGGTAGACGTAGAAGTAGACTCACGCGTTATGGGGTGTTAGGGCTTAAAAACTACATCTACTTTAAGATATTCCAAGGGTTTGCTTGGATCACTAAAGGTATAATCACTATTCCAATAAGATTTAATGAAGGTTCAAATTATTAATATGAGTAACTGATGTGACATTTGAGTAGCGTGGGCAAGTGGTGTTGGGTTGCCGTGGATTACATGTAAAATATTATGAAGGTGTGACAATTATTAAAGATCATCAAAAGGTTATAATGCTATTCGAGACATTGAGATATCAGGATTGTTTCAGAAAGATGAAATAATTCTGGGTTTGATGACAGGCTGAGCAGTTCATCAAATCCTTATCAATATCTTATTATCATGAATGGATACTCTTCATTCACGGTATTTATTATCATGAGTGGATACTCTTCATTTAAGGTACGGTTTAGGTAGAATGTTTCACATGTAATGAACGGATTGCCTCGGCATTACCCACCATAGTTGTCGGTAGAGAATGGTCTTAGGTTATGGGCCATAAAAGCTATCAACACAAACATTTAATAATACTAAAAGAGGTCAGACGAGTTTATTTCGGCGTTTCTTCTCGAAACTGACCGCTAGGTTTGAGACGCTGGTAGATTCACTCTCTGGGTCATAAACCCATAGGATAGCTAGGTAAGTAACGTGTATAGGATGTCCAGACTCCATTCCAAACAAGAGAGTAGCAAGTGTGAGTAAGAGATTACCGCACGACCCGTCGATAGAACTTTGTTCCAAAATACAAGTATAGGGCAGTCTTTTATCTCATTATAGGTATAAATAAATAATCTTGATCTTGATAAGAGCTACTCCTTGTTCAACCGGACATATAATAGGGGGTAGGAGATCTTCTACCAAAAACAAAATATATTTATAATCATAAAGTAACTTACAGCGAATAAAGAATAAATTATAATAACAAGTTTTAGGACTTTGTTATATCAAGAAATAGGAAAATAGCAGTGGAAATTAGTGTATAGATAGGCTTATTTATATACAGATAGACTAGCTTTAGTTGTATTAAGAATGCGGAGTCCAAAACCTGTCAAGCTTTCATAAAAGTACCTAGGGTTATTACGGTTCACAACACTTCGGGGTTCTATCACTAGCGATCACAAATTTGGCCATATCTTCAGGTATTTGTAATAAAGCACACAACGAAAGAAGGTTTAATAAGTAGGAAAATAGAGAGTGCGAATTACAGTAAAGTCTAGGGTTTTACATTACGTTAGTTTCATAAAATTATTCTGCGTTCTCGAGCTTCGACGAGGAGCTTCTTCAGCGTGTTAGGTCTTTCGTATTCTTTTCGTAGGTCGTTTCGTATTGCGTGCAACGTTTGAGAGGGGAAACTGTTACAGTTTGGTGCGCGTTGACCCGGATTTTCAGTAGCTCTCCAGGTCCTCCAGGAGGGCTACAGTTTGTTGCCCTGAAGTTGGAGGTGAGCTTGATAGGGGTTGGACTCTTCATTATTTTCTTTTAACCATCAGCTAGGGACTCCGCGAGGTCAGGTTTAGGACTCCATCTAAAAATAAAAATAAATAAACATCATTACTATATTACGGATATGACACATGGTTTGAGTATAATCTTTAAGATATAATAACATAAAATCAGCGGGGCGATAATGTATAAAACATGGTACTATGGGAATCAGTAGGTGTGACTTTATGACAGTATAAATTCGATTATTGGCGCCAAAAGGATGAGTAGACCTGTCAGAAACAAAACCATGACTGCAAAACTGCGAGAAGCGACTCGTAGGACCGTGCAGACTACCCCTGTAAAATTACGCGACGATGTAACACCGGTAACGAGAGAAGCTATTATAAGACCGGCTAGACGACGGCTGCGAAAAATAATCGCTAAAAAGGCTAGACCGGCACAGGGACTATTTCGTAATATGCTGAAGCGGACGGAGCGAAGAGTGACGGAAGGCTTAGGGCAACTAAGGGAAGAGTTGCACACTGCCATATGTTCCACCGTGGACGAAAATCCAGTAATTCCTATGGAACCCGATGAAGCTGGGGGCGTGCCCGCAATACCGGCAGAACGAAGCTTAGCCCCAGAGGAAAAACGAAATATTATTTACAATATTAGACAAGTGAGCCATGAACGTCCCAAATTTGGGAAAGTAGCCATGCATCCTGTCACATTTCTAGAAGATTTAGATGCATATCTAAGAAAAGTGGACGCAGCCGGACACGAGCTAGAAACAATCATAGAATGCCTCGAGGGCACTGCAAGGGACTGGGCTAGAATCTACAAAAATCGCTGGACTAGCGTCGCCGATTTTAGGACCGACTTTTTGAAGTTTCACTGGGGGGATTATGAACAGAATGAATTAAGAAGGAACATAGTGCACGGCATGTGGGAAAAGACTAAAGAACCCTCCATGCACAATTACTTCATTCAAATAGTGGGACAAGCGAAGATGCTTAATTACGTTATGCCGGAACAACAACTAATATCCGACATTATGAGGACACCCGCCATTCCGGCACTCCGACACTACCCGCGATATATTCAGCAAGCTTTTGTCACTTCAAAGCCATCAACAATTCTAGAAGCAGCGGAGCTTTTACGCTCTATGGACGAGGTAAACAAGCAAGAGCCTCGGACCAACACCAAAAATAATGCAGGCCCATCAAAAGCTGTGGAAAGGAAAACTCAATATTCAAATTGGAGGCGGCCGGAGGGAAATGTTTCCACAATGCAATATGTGGATCTAGATGGTTCGGAAAACTAGTAGAAGCTAGTAGAAACCAGTATGAAAAGTTAACTGATGTTATAGGTTAAGGTCAATTGTCGAATAACAAATTGTTGATAAGAATAGTTTTGTTGCAACATTTGTGTGGTTCTTTTGAAAAAAAAAAAAAAAAAAAAGAATATAAATAAATAATAAGCCAGACCCCATCCAGAATAAGAATTCATTTGCGATTCTCGGTCATAATTTCTAGCAAACAATGAAAAGGTAACAACCATTTTGAGAATTAGCAAATCTATCCTTATTTTACCCGGCTCGGTAGGGGTTTTTAAAAAAAAAAAAAAATTTTTTTTTTTGAATATATACATATAAATATATATAGAAAAGTTGTGATCGATTACTTTGGTAAAAGAGACCGCGAGAGGGTGGACCACGAAGACGAGAGTGGAAAATCACCTCACCACGACCGGAGAGGAAAACAACAAGCCCAATCACCACCGGAAAAACCTGGACAAGCCGGGAATAAACAATATGAAAAATAGTTCCGTCCAAGGATTCATAGTCGGTGCAGGCTTTTGTTGCCTACTGTACTGTTCTTGTGTATTGCCATCTCGGTGGGGTTTGAGTCGGCGGGATGCTGGATTCTCATGGCTAATCTTTGTCTCCGTCGTCAGAGCGGCTGGATGATGTCCTCGTGTCAAGTTGCAATTTAAACAATGTTTTTCATCAAACAAGAATTTCGATTCAGTCAAATAACGGATGGTGACTAACGGATGGATAGCGGGAGTTGATGCCCAACGTACTTACATACATACTTACGAACGGTGCAGGCTAAATAAAAGTTTGTAACAAGCGAAGCAGGAAACATTGCATTGGTAGGACTTCGTAGTGATCAAGTATGCCAATAAAAATAAGAAGATAAAAATAAATAGACATTTGAACAAAGAAAGAGAGCTGTAGAACAAATATGAATAGAATTACAACTTAGAAAAGTTGTTCATTTCAAGGTACAATATCTCAAGGACGGCTGAACCGATTTTCATGAAACATGGCTAAGAGCACTCGGGATAAAATTAACTAAAAAAAAAAAAAAAAAGGCTAAACGAAGGTCACTTCATCTGTTTGGGAGCTGCAGTGCCATGGACAGATGTACGGACAGACACTTTAAATTTATAGCACCCTCTCTTTGCGTCGGAGGTTGAAAACGCAAAGGAGTATAATCAGGATTCAAAAAAAAAAATTAAGTCAAATATACTCACGTTTAAGCATAAGTAGAACACAAGATCGCGAAGCTTCCACGTTTTATTGATTGATCAGTAGTTGATTGTTTCAATTTGGTCTACACATATAAGCTGGAAATCAGAAAAAGTAAATTAAAGGGGTGGTAGTCTAGCGGTTCAGGCGTGCGGCTGTCGAGCGGCGGTCGTGGGGTCGTGCCGGTGAGATTTTCGGAGCATGTGTACGGGTCATTTGATGTTCGACGTGGGCTTTTTGGTGGGGGACAAGCATCGCGAGGAGATCTGCATGCGTCCGCGGGGAGATTCAACGATGAGTGTGAGGTCCCCAACCCGCACTGGGTCAGTAATAATAATAATAAAATAATAAAACATTTATTTTAGGCAACTAAGGCTGTGTTTCGGTGTGGCACTCATTGGGGGAGACTGTGTCCGGCGGTGGGGGTCTTTCGGGGGGTGATTATGATAATTATTTGTATATATCACATGATATCAGTAAAATTATAAATTGAGGGGGACCTTAATATATAAAAAAATATAAATTCATTGACTCTGGGGGGCGTCAATGTACAAATAATTTAAATTATAGATGTGTGGGGGCGTATACAAGTTTTCTAAAAACAAAAATAATAGTTTTAGTGTGATATAGTTCATAAAATTAGAAATTAAGTCTTATAAACAAGTTACTGTCAAAATGTTTATTTTGGTGCAGGCTTTTGTTGCCGACTGCACTTTTTCTGGATGCCATCATCACCTGCTCGTTGGGGCGATTCCGGCGAGCCCAGACTCGATGGGGTTATGTGGTTTTATTGCGGAGTTCCTATGGCCGCCTTCTAGCTCCATCATCAGATCGGCTCCACGCCATCATAATATTGCATTGTCACGCGATTTGCATATTCGTGCAAAATTTCAGCTCAATCGGAGGCCGGGAGGTGGATCAAATTTGACTTGCAAGGTTGCAGATAGACAACAGACAGGTGAAAGTAGATAAAAGCTTGTAATATAAAACCTAGGTCTTGTGCAGGGTTTACTTATATGGTATTATTATTAATATGCCTAGGGGAAAGGAGCAGTGTTTAGTACAACTGAGGAATTGCATTTTGAAATAATTAGGAATTTAGTAGGGGCTCCGGCAATATTTATGAACTTTTATTTATTAGGGGCGAATCTTCATCACTAGTAGAAACAAAACCTAGTTATTCATAAGTTAGGAGCACCCTAAAGCTTAGAGCTGACTAGTATATTAAATTATTTTGAAGTGTACCTTGAGATGCCAGTGAACTAGTGGAGGCTCGGGTGACCTCATCTCTGCAGTGATGTATGCACACTAATTTTATTCTAATTATTGAGAATTTTCAATGATAGAACAACCTCAAACAATCCTTTGTTTTGGAATGATAGTCTTAGCTGGTTATTTCTTAGTACTTCTTGTGCCTGAAACGAAAACCATTAATAAGAATAATTTTACTAGTTGTCCATAAGGGTAAGGTAATAAAGTTTCAAAGGGGTTTATGTATACTATATTGTACGTAGTAGTTAGGAAAACCTTGAAATTTATATAGCCTCACTTCCTCGCAAGAACTTTCTCTAAGAGTATGTTCAAGAACGACAATTTAGTTATATTAGATACCATGACAAAAACGTAGGGAATGCATAGCTGGCTGCCCGGCCCGTTTTCGCACGGTTAGTAACGCACGAATAATTCTAATTACCCGTTGTCCTATTGTTATATATCCGCGGTGGAAAGTGACCTGTGTTCGTCGGGAGTAGTGGGCTTCTAATGGCGGAAGGGTTTTCGAATCGGTCCTGTGGCTTCGGGGCCTATTCAATGCAGACAAACGGGCAATCGAATCTTTCATCTTTATATTAATGTAGATAAGAGTAAAAGTTTTACTTACCAGAGTTGCAAGTTGTAGGCCGTCAACTGTAGATAATTCCGTGTAGGAAATGGCGCAGGCGCATACAAATACTTAGTAATGCATGTACGTCCAAAGGCCACGAAAGATAACTCACAACGTCCGTTCACTGTGTTTTCAACTTAAAGAATTTAGGAGAAAAATCAATGGAGGCTAATAGCCAAATCACGGGAAAATACAACACGAGGTTACACGAGGAGCCTTAGGAGGCAAAGAGAAAAAAAAAACCCACAGAATAGCCAAACAGGTGCCGGTTAATGTACAGCCATGATAATCGGCCTAGGTAATGTACGGCCCGATAATCTGCAGCCATACTGTACGAGGAATGTCGGAGTGTGCGTTTGTTGGGGTTTGCATTATTAGCTTCCACCAAACACGAGGTGTTATTGCATTTTAAAACCCCTATAGTTATCTCCATAGAAAAGATCTGCGGAAATATTATCTTATAGTAATTATTTAATTTACGCAACGCAAAAACTTTCTCTAGCATTATTTTATGGTTTTGATATAAAGACGTAATTTTAAAATCACTTTAGTGAGACAATATATACGAAAATACAAAGACAAAACGATTAGCTTAGCTCGAGATTTCATAAATAAAGGCAATTAATCACGACAATTTGTTGCCATACCAAAAAGCTAAAGTGTATAAGGCTTTAAGAGCAAGGGCCACAGACATAAAACGGTCTTACACGCCTGACAACTTGTCGCAGCGATGTGTTGTAATTAGACATATAAATCAAAATATTCTCCTCTTTCCGGCATGACGAATTGATAGGGCGGACGGAAAGCTTGCAGTACGGGTTGCTCGACTGTGGGAACACTGTTTAGTAACAGCAGCAGCGCTATCAAGAGTCGAGGCTCGAATACATGCATCCCTGTCACTCAGTATCATGAACGATAGAGACAGGAATACCCGGGTTTCGACTTTCAAAGATCGTGGTTATAGCTCAGGACTTAAATAATACGTGGATACAATAGATTATATTGAATTTAGTTTGATGAATTAACGTGAGAGAATTATTTAATTAATACGGATGTAGCGACATTTTTGGTAACACACTAGGAAAATATTGAATCGCGAATCGGATTAAATTATTATTCTGGTTGGTTCTTGAAGATTGTTTGATACTTACAAAGCTGCGACATACACCTATGGGTCAAGTTGGTAGCTAAGTCGCAATTAATAGAATCTATGACGTCATTGAACGTACGACACATTGATTTGAGTAAAGCTACATGCTAGCGAGGGAGGAAATAAAATAATGAATACGCTTGTATATGCGAAGCACTATATCGTCTGGTTACAAGGAGGTATGGAAAGTCCATGGCCCAGTATATCATATTATCATACAAAAGTCACACGACGTGCATAGCATAGACATTAATTTTCTGGTTCATACTTTATATATAAAACAGCATACAACCAACATACATTACATTTATCAACATACATATCCATTATCTTATACAATTAAGGAAGCTTATTTGAAATATCACTACATAGTATGGGGCAGGGTCGCTTTCCACTGGTTTGTATGTGTAATATGGCGTCCGTGCGGTGCCGGGGCGGGTCGCTAGTATAAAATTAACTATATAATGGTTATTAGTACCAGGAGTAGCTTAGTGGAAGTGCGAATGAACGCCCCGTTATGGTTTATAGGTATTCAAGAAATATATTATAGGGAATATACCGTTATTACACTCAAACGCGATACAAAATGACGTGGAAATGCTAAGATCACGAAAAGCAGTAAAGGAAGAGATAATCTTTATTTATCATTGCAGATTTAACAAGTGAGGTTTCCCAGATTTCAGCTCGAAGTGTTTCATAAGATTGGATGTTCTGATAATAAGGGTTTAACACGTTCACAACCGAGAGCCCGCCTGGTAGGCACTCGAAATGTTTGTTCAGATGCCGGTTCAGCACGCTAGTAGGGCAGTTTTCACATGCAGTTTCGGGAGGGCAGCTTGTAGGCATCCCTGGAAACATAAAAATAAATATTACTCTCCGTATAATAGAATAAGCTTTCACGAAAATTATTCACAGAGCACAGGAACCATTGGGTTTTTCCAGTGTCGCTTCAAACGTTGTTATGATATGGGAGAGCGTTTAGTTGTAGCAGTACTACTGGGGTCATTCTAAGCTTTAATTATGTTCCTTAAAAATAAGTATAAATTAAAGAAAATAACATGGTACGGGGGCGTGAGGAAATATCTTGATTTGGGTTTAAATTGTGGAATTTGTGGTAACTATTGATATTTAATAATGAAAACATATTTTTTTTTCCAAGCCTTGATTTGCTTACAGAACAGTGATATCCTGGTTTGGTAAACATATGGCCATGGATTTACAAATTTCCTTGTTAGCACATACATTTTGTCAATACTATGAAGAGAGCGCAGAGCATACGCAGGTTTTTGATCATATTACTAAGCGCGCACAGAATTATTGAAATACATCAGTGATATGAAGAAATAATACATATAATTACCTTTTTACCATCACGCTAGGAAGATTGAAATGTTGGATGAATGGTCCGACAAGCCAGACTTGTTGTGAAGAGTAGCAGCCTTCATTTGTTTTCAAACCGCTGTAAAGTTAGATAGAAGGGTTATGTTAAGTGGGAATAACGCAAATATTCATATAATCATATATAGTTATTTTGACAGTTGATACAAGGCATAATTTTGTAAAAAGAGTGAAATGGGAATATATCTTAATAACAAATTGCTCACGCTGAAATTGGGATGAAATTATAAAATGGTTTGAGAGATATAAACATTTATAGGTCAATTATATGTACTTACAATTTAAGATTGTTCCTATGTTATGAACATATTAGTTTCACTGGGATCGCTGATGTTGTAACGGACTCCTATGGCATTCATGATTGAAATCACTTGTTGCATTGTTAGACCATCGATTGAGGGAACGCTCCTGTATTCCTAGAAACGTCATGACAAGAAATTATGAAAATAACAATGGCACAGCAAGGAACGGTTAGTTATTTTAAAGAACAGATTGAAACGGGTTGTGTTTAACTATTCCGCGAAGAGTAGTCAAGTACCATATGACTCTAAGCTAGATGGTAGCGAGATCCTGTTCGGCCATTTTCAAATGAACACAAATAACACTGATGTGCTATTGTTTGCCGAAATATTGCCGAGTATTAGGGTTCCATGATACTTTGTAACGTTGAAATACTTATTGCATCGCCTCAAACAAAGACAGTAAGTCTGGGCGAGATGGAAAATTTGACGATAAAGCGAAATGATAGGACATTCAGAAATGGTACATACCTTGAATAAAACATCCGTGTATGTAACAAGTGGCGGCTTCCTGTAGCGAGAGCTGGAGTGTTGTTTTGTATAATTCGTCTGGTTTGATCATTTTGCATTAGATCCATTATTATTATTATAAAAGAGACGTGGCATCATCTGGGGCTTTTGCTAGAGTCAGTGAGAGTATAAATTAACTATGAAACGAATTAAATCATTTACAAAAACAACTCATACGGGTGATACGGGAAGACGCACAACTGACAGTTGACACTTGACAGTGAAGAGAAGCCACGCTAATACGGTGTCAGAAAAAAAAAAAAAACTGAAAAACGTTTAATAGACCATATTCGCGTACCTCCACTCCAGTAAATTAAAATTTGTAGAATTATGCTTTTACGTTATTTAACAATTAAAAATTTTAATTTTCATTAGTTTAGGATCGTATATTGTCAAGATTGATTACATTGTGAGATCATCTGTCACTAATTATTTTCACTATTCAACGATAGATGGCGCCGTGGGTAAGAAATAAGATACAATTAGCGATGAGGGGGTTCCATTTACTGATGGTCTTAGGAACATAAATCGAGTATCTATTTAAAAGGATCACTGATAAAAGACAAATATTAGCTTTGGACAGCATGAAGTTATTATTACAAAAAAATAAATAAATATGATCGTATATCCTTACGGACGCCATCTAGCGACAGACGGGAATGAACTAACGTCACTAGTTATCTTCGCTACTCATCGGTAGATGATGACATTACATAATGAGGAAACTAAAAATATCAGCAATCTATGCTCAGAAATACTCAACTCAACGATAGATGGCGGGAGCGGTCACTGACGGGCAATAACTTTGAATCCATAAGTTAATGGGAAAGTTACTCTATTTGACGATAGATGGCAGGAAGATGCAGTTTTATAATTTAATCTTACGACAGATTTGTCGCTTGTGTTTATAACAACTAAAAAAATTGCCGAGAGCTATCTTTTCAAATAGATGATCAATGACCGCATTTTTGAATCAATAATGGAGAGGGTTCAGTTTAATATGATTACTGCGGTTAGAAAAGGGTTATGAATTTCCGAACGAAATTGTACGTCAAACTGCCATAATAGGAATGAAACAGACATTGACAGTTGGATTGAATTTCTTGGTACAAGTAAGTTTCTGTTTTCGGGACAAAATGAGTGAATAACCAATTGATATAATGCTATCCGAATAAAGTATCATACAGGAACGTTAATTCGTGTGATGGCCATAGGACCAGTGCGGGTGCGATTACGGGCAAAGTTTATTCGTTGGATCAAAGTGTGTGCTTGCCGATTATTGTTTATAAACTAAACGAACTATGTTCCTATGGAAATAGGTGAAGATTCTTAATAAATGCGTTGCGGATAAATCGTAGTTGCCTCAAACTTGAAATGTGCAGCAGCTGTCTTTCTGTATAAATTCGTGGAAGAAAAGTGACCGGTGGGTTGAAGTGTTATTTTGTGTTCGTGGTAGTTTCAATAGCTGTGTTTTATAACAAATAAAAGTGAATATGTTATACTATGGGTAAGCGTTGTAAATTACTCAGAATGCAAGTCGGTTCTAGGTTAAACCATGCAACAGTTTTGAAAGTTTAGAAAACGCTCCTAATGCCTTATTAAAGGGAGTTGGAGCAAGCAACATACAGTCACTTGTGGGGATATATGCACATAATTGTGAATTTATACTGAATGAGGCGCTTAATTCGATGTTACAAATACACAAACCAAGATTTTGAATTGCGGCTATCAAATGCTAATATATAGTGGCTGTGTTGGGGTGCGATGCCGCTGGGGTGTGTGCTGTGTTTCCGCCATTATCTGTGACGTTGGGATGGCTCAATGGATTGAGACGTGTGCTCTGGGCTCGGTGGACTGGAACGATCGGGGTTCGAATCCCAGCTAACGGGAGGTTTGTTTTTGTATTTTTATATATTTGTTGTATTTCTTTGTATACATATATTAGTCATGAGGAGAATTATATGTTCATGGTTTAAGTGATTGGAACGGCTTTTTATGTTTGAATATGTTTGTTTTGTTCACTGCAGTTCTGTTAAGGCAGTATTGTAATTAGTAGTAGTTGCCTGGCAACTTTGTAACATCTTTATTGGGGTAATAGCTTGAGTTTCATTTCCATGATTGGAAGGGGATTGAAGCTTCACCCCAATACCTAAATATAATATTGACAATATTAACTTGTGACCGGGTTATCTAACATTCAAGTCAGCGGAACGCATTTCGGTGTTAATTGTCATTACATATATATGTATATATGTGAGCGTTCAAATCATGAATTATTGTGTCGATTTGAAAATTATTATAATGGTTTTATTTGGGTTTTCATCGTTGCTTGCACTTGTTTGATCTTATGAAATATCACATTTTAAATAGTAAGGGAATGTGAAAAAAAAACTAGACTATCATTGTGGGCCGCTGCCCATATTGTCATTAAAAACATGTAGTAAATTAAATTAAAATTTCATTTAAAATAACAAATATTTCATCCTGTTGGTATGCGCCAAAGAAAATAGGAGTTAAACACTGGTGAAACATTAAAACCTAAATATTTTCCATGCAATGAGTAGGCATACATTTGACACTTTTAAACGAATGTAGAGCATAATTTCGGTCGTCGCTCATAGTTGTACGGTGGCGCGGTTGAAGAACATTGGCTTTCCAAGTCGTGGGCCTGAGCTCAATTCTCGGTGAACCTATCTTTTTGTATTTTTATTTTTATTTGCATGTAAATTTAATTCCTGTGTTTTATAAATGGAACAAGGGTACCGGTTGGGATGTTTTTTTTCTTGCAAAATTACTTTATACTTATTATAACTGATTGACAGGCTGTGTACAGCCTGCTACGATAAGATATGAGCATGAAAAATCGGGAATAGATCTAAGTGGATCTAGATTTTAGGTGGTGATAGGCATTTCTTAATGTGAAACATTTTAATGAAATATACCCAAACAAGTAACGTCTTCAGCAATGTAAATATTTTGCGGTGGGTTTTATTACACAATTAAAGTAGGTCAATTAAGGTACACTCGAAATTACTGCATGAGATTGTCACTACTAGCTTCACCTCAGGTTGAGTACTGATAATGGCATGAAACAGGTTACGTAATAGCCGGATAATAATAATTGAAGTATTGCATAGTAGTACGAAATTTAGTATCTTCCGCGTATATTCAGAAAAATAGAAAAGTCGATATGCATGTCAAATTCAACTAATTTGTTGATGCTAATTCCAAATTTTGTGTTAGATTTTAAATTCAAAATGGTTTACCTGATTTTTTAGAAAAATCGATATGCATGTCAAATTCAACTAATTTCTTGATGCCAATTTCAAATTTTGTGTTAGATTTTAAATTCAATATGGTTTACCTGAAAAAAAAAAAATCGATATGCACGTCAAATTCAACTAATTTCTTGATGCTAACTTCAAATTTTGTGTTAGATTTTAAATTCAAAATGGTTTACCTGGCTTTTTGGAAAAGTCGATATGCATGTCAAACTCAACTAATTTGTTGATGCTAATTTCAAATTTTGGATTAAATTTTAAATTCAGGATGGCGTATCTGACTTTTTGGAAAGTCGTCATGTATATCAAATTTAGCTAATTTGCTGATGCTAAATTCGAATTTTGGGCATACTTTCGGATCCAAGGTGACAAATCTGGCTATTTTGGGAAAAAAAAAAATGATTATGGTTATCAAATTCAATTCATTTGCTGTTGAGATTTTTGAATTTAGGTTCATATTGAAATTGATAGTTATACTATGCCTATTTCTGGGTATGAATTAAAAGGTGAAGCAATATATTTCATTTTGCACTTATCATTGTAGATATAACGCTGGCGAGTATGATCATTTTTATTACATGGGTATAGAGATATATTGTATAAATTAAGGTTCAATAAGTCTTTAATCTGTTTTGAAACGATTACACGTCATATGCTTTGACTATCTGTAGCAATTGAGTGAACTAGCGAATGAGGAAGGGTGCATATATACTGAATTATATACCACAAAGAGATGAATGGTAGATGAAGAGTGTAATGTGAAATGTGTGTAAAGATTTGAAGGAAGTTTTTTTTGCAAACATGGATTGCTACAGTTAGGCAATAGCTGGAGTGTAATCAAATAGCCTGGATTTGTTGGTTTTGTTGGGGAAAAAAAAAAAAAAAAAAAAAAAAAAAAAAACAATAAGTCCCTAGACTCTTATCAATAGGTTAAAATCGTGAGAGCGATTCGACTCTTAGTATAGAGTATTGTTTGGGGACTTATACTACACACGATGTTTTATGCAAGGGTATACACACTTCATGTCGGTTAAAATAAGTCAAAATTGTGGGGAAATCACAATCGAATAGAACTGAGCAGGAGGTTATTATAAATCATAATGAAGCGTAACATTATAGTTGACTGGTTCGAATTTTAGTTAAGGAATAGTGGATGCCTGAATTCTTACATAAAAGTTTTTTTTTTGTTTGCGTGGGAAGTTTTTGTGGCATCATTCATGTCCGAGCAATGTGGGTAGAATTGGAGGATGCCCAGCCAGATCCAAAGATTCAGTTTGATACTGCAAACTCGGAACAATAGGTTCTATCAGCTTCACAACCTGGTATTTCGTGCGAATGAAAAAGAAACTGAGTAAAGGGTACTCGGGAATCTACTTTCCTTACATTAGTTAAACTGGTCTTAAGGGAATTGACTTATTTTATAAGACTTGAAACAAGCACCAAGAAACTGCTTATTAATGATGGAATCTGAGGGCACAGTTCGAGCATATACATTGGAGAATGAACATCTCGGTACTCCCACCAAATAGCTTCTGTCTTATGTGGGGAAATTTTGCGTGCTTTACCTATAGAAAGAGCAATGTTTTCTAGGATCACCGATTGAGCAATGTAATCACCGATCCGAGGTCAAATCATCGAAGATTGGGTCACAGGACCTGATAGGATTCACAACCTATCATCCCAGAATGAGACAGAAATCCTTGAGGAAAAGCTAGTCATTACTCATTGTTATGGTTCAAGGGAATTGTGTTAACTGACGAAGTCATTGATGATCATTTAGTACTGGATAAATACACATCACGAGTTTAAAAAAAAAAAAAGAGGGGATTGTCACTGACAAATCTAGGTCTAGGGATGAAGATTCTACATGCATGACCTTGGTCATACATTGCGAAATATTCATCGGGGCGAGTTGAAACAGAATGGGCATGCTCGCTAGCGGATTTCTGAATATTTATTATACAATTATTGATATAGAGAGAGAGGGGAAGCCAAACTATTGCTTCATACCTTTCAGTTTGGAAAATTGACGTAATAATTAAAGGGGAGAAGAAAATCAACGAAGCTAGCATACAACAGTGTGAACAACCAGTATCGGAAACTTATTCCAAGTATGAATATTGTATGAATCATTTAAAATATGGATACCCAAATAATGTTTATACTATGACAGTCCGTCATGGCTGGAAGCGTAGGGCGACATACGAATTTCAATCTTAATAGCTAGAGCATTAGAAGCTAAATGAAAAGGAACAATACGACCTTCTTGTCGTGAGACAAATAATATCACGTGTTTACGCTAGCGCGCTAATGCTACAATCGGATTACGATCTTATTGCTGAAGAATTAAGGTGTATTAAAGAAATTGAAGATACAACTAATGTCTTTAACTTCGTGACTCGTGTCCTTCGCTTTCCTAGCCGCACGTCGCTCGCGCCCCTCGCGCCCCCAGGTCATGTCACTCGTGTCCCCGGTGTCCCCAGGTCATGTCACTCATGTCCCTCGTGTCCCCCATGTCCCCAGCTCATGTCACTCGTGTCCCTCGTGTCCCCCATGTCCCCAGGTCATGTCACTCGTGTCCCTCATGTCCCCCGGTTGTCACTCGTGTCCCCGGTGTCCCCAGGTCTTGTCACTCATGTCCCTCGTGTCCCCATGTCCCCCAGCTCATGTCACTCGTGTCCCTCGTGTCCCCGGTGTCCCCAGGTCATGTCCCTCGTGTCCCCCATGTCCCCAGCTCATGTCACTCGTGTCCCTCGTGTCCCCCATGTCCCCAGGTCATGTCACTCGTGTCCCTCATGTCCCCCGGTTGTCACTCGTGTCCCCGGTGTCCCCAGGTCTTGTCACTCGTGTCCCTCGTGTCCCCCATGTCCCCAGGTCATGTCACTCGTGTCCCTCGTGTCCCTCGCGCCTGTTAGCTTCATGTCACTCTCGTCCCTCGCGTTCCCTAGCATCTGGACACTCGTGTCCCTAGCATCAGGTCACTCATGTCCCTCGCGCCTGTTAGCTTCATGTCACTCTCGTCCCTCGCGTCCCCTAGCATCGGGTCACTCGCGTCCCTAGCATCTTGTCACTCGCGTCCCTAGCATCATATCACTCGTGTCTCTCGTATCCCCTAGCATCTTGTCTCTCGCGTCCCTAGCATTATATCACTCGTGTCTCTCGTATCCCCTAGCGTCCTGTCACTCGCGTCCCTCATGCCCCAGAATCATATCACTCGTGTCACTCGTGTCCCTAGCATCATATCATTCGTGTCTCTCGCATCCCCTAGCGTCCTGTCACTCGCGTCCCTCATGCTCCAGGATCATATCACTCGTGTCGCTCGCGTCCCTTAACTTCATGTCACTCGTGTCCCTCGCCTCCCTAGCTTCACGTCGCTCGTAACGCTATCACTCGTGTCGCCGGCCATGGGTATAAAAGGACATGCCGGAGTAATATCGGGGATCATTCAAATCACATCGTTCGGACTGGCAGTGTCTCTGGTTGTGGGCTAGGAAATTATTGGTGCGTGTTACCTTTATTGTGGTGAATGGCTCGTCGTTATGGGGAAGAAGCTCTCTCCGTAATTATGAGTCATTTGCTTTTCTTAATTTTATAGTCATTTGTATATTTAAAGGGGTATTAGGGCCTAAGCTATGTTTACCTTATCGGAAATATTCTGTGGGGTTTATATGGCTAAATCAAACATGTCTTATTCGCCAGGGCTACTCTTTGGAATTGGGCATGTTTGACAAGTAGTTTCGGAACTCAGTCGAAACTGTTATTTACCGTAACGGATTAAGTCCGGAGGTAAATGGGGTTAATCAAATATAGCTAATGTGCCCGAGTACTCTCTGGGATTGGATATATTTGAATGACTGTTTTCGAAACTTAGTTGGGGTTAATTCTCACTACCTAATCAGCCGGAACACTGCCAAGAATCAGTTTATCTGCGAAGTCAGTCCCGCCTAACGGTGCCAAATGGGAGTGAGTCCGTGTCCTTTGCAACCAGACTTGAGGTGTGGTCTGGCGTCTACCTTTTTACCGACACAGGAGACGAAACTCCTTAATTGGGGCCCTCACGTCTCTCAGAACATCTGACGACGGAGACGAGGCTTGGTCATTCATGTGATAAGCACAGGAGGATACTCCGCTCGTTGAAATCGATCGAATGCCTGAGGGGTCGTTCAGTATTATATATACGTAAATATAATAGACTTATTCCCAGATAGGTCGCTTTACCCGTCGTTTCCTAGCTTTCGAGCACGGCGGGGGGAAGCAAATACACAGGCTGCTAGGGGTTGCTATCTCAGTTTCGCCGACTGAACTACTTACAGTTTAACTAGGGATACATTTTTGCTTCTGAACTAAGGTATGGTTCTAGAAGTAAGCAGAATAGGGACTGTGGGGTAGACGTAGAAGTAGACTCACGCGTTATGGGGTGTTAGGGCTTAAAAACTACATCTACTTTAAGATATTCCAAGGGTTTGCTTGGATCACTAAAGGTATAATCACTATTCCAATAAGATTTAATGAAGGTTCAAATTATTAATATGAGTAACTGATGTGACATTTGAGTAGCGTGGGCAAGTGGTGTTGGGTTGCCGTGGATTACATGTAAAATATTATGAAGGTGTGACAATTATTAAAGATCATCAAAAGGTTATAATGCTATTCGAGACATTGAGATATCAGGATTGTTTCAGAAAGATGAAATAATTCTGGGTTTGATGACAGGCTGAGCAGTTCATCAAATCCTTATCAATATCTTATTATCATGAATGGATACTCTTCATTCACGGTATTTATTATCATGAGTGGATACTCTTCATTTAAGGTACGGTTTAGGTAGAATGTTTCACATGTAATGAACGGATTGCCTCGGCATTACCCACCATAGTTGTCGGTAGAGAATGGTCTTAGGTTATGGGCCATAAAAGCTATCAACACAAACATTTAATAATACTAAAAGAGGTCAGACGAGTTTATTTCGGCGTTTCTTCTCGAAACTGACCGCTAGGTTTGAGACGCTGGTAGATTCACTCTCTGGGTCATAAACCCATAGGATAGCTAGGTAAGTAACGTGTATAGGATGTCCAGACTCCATTCCAAACAAGAGAGTAGCAAGTGTGAGTAAGAGATTACCGCACGACCCGTCGATAGAACTTTGTTCCAAAATACAAGTATAGGGCAGTCTTTTATCTCATTATAGGTATAAATAAATAATCTTGATCTTGATAAGAGCTACTCCTTGTTCAACCGGACATATAATAGGGGGTAGGAGATCTTCTACCAAAAACAAAATATATTTATAATCATAAAGTAACTTACAGCGAATAAAGAATAAATTATAATAACAAGTTTTAGGACTTTGTTATATCAAGAAATAGGAAAATAGCAGTGGAAATTAGTGTATAGATAGGCTTATTTATATACAGATAGACTAGCTTTAGTTGTATTAAGAATGCGGAGTCCAAAACCTGTCAAGCTTTCATAAAAGTACCTAGGGTTATTACGGTTCACAACACTTCGGGGTTCTATCACTAGCGATCACAAATTTGGCCATATCTTCAGGTATTTGTAATAAAGCACACAACGAAAGAAGGTTTAATAAGTAGGAAAATAGAGAGTGCGAATTACAGTAAAGTCTAGGGTTTTACATTACGTTAGAGTTTCATAAAATTATTCTGCGTTCTCGAGCTTCGACGAGGAGCTTCTTCAGCGTGTTAGGTCTTTCGTATTCTTTTCGTAGGTCGTTTCGTATTGCGTGCAACGTTTGAGAGGGGAAACTGTTACAAGCTTATTAAGGGGCTCCCGTCAAAAATCAACGAAATTTTGTAGTTTTCATTTCGACACTCGTCCTCGGTTTATTGAAGCTAGCTTTCCAGGTGCAGATATGGGAAAGTTTGATTCCTGTTTAACATTTTTGATATTGAATAACTTGAAAAATGTTAATACAGAATTAATTATCCATTTTTAAAGAGAGGTCTGTAAAAATACAAAACCCGACACTTCATCCTCATTAAAACTTTTATACATCCGAAACTCATACCTACTCATACATACTGAACTTACCTATAAATTTGATATGCGTTTTTATAATATTATTAATTAACACAAAAGTTATGGCCAGAAAACCAGTTTTTTGGCCTAAAATTGTTCAACTTTGATGCCAAATATCTCGAAAACAATGAACTTCAAAAAACATTAGAAAACGTAGGGATTCAGATCGAAGGTCATTGGCCCCTTAAACTATGGGACTCAATCCATTTTGTGGAAGATACTCCCTTGATATTTTTCTTTTGTTTATTAACCGAGGTACCATTGTATACATATTTATAAACAAAACCTAATTGAAAGCAAGTCTTGGTGTACGGAACAGTTGTAAGGCTCCTCTATTACGAACACGCTGCAAAAACGATAATCAATTATTACAAAGAGTGGGGTTTACAGTGCAACGTCAGCAAGACAGACTGCGCCATGTTCACTAATAAACGCAAATATAGTCGGACAGTTAAACTTGAACGCGAGAATTTACCGATTAAGACAAGCATAAAATATCTCGGAGTACACCTTGACCAAAGACTAGTAATGAAAGAACACGCAAAAAATACTGTTAAAAAAGTTAAACAAGTCCGCGGTATGTTGGCGCCGATTATAGGGTGGTATAGCAAGGTGTCACTCGAAACAAAAATTAAAGTGATAAAAGCAACGCTGTTACCGATCATAGACTATGGCATAGTGCAACTTTACCCTCGGGTGTGTAAATCCAAGCTGACCGAACTAGAAAGACAATACCGTATGGCATTGAAAGCTGCTGCAAATTTTCCTCGCAATACGAGTTCAAAAGTGATCTGGGAGATGCTTGATGAAGATCCGTGGTACCTACGTGCTAGAGACCTTCATGAAGACATGCTACGTAAATTAAGTGATCTGCAAATTCCTGGTCTTACTCAGCCTGGTGATCAATATGACAAACCAAACCACCATAATCCCATGTTACCTAGTTTGCGCGCTGGCGATATAGATTATGTGTGCAAACAACAAAGAGGTAAACCACTCTCCAAGCGAATGGTCCCTCCTCGTATACCTGTAATATAATATAGATATCAAATATGTAGTGTAGCGTAGCGTGAGCCAGTTCATGTCTGAGCTGAGCCCCATTTACTTTACAATTAGATCTTATAGTAAGACACATGTGTAAAATAGCAATGCTTGTACTAGGCGGCCAAAAAACTGTAAATCCAATTATATATAATAAAGTTCCTTCTATTCTATTCTATTCTATTCTACGAACACGGCTTTAAAGAGATTAGAAAAGAACCTATTTTCGGTTTGCTGGATTATCCGGGTGGCTTTCATGCTTTGTTGGGTGCGCGTAATCGTTTGTGAAATATTTCATTTCATTTGGTTGGAAGGCGATCTCTATTATTGTCGCTGCTTACGTTTAGGCAATGATGTAATATAAAAAACCGGCCAAGTGCGAGTCGGACTCGCGCACGAAGGGTTCCGTACCATTATATATAATAATAAGTTACAATAGAATTTGTACGAAACTATTACTTCTTGAAGTACATTTTATAAGTTGGTCGACTATTACTCGTAAACGTGTAAAGCCTACTTAGCTGTGATAGTTTTCCTTTTAACTTCGTTATATTTACTACTACCATGATTTTTTTCACATATCCCAAAACAACCATTTAGCTAGCAGGGGGTGGGGACACTGGAGTCTAACAAAAATTAGCACTTTAAGGCTTAATATTTCACAAACGGATCGTTTAATCGAAAAATTGTTTTCACAAACCCCCAATATTTTTTAAAGACCTATCCAACGACACCCCACACTATGGGGTAGACGATAATAAAAAAAATCATCCCCATTTTACATGTAGGGGAGGTACCCTAAAAAAAATGTTTTTCAAGATTTTATTTTACCACTTTGTCGGCATGACTAATATGTATATTCATGCCAAGTTACAGCTTTCTAGTACCAAGAGCCTCTGAGCTAAGCTGCGGACGGACGGACGGACGGACGGACGGACGGACGGACGGACATAGCGAAACTATAAGGGTTCCGTTTTTGCCATTCTGGCTCCGGAACCCTAAAAAGAGCTAGATAAGTTGTCTATACGAAAATCCCTGTTTAAAAATGGCCACCACATCTGACAGCTGAGACACGTTTATATACGTGTCCATTGATGACGCGAAACTGAGGCAAGTCCGTGCAATTGGCTCAGTTTTAGTGTGCCACTTTTGGAGCGCTTATTACCTATCTATCTCTTTTTTATGTTACATAATTGGTATTAGGCATTAAAGTCTTCATGATGATGAAGACACCACATTGTACATACACAGCTCATAAATGTACCTACTCGTAATATATGATGATATATTACGAGTACATTTATGAGCTAAGCTCTTTTTGGTGGGGTAATATCCAACTTATTCTTCAGTATAGTGCGGATGTTTTTCTAGACCGGATCTTATCTTCAGACCAACTGATCCAACAAAACAATTGTTTAGTCACAATAGCCACGTGCCAAACGCATCGAAATGAAGAGACCAGCAGGTTGATCACGTAATGCATTGTACGCGCGTCAGGTGGATCTAAATGTCACTTTTTATATGGAAAAATGACGGTTAAACTGTCCTAACGCGCGCTCGGAACGTTACGTGACTACCCCTCAGGTTTAATAAATACATTACTCGAATAGCGACTCTATTGTTAAAGTACTTAGTATATTGTACTAAATACAAAATGGTCGACATTGTTAAGTAGTATTTTTTATTGTGAGCCTCATTTCCGATAAAGCCGCCTTTTGGTTGAAAAAGTGTTGGTATTTACTACGTTAATTTTACAGTTGCAATTAGCGGATACACTTAACAATGAAAGACAATCGCTTTGTTAATTAGGCGCAAAGATAAGTGATTTCGGCGTAGAAAGAGTAACCGCACTATACCTACGTCTCGCCTGTCACACCGCAGTTTGTCTCGCTCCGTGATATCTGAATAAGAGTCCTACCAGATCTCTATCTTCGTTCTTCTGTTAGTGCTAATCTGCCACTGCTGCCTGAAATTTCAGCCAGAGGTTTTGCTTATTCAAATGTTGGGAATTACTCGAAATGTCACACAATTTCAAGTTAATAAATTCATAGATTTATGTGGCTTTTCAGAATTAGGGTTGATGATGTCCAATATTATGCTGCACATTACTTTTTGGTTTGTACGAGTATTTTATGACTTATATAACTGTGAAGTGAAGTTGTTTTTGTGTCGTTTGATTCGCTATTGGTATTTTGTGGTAAATGTGTGTGTGCAGTATAAAAACCCTATTGCAAAAAAAAAGGTCGTACTTATTAGTCAAACGAACTTATTAATTGCAATAGAGTTATAATTAAGTATAATAATAATAATGCGGGGACCATCACCGGGTGTATCATGTTGTGCGCTCGGAGATGGTATCTGCCATGTGTATCCCTCGCTATACGAGTATATTATATTTGTTTAAGGGGCCTCTGCGCTGTTGGCTTCGGCCCCACGCATGCCTTCCAAAAGTCCGGGACCCCATGGTCCTGAGATATGGAAAAAACATACATACAGTTGACAGTGTTGACTTGTAAAATGTAAACTAAATGTGAAATGGGTTCCTGGATCTCTGTTTCCTCCAATTCAATATCTCATTTTTTTCCAGACGATGACAACCCTGTGTACAATGAAGCGAATCACCTGGCGACCCTGCCTGAGGAGGAAGCGGCCGTGGCCATGATGGGGCTGCCTCGGGCTGGCGAGATCACCAGGGCGCAGCTGAGGGTTAAGGAGAGCAAGGAATTTAAGGTAATACGGAATGGGTAGTCGAATTTAAATAAAAGGAAAAAAATAATTTTGTATTAAGCGTTACTGCTTAATACAAAATTAATTTATGAGTGGTAAAAATTGCGCAATTGGCAGGCCATATCTGTCGCAGGGACGATGACCGATGGAGCTAGTGAGTGTTGCCTTGGAAAGAAAGTAGTACTAGTTGCTAAAACTTAGCTCTAAAGAACAAAAAGGTCACTGCGATTGTCATGACCATCGTTTTAAAACTGACGACATATGCTGGACATGGCAATATGCCTAATCATGCCTTCACTATATCGCATTATTTACGTGCACGGGCGCGAGAGTGACTTGCAAATCCAAACCTTGAAGCCCCGTTGTCATGAGAAACAGTCCGCATGAGTTGTAAGTATAATGGTAGGTGTCAAGATCTTTTGGACTGAAACGTTTCTGTCAAAAATTTCATTTTTGGTATAAGCTTTTATTGGCGACTGTACTTTTCTGTATACCATCATCGACTGCTCATTGAGACGAGCCCAAACTTGATTGGGTTATGTGGTTTTATTACGGAGTTCCTATGGCCAGCTTCTGTCTCCATCATCAGATCAGCTCGATGGTACCATAATATTGAATTGTCATCCAAGCTTATACCCAAAATTGCAGCTCAATCGGTCACCGGGAAGTGGGTCAAATTTAACTTGCAAGATTTGACGGACAACTTACATACATACTTTTATACTTACATACGAACAAGTCAAGTTAATAATATAAAGCTTGTAATAAAGTTGCATTATATCACATGGAAAGTACTAGTATCTAATAATTTTTATTCACTAGTAAAACTATGTTTTTTATCGACAAACACTTATAACACTCAAGGCTTGAGAGATTCGAGCTCAACTTATGAAAATAAAGCATTTTACGACGCAATCACACCAAGAGAGTTATCCGATAGTGCTACCATCGATCCGGAGCGACATCGGAAACTGCTCTGCGTCTAGTGCCAATAATTGGGCTCTTAGTGCTTTGGGTTTCGAAAGTTAGCTGCCGACGTTATTAGGAAGGGATGTGAACTAATATTCTCCGTTTTTCAAAAATTACTTTGTGGAGTGTAACTGGCATGAACAGTAATTAACAATTTTGTTACTTCATGAAATGAGGACGTCATCATTAAATACAGCCTTACCTCATCTAGTAAATCTAATGATTCTCTGATAGGGAAACCACGCTTTTCTATCAATGTTTTAAGTTATCATCTTGCATCAGTTGTTTGGCTTTGCGTACTGATAATAACCTCGATAGTAACTCAATAAAAAAACATACATTTTTAGTAGGAAAAAAACATTGTGCAAGAAATTAATTAGTCATGTCCTTGTAATAATTTCATCATCAAATTGACATAAAATGCTTCCGATGGCCGATCACTGGATATCAGGACTTGGTGGCAGGTTTAAAAGGGCAGGCCTACCTTTAAAATACCACAAAAGGACCTACGTCAATCTTGTGGCATGGTTACATAATGCCGCCATCGAATAGGCATTCCCCTGGCGTTGGGCAACAGCGGCGTTAATGAAAATAGAGCGCCGAAGATGCAGAATTTAAATGGGTTTCTGACGGGAAACCGGCCACTGTAATGTGGTACTGAAGGCAAATGGGGTAACCGTCGTACAAATGATGTTGACTAAGAAAGAAGCGTCTAGTCCGACAAGAGCAAAACTTTAAATGCTAGCTTCTGCCCGCGACTCCGTCCGTGTGGAACTCGTTTATATCGCAACTCCATATAAACTTCCACCCCCCATTTTAGGGAAGTGGGAGGTTAGAAAGAGACAAAAAGTAGCCTATGTCACTCTCCATCCCTTCAACTATCTGCACTTGAAAAATCACGTCAATTCGTCGCTCCGTTTTGCCGTGAAAGACGGACAAACAAACACACACACTTTCCCATTTATAATATTAGTATGGATTATGATGATGAGACATACACATCTGTCTTATAATTTTGGACACGTGGTTCTGTAGAACCAGGTGTACCTACTGAAAATCTCAGTACACTTAGTAAATAAGCAAAGTTTTGTCCACTCAAACATTATTCATTATCATCGATGAAATGGAATCCATATTGTAAATTCCGAACGCAGTGAAGCGATAAAGCGATAAATATGACCAAGGCTGACCGTTAAGACCTCGTTTGTATGGGGCGCGCATTCGACCTTCCTCGAACAGACGGATATTGATAAAATTTAAATTCTGCCCGAGTTCTGATGAGCCGTGGAGCATATTGGAAATTTATAACAAAACAAGAAGTAAAAATAAGAATGAAAATTATTCTATCGGACTCGAGATACTATACTCGTACGTCAAGGGGTCATAATGTGACATACCTATGTTACGCATTCTATAATTCGGTAGGGGGTGAATTGGGAATTATCGCGTGCTTTGACACGCCGTTCTGAATAGATTAAGAAACAATAAGGTCTGATTTTCAGATATATGATTCTTGACTATAAAATATGATTGTTTATCTGATTTAATCTATACATGATTACCTAAAATTTTTCTATAGAAAAAAAAAACGTTGGCTCTTTATTTTCCTTTCTTTACTCAGCCTACTCAACAATACATTATTTTACAACAGAATCAGGTTAATACTATAGTATTTTATCTCATCTAAGATCTCCTTTAATGTAATATAAATAAAACTTCACTAAGTTAGGTATATATCGAAATTTGTCCAAAAAAGCCATTCCCGAAGTGTTGCACCTCTTTTTCTCGTGCGCGGAAGGCATAACCGTGTCTCTGCCAAGGGGGCGTGGTCGAATAAAATCAAGGCATCCCCTTAAACTAGTTTTCTGAAAAATATTATTTAGCTCCTGTGGCAAATTCCATGGCACTTGTGGGACTTATCTCTGCATTTTCTGAACTTTTAGTGTTCTTGAAACGGGATTTCTAAAATACGCTGCCCTGAATCACTCCCTCTACGCTAGTGGATGCTGGAAGGGAAGTAAAGAGCGGTGTTGAACTCAGCTTCAACATGGTTGCACCTGGTATTAAGATATTTCGAATATATAGCTGGATTAAAATAACAACACTGGGTATTTGAAGTGGTGAATTTTGAAAAAGGCTTCTTTATTTCTAGTTTTTTTTTCACTCTTAATTTGTCAGTGTTCAGGAGGCTGTACAAAGTCTTTGACCATCTTCTTGTATTTCTTCATGACCAGAATCGTTGGCACTGCCTTGCGTTAATGGGCTTGAACTATGGACTTTAGTTAGTTTTTGTCAAATTAAGGTAAGGTTCCGTGAAAAGATGAAGGTTTTTTTTAAATAACCAACAGCTAATCTATTTAAAGCGATGTTTCATTAAATTTATAATATCATGACAGGTACACAGAAAAGCGTGACTTTAATACGCATCACACAAATAAATGCCCTTGCCGGGGTTTAAACCAGTGCCACCGGTTTCGTAGGCAGGGACTAGGCTAAATGTGTCTTTAAAGAGAACCTTTATAATTGCAATAGCACTAGCAAGCTAGCAAGTATTAAGGTACGCCCACACCGCTGCTCAAAATACGCTAACGCACCGTAAACGCAGCAAAATGTATGAAGAATACGTGACGTATTCGACACATCAACGCGTATACGCAGCGTTACGCACCGGTGTGGTCGCTCCCTTAAATGCCATTAACGATACGATGAAGGTCAAAACTGTACTTTTAAAATAAGTTAGCGCGGACACGGCCTTTATATGTATATCCAAACGGATGGAAGGGCAGCGTGACGCGACAACGTACTATCCGAAAGAAACGATCATGAATGTCCAAATTCAACATTGGAACACACGGTGGTAACCCAATTGGAACGTCGTGAAAGCATCAACTGACCGATCAGGCCACGACCAAGTGAAAACTATGTGGCGTACGCGTGAATGTGGTCTCAATATAATTTACATCCATTTGTCTTATAGATAACGGCGCGGCGAAGTGCGTCGGTGAATACCCACCTTAATAAAGCGCCGTTACTTGACTGATTACACAAATCACGCGACTCACTTATAATAAACTATATAAAGGCATTTACCACCCTTGCTACGGACACGCGGACAATCATCACACGATATTGATCCTAATTCTTCGGAAATACGGGTGAAAGCTGTGTGCATGTATTTGTTAAGGTTGCTTACATCGTTAGGCACAGGCTTCCACTTAGGCCGATCCTTGGAAAAGTCTGCCATTCAGCTTATTACAGATTGACGGGCGGAAATGTGTTACTAAGGAGTTGTTGTTACCAGGGAAACGCTCATTTATATACGTGTGTACGTTATGTTAAATCTTTCGTAATAAATTATAATATACATAACATTCTCATTTTAACGGAAAAATCCGTCTACGATTCATCGTTTATTTAGGATATCAAAGAGAAATGTACTTATTTCGATCAAGAGGAAACACAAGGGTCGTTTTTCCATAGAAACGTAATCGGGCCATTGTTAGATTTAGGTTCGCGTCTTTTCGGTGGACATTGCCAAAGTTAAGGGCTTTAAAGCCAAATTTTTGGTTGAACTCTGAATCCGCATAAACGGCGTCGCCTCTTCTATAATTATATGCGACAAAAAATATTATATATAAACATAAGCCCATAACTATTTCCCACTGAAAAGACGATTTTTGTTTTACTGAGTGACAATGACCCAGTCCCCTGTTTTCTCCCTGGATAATGGCAGTAGAGCAATATTTTTTTTTCCATAAATCTATGGCTACTATGAACATGTTCCTATGTTTTCTTTTTTTTCCATAAATTTATTCTCAAAAGACATAAACCTTCAAAAACCTAAGAAAAATGCCAGATTTTCCGCAGTGTTCAAACATCCAGAAAACAATTTTGACTAGATTATTTAAAAAAAGGACATAGGAAAACGGCCCAAGCCTTTCTTTGATTTTTAATAAAAAATAGTTAAATAGGTCAAGTTTTGGAGAACGTTGATTTTATGTACTTTTAATTGGTATTTTCGGTCCAAGCTTGAGGTTGGCGCGACAGCAATACATTCTACAAATACCTAATTCTCAATCTTGCCCTTAGTGTTTCCTTTAAGTGCTTTACAAACATAGCAATCCTATATTTCTTGCTTTTCAAATCTGTGTTCCTTGAAATATATGACGAGGAACGCTTAATTTTTCTAATCTTATATGGTATAAGGGTATAGGTTCTGTAATTTTTGCACTATAACGGATTCTTTGGTCTCTAAACTATGATCTCCTCCCCCTAAGTCGGTCGAGGAATGTCGCCTGCATTTTTTAATATCCGCTCTCCACTCTTCCCTGACGGTTGCCCATGGAGAGAGGTATTTCCAGGAATAAATTAATTGCCTATGAGATTTTTTTAGATTTTTTTATTTTCAATGATTAAATAATATATACTAAACCCCCTTATTCATAAAACTTAAAATTCCTCTGCTAAATAATAATGTGCTTTGTCCCTTCCTTACGAACACAGATGTCAAAGTGACAGATAAGGACAAACGAATTTTGACGCCATTTTAGTTTAATCAGGCTTGTAGGACGTTTATGAATACGGACGTAAGTGTATAATTCTAATTGATATGTAAATTAATTTTACAAATAAAAGAGTATGATTATGAGTATGAATATCTAGCTGGTCAGATATCTGATCGCACGTAAAATAATAATAATAGCTTTATTTGTTAAAAGCAGGTGATGTTAAAAACCGGTGTTACAGGCATTGTCTTATTTAAAGTACTCCACTTTTTGTCATAGACATTCAAAAATCTAGCCTATTTCAGCGTATTAAGTAAAGTTATACCATCGCGTTGCACTTATTTCTCTAGGTCTCATGCCATATTTTCCATCACCACAAGTTTCCCAAAATTACTAGAAACTATAGCTACATTAACGCTTTTGTTATTTTGTTGCAGAACACGGTGGATAAGCTGGTACAAAGGGCAAACGCATCAATAATCATAGGCACCTCTTCTTGGAAGGAGCAGTTCTCTGAGGCGCTCACTGTCAGCTCAGGTAAGATTTCTTTTCTAATATATACAAATCTGTAACTTAAATGTGTTATGTCCCTTTCCCCAAACACAAATGTGAAAGTAACAGAAAAAGACAAACGTCTTAAAGCCAAACCTCTGTTAACTAAAACGTGTATTGTCCCTTTCGCACCAACACAAATTTTTACGTTACGTTAAAATAAACTTTTAGGGATTTCACTTGCTTCTGAATTTTTTGTTTACTAGCTTCCGCTCGCGACTTCGTCTGCGTGGACCCGGGATAAAAACTATTCTATATTTTAATCCAGGCTATAAACTATCTTCGTGCCAAATTTCATCCAAATCGGTTAAACCGTTTAAGCGTGATTGAGTAACAAACATCCAAACATCTAAACTTTCGCATTTATAATATTAGTAGGATTAATTGAAGTTATGTCAGTGTACAGTCGATGTCAAACATGTTTACATTTACCGCCTTATTGCAATGGAATAACATATCTTTGAAGTCGACTGTACTTTGCTTCTTATAGAACAATGAACACAACGTGAAGTCGTGAACATAAAAGAAACAGTAAATAAAAATATGGAATAGCAGTAGCTTGAGAATATCAACATCAGACTAAATACAACATTAAACTTTTCTTAAAACCACCATTAGGCAGAAGCTTTTAACCTAAAAAGTCACGAAAGTTGTAGGCGCGAGGTTCGTTATAAAAGTTTCCAGTTAGTCTACAAACGTAAATTTGTTTCGAATGTTCGAGAATATTTCTGCGGCGCTACTTTACCTGGAGTGAGATATCTTTTCAAACAAGTTTTTACGTTATTTTCTTGAGAAAGTTTTTTGTTATTCGCTGTTTTCCTATGGGTTGATATAAATAGATATGTCACAGCAGTGTTACTGCAGTTGCGATTCGCTTCCAACTTAAAGTTTATTGTAATATTATTTATTTCTTTTAGTTAATTTAAGGTACATACTAAAATACAAAATTAAAAAACTAAACAGTAGCCAATAACTGATGTCCACAAAAATACCATTAATAAGCCAACTTAAGTGGTAAATGATACATCTAAAACCGAGTAGAAAAAGAAGCATTTATTCACATTGAAGGTCTTGGTATTATTTATAGGGTAGGTACCAATATTGTAAAGAGGAAAAGTCAGCTTTGTATGTAGAGGTTGGAACTATTTAACCGATTTCAAAAAATATTTTATCCGTTAGTACTGTCTCACCGGATGGATATAAGACTGACTATAGTTTGCTGTCTAACAAAGCTTTGTCGGTTATGCTTTTCTTACCAGGTCTTTAATATTTTTTCCTATTTCAGGTTCGGATGATCCTGACGAGCCACCGTCAGTGTCAGACTACTTTCTTCACATAGTTACGCTGTTCTGGAAGATCATTTTTGCTCTCATTCCACCCACAGGTAATCATATCATTCACAGTATATCCCATGTTCAGTCGAATATAATCAAGAGGTTTGCAACTTTTTAAATTTTGTTTCATTGCCGTATCGGTCTTCAATAATCCTCATAAGTGATGAGCCTTTTATTTTGGGACCTACTTATGATCAATTGTTCACCTTCCTATAAATGTTCTACATTGTACCATTCTGTAGGGAAAATAATATTAGTGGTTTTTTCCCCTGATTGCTTACAAGATCCTACGAAACTGTGTAGGTATATCATTTTGTTTTGAATTGAAAACGCAGGAAATTGGTGTATAAAAGAAAAAATGCTGCAACTTTACAAGCAAACGGCAATTTACTAATTTAATTTGCAGAATCCTTACAAGTGACCTTACAGGTACCTTTTCATCATCATCATCATCATCATCATCATATCAGTTAAAGACGTCCACTGCTGGACATAGGCCTCCCCCAAAGAGTGCCAAAGCGACCGGTACCTTATCATACTTAGAAGTAATTTCGCAAGATTCATTAATTTTATTCCATAATTACGAACTCCAAACCTTATCAAATAACCATAAACAAATAATTACAAACATGACTTTATTGCGTGTAAGATGAAATTCATAATGATTTGACAGCGCCAAGGGACATATGGTAAAGAAATACGAGTGAGCTAATTCGTGTTCGACTAATAATTTGTCCCTTGACAAAAACGTTGTGGTTTAAATTAGACGGTAATCAGAGCTTTGCGTCCCAAGGGCGCTATAAATGTGTTGAGGTTGCAAGGATCGTTTTTAACTGTGGGAATTTCTGCCCTTTTGTGGTTTCGTTCCCGTTAATTTACGCTGAATGCTCTTAATGTACTTCGGGTTTTTATGAGATATAGTAAGTAAAATCAATTAGTTTAAAATTATAAACATTGACAAAATCAATCGACTATGTCATTCTGATGTTTAAAGCAGACTCAAAAGTGAGGACGCCTTTATGGCATGTCAGGTACGTCACAGTTTGAAGCTCGAATCGGGCCCCGAAGACCCTTAATGACGCTTCTGACTCTCCTGTTAAGAAGCTGAAATATTACGTACCATTTGGGATCTCAACTAACTCTCTGTTTCGATGAACCTCGAACCATTTAGGAAAGGCTTATAACCAGTAGTGGACGACTACAGGCTGAGGATAATGATTAATGATGATGAAACTTAGACAAGGAGTCCGTCCAGAACTTAAATAGGATGATTAAATCCTCAGATTTGGTGAGGTAGAACACAGCGAAATGTCATCCCGCTCGAATTTGGAGCAGCCCATCTGGGGAAGTACCTCCGCCTTGCAGAATACCACAGCCATAATAACACTACTACTTGCTCTATAGTTCCTGGAGGTGAGCAAGGTCGCCAGAGCTCCCGAGGATGCGTTGTGTTGAGAGCGAGGGAATTTGTTTCTTCAGCTGTCAGGTTCAGGTTGGCAACGCCCTTGTTACTCCTTTGGAGTGGCATGCGTCTATAGGCTGCGGTGTCCGCTTACCATCAGGCGGGTCATACGCTTGTTTGCCACCGTCGTAGTATAAAAAAAAAAAATTTTGGATCGACAGCCGATTCGGTAATCACTTCTGTAACCGGATTTCGTGTTTCTCAACCAGATATTGGCGGGGGCTACTTGTGCTTCGTGATCTCCATCATCTGCATCGGTTTGGTCACCGCTGTTATTGGAGATGTGGCCTCACACTTCGGATGCACTCTCGGCATCAAGGACTCTGTCACGGCTATAGTCTTTGTGGCCCTAGGGACCAGTATACCGGGTAAATATTCTAAGACTTTCTATCATCTGTATTGCTTCGGTCACCGCCATCATAGGAACCGTGGCCTGACACTACAACTACCCTTTCGGCACCTATGACTCTGTTACGGCCATAGTCTCTCTGGCCCTAGAGACCAGTATACCGGGTAAGTATTCTAAGAAATCATGGCTTGACTTTTCAACAGCACTTTCGGCAGCAAGGACTATGTCACGGCTATAGGCTTTGTGGTCCTAGGGACCAGTATACCGGGTAAATATTCTAAGACTTTCTATCATCTGTATTGCTTCGGTCACCGCCATCATAGGAACCGTGGCCTGACACTACAACTACACTTTCGGCACCTATGACTCTGTTACGGCCATCGTCTCTCTGGCCCTAGAGACCAGTATACCGGGTAAGTATTCTAAGAAATCATGGCTTGACTTTTCAACAGCACTTTCGGCAGCAAGGACTATGTCACGGCTATAGGCTTTGTGGCCCTAGGGACCAGTATACCGGATAAGTATTCTAAGACTTTCTATCATCTGTATTGCTTCGGTCACCGCCAACATAGGAAACATGGCCTGACACTTCAACTGCACTTTCGGCAGCAAAGACTCTGTCACGGCTATAGTCTTTGTGGCCCTAGGGACCAGTATACCGGGTAAGTATTCTAAGACTTTCTATCATCTGTATTGCTTCGGTCACCGCCATCATAGGAACCGTGGCCTGACACTACAATTACACTTTCGGCACCTATGACTCTGTTACGGCCATTGTCTTTCTGGCCCTAGATACCAGTATACCGGGTAAGTATTCTAAGAAATCATGGCTTGACACTTCAACAGCACTTTTGGCATCGAGGACTCTGTTATGGCTATAGTCTTTGTGGCCCTAGGGAGCAGTATACCGGGTAAGTATATTGATGACTTTCTATTATCTGTATTGCTTTGTTCACCGCCATTATAGGAAACATGGCCTGAGACTTTAACTGCACTTGCGGCATTAAGTACTCTGTTAAGGCCATAGTATTTGTGGTCGTAGGGACCAGTATTATATACCGGATAATACTCTGTGTCATCGTATGAATCTGATAAACTTGTAAATAAATACTGTAGAATCTATCAACACATATTTATTTAAAGGTTCACCAACAGTTATTATTACTACTTATAAATAGTGTATTCTGCTTAATGTGTAACTACTAAAAGGTAAACGCAGCATGTCAATATGAACATGGACTTAATTTAAAAAAGCAATGTACGTTAGTTTAACTAAATAAACTAATTTCTAATCTTGGAGTGTCATTTTTTTGAGGTGTACAATAAAGTGTATTTGTTGTATTGTCAAGAAAAAGCCTTAGAAATTAAAATTCAATCACACTGACCTGCGCAGAATAATTTTAAAATAGTTACATAAGGAGGAATCAGGGAAATCGAGAGGAAGGAGGGAGGGGGAATCTCATTTGAGTACGCAGATAAATTAAAATTAGTGGTGGTAATGGACGACCTTTTAATAATTACGGTAAGGAATTTTGCCCGTGGGGGAGGATTCCATTCCATGGAAAAAGGAAACGAATATTAAGCTGATAATAAAACCTGTCCAGACATTCGTTTCAATCTAGCAAGGTAAAGAAACTCCTATTGCAGCAACCTTAGCAAGGTAAAGAAACTCCTATTGCAGCAACCTTAGCAAGGTAAAGAAACTCCTATTGCAGCAACCTTAGCAAGGTAAAGAAACTCCTATTGCAGCAACCTTAGCAAGGTAAAGAAACTCCTATTGCAGCAACCTTAGCAAGGTAAAGAAACTCCTATTGCAGCAACCTTAGCAAGGTAAAGAAACTCCTATTGCAGCAACCTTAGCAAGGTAAAGAAACTCCTATTGCAGCAACCTTAGCAAGGTAAAGAAACTCCTATTGCAGCAATCTAAAAGTACGTACACGAATCAGAAATGCACAATGTCAGTGTGTTTTCAGTTCTTTGTCGTTTCGTAACTCTCAGTGTCGTGAGAGTGACAGATGCTGATGCAATATGTACTCGGTATGCATGTATAGTTTATCTCGTGCAAACACTATATTTATTGAGTAATTTGCTCAATTGTGGTATAGTAGGAAGAGCCCAACCTAGTTGGTCGCAGGGGATATATATATGGCGTGAATCGATAATAACTCTGAAGGTAAAATAATCACAATTAGCACTTCTTCTTTTTGTTTAAATGGCCCCAGGGACCATTTGTCCAAGTACGAGTAAGTGGTTAAAACGTGACTTCTCAACTTACATCGTGGTTCGTGCTAACTATCAGGGAGATAGGGCTTTTAGCTCTTTGAGACTATCTTAAACAGCGTAGCGAGGTTCTCAAATAGCTGAAACGTGCAGAGAAAACGGCTATGATGTCATAATATGAATAATTACACAGTTCAACTTCAGGATGAGTGTTTTCGTGATTCAAGCGACACCGCCGCGAAAACACTCACCCTGAAGAATAACTCCCGAAGAGTTAGAAACCATGAACCATGTAATTATTAGCATTATTTCAACATCTCTCACGAAAGTTTAAATTCGGCTATGGTGTCCTTATATGACTTAAAGTAGAAAGGACTTAAGGTACTTTAAAAAATCACCTCAGTTATAAATCATACAATTATTTATAAACGTATTTTGGGCACTATGTAGGTACGTTCCATCGTCTATAGTGACTTTGATAATTTCTGACGTCATATCCTCGTTTCTTAAATAGCTGTGCCATTATCAAACTGCCGATTGAACCAGCTAGATAACAGAAAAAAAACTGTTTTTAACTTTATTGACACTTTTAAGTGTAAAGATCAACCAGTTTTCGGGAAATAAACCATATAGTACACCACCTTTATGACCCTGAGAAGTGTGTACGTACACATGCTGAAACATTCTCGAAAATGAAAAGATTGTCAAATCTTGTGCTCCTAAATACCAAGCGAACTAGGCGTGTAAATGAAATCTAACCCCTCCCTAATTCTCCAGACACGTTCGCGAGCAAAGTGGCCGCCATCCAAGACAAGTACGCCGACGCGTCGGTCGGCAACGTGACCGGCTCCAACGCGGTCAACGTGTTCCTGGGAATCGGCGTGGCGTGGACAGTCGCCGCCATCGTGCATTGGAGCAAAGGCGAGAAGTTCCTCGTGGATCCGGGGAAGTAAGTTCTTGATATCGTTATAGTAGAGATGCAAGTTTACTCTCCATGCAAACGTAGCTTGGTTCTCATTTTAAAACGGCATGCTGGAATAACATTTAACTTTTTATACACAAAAGGATTCATTTCTAAGTCAGGAACTCTTTATTGTTGCTATAAATTATAATAGATATGTTATATAATAAAAAAATAAGCGATTAGAGACTTCTACTCGCTCTGTTTTTTAACCGACTTCAAAAAAAAGGAGGAGGTTCTCAATTCGGTTGTATTTTTTTCAATTTTTTTATTATATTTTTTTTCAATGTTTGTTACCTCAGAACTCCGTCATTGATGAGCCGATTCGTAAATTTTCTTGCTTCCAGGTGGGTCCCATTTTTTTCAAAAAATCGGTTGGATGATGGGATCTATGAGGAATTGAGGGAACTCCTCAATTATATTAGGCACGCGTGTAGTGATTTTGGTATTTTCTATTACTCGTGTATTTACACCCGGAAATCATAAATTTGGTGGAGTGGAATTGATGATGGAGACCACAGATGACTTATGGAATTCCTTAATTATGTACTTAAAAGTACAAAAGTATCCGCAAATATTATCGGGTCACATACCATACAGCGATTGGGTTTTTTTCTCTAATAATCAACGCATTTGCTCTCGGAAATCAGTTCATGTGGTAAATTGGAAAAGAAATGTGGAAATGTTCTCGTGGCTTGGCGGAGTACTAAATTGAAGTCGGTTAAAACTTTGTTTTTAAAGTAAATTATTTCTCTATATATTCTTTAGTAAAAGAAACTAGTTTTCGACCTATTTAGATATGGCGGATGCCTTTGTGCATACTACGATTCCCGTTAATGTATTATGTTGTTTTAAAATAAGAACTAAACTACCTTTGTATGGAGAGTCGCGCGTCCTGGCGATTTAAGAATCGCCAACCGGACTTTAATTCAGAACCTCAAAGCCCCTCCACCCTTTTATCCCATTTATTAAAGGTTGAAATACCTACGCCTAAAATGTATATTTTATCAATAATATAGATCTGCGAGTTCAGTTCTTGCGGCATTACTATTAATATAATCAATAATATAAGCCCAAAATTTCCCAAAGTCGAAGAAGCGGAGCATACGAAGTAACTATTAATAATTTGGGGTTCTAACCAATTAACCTTTATAATAGAAAATCCATTGAAGCTGATACACATTGACGTCATTATCATTAAATCATAAAGTACTAGCTTCTGCCCGCGACTCCGTCCGCGTGGAAATCGTTTATATCGCAGCTCCATACAAACCTCAACCCCCCATTTCATCCCCTTAGGGGGTGATTTCCAGGATGAAAACTATCCTATGTCCTTCCCCGGGATTCAAACTATCTCCATACCAAATTTCATCGCAATCGGTTCAGCGGTTTAGGCGTGAAGAGGTAACAGACAGACACACTTTCGCATTTATAATATTAGTATGGAAAGTATGGATAGTATGGATTGGTAGTGCGGCGCTCCTCAGTCGATCACTGGCATACTCGACATTGCAGGGGCACTGCCGTGCCCCAAGACCACAACATCATTAGTTTCTCATTCCGTATTCTTTTTCGCAGCCTCGCCTTCAGCGTCACCATGTACTGCTCTGAAGCATGCCTCGCGGTGCTCGTCCTGGTGCTCAGGAGACGGAAGTCCATCGGCGGCGAGCTAGGCGGCCCGCGCGGCATCAAAATATGCACATCCATTTTCTTATTCTCCCTCTGGCTCGTTTATCTCACCATGTCCAGCTTGGAAGCTTATGACGTCATACCAGGTTTTTAAATTTAGTTAAGACAACATCAGTGACAGTATATTCTTCTCTCTCTAACTCATCTTACTTACTATGTCCAGCTTGAAAGCGTTTGACGTCATAACTGATGTTTAATTTAAGTGAGAATGGCATGGGAACTGTTGCTGGCTGATTTGAGTTGTGAAGACAATACTAGTGTCAGTATCTTCTTCTTTCTCATCGTGTCCAGTTTTGACGCTTATGACGTCATACCAGGTTCTTAATTTAAGCGTGTAAACGCTTCCTGGCTGACTTGAGTTGTGAAGACGCACTAGTAATAGTATCTTCTTCTCTCTCTGGCTCATATATCTTACCATGTCTAGTTTGACAACTTATGACGTCATACCAGGTTTATAATTTAAGTAGTATTAGCATGGGAACTGTTCCTGGCTGATTTAAGTTGTGAACTACTACTACTATTATCAAATGTTTTCGGTGCGCGGCGCCATAAAATGTGGGAACGGAACTCTTCTGCGCTCTCTATTATTGAACTTATCTTCTCGTATGATTGCTGTGAAAGAGAGTGCAAAAAAAGTTTCCGTTCTCACATTCTAAAGTCCCTCGCGCCGCGAGGATTTGATAATAGTATAGTGACTATTTAACTAGCTTATTTTATTACTCTGCAGAAAATCTCTCTAAATTCTAATTTATTTTAACTCCTATTTCTTACTGCCTCTGATTAAGATGCTACATAAAATAAAAATGAGTTTAATGCCGTGAAGCTACCTTTTTGAGAATTTTTGAAATGATTACTAAAGATCTAGATTACAACCATTATTTACTTCTGAAAGATGATGTGATCTAAATATAGCAAAGTTCATTTAATTATTATTAAAGGTTGATCAAATTTAAAGTCTTTGGCATCTCTCATATGATGTTCCTATTTTTGGCCGCAAAATGCATAATAATAAGTACGTGTTAACAATCTTGAGTGAATTCAAGCAGTAATAAATTAGGTAGGTATGTAAAATCTAACATGGCAAATAATAAACTTCTATATATTTTATTTTACTATAACAATATGGAAAGTTGACAATATTTGACCTCAAAATATTGGCTCTTATTGGCGCATAACGATTAATATTTAACACTGTAATAAAAACTCTTGAATTTGTCATAACTTTTATCCTTCCTAAACATTTCCCTCTATTTCATATTTCTCTATAGGTCGCGTAATCGAGCCTAGCAGGCTAAAGTTAGGTAGAATACAATGTAATTAATTACAAATCCATACATAATTATAAACAAAATTAGTCACTGTAGGTATGTCTTACTTTTTGAATTAGTCGTATTGCCGTTTAATAATTGTTACTTAATAAACTTTATTTCATACTGTTATAATTTTTATGAAAATGTATAATGAACTGTACATTTGTACAATATAGGTTCATTGCTTAAATTATGAAAACGAATTTTGTGTTTATCATTATAACAGTGAGTGATAATAACTTCCCAGTTTCAGGCACCGTAGGTTACAAAATTACAAAAATAAAAAGAGTAATGTACCATAATGGAGAACATCAAATAAAATATGAAGTTCATTAATTATATTGCTAATTAATATACATTACGTATATTTATTTCCGTATGTTGTTTGTACCAAGCAAATACCTACTCTTATTAATCTTTGCTTGGAAATAAGTTAATAAACATAACATATATATTATCATACATACATTTTTCCTACATGTTTTTTAATTCAAAGACGACGTAAAATGGTTCACGAATCGAATAAATAAATAAAAAAGTAGTCCTAGTATGCCATAGAGACCAAGACCGCGTTAGATAACGTAATTACATTTTCGACTTAATAGAAACAAAAACCTTCACATTTATTAATATTCCAGGCAAGGATTTTTAAGTTTTTGTCCGGTACAAATAGTTTTACAAAAAACAAGGAGCCGCGACTTATTTTTTAGAGAGTTTATTGTAGATAAAGCCAACTCAGTATCATAACCTTTTTTTTAATTAGTTTTGTAAATAAATAATTATGTTCAAGTAACAAGTGTTCAATAGCTTACCGTGAAACATTATTATTGATTAAATATTGTGACTTTGAACTATATCATTCAAAATCACAATAATTAAGCAAATATCTAGAATAAATAGTCTGGAAAACACATAAGTTACAAATGTAATAGCATAATGCAATTGCTATTAATTTATTAGTTTTTAGATGCCTAGAGTCGAGATGTAAAATAGCCAAAGATATTATTAGATATGTACCCGTATGACATTCAAAAACATGTACCTACTTTAGAGCAAGGAATAAAAGAGTTAATCTCAAAATTTATAATGACCGGTTCAGTGTTGTTTTATTTTAAACTAGCTTCTGCCCGCGACTCCGTCCGCGTGGAACTCTTTTATATCGCGCAGCTCCATACAAACTTCAATCCCCCATTTCATCCCTTTAGGGGGTGATTTTCAGGATGAAAACTATCCTATGTCCTTCCCCGGGATTCAAACTATCTCCATACCAAATTTCATCGCAATCGGTTCAGCGGTTTAAGCGTGAAGAGGTAACAGACAGACAGACAGACAGACAGACAGACAGACACACTTTCGCATTTATAATATTAGTATGGATATGGATTATGAGTAGAATACGCAAAATTCAACAAGTATCTATTGGCACGTTTTGAGAAATACATTTTATGACAGTTAATCAACGGAGACAATTTTATAAATATTATCTGCGTTAACATTTTAAACGAAATAGTAACAGTTTGTTGTTAAATTCTTAAAGTTAATTACGCGTAGGTAAATGGTAGGTTACCATTAAAACACTATGTTGAAAATATGATTCAATAAAGAGTGAAGAACTCGGTTAATACCTTAGATATAATTTCCTTTAATTAATAAACTGCCATTTTAGTGATATAATTCTGAAATATTATGAGTTTAACTTGCCTTATGATTAGTTATGGTACTATTTAATAAGCTACTAATTTGCTTTTGATGACAGCAGCAGCACCATTATCTTTTCATTAAGGGCAATAATTTAAATGGCTTCGCTAACGCCTTATTTACACTGGCTTGTCGGTGATATAAAGCATAGTGCTATCGGACTTTAAGTTCATCTAACGCCTCAGTGTAAACCAGGCATGATAAAGATTTAATGTATTTGCACGCAATTGATAGGAAATACCTCGAAAGAATGAACCCTTTGCTAGTGAAGTATGAATTTGAATGACGTGTTTTGCTACTGTATATTTAAAAAAAAGTTAGTAAACATCGTACGAATGTTGTGTCAATGGTTCATTAAAGTAATTAAAAGTAGCATTTTCATATTTTACCACTTACGGTCATTTCAAATTAATCTACTCTTTCTGACTTAAAGAAACAAATTTCTACCTGGATTTGGACCAAATTAATTTCGAATTTAATTAAATTAGAAATTTTCGACGCTGCTCGCAGTGAACTTTTTAGATTTTCTAAATTTTCAATACTTAGAATGTGCTTCGGCATTTTATAGATTTTATAACATTCTAATTTGAAATGTAAGATTGTCAGAGATAATTGATACTTGAAAATTGTATCTCCATTGATTGAATAAACTTTCCCTAGAATTATATTTTATCCTTAGTGGAATCAAACTTCACTTGGCTTATTGTGATTCCAAATAACGATCCCATTTTCTTATTAAATACGTGACTACGGCTTGAAGGACGTCTTGCTACTATTAATAATTTGCATCATTATAATAAATTTCCATTTACATTTTACGTGGAATAACTATCGTTGACGACTTCGCATAAATAAAAATAATCTTTCATAATGTTTGCGGAACATTTCTTCTCATAATGAAATAAAAGATTATGCGCTAGGTGCTCACCTTCTATAAACTAAAAAAGCCTCGAACTCTAAATTATATTTGTTAGAACCTTAGAAAGATTCTAAGGAAATTGCTCAATAAAAATCGCGATTCAGGCTACTTACTTCTTTCATGTAGCCTACTAAATATATTTTGGTCTTTCTAAGCTCTAAATTAGGTTTATCGATTTGCTTTTACCACAAAATTTTATTTATATATCAATATTAGATTATTTACATCGGTTCTTCAGGCGCCGTAGGTTCATGGTCTTCTCTCCCTCTCACTGAGCATAAGCGTGAGCGAGATGGAAGTGCGTGCTTGGAAGCGCGGATATCATGGTTTTAATTTTAATTTTTTGGTCGTTTAAATAAATACAAAAGTAATCACTGAGTTCTCTCAAACATGATATTGCCGATTTTTAGAAGCAATTTTAATATTTTTAACTTTTGTGCATAATTTGTTACGAATATTTTAAGTATATTTTAGACCTATGTTCGTGATTTTTTTCTATCGAGCGAAAACTGCTTAATCATTTTTCGAATCACTGATCTCGCTGCAGAAAAGCCTCAAAATTACTATAAATATTTTTTTGAAACCATATTATTGTTTGTTTCAAAAACTCTGTTCGCTTATCTTCGCTGAACCTACGGCGCCTTCAATTAGGTTATTATCGCAAGTTAGCAAAACCAGAATGTGAACGGTGAAAAGTACTCTTTAAGTTTGAAATTTGTCTTTTTTTAATTAGTTCTAATATGATATGATGATGTGATCATAATCGAATCGATAAACCTTTCTATCTAATTGTCGTGAGTGTTTAGATATTGGATTCTTATAATGTTGTACGCAAAATTGACTGTAGATATAACGAACTGATAGTGTAAATAGGTGTCAAGTTAGTTCCGAATATGCATGATATGGCTTATTGGAAAAAACAATATATTACAAAAAACCTTAATTTTTTATCAGTATTTTTGGAATAATTTCATCAACCGTGATACGTATTTCAACATAACAAATTGTTTTGTTTGTAAAACCGTCCGTTCTAAGGCATGATATTTTTATATTTACTTACTGACCTTTAAGTATAAAGAAATTCTATATTTATTTATATCAAAACAAACTGTTTTACTCATATACAAATACAACGAATTATGTTCACCAATGAAAGCATGTAATTTAACTAAAAAAAATTAAGAGTATCAGTCGACTGCAAAAAAAAATTGGATACATCTCTTTTTAGTCCACTATACGTATATAACAAAATAAATTGGCGTGGTATGGCTCGATAAAGTATGTATATATTATTATCATTTATATATATTTTTTTATTGTTACACCCGTCAAACGGTTGATTGCAAATCTTTGCAAAATTAAAAAAATAATGTAGCGTTTTCTAAACGTATCATTTTGACATAATTTTGCAAATTATTGCTTAAGGTTAACCTGAATAAAGGCTTGATCATTTGCAAAAAACAAATAATTATGAAAAAAGAGAATCAATCAGCTTTATGTAGGATATTAAAAATGGGAGATATTGCCATGTATATTAAACTAATTGTAGTATAGTTATAATAATCGCCAGAAAATATGTGTTGTCGAAATCTTCTGAAAGATACTAATGAGTATTTCTATTATAAGGTAGATGTCTTAAATCTCTTTGAATCTATAGAAATATTGTATGGAGAGTTGCTATTACAAAAATATTTTAATGTTTTGAAGTATATTCTAAATGTTATGGTTATTCTTAGTGAGTAATCACAAACACATATTTAATATGTATTCTGTTAAATAAGTTCTTACCAAATTATTAAAATTTATTTAAAATTCTGTCGAATATATTTCAGGAATATATTTCAGTGACATCCATGGAAATAATTTTATTCCTAAATTTTTTATGTGGTCACGTTTTGGTTATAAACCTCAACATTCATCCTGCTATCTCTACCAAAAACAGAAGCATGTTAAAATTACGGATGACATAAAATGTTTGTCACGCTTGTAACAGCAATTCTCAAACAATGTTATGAGTGTATGTTTCTCCTGTTAGTATTAACTACTCGTACATACAATTATTTTAAATCTTGCGGTTCCTATATATACTCTACAATTTCTGGCCTATGCTTTGAATTATTTACGTATTAAGTTTATTTTAACATATTAAACTTGTTTACTCGTCAATAACTCTATGTATTATTTATTATAACAGTGTAGTGATTAAATATTATTTTGAGAAACAGTGTCACCGTTTTTTAGTAAAAAATGTTTACATTTAAGTATATTTTATTGTAACACCAGATATAGTACCATAAACTGTTGGTGAGTAGGTGCCTGTCCTAATTATACTTACAAATTTGAAAAAAAAAAAAAACAATGGTTGGAGCAAATCTGTAACCTTCGCATAATCGAAGTCTCTGTCATTCTGATTTAGAAAGACGGACAGGTTGAGTAGCATGGGTTCTGTCAAATACGAGTATAGCGGATGAAATACCGGCCCTCAACGAACTTCAACTGATTATTATGTATTTTTCACGTTAACATTTGGCAGATATTTCGGAATAGATTCGTATTACTGTTTTTTTTTTCATTCATCATGATTAATCATGAAAGAGATTTATAAACTTTTAAATTGTGTCACTGTTCGAAATGTAATGTTAATTGTATATCGACAGCACGCCGGACGATAGATTGATTGTGTTATTTTGATAAATTATTGTTATATTAATAAAGTGTTTGTTAAGTAATAAATTATGTGTTTTATTAAATCTTTTGTACAATTATATTATACAGAGTGTAAGGAACAACGTACCGAAGAACAACGTATCAAACCATTCTTCTGCTTTGGAATAAAGTAGTAATATGCCTGGAAGATTCTGAATTACTGAATGTTTTAGCGAGTTAGGACACCCAAACTGTAAACGATATCAACTATACTTACGCCCTGTATGATATGGGGCGACTTTATTTGCGGCAATTTTAGTGAAATACGGTACCTATCAATAAATCTGTGCGACATCAGTAAGCTGACGTCATATAAAACACCGCATACCGTTCCCGCCCCGCCAAGTTAGGTAGTCGCCAAAATAAGTGGTACGGTACGACACTGGCGCGGGATACGCGCAGGGGGTAGGTACGATTGCAGGGGACACGTAACGTTTCGGACGAGCGCAGCGTTAGGACAATGCAACTATCATTTTCCCATACAAAAATCGACGTTTAGGTCTACCTGACACACATACAATGCGTTACGTAATCGACGGAAGGGGTTTAGGCAGACACGATTATCCACCCAAATAAGTGTCTATCAATAATAATACTACTAATTTCCTACACAGTTCAACTCAAAGTTTTGGGAGGGGGTATGTTCTGTCCCTTTTCCGCAAAACGCACCTTCATATGAAACGATTGTCATTTATTATGACGCTCGAGGATCATGACGTCGGAGTTTTCTCTTTAACAAGCAACATTTAAACGGTTGTAGCTGCGTAATTTTTTGAGATATTTGACTGGGACTTTCGTCATTAGGCATATTTTTTTCCTTCTTTCTTTTGAAGTAATAATACATTTTTAGTCGACACCCTCTCTATTAAGAAGGTTTTAATGGTAAGCCGTCAGCTTAAAACAAGATCTCAATTTAGCTGCATCCAAGTCTTCCGGTGGAACGCGTATGCCTTGTCTATAGGACTATTGCTGATGGTCTGCCTGGTGGTAAGCAGACACTGTAACCTATGGATGTCAAACAATCCAAAAGCCCGTTGCCGATCCTTTAAATAAAAATAAATAAATAAATGATTTGAGGATTCATTGTGATACTGGGTACCTCGTTCTCAACAGAGCGCATCCTAGCGAATTCTGGCCTAAATAATGCTGCATTTACGTACAGTCGTACAAAGATAGATATTATATGTATCAAATTTTCGCCGTGTAACAGTGGAAAGAGATGCAAAAATACAGCGGCAGTGGCAGTGGGCATTGCACCTAGAACCGATGGCCGTTGGGGCGGAAAGGTTCTCGATTGGCGACCACGTACCGGAAGGCGCAGCGTGAGTATAGGCCCCCACATGGTGGACTGATGACTTGGTAAGGTCACAGGAGTCCGCTAGGGGTGCGCCAAAGTTCACATAAAATTGCGACTTCGATTATTGGAAGTCCGAAAATGTTTGTTATATAATTTTATATCATAATGATCATTACTTATAACTTGTATTTGCGCATAACTACGAGTATCGTAACACTGAATCATTCATGTTAATAATGTTAATCATAATAAATATCTGTAATACTAATGTCATTTCATTTATTTTTAAAATATAACGATTATAAGTAATACAATTTTAAATCATATTTTTTAACAAGGACAACTTAGTAATAAAAAGTTATATAATATTTATTTTAAACTTTACCTGGTTTTATTTATAAACTGTCAGGTATCTTCCACACCACATTCAACTTGCTATCAAAATAGAAATACAGTCCCAGAGTCGGTATAGGTTACGACGACGAGCGAAGCGAGGAGGAGTGTTAGGTGTCTTGTGTTCCTCAGAGCGGAAAAAGGAGCCCCGCGAAGCAGGGCTTCGTCGACTCCTTGGCGGGCCGAAATCGCTTAATAAGCTAGGCACATGAAAAATAAAAAACTTGATGTACACATATATTTCTTGTTCTTTCCATATTCACACATCCAGTACCTACTGTTTTGTCTTCGTCACATTGTTTTTGATGAAAATAAATCCATTGTTATTTAATTTTAAACCACCACGGCTACTTTTAAATGTAGATAAATATTTGTCTTCCATCGCCTCCATGATCAACAAACACGTTTAAGAACGACAGTTAACGCGATTCATCATTATTTTGCGATCTACCGCGCAGATTTCGCCACAAAATATGTTAGTGCGTACCCACAGTGTACTACGACAAATTGCTGTGTACGTTCCAATACACTCATACTTTATATGTTATGCTGTCAATTACTTATACAATATAAGTTTATAATTATTGAGTTTATTATAAAAATCATTATGAGTCGTGATGAATATTTGGAAATGACATTATGTTGTTAAAAAATCTGCCTAAAGATAATTATGAGCATTGATGTTGGTAATACAAACGTATATACAACAAATTTGTAGGCAAACAAATTATGACAAACGATTATTATGATCAAAAAGCGTTATTATGAAAAATAAAATGACAAGTAATGTTATGTGAGCCAATATCCCGCATCCAGCGGACGGGTCCATATTGGCCCAGGACCAGTAATTGTGGCACTCTTTTGGGGAGGCCTATGGCCAGCAGTGGACGTCTTTCGGCTGATATGAAGATCCAGAAGAGTAGATATATCTTTGACGTCTACTGTAGGTGCTATACCACCAAGTCAGGTCAAGTCCTTACCCAACTACTTATACTATGACATTGTATCAACTCTCAAGACACTTCAGGCAAGTTGCAACTAATTTGACCGGTGTGCCGTATCTCAGCTGCAACTTTGATGGCAAGTGGCCAATGGGTCAATCTGCCACTTACATTTCCCATTCAAATTATATATCAATCTTTATGCGCGTTCCTTCTGAGCTTCTGACACGATAGTTCGCCTTGCGCGTGGAACCCATTACTACAAAATTTTAATGAAAAACTTCAGTGTCTAATTGACCCCGGTAGACCTAGAGCTACTAATTAAGAGGCTGCATTTTAACTCCTCAGGGAATGCGTGCCAGATCCATAATCAACCATATTCGAAAGGGATACAGTCTGTTTTTTTGTAGCAAAGGCTAAGGAAACGAAATCAGCGGGTGAAAATTGGGGAAACTGCAGTCTAGTTCACTGAAGTGCGCGATGTCTGTAATCAATTTAGTTACACTGTACATAATTCTGTTTTTGCTGCAAAACTGGGCTATCTCCAAAAAACCAGAAAAATCACAAAAAAACCTGCATCCTCCTAATAATAAAAATGCGAAAGTTTGTCAAAATACTCAATCACGCTTTTACGCTTAGAAGGCTCAATTTGGCTGAAATTATGTACGAAGATATAATGAATTAAGCCAGGGATTAAAATATAGGATAGTTTTTATCCCGGGTCCACGCAAACGAAGTTGCGGGCGGAAGCTAGTATAATACATAGAATTAGTCAAATATCCCACTGGAAATAGCAGTTAAAAGGTGACAATAACCAACGAACTTAAAAGCTGTCACAGTTTGCACCGGCGGAGTGAACGAGTTGACAATATTATTTAATCGTCTGGCATTATTTTGGCCTTTTTAAACTTTGTCACTCTTTAGTACCACCCAGGGGACACGTGCAGGGTTGTGGTAGGTAGCTCCTGCGGACGCGAGTGACAGTTGTCCCCCATTTGTCAAGTGATCCCGAAGGCCTCTAACTCGGCTTAACGACTATTGTCATAGACAGCAGCCGGGATCAACTGCTTAGCGTGCCTTCCAAAGCACGGAAGCGCTCATTTATATTAACCACTCAAACATCAGGCGGTCACCCATCCAAAGGCTGACCGCTGCCATCGTTGTTTAACCTGCGTTATCGTTTCCGACTCGCAGGCGCCGCTAGGCTATGAGCGCTTCACAATATAATGAGTATTAGCAGTGTTTTCGTTTGCTTTACGAAACCAAATAGTTTTTGTTAAAGTACCTATTTTAACAAAAACTGTTTAAGTAAAGCCAATTTAGTTCTTGTCAGCGCCCTCACATAAATCATGTAAAGGAGAGCATTTGGAAGCCGTACATTTTCCTCAGAAACACCGATCACATTATACACTCTAGTTGAAATGGCCTAACCTACACTTCGAAATAGGCCATGTATACGAAGCTTTGGAACGTCTGAGCATTTGTCTCGAACCAGTGAGCACGGACATACTAATGGAGTCTTCTGTCTGGTACGTACAATAATTGAGTGAGGCCCGTTCCAGCGCAGTACAGTAAAAGGATTAGGGAATCAATTGCTCTGTATAACCTACGCAGTAGCATGTCTAATTGTCTACACGTACGTTTGCTATGCAGAAGCTTGATTAAACTAAAGCAATATATTTTTTATTACAGATAATACTAATGTATGACAAATAATAATAATAAATCACGTCTCTGCAATGCACAGTCAGGTGAAGTTTAGTTAGAAATAGAAATAACTTTATTGCTTTCACGTTGGCATACAGGTGGTCTTACAAAATTAACAGTACAACACGGGACCCTGTAAGGGTATTGCAACTCTTAAAATCTACTACTTAAAACTATAGTAATATAACAAGGTAGCTAACAAAATTATTTAATCTAAAAATAATATGCCTAGGTAACACACTTTATATAATATTAATCACTGAATTTCGGTCTGAATACTATTTATAATATTTATTTATGTCAAAGAATTCTTGTAATGAATAGAAACTGTTACATGCTAGGTATTTCTTTGAGCTGTCAACAGATTTTGTGTATTTCAGCTCTTCGCTAATTTCTTTAGGGAGATTATTATATATTCTTATTGTGGTCATATGGGGGCTTTTGTTACTCATTTGCAAGTAAGGCTATTCTATTTTGATGTCGCCGGACTTGTTCCTACCACAAAAACGATGTATAACGGATACTCGCAAATATTAAAAAATATGATAGTTGCAGACCTTACACGGTCTTTGGCTTTTGAATATAAAGATGGATGCTTATGTACAAATTTACAAACTTCTAAAATATATAGGGATGGTAAAGTTAAAATGTTAAATTTCTTAAATTAAGGTCTGCAACTATAATATTTTTTAATATTTGCGAGAATCCGTATACATCGTTTTTGTAGTAGGAACAAGTCCATCACATCATTGCTGTTACCCCACAATATGATCCCATATTGCAGCCAGGACTGGGTAAACGCATAATAAGCATTTGTGGCCGTATTTAAGTCTGTAGTTTTTTTTATATTGCTGAGGGCAAAAAGAGACAGTTTTGTACATTTTTGTTCAATGTGTGCCTTCCAATTGATATTTTCGTCAATGCTGATGCCCAAAAGACTGCAATTAGTAACTGATACAAAATCGTGATCCAAGTATTTGTAATTAAACTGGAAAGGGCGGGGGCGTCTTTGATGGGGTCGGAATTGAATTAAATTGGTCTTTTTTAAGTAGGTTATGATCCTTAAGCCATGCTGTTACGTCATCCAATAAGGCGTTCAATTTAAGAGCTGTGTCATTATTATTTTGACTGAATAGCACTACGGAAATGTCGTCGGCATATATGAAACACTTAAGATTACTTGTATTTATTATTTTTGGCAGATCATTAATGTATATTAAGAAGTAAATATAGCCTAGTACGCTACCCTGCGGTATTGAGCTCGTGATTTGCCTTTTTTGGGAAAGTATTTTACTAACATTATTAATTTTACGGTCATAGTAGTCTATTTCAACAAACTGAACTCTATTTTCCAAATAGGATTTGAACCAGTTATGTGCAGTACCTCGGATTCCAATTCCATATAACTAGGACAAGAGAATATTGTGTTGGACTCGGTCATATGCTTTGCTCATATCGAGCAATAACCCAAAAGCAAATTGATTGTTATCTATAGTGGCGATAATTTCCTGAATAGATTTGTGAACCGTTAGAGTTGTGCATCTTTTCTTTAGTTAGTGCTTGGAATGGCTGCTCCGTCGTCAAACCCCAACAGTTTCGCTGGTTTTGGATGGTGGCGTGTGCCTCGTATGCACATACTGGTGGCTCGAATTATGGCAGAGCAAATCCTTGTTCTAAGCCAACTTAGTATCGTACTCAGTGATTTATTCCAACGGTCTGCGAGGGCTTCGCCTATGTGTTTGACAAAGGAGGTCATCCGTGGTGCGAATACGCCATCGACGGAAGTCACGAGAGGGGTAAAGGTAGCATGTTTCGCTTCGCAAGTTGCGGAGTATTTTCTTTGTTTTTCAGTCTCAGCAGATTTTAGGACAGAAGTGACGGGGCGTGCATGTAAGAGGGAGCGTCAGTGTCTATGACACGGATATCGAAAAGAGCCTCTCTCTGAGCATTCCACACGCCACGGCAAGATAAGTCGCCGCGTAATCCAAGGTCACCTTCTGTGATTATGGGTTCTATTGTGACGTTGCTCCATGCTTGGTGACATAATTCAGCAAATAGAAAGATGAGATAACAACATGACATTCCAGAAAATCCAAAGTGCTACTCGCACTCTCAACAGATCTTTGATTGAGTATTACCCACTTAAGATTATTTTAGTTGGCCGAATTGCATCTAAATAGTCCATTCTAAAAGCAAGTCTACAGTCCAAGGCATAAGATTCCAAATCCAATAAAAAAAAATACAGTAATAGTAGATTGTACAACAAGTGCATAAAACGCACCATTTTACGCGAGCCATTTATATAAAATCGAGTGTAAAATGGGTTCTATGGATGAATTGTACACTCTACTTTTCACTTCGATTGCGAGGAAATGAAAACTATAAGTTTATTTCATATTGTATATTGTACTTTGGTATCCTTGCCTTGGTATTAGAATACTAACGAAACATAATAAAATAAAAATAAAGAGTTTATTCTATGAAGTTAAAGTTGTTCGTGTGGCTGTTGGACCGATTGCCTTGGTCTTAGACGAAGATTTTACTTTAGGCACTAGAGCATAAAAAGCGACTTTATGTCGCCTACGCACAGCATAACGACGAACTTTTAGAGCATGAGAAATGAAAAGTGTATTTAAATACAACCTTGTATTAATAACCAACGAAACTCCCGCACATACTTACGACACAAACTATTATCATTATTATTATCAATTTAAGTATTGTATTGATACTTGGTTTCAATTAATTCTCATTACTTCAAGTATAAACGTGGTATTGACGAATGAGATCCAATTTACACGTCTATTGTTTCGCGCTCGCTTTTATAATTGTTTGGCAGTCTATGACATATTCATGCACCTTTATTAGCAAAATGCGCTGTATTTAGTTGATTTATGGCTCACTTTTGAAGCACACTGGTATTATGGCGAGCGGAAATTGCAAATAGGTATAAAATTTACAACGCGCTGTCGCGTTGCGAATACAATAATGATGTTCATTAAACTGTACAGATTTAAATGGATTGTTTTGGTTGTAATAAATTATTTTTATTACACTTGTCAGAATAATTCATTATGCAATTCATTTACGCGGCGAATTTGCAACCACATTATTTAATAACCGCAGAGAAAATAGAAAAGTAAGGTGTATAAATATGGCTGCATACAATACTGATAGATACGTCCTCTTATATCAGCGAATTACGGTTTCGGTACATATTTATGACAGGATTTAATTTTTACACTTGACTAAACCTAATATAATTATTGTTTGCAACCACGTGGTTGATTACATAACGCATTGCACCTACGTCAGCTGGTCGGTCACGTAACGCAGTGTACAAACGTTAGGTTAGATCTGAATGTCAAATTTTATGTGGATAAATGTACGATACGTTACGTGATTACCCCTGTGGTGGACCTAAATTTCACTTTTTGTATGGAATAATGACAGTTCTGTAGTTGTCCTAACGTGCTTAAAGTAGGTACCTATTTAAGTTACGTAATCACCCCTCTGATGGTTACAGCACTGACAATGTAAATCCAGAAATGTTAATGTAGAGACGAAGATGGTTTATTTTTCCATTTTATTCTTCCTCTGTATCATATCGTTTAAAATATGATCGGGGTAACTTCCTCGTTAAAAATAACACAAAACAAAAATAAATAAATAAATATTAGGGGACAATCTTACACAAATCGACCTAGTCCCATAGTAACCTCAATAAGGCTTGTGTTATGAGTACTAGACGACGATATATTTAATAGATATTAATACTTAAATACATATAATACATCCATGACTCAGAAACAATAAATAAATAAATAAATAAATAAATATTAGGGGACAATCTTACACAAATCGACCTAGTCCCATAGTAAGCTCAATAAGGCTTGTGTTATGGGTACTAGACGACGATATATTTAATAGATAGTAATACTTAAATACATAGAAAACATTCATGACTCAGAAACAAATATTCATGCTCATCACACAAATATTTGCCCTTACCGGGATTCGAACCCAGGACCTTCAGCTTCGTAGGCAGCGGCACTACCCACTAGACTAACCGGTCGTCAAAAAATATTTAATAAAATAATTTGTTTCGTTACAATGTACATATAATGTAAATCCAATAATATCGTTTCTAATCAAAATATTAAATACCTAAGTAGGTAGGTACTTTAAATTCCGGAATGTATAAATAACTTCGTTTTTTATGAAATATAATATTTACATTGATATTATTTAAACTTTCGTACAGTAGTAAAGTGTCAGTGTGTGAAGCGACACTGCCGCGACAAAACTATCATTGTCGGCCTTATCACACGATAAGTGACAGGATAGAGCGTCCGTCACTGGCTGACACCGTTCCATAGAACGAGACGACGCTCCTATCTTGTCACTTATCGCGTGATAAGGCCGACCATAATACGGGGTCTGAAGAAGAAAATTCTGAAGATTTCGAAACATGTTGCCCGTAGTGTCATTTAATACGAGAGTTTAACCATAATTATGTAAATGTTTGGCAACTAGCTTCTGTCCGCGACTCCGTCCGCGTGGAACTCGTTTATATCGTAGCACCATACAAACTTTCACCCCCCCCCCCCAATTAGGGGATGATTTCCAGGATAAAAACTAGTGTTAGTCCATGGTATAACAAACACAGGTACTCTCTTCCGTGACTGACACAAGCCTACGTCATCATGCTGTTAAATGCCGTTTGATGACGTAGGCTTGTGTCAGTCACGTGGTTCGCGAGTCTCGGAAGAGAGTACCTGTGTTGTTATACCATGTGTTAGTCCTTCCCCGGCACTCAAACTACCTCTATACCGAATTTCAGCACAATCGGTCTACCGGTTTAAGCGTGAAGAGGTAACAGACAGACAGACAGACAAACATACAGCCACACACTTTCGCATTTGTAATATTAAAGTATATAGTATGGATTACCTACATAAAATTACGCATATCGACTACCATTCTAGTTATAGATAATTATGACAAGAGGCTATGTGAGTTGTTGGACTCGCGAGCCTTTTTTTTTCGAAAGACGGAAACTGATAATAGTTCTGAGGCTCTAGTATAAGTTTTACCGAAACAAAACGTTACGACCGCGTTTGCGTTTAGCTGTCAAATCCCATACAAATTGAGGGTAAAACGCAAACGCGATCGTAAAGTTTTGTTTCGGTAAAACTTAGAGCCTCTGTAAGTAAATTATTGAACCTGCTCACAAAATTTAACGAGAATCAGCTGAGAAATTATGCGTTTTGTCTGGAGAGCCAGGCAGACGCGACTTATAGTCCGTAAGCCGACTCGCAATACACCTACGTCTCAGGTCGAGAAAGGTTGGCAACTTTGACGCCGTCTGCCAAGTACTTCCGGCCATTTCAGGACTGACAGACTTAAGTTTACTCTCTCTACGATCAAAGGGCTAAATGATGCCACATGTCTCGTACTGTTGTCACATGACGTAAATATACCTACCCATACAAATTTTGAACGGAGGTGAAGGATTTTCAAACTTTCGATCCATTTTTATTAGGGTTCCGTACCCAAAGGGTAAAAACGGGACCCTATTACTAAGATTTCGCTGTCTGTCTGTCTGTCTGTCACCAGGCTGTATCTCAAGAACCGCGATAGCTAGACAGTTAACATTTTCACAAATGATGTATTTCTGTTGCCGCTATAACAACAAATACTAAAAAAGAAATAAAATAAATATTTAAGGGGGGCTCCCATACAACAAACGTGTTTTTTAGCCGTTTTGTCAGTCGCCAGGCTGTATCTCAAGAACCGCCATAGCTACACAGTTTATGTATTTTTGTTGCCGCTATAACAAAAAATACTAAAAGTAAAATAAAATAAATATTTAAGGGGGGCTTCCATACAACAAACGTTTTTTTTCAGGCTGTATATCAAGAACCGCGATAGCTAGACAGTTGAAATTTTCACAAATTATGTTTTTCTGTTGCCGCAATAATAACAAATACTAAAAACAAAATAAAATAAATATTTAAGGGGGCCTCCTATATAACAAACTTTTTTTTTACTGTTTTTATAGAGAATGGTACGGAACCCTTCGTGCGCGAGTCCGACTCGTACTTGGCCGGTTTTGCCATGCTGTGCCATGCATTTTATCATGTTGCCATGAGACGTAGGTGTATTGGGAGTGGGCTTATGGACTATTACGGAAGATTTTTTTTGGCCAATCTGAAATGGAGAACATTGTTTCGCTCGCTCGTTCAATAAAATCTGTTTTACGGTCCATGTATTAAGTACCTACACCGCTAGAACCGTTGTGAGTACACTTGATAAAATCCTCAAATAACAAGGCCAAAAATAAATATAAAAGAGAAGTGGGCGACATATCTCAGTAATATTTTACCGCACGTGCTTCCGGCGTATCTCCGAGTGGAGTATATTTTACAGTTTTCAGTCCGTCTATTCTAAAAACCGGGTTCTCCTGGAGTTAGTTTCCGGTATAATTTTGAGCTCGATATTTGTAACAACTACGTATAATCGGAGGCCATACTTATGCTGGTCTGTGGCGATGCGGTCGGTAACCGTTGTGTTGTGGATGACAATTTGGTCAGGATTCGGTTCGTTTCTTTCCCATCCCAATCACACGCTAAGAACAAGAAAAAAATGTACTTTAATGTGTTTCGCGCTCTTTCTGATGCTAAATGGTCATGTAATGTATTATTTTCTTGTCGAGTAATGAAGAGTTGGTAATGTTGGTATCTACTTGTATTGCACCTAATTGGGTCGTACAGCAATTTAGGATAGCCTCTTTCGTGTAGACTATGCCATCGTTAAGGGCTATAAAGCCGAATTGTTGGTTTAATTCTTAACCATTACATTATTAAACGCGTCTCCTCTTTTATATTTGACGGCGAATAATTTTATACATGCATGTAAGCCCTAACGATGGACTACAGGAAACGGTTTTCACAAGCTTTATCTATTGTACCATATATTCATCCATACTTCCATACTATATAATATTATAAATGAGAAAGTGTGTCTGTCTGTCTGTCTGTCAGTTACCTCTTCAAGCTTACACCGCTGAACCGATTGCGATGAAATTTGATATGGAGATAGTTTGAATCCCGGGGAAGGACATAGGATAGTTTTCATCCCGGAAATCACCCCATAAGGGGATGAAATGGGGGGATAAAGTTTTTATGGAGCTACGATATAAACGATTTCCACGCGGACGGAGTCGCGGGCAGAAGCTAGTTATGAATAAACCATTAATTCATTCATTATGTTTGTTCGGGCGGAATCTATAGAAACTAAATTTTGAAGCAGATATCTTCAAGAAAAGTATTGTTGGCATTAAAAGCTTGTACCAAAAATTACATTTTTGACAGAAACTTATTTTCTTTTTAACGGGGATCAGAAGCGACGGGCATAACAGACCTTGAGTTCTAAAGATGTTATGCGACGGGACGCATTGTAATTTAGTTTCAAGCTCATTGAACTCAGTAATACTTAGTATTTATATATCTTAATTTAAAACTCGCAAAAGCAGCGACTATTGTTTGTTTAAACTTCAATGCTTCTGAACAAAGGATAACATGAATTTTATATGAATACCTATCTATGTTTACTTGTGAATTATATAAAATTTCAATGCAAGCTTTATGACTGTATTTTGTATTTTATAATGGAAATTCAGCACATAGTCAGGCGTGGTATAGGAACGTGTTTAGAAATGTAAATTTCGCCATATTACTTTTGCAACAGCAAAAGTAGCTGATGAGCATAACTTCACTTCTTTGACTTGTATTAGACTTAAGGGTCCTTACGCCTAAAACGAGCGTATTTTGCAAAATGCCTGCTTTTCATTCAAGATTACGACGTAACTATTAGTATTTATTCAAAAACTGATAACGTACTTAAATAATTATTTCTTAAACTAGGGGCTAACATGGTTCAAATTTTAATTTTCTGTTTTTAAACCCAAAATAAATGAGTTTTCTTGGGAGTCTTTTTCAAATTTTGCAGTGAGATGTGTCGTTTCGGTTCTCAATTTTGCAGTAAACAAGAATCATTAGGTACATGAATGATTAGGATTCACATCACCAAATCTTTTATGAGGGGCTGACATGATTGAAAATCAAAGATTCATTTTAAAAAGTTGATAAAACACCTTCCGAGTTTTCTTAATTTTTTTGGTGAAAACAGGATTACATTATATTTTTTTACCGCAAATTGTACTTTTATTCTGCCCTAAAAATAATATGATAGCAAATTATAACTTTATGTTAACCCATAAAAAAATAATCATAACTATAGGACCTACGATGCCGTAAATGTATATTTTTTGAAAAGACGTATAAATCACGCTGCACAGATGCCGCGCGCCAAAATTTATTTTTTAAAAAATATTAAGAGGTTAAGAAATGATTATTTAATTACGTTATCAGTTTTTGAATAAATACTAATAGTTACGTCGTTATCTTGAATGAAAAAGGAAGCATTTTGCAAAATATGCTATAAATGCTTCTGCTTATGTGGGCAAGTAAGGGGGTGGTGTGGGGGGTAAGTCGCCATCAGTAATGAGATAACGACTGACAGAGAAGTGTGGAAGAAAAAGAAGCGGGTTGTGTCGGAGATACAGCCGTTAATTAAGTTTAAGTGGATACTTCTTTGTTGGCTATGGAACCCTAATTTAAAAACCGGCCAAGTCTGCTATTATGGTGTACCCGTAAAATATAATATATCTGAATTAATTCACTAAAATCTGTATAAGTACAGATACATGTGGTATATATGGCAACATTGACTGACGTAGCTCATTTGACTCGCGATACATTGAAAATGGCGTTAATTTCAGCATTATTTTCAAGTCCGCGACATAAACTAAATAACATTTTGTGATTAACAACTAATGGCAAGTAAAGAAGGATTAAAACATGTTACAAACAATTAATTGAAATCAGATTAGGCTTCTCTACAAAAAGTTATTCCGGAAGTCACGTGATACATTTTGAACTGTACCCATATACAAGAACGCGAGCAAAGAAGTGTCCACTTTAAAAAGACATGCCTCGCTACAAAGGCAAGGAAAGGGTGATGCCAAGCTGTATTATTGTCTACTAATTGAACATTTGTCTACGTGAAGGTTAGCTGATGTTACGCAAATCTTATTTAAAAAATTGGCCAAGTGCGATTCGGACTCGCGCACGAAGGGTTCCGTACCATTATGTATAAAAACAATTTAAAAAAAAAGTTTGTTGTATGGGAGCCCCCCTTAAATATTTTTTTTTTTTTTAGTATTTGTTGTTATAGCGGCAACAGAAATAAATATTTTTTGAAAAATTCAACTGCCTAGCTATTGCGGTTCTTGAGATACAGCCTGGTGACAGACAGACGGACGGACAGCGAAGTCTTAGTACTAGGGTCCCGTGTTTACTCTTTGGGTACGGAACCCTAAAAACGTTACACCAAGATATTACTCAAAACTCCAGAACATCAATTGTAGATCTCGCAAATTTGCACCTTCTACAGGCAAATTCATAAATGACACCATTTTTACCTAAACATTCCTTCAATGGCACAATTTTAATGGCGGAAAATAATTTTATTTTGTAATTTCGTCGAAATTTTACATTTTTCTGTCGTAATTTTAACATTTTCGGCTGGAATGTCAGCGACTTCATTACGTAGGCAGCCACTCGGAAAGTCCTATGAGATTGGTGCTGAACGAAATTAACGCAATTTGAATTAAACTCAAGTGGAAGCAAAAAAGGAAGTCAGAATACAATAAGGTAGAGTAAGTACGTAGTTAGACAACCCAAAAATAAAATGAAATTATTTTAATCTAAGAAAACGGGCATAAGTAAGTTAATTGCATAAATGGGTCAATGACATACGCCTAATTTTGTCACTGGTGCTGGAGCCATCATCCAGCATTTTTCCCGGTTGTCTACTTTGGCACTTCATCCCATGATTTAGCATAGGCACTTTTTTTTTTAAAAGCGACTGCCATTTGACCTTCTAAACCAGAGGTAAAACTAGGCCTTCTTGAGATTAGACCGATTTTCTTTCGATGTTTTCCTTCTCTGAAAAGCTACCTACTGAGAAATGATATGTGAAATCATACATAAGTATTTTTCACAAACCCAGTAGTGGTAGGTTGTGGGAGTCCACTGGATGCGGTTAGCGCGGGACCGGTCACTTTGGCACTCTTTGGGGGAGGCCTATGTCCAGCAGTGGACGTCTTTCGGCTGTTATGATGATGATGAGATGACAGCTACGTAAAGCGATTGCGCATTAGGCCGCAGCCATAATGACTCCACTACTTGCTCTGTAGGTGTTGTGTTCCTGGTGGTCTGAAAGGTCGCTAGAGTTCCCGAGGATGTGTTGTGATGACAGTGCAGGCACCTACATTCATCTCTAGCCACCAACACAACGAATCCTCAATTCAATTAAGGCCGGCAACGTGCTAGTGATCCTTCTGGAATGGGCTCCGATGTATGCTTAATAATGCCCTCCTACCATTACACTTACATTTATTAATTTCATTTATTCATTTAAAAGTCAATGTAAGTTTACAGCAAAACACTTACACGATAAATTATTACACATAACAGAACACAATACATGTCAAAAAGAAAAGGTCGTCAATTATGGAATACATTAAGAATTATAAAATATGTTAAAATAATAAATAATTGTTAATTAAAATTGTCAAGGAACTGCTTAGCAATACGGCATAATTTAGTAATGCGATCAGCAAACATCAAACCTCCTCGTGTTGAGTGAGCATTTGGGATAATAAAGGTACTTATTGCGCGCGCGCTAGGAGCGTGTCGAGCGTGGCACGTGCGAGCGGACACACGCTGCAACTCACGCGGAGACCTTTATTGTTTTTCGTCTCACCGGAGCTTCAAACCCAAGTTGGGATTTGCGAGTCACTCTCGCGCCCATGCACGCAAACAATAACTTGTTCAATCAATTTGTTAGGATGTCACTGTCAACGGATGACACGTCACTGTGAACAGCAATGTACAAATTGCAGAACATTCCCAAAAAGCGGAAACGTTCTCGAGCATGTTCTCAGAACATTCCTGCAACATGGAAATTATTGTTTAAACAAGAGAATCTACTTGAAATAAAGTTTAAATAGGCATAACTTAAAACTAAATGTTATTATACATGTGTTATTGTCTATTACAGTTAGCTATTTTGTTGATAAGTGATAAGTTACCAATAAGTTGCTTAAATTCTCACTGTATTTCAGAGAACATTTCGACTTTCGGACTTCCCACTTTACAGTAGCGCTGACTTTTTAAACTAAGTTACCGAACTATTTCTTGATGCGTGTCTTTGGACTATTTGATCGTGTCGTGTCACTCGTGTCAAATAAATTAATAAATTCTCGTTCTCGAGAACATTCTCAGAAGTTACCGAGAAATTCTCATGTGGAAAGTTTCGCAACTTTGGAAAATTCTCGTGAGCGCATTGTTAATCTGGAAGGACATCATCATCAGTACCAAAATAAGAACTAGGTATTAGCACAACGCTAAAAATACAGTTCAATTTGAACCTCCTTTTATCTAGGCGATTCGGAGTGCAAATGAATTATGTCGAATCGGCTCACTCGTTAATTCACTCGGTACTTATTCATTCGGTGCTGAGACATTTCATTTCAAGTGAAATATGAAAGGTGATTTTGGTAGCGAAGGATTGAATTGCACAATGCACGGTAGCATATTTTGTAGAAATGGTGTTTTAGCCACTGACTGCTTCTTTAATAGTTATTTGTTATGCAAGGCTGCAAAGTTGTTGTTTGGCGCAAGTGCTTGAAAGCCGAGCTAGCGAAGGATTGTAAGATTGAACTATGAGCGAAGCAAATATTTCAAAAGTACAATCCTGAGCATAGCGAGGCTTTCAAGGCACGAGACGCCAAACAACTTTGCTGCCGAGCGAAACACACAACTTTTCACCTCACCACCGCGAGGAAAATTGTAAATGTAATGGAAGTAATTTGGACCTTATACTCATTTTCAATAAAGGTTTGTTTACATCTCATAAAGATATAGCATTTTATAATTATTAAATGTAACATAAACATTTTTGCATCTTTAAATAACTCCACGCTTACCTACACTAAAAAAGTCGATGTATTGTTGGGTACTCACGGACGGGTAAACTAAGGCTCAAATACGCTTATTTCACTTTTTCCGCTAAATTAGCAGGCATCAAAATTCATATATGTATATCTTCTGCACTAAAATCTATAAATAACCACCATTATTTTGGTTTTACTGTGGCTTTAAAACAAAACAAAATTAAATGTAGGTACATGAGCATTTTCTTAAATTAACTTTTCAAACGGTGCGTTCCAAATTTGGAAAAAGCGAATTTTTTTGAATAATAAAACTAGGTACATTTTAAAATTATTTATTCATATTTTATTCTTATAAGTCAGTCTAAATATTTATATTTCGTATGTAATTAAGAAAAAATAAGTATTATTAATTTAATTTTATCAAAATAATAACAATTAATTATTGGCAAACACCATCAGTTTCTGAACGTAGGATAATGACCTCTCATTCTGTATAGAAAAAAGTAGGATCTGGCGATTGACCGTCACGTTCCAAATTCAAAAGCTCTTTCCAAGCTAGCGGATTTATATCTTTTGGGCGCAGATTTTGAGCGATAAAACAAGCCTTTTCGAGCCGGTGAGGTGAAAACATAATTTTTATTACCTTTTATAAAACATATGAAATTTTAAGGATGGATGGATTTTTTTTTATCTTTGTATAAATTAGTTTTATCGAATCAACGACCTCTGTAGCCTTAGTTGGTAGTGACACTGCCTACGAAGCCGGATGTCTCGGGTTCGAATCCCGGTAATGAGCATTTATTTGTGTGACGAGAACGAATATTTGTTGCTGAGTCATGGATATTCTCTATGTATTTGAGTTTTTAATTATCTACATATGTATGGGTATCATCGTCTATATAGTACCCATAGTACAAGTTTTTCTTAGTTTCGGCCTAGGACGATTTGTATAAGACTGTCCGCAAATATTTATTTATTCATTTAATACATTTAAAATCACTCGTCGTTGGACTCCGTATAGACCCTTGCATGAGCGTACCCACGGCCATTTCAAGTTAAATTTAAACAGATTGAACTCAAATACCCTAAAACCTAAAACTATGAATACCTACATTTTTTCGTCACAGAATACATGTCAATGTCTTTATTACCTTTTTTCGTATTTTTCGCATTTAATTTCCCGTTCTTTGTTGGCTCTTTACCTTTTGGATATTTTTCTTTATCTGTGAATGATGTTTTTGCTGTAGGTAAAATATCCTTGACGATATCATTTTGGGAGATCTTTTTGACGTAAATACATTGCATTGTATAGAGACAATATGAAGCATGTCGTGGAAAGACAGCTCTCAGTTTGTGTTTTCTTTTAACTTTTTCGGGATATTTGAAAGCGAAAAGTTACTAAGATAAACGTCCGAATGCTCGACACCTTAATGCCTAGTTGTTGACAACACTATTGTTTTGAAAGATTGAAAGTGCCCTGTCTTAGGCTAGTGTCGGGCACTGAGACGTTTACTTTATACGATGCTAATTAAATTGGCATTGAATGTGTAGACAACTTCACTCGCTACCGGTTAATTGCAGATTACTGATGAGTAATTTTTTGCCTTTTGTTTTCAGAATCTATGAAATATACCTAATAATTATTTATTTTCTAAAGTATAAACAAGATGATAACTAACATTAACTAAATTAAATGAAAACTAAGTTAAATCTAAAAAAAAACCCTCGAGGCATTGCACCGAGGATGCTGGCGGCATTTTCCTCGCTGAATTGCAATGCTGATGCGTTGCGCGAGAAAGCCGCCAGCCCTTCGGTCACCAGGGGGCCTAGACAAGGTTACAATCGACAAGCGCTAACGAATAAAATGTATGGGAATGACAGATGCCGACGAAACACTTTTCGTTAACATCTGTCATTCCCATACATTTTATTAGTTAGCGTTAGCGTTAGCGCATGTCGATTGTATTGTAACCTTGTCTACGGCCCCAGTTACGTTAACCAGACGTTTCGAGATTTCCGCAAATAACTTTTGCGCACCGGACCCCACGGACCCAGGGTCTCGAAGCCAAATGGTACAAAGCAAAGTTGTACTCTCTGCCGACATGAAATCTATTTTTATAACGTTATTTATTAAAACAGCGATTTAGTAAGGTTATGTTTTTTGTGTTTGATATTTCGTTATTTATTGTATATTATTATATTGTATGTTTATTTAAATATTTATATTTATTTATCGAATACACATAAGTACTTATTAAACTATTTAGGTACGAGTAAATGGTGATTAGAACAGCGAGCGAAAGCCGCGAACGCGTCGCTCGTGTTACGATATAAGTTAAAAATAAGGTAGTTTTACTATAGCTATGTATGTTAGTCTTTAAGGAATGTGTAACTATGGGCCTTAGATGCCCAAAAAAATGATTTATATAAGATAAAAAATATCTCTCAATTTCTAATGGCCCTATAAATAGAGCCATTACGTGGCCCTTGCAGATATAAACATTTTCATTGCTACGAACCACTGCTAGGCGGGCACTCTGTTCGTACGCGCTTTCCTCTAATTAGCGGGAAACACTAAGGCTACAAGCGTAGCGCTACGAAAGTGTTCGCAGTGAAGGTGTTATTGCTGATGAGTGTACACGCTGGCTCAAATACTAAATACCAACTACCTACAGCCAAGTCGACTCGCTCCTGACCGCAAGCCCAAACTTGTCTGTCTAGTTTGTACATCTTGATTTAATACATATCGCTAAGTCACAGATAATTTTAACTTTATAACTGGGCGATTCTCCGAGCCGGCTCGATTTGCTTGACTTCGGTGAACGTATTTTTTTTTTACTTTTTCGATTGGTGACGTCGGTATTCAAGAAAAGGCCTAAATTTAAAAAATATTGGTGGTAAAGGCCTTCATAGGAACCTCGTAGTTCATGGGATATTCGGGTTTTTGCGTACACCGAAATCAAACACACACACCGAAATCAATATTCATAAAATAGTATCACCGAATTAAAAAAATGCTTACACCGAAATCAAATTTGAAATTAAACAATGTTTTTTGCTACAAAATAACCTTTATTTCCAATTGGTACACTTACAAAATATATATATATACAGTCGTGGCCAGATAATTAAGAACACGATTTTTTTCCCATACAGTTGCATACAAATATGACTGTTCAAATTTGATGATAATTTATAATGTGTTTGATTACTTTTGTTTCTGATTATACGGATGTAACCGTGTTTAAATAGTATTTAATATAGTGCACATACGGCTTCTGTAAAATTTAGACTTAAAAAAATACAGGCGATCAAATCAACACTTTTTATAAGTTCATACATTGTTCCTAATTACAGTATGAACTTGTAAAAACTGTCCATTTGACCATCCGTTTTTTTTAAGCACTACTTTTACAGAAGCTTTATATAAACTAAATGAAATCTTATTTATACACAGATACCTCCATATACTCAGAAATAAAATTGGCCAAACATATTTTAAATCATCATTAAATTTGAAAAGTCATATTTGTATGCAGTTGTAGGGGGAAAAAATATTGTTCTTAATTATTTAGCCATGACTGAATGTGTTGTCATAAACTTTGAGAGCAATAACTAAATCGCAAAATTACATTGTACATGATTCGGTACTGGACATTGTACATGGTTTTTGCACGTAATAGGTACAAAAAGGCGTTTCAGACTCAGCTGATGATAGAAAATAATTATCACGCGTATTTTTTTGCCTTTTAAACAATTTTTTTAAGCATCCTTTCTAAAATCAAGAAAATAGGCAACGTGAAGGAAGATGGGCGCATGGGAACGCGCATGGGTTCTTCATTACCTGAATAGGAAACGCTTGACTTATTACTAGTATTATGATAGATATTAAAATATAGGGAATCTGTTAGGTACAGCGTACAGCTTATGAATATAAACTTAGAAGGTAAATCAATAAAAATCGTCATAATCAGTCTTTCATCTGTGAAGGCACTTATAACAACTACACAATCAGATTTTTCCTTCAGATTTCTCTGACAGTCGTGCCTGGCGGGCAACACTATCAATGTTAGACCTGAATCACACTGACGCGGCCTGCAGTGGTGGTCCTGGTCAATTTTATTGGTCAAGTAAAATAAAGCACAGTGGTATGTCATTTCGCTCATTTTTTGAACAGCTCAACTGTGGATTTATGTAAGATCACTAATTGCTCTGTATGCATGTAGTGTGTTGTGTTCTTGGTGGTGAGTAAGGTCGCCAAAGCTCCCGAAGATGAGCTGCAGGCGTACCATGGTTGCCATTTTATCACTTATCGCCTTGGATAAGACATCCGTCACGTTCCGACAAGTTTGCGAGTGCGAGAGTGACGGATATCTTATCCACAACGATAAGTGATAAAATGGCAACCATGCTACTCCCGCTGTATTGAGAATAAGGTAACGCTGAGCCACATATAGACTTGTGCCCATTTTGGCTTAGAGCGGCAGTACGGCCGGCCGGCTAATAAAGTACAATAAGCATAGTAAGTAAACCGTAATTATTTATATTATATATACCTTCTTTTGTATAGCTCTTATAATAAGTAAGCATCCTAAAAAGTAAATATGTTTAACTTAAATACTGCACGCTTTATTACTTATAAATTAATTATTAATAAATTAAAACTTAGACTGTCCCGGCGAAGAATGATTAGGAGAGCCGACCCCAACTGCAATGGGATTAGGAGAGAAGTATATTATGGTGTTAGCCTAACTACTCCAGAATAACCAAGAGCGCATTGCCGACCCTTTAGTAATAGGAGGATTCGTTGTGTCGACACCTACAAACAAATAAAATACCCTTATTCTCAAAACAGCTTACCATAGGAAGTTCAAGTGACCTTACACTCAGCACCAGGATCATAATCAAACCTACATACATAGTAAGCCGTGGGACATATCCTAGTTATATTATATATGCGAAAGTTTGGATGTTTGTTACTCGATCACGCTTAAACGGCTCAAGATAGTTTATAGCCTGGTACAGTCAAGGTTACTAACATACGTACATTAATAAGGACATACTCGTAAATATCTGTACAGGACTCTATTGTCAATGTCATAAAAGCGTGTACAGATTTATGTCCTTATTTATGTACGTATGTTACTGTACATTTGACTGAACTAATCATTTAGCCAGCACTAAACTTTAATGAGAATTAGAGTTTTAAAACCACATAGTTAACAGATCCCTGAATTGACAAATGGTTTTACTAAACAATTTTTTTTAGAACTACATATTTACCAATATCCTACACTACTTTTTAACAAAAAAAATACATTCCCACCTTACGTGTAAGACAAGTACCCAGTTTTTGTTAATTATTTTATTTTAACCGTTTTGTTGGCGTGATTGATTTACATACCAAAACCAATTTACACTTTTCCAGTAGTAATGGTCACTGAGCTAAGCCTCGGGCGGACAGACATACGGACATGCTGAAAATATAAGGGTGTTGACTACGGAACCCTAAAAAGCAATCATTTATACATAAAGATTGATTTCGGTCCTCATTTTATTGAATTCGGTGACCAAAAAGTACACCGAATCCGCGGAAATCAATGTCACCGAATTAAATATTGATCGATATTTGCAAATTACACAAAAAGTAAAGATAGTACAGGGAAAGAGTTATTCAATACGAAATCACATACCTCTGAGGATTGCTTATTAACTTTTATAATAATTAAAACACAAACACTACACAATTTAATAGCTTCACCGAATTCAAAAAAACACGTAACCAAACTCACCGAACGATGAACAAACCTTTGTAGTAGCTGCCTATATGACATCAGCCGGCGTCCGCTCTCGTCGGCAAACGTGGTGCGACTAAAGCTACGGGCATGTGCGTCGCGAGATTCCTACGCCATTTCTTTGTTATGATGCCGACGCGTTTTCTAAATGTCACTGAGTTTACGTGTTACCCCCGGACGCTTCGAAAAAATGCTTTTATTGAGTAAGTTTAATAGATTAATTATCGTAATATGGATTATATATGGGGGAAACTAATGTTGATTACGTGAACCGATGTAAAACATGTACTATAATTCCAATCTTGGGTTATGATTTTTTGTTTAAACCAACTTGGGTAGTGGACGCTCCCACTGAACGTCAATTTGGGCGCTATTTTTTTTTGGTTCTCTATTGGATCGCATAAAATCATTTGGAATAATATAATAACGCATAATTTTTTAAAGCCGAATTAGCGTTAAGCCTAATCATGTTATGGCATACATTTTTAGGCATAAAATTAAAAAGAATAAACGAAAATAGCATAATCATCACAAAGACTAACATCAGATAGCATAAATACAAAAAGACATAATAATTACTTGGCATCATTACAAAACGCATAAACATTGTCCTAAAAAAAAAATTATAATGTACGGCCCAATAATGTACAGCCTGATAATCCATTTACAGTATGGACGCGGATTATTGGGCTGTACATTATTTTGACCGTGCATTATTACTTCTAGGACGCTCATCTGTGCGGACTAATAATCTCCAACGAGTCGACGCCACCCCGCTGGGCGGGGTGTCTATTTCTGGTCTGAGGGACACAAGTGACCCCTAACCTAACCAACCGAAGACAGAGTTCGCTTATGACAAGTATTTTTGTCCACCCTGATAATGCACGACCCAATAATCCGCGTCCACAAAAAGTGGACGCGAATTATCAGGCTGTACATTATTGGGCCGTGCATTATCACCCTGAGCAAACTTGGTCCGGGGCAATAATTGGAAGCCCCTTTTGTCCGGGCTGATAATAGCTAAGCTTCAAAACAGATATGATAAATAATTATTAGCCCATACAATAGTATGCATAATGAGTATTAGTCGAATACAAATTAGTCCAAGTAAAATTATTCTAAAACCATAGTATGCCAAACAAAGTAGTAGGCCAAAGTATTATTATGCGACAGTATTATTATGCCAATAGAAATTATGCCAAATCAATTATGCGAAACTATATTAGTCTAAAAAAAATTATGCCAATGAAGGGGATCCCTTTTTTTTTTTCTTCAAACATATGTATATCTACAGAATATCTAAATAGCTGTCCAGGTATCAAAAAGCCTGAAGTATATGTGAGATTTTATTCAAAAATATCACGCACCTATTTGAAGAATTTTTGGCCCTGGACACTAAAAAATGCCACTCCGGAGAAATGCCCTGTGACTTCGAAACACGAACTTCAAGTATTCGACTGCGGCTTGGATCAGCCTGCTGTAACTTGTGTGGTGGTGGTGATCATAAATCTCAATGCTCACCCACAAATATATCTCATTCTATAGCTACGACGAATTTATGAATATTATGTGAATGGTTTTATTTAAATATTGATTGTTGATGACTTAGACTAATTATTAATAACTATTGTATTATTTATTAACTTTTTACAGACACTTTTTGTGTAATTATAAATTATAATATACTTAACTATATTTTTCTTTTTAACTATAAACACTGACATGTAATATTAACAATTACGAATAAATGAATATGAATATGAATATCTTGACACCGCGATGCGTAGTAACTTCAGAGCATATAATACTATAGAGCGGACAAGCCGCCGGCGGCTGTGTCGCACATGTTAGCTCATTGGGCATACTCCGCCGCCAGTTCGCTGTCCGTTGTCCACCGAGAAAGTTTAGTTTTTTTTCCAAAATGCCAAGGTGTGCAATAATTACTTGCAAACATCGCAGTGATTTGATGAATTTCCACACCTATGGGATCACTTTTCACAGGTAAATACTATTTATTTCAAACAAAACCACGAATTCAAGAACTTGCGACAGGCATATTCAATACAAATCGCGCGGCATGTCCGATCTCCTTACTTCCTATATCTGTGGTAGTAACTTCGTGACGGGTGACCGGCGGGGTGAGTTGCATTAGCGCGTAGCGTATTATAGCCCAGGGGGCCTAGACAAGGTCACAATCGACAAGCGCTAACGCCAATAGAACACTAATAAAATGTATGGGAATGACAGATGTTAACGAAAAGTGTTTCGTCGGCATCTGTTATTCCCATACATTTTATTAGTTTCTATTGGCGTTAGCGCTTGTCGATTGTAACCTTTTCTACGGCCCCAGGGCTGTGACACTCGCATTTTGACACGAAATTATACTTGTCTATAGTAATCCAAATATACATACCTACTTCAATAATCTTAACATTTTACACCTAAAATGTTTAGGTTATTTCTGCATTGCATACGGTCGAATGCTGAACGCTTTCCCGCGGCGTTCCTCTACAAGTTGGAACCGGCACTCTTTGGGGTTTTAGTCCGTCATACCCGTCGTGGGCCGGGACCTGGTGGCATGCGTGTAAACGCATTTCCCCAATATAAAAAAAAGAAAAAAAAAAAGTTATTGCCGCATGGTAATAACTGTTATTGTTTGCAGCGGTTCTGGCCGTACACGTTAATTAATGAACCTACTAAAACATATCACTTTTACTGCCAGGAACCCGCCTAGCGGGCGCCTACGCCGTAGTCGCTTTCCGCTACATACGAGGAAAACCACGGGATCGGCTACGAACGTAGCGTGTAGCGATTATTGGCAGTGATAGTGATATGCAAATGAAAAGTGAATCCGTGTACGGTTATTGTAATCACAAAGAAAACTGAAAAAAGCTCAAATTGCGTGATCCAACCAATAATACTAATATTTATTGAAAACCTGATAAAACTTCGGGCAGCTCGCTTTCAGGTCACACGAAGTGCATATAAAATATACCTTAAGTAAAGCCGCCTACAATTTAGATCTCTACGAACCAAAGATCACTCTACGATCTCTTTAAAATTACCACCCCAAATGTATCTCATCTAAAATCGCTCTTACTTAAAGCTCTAGTTCGAAAATGATATATCTTGAAAAAAAGACACAAAGAAAAATCAACTCAAAATTGGTGTACATTAGGTTGTTTATTGATTGTCTACATGCTACAGCTGTTAGACGTCGATTTCTAAGGAAGCTTTATTTATCTTAAAGACGTGACCTGGTTTTGAACTTTCCGTAGAAAAATCGCGTACTTAATTTGCATTTCAAAGTTATTGGAAGAGGATCAACTTCATAGGTAGATTTTAAAGTTCTCTAAGGCGGCAAGCGGGACTGCGACGTCCACTCCTGGGCTGTTATTCGCTACGCGCTAATGCGGCTTACCCCGCCGGTTACCCTTCACGAAACTAGACCTCTACTTACGCTTAGTTACTACGCATCGGGGTATCAAGATAGATTTGTGGGTGAGCGTTGAGGTGAGCGGGGCTGCTGGTCGATCAAGGTATCGCAATGTATGTGCGTCAGGTAGATAAATGCCACTCCTTGTATGGGAAAAAGACAGTTGAATTGTCTTAACGTACGTCCGACAAGTTACGTGATCACCCCTCTGAACTTGCAAGCATCCAGACTCCGTATCATGGTCGGCCTTATCACACGATAAGTGACAGTCCGTCACTGGCTGACACCGTTCGATAGAACGAGACGACGCTCCTATCATGTCACTTATCGCGTGATAACGCCGACCAGGATACGGGGTCAGGAGCGTCAAATACAGTTCTACGATGAGCGTTTATACTTAATAATGCTGACCATGAGCGTTTCTCCCAGCACTGTGTTAAATATATAGTTTTTTTTTTTTGTAACAAAGCAATGGTTAGGTACACTGTATAATTTCACAGTTAAATTTACGCCAAACTGCATAACGGTGTATTGGCGAACAGCACTCATGAAAGTTTCCTTATTTACTGTGTAAAAATACTTATATCTACTAATTATAACGAAGTACTTACAATATCTATTTGTTATGTTAGCGCCGAGACGCTTAATATCAATAACATGCAAAGCAGGATTTTAAGATGTAGTTGACGGGAGCATATTACAAAAAAAATTGAGTTGAAGATCATCTGAACGCATATTGAAATGTTATCGTAAATAGTAAATAGTAATTATGAAAGCAACAATAGCTATGTCTATCCGTTTGTCTATCTGTCTGTCTGTCTTGAGCAAAGGCTGCCTTGTGTTGCGGAAACAAAACATAAAGCGGGTGAAATGGGATGAAAATTTGTATTGGATACTTAACTCTGGTTTAGAATGTAATTTTCTAACAGATACAGCTTAACCTTCTTTTTGAACACAGGCATACTTTAAAAACAAAGTTTTAACCGACTTCAATTAAGTACTCCGCCATGCCACAAGAACCACACCACATTTCTTATCCACTTTACCCACAGATCATTGATTATTATTTAAAGAAAAAAAAACAATTCGTTGTATGTGGGTCGGATAATATTTGAGGAGTCCATTCATAAAGAAAGCTGATTCTGAGACCTTTGGCACTTCATTAGTCGCTATTTCAATGGAATCATATCAGAATCTGTGACGTACTTTAAATTGTAGTTTTAAGTTCACCATTGGGGGAGTTACAAGAGACATCTGTGGTCTTTATCATCAGTTCCACTTCACCACATTTGTGATTTCCGGGTGTAAATACACAATAAAAAATAGAAATTACCGATATTAATACATGCGATGCGAGCCTAATATATTTAAGGAGTTCCCTCAATTCCTCATGGGTCCCATCATCCAACTGGATTTTGAATGAATGGGACCAATCTGGAACCATACACTTACAAACAAAAAAAAATTTACGAATCGGCATGAGCCGATCATTCCGCCGCCGTCATTTATGAAAATGACGGAGTTCTGACGTAACAAACATAAAAAATATAGGTAATGATAAAAAAATACCTACAAACGCATTGAGAACCTCCTTCTTTCTTAAAGTCGGTTAAAAATACAACAACAGTCTAAATAGGTAAGATTAAGGGTGGCAGTGTAAGTCAACATGATCACATTTTTGTCAAAACTTTCTTCTAGAATACCTTAATTTTCTTAAGTTAGTACCAATTGTGTCTAATTTTTACAAACACTGTAACTCAAATTGGAGGTGACAAAAGGTGCGAAATATATCAAAACATCAACAAAGAAAAGAAGCACGTCTTTATGGAAATGCCGCAAAATAGAGACATTTTCTTGAATTTTTAAGGGCGACCTAAGAAAAGTCGTTGGTTTCGATGGCTGCCGCAATATTCTGAAGTAGCACGCATTATTTTGATTTACAACCTCTAAGTATCGCGCGTAGAGATGGAGCGAGCGAGTGTTTGGTAACAAGTATATTTTATTTATTTATTTATCAGGAGTACCGACAGCTATATTCGCACAATAAAATTGACAGTGGATATAAAGAGCTAATTCTAGGAACTGAATTAATATTTATTTAGGTAGTGAATTAATATTTATTTAGCTACTAATGCTACGCACTAGCGCAACCGCATTAGAACGAAAAATGTACAAAATTAAAATTATAATATATTTTGATCAATACGCTCAGACAATATTTTTGTAAAAATTGCTTGATATCAGAGGTTAAGATAAGATAATGTTGTTTATTTAAATTTCTGGAGAGTTATTTGGAGCTCTGTCCAAAAGCAATTGGCTCATTCTGTTACTGAACTTACTTTATTTTACCACGTCGGTGACAAACAAGCTTACGGCCCACCTGAAGGTAAGTGATCACCGTAGCCTATGGACACTTGCAACTCCAGGAGCGTTGCCGACCTTTTAAGAATGTATACACTCCTTTTTTGAAGAATCCCGTATTATAGTCCTAACATACATAACATTAATATGCCAGCTCAATCAGATGACAGCAAGTGCCTGAAAAATGGTTTGCATACTATCCACCACCATACATAAATAAGAAAAATATATTACTAGAATTTATAAAAAAAAAAAAAATAGAAATAAAATTTCATACAGAATTCAATATTAATTATTTATATTGTAGTGTATGATGCACAATAATCTTTGATATTATAAGATTTATAAGATATAGTTTAATTCTATATAATAATAAAAGTAGAATCCTACATAATTTATCCTATGAGAACAAAACTACGTTTGTATGACGAGTCAAGCGTCATGGCGACACTTAAATAAAATTTTCTATAAAAGGGCCGATACGCGTACCTGGTACGTGCAGTTCTCATCTTTTCCCACCCCTATAAAATATCATCGACGCGAGTGTGAAGCTTTCTTATTAAATAAACAAGGGCACAAAACGTGTCATAAACACGCACGAAAACCCGTAATGGCTGTACGTAGAAGCCATTTTTTGTACATCTGTAATTCTGTGTGGAAATCTGTGATATCTTGCATTGTTTAAGGCGAACATCTGCTCAACTTACGAATGTGTTATCCTTACGCTGTCAGAAAATATTATTGTAGTGCATCAAGGCGCCCAGAGAGGGCGCTGGCGTCGAAATAGAACGCGCTAACGGAATGTCGACGTAGAATCCTTAGGCTGGGCTCACACAGTCTGAATTCATGCACCGAATCATAATGCGAATCTCTCAACAAAGGTAAACTTTGTGCAGAATTGCTACAGGAGGTTGTACCTTTTCAGTGCATGAATTCAGATTGTGCGAGCCTAGCCCTGAGACTCCTGCGTAAAATCTTCTCGTGTTAGGCGCAACTTCTAAACTCAACGCCGTATTTAGATTCCAAAAAAGCTACCAAAGATGGCCGAATGTCACTGTCATTGTCATTGTGACGTTCCAGATGTAACCAACCCATGCATAAAAATATATAATTTCGTTGTTACTTACATGTGAATGAGAATCATCCTATGTTTTTGATGTTTTCTATGCAATCATCGCCCAACACATCTCGGCTTGGTACATCAAACTGTCTATTTATGTAAGTACAAACGTACAAAGCACTATACCCCCAAGTACTCAATTACGTACCTACTGGCTTTTTTCAGCGAATTCTTCCGCGTTAAGGTTATCACAACAATGCCATTATTAAATACCAGACATGTTAATCCTTTGGGAATGACTTCAGATATACAAAGTATTCTACACATTCTGTTTCATGGTTTGGTTTTAAACTATCCATGTGCCAAAATTCATCACAGTCAATTGAGCCGTTTTTACGAGATTGACTGCCAAACATACAGACATTCATACACACTACTTTGCCACACGTGGTTTGTTGTCAATATTGCTATGTCCATATCAAAAAGATTTACGCACATTATGAGAATATTAATAGTTACCAAATGTTGTTCAAACCTGAAGTATTACCACAGTAATATGAACTTTTCTTCTACAAAACAGTTTCAATCCAATATCTATTTTTGAAATTAATATTTACATAAGATTATTTATTTAGGCGGTTGCATTTAATTTTAACTTTACAATGATGTATGAATAAATAACATACGTACATAATTTAGAAAAGCAAAAACTTACCGATGCAAAACTTTTTCATTTTAATGGCAACCCATGGGTAGTTTTTTTGGAATCTATATACGGCGTCGAGTTTACATGGTTAGCTGCTTTCAAGTTCTTGAACACCTTCCATTACGAACCATGCTCAACGAAACCATCCGGAGCGCAGTACGGTGATCAAAACGCCTACTGTGACACAGTTTTAAGCATAAGCTACTCTACGAGTTCGAATTAAATCTTGTTAACCTACGTTGTTTCCTTTCGAAGAAGTAACCACTTACATTATGATAATATGCTAGGTTTCGCCCACTGTTTTTCTCTGCGTGAACTGAATTTCTCCTCTGACTCCTCTGTCATTCCGTACCGGCAAGATTTCTTGGATAATAAACTGTGTACAGTCAAGTGCAAAAATATGTATCGATAACATCCCCTCATAAACTAGTACCAATACCTTAATCCGCTGACATAAGAGTTATGGGACATATTTATGAGTAAGTTGTAGGCACCCATATTTGTACACTTGACTGTACCAAGTTTCATCCGTTTTAACCCATGCAACCGTTTTAGCGTGATCGAGTAACAAACATCCAAACTTTTATTTACACTTTTGTATGCGGTAAGTTTACAAAATCGTAAGTTCAAGTGTCATGACTAAATCGTTGATCGGGATTCTTACAAAATAATTATTAAATATCTAAAATAATATACCACGCCAGTAAGGAGACTCAGACACATAAACTAAACGTGAACCAAAACAGTCAAGGTCAGACTTAAGGTCAGAAAATAAGAGATTACTATTCCCCACCAACTATTTGTTTATTTCCCGGCTTCCATTACAAGCAGCAACTGTGATTATGTGTAACTGCCTTAACAGGCCCTTAGAGATTTCTACCAACTTGTGCAATAAATAGCCATTTAGTTCGGACTCTTTTTGTGTACTTGATTTTATTAGGGTTTACTTAATTCGAGTATCATTAGGTGGTTACGTCTACGAGACTTGGGAACCAGAGGGTTTGTTTCGGTGAAGGTATTATTAACAAACTGCGTACTGCTAAATTATCTACAAGTATAGCAGCCTAACCAAATCAAATCAAATCAAATCAATTATTTATTCTGCAAATAGGCCACAAGGGCACTTTTACATGTCAAACGGTAATTTACAATAAAATAGTAATCTTACACAATAATAATTTAAAATTATATATAAAAGGTTTACAAACTAAATGTAATGTGATTTCTGATTATGTGAAATGTGGGTACTTAAATGAAACCCGAACCGTGATTTTAAAAATCATCGCGGCATGACTAGGTAACAGTATTAAAATGAAGTCGAAAAGTGGTCAACCTAATCAGTCCTCGACTATACACAGCCATTATTTATGTGAGTTTTGTTGAAGGTTCTGATAGTCTGTTGGAATTGGTAACATTTTTTAGCTGCCAATGGATGCTCAGGCCGCGTCCGCGTAAAGTTAAATATTTATGTAAAAAATCGGCCAAATGCGTGTCTGGCCACGCGCAGTGTAGGGTTCCGTATATTTATTTATAGAATTAATAGTCCAAAAAGTAAAATTGAAACTATTAGATATGTTTTTTAAACTTTTTTAAAGTTGCCAGTACCTATGAGTATTTTAAGTGGTTACCTACTCATAATATACCTTTTATAAAATGTACGTGCAGTCACAGATTAAAGAATACAAGTACAGATACCCAATCTCATAGAGCAAAAGCGTACCGTCCTAATGTAGGCAATTCTGTATACAATTTTAGTCCCGTAGCTACACCAGTAGATGCAGTATCCGAGCTACCACGGCTATGACGCTGTCAGCCTTTAGTAATACATTGAGATATCACCAGATGGCGTTGACTTCCCGGGCAACAAATAGAGTATTTTTGATTTTTTCGATATAAAAGTAGTATTTTAGAGACAATATTACACATCACACAAAAATATACATAACCAAATGCTTAGAACCTGTGGTTCCATAGAACTTTCGCGACCCGTGATGGCGCCATCTAGTGACAGTACCCAATAATAAGTAGCAAGCTTGAAAGCTGCCTCGTATAGTACGAGTTCCATGGATTTAGTATCAATATTATTGCATTTACTAAACTTATAAAATATACCTTTATTGTATGTGCGGAAGTATGTTTGTGATATAATTAAGGTACGTTGAATTTATTAAGGTGTAAAAATCATTCTATCTTCACGATTACTGGTTCAAATGTTTCGCTCGGTACCTGTGTCGCCATCTATGAGTTCTTTTTAGTATCAATTATACGTTGTTCTAGTTGGGAGGCCATGGTGCAGTATTCTACTTTGCTCATAGTCGAAATGAAAAGTAGAGTGTGAAATTACCCATTTCACCCTCGAACTATTGGCGCTCTCTCTTCGAGCGCCAGAAACATCTCGGCTGAGATGGGTCACTTTCAACCCTTGGTTAACAATCTACTATACCTATATGTATGTATAATAATAAGTCTGTACTACTGTGTCTCTGTTTGGCCTAATGGTTGACTGGTGGAGAAAGCCGTTTGGCATTAAGTCCGCCATTTGTACATTATTTTGGTTTTGTGCAATAAAGTTTAAATAAATAAATATATTGGGTATATATATTTATTTATTTAAACTTTATTGCACAAAACCAAAATAATGCTGAATTATATTTTCTAGTATTAATACTCGAAACTCTCAAGACTTAGTAACTCATAAGAGTTACTGAGCTAAGCCGCAGACGGACAGACGGACTTGACGAAACTATAAGGTTTCCTTGTTGACTACGAAATCCTAAAAGGTGTGCACTTTCGAACCTTACTCTCCAGGTATAAGGTCCAAAATACTGTACCTGAAGATTGACGGCATTATACATATTGTGACGTGGGTTAATAGAGCAGCTGCGATCACCCTGGATAGTAGGCTAGTGCCACGTCAGTCAGAAATCCGAAATATATTTTCAGTAGTCTGGGGCCTAGTCACGTAAACTCCGCCCTCCCGTCAGCCGCCTTATCTTTCCACCCGTTGGGTCTGGGTATAGAAATTTGCCCGTATCTGCTGGGGGATTTTATTTCCGTAATATTAACGCGCTTTCGCCTTCGTAGCGTTTCCGAGAGTTACCAACACTACCCACTGGTTAAAAATTAGGGCCGCAGGTTCACTGCCGCTGAGCTACGCTTGTTTCATGTTTAATAAGTCGTTTTTTGTTTGCTTATTTTATTGATTAAAATGGTCCTGTGTTTGTGTTTAAATGTATGTATATTTCTTTCTTGACTTGGCGGGCGGCATCGGTATGCGATCATTTGCCGTGTTCATACTTTGACGTGAGCTTAACTGATGTCGCACGGATTTTGTCACTTGTCGGTATAATGTTTTACATTTTTTGTAAGAAAGAATGAAAGAAAGCCGAGCAGTGATAAGAGAGCCGAGGATGTAATTATCAAAGCTCACGCGTTTTATACGACGTTTTTCAATACATTTTGCGAGGAAAAAATCCTTTTCGTACGATGAAAATTTTATAGGCCTGACAAGTTATTTTCTTTACTTATTTATGGCAACAGGTTTTTACTCACATGTTGTATACATCGCCAAGAATTTCCAGTGGCGTCCATTCTTTTTATCACTTTCCTAGTCACAACGAGTCAACATTTTTGTTAATAACCAAACTCGCATTAACAATGTTTACAAATATCTGTGAAATAACCTATAATGGCGCAACAGTTTTTTTTCGTGAAGTTTGCGCAGTGCGCGCGCATTAGATGAAATCTCTAAACAGCCAATACAAAACAAAATAAATATTTTCGTTTTAAAAAGTTATCTTTATTAATTCATGTAAAATGATTATCAAAAGTGAATAGTTTTACTTAATTAAACGTTTCTATATCATAACCAAAAAGAAATAGTCAATTAATTAACAAAAAGGATTTAATTTGTTTAGTCGAGTAAGAATCCATTTTCTGAGAATTAAAAAAAAAGCTGCACATTCTATACAACCCGGTTAATTTAAGAATGCACCGTGTTCATGCATATACATCTTGCTGCAAGGTGCCAACGTGACTTAATCGGGATATAACCATAACACACAAGTGTCGTAATGTTATAAAACACGCGTGTTTAATACCCAGGAGTATGAGCCCAAAAGCGACATAATAAGAGGTAAGTTACGAGCAAATGTGTTGAAAATATTTTTTCATCACATTTGCTCGAAAAGGGCTTCATAATGCGCAGACATACAGAGCTGTAACAGCCTGTGTTACGCCCACGGGCGTAATGGTTTTTTTCTTAAATTATATCTGTCACTCATGCGGCAGTTACAAAGCAAAGAGGTTTTATATCAAATACGATGTCTCAAAACGTATTTGTATATAAATTTAAACTTAAAAAACTACTTAAACATGTTTAACTGAATTATTTACAGATTTTATATGTAGTTATTTAGTGTCTATGTAAAATGTTTTTAAGTGTTTTCTAATCGTGGCTGTATACCGAAGGGTCTTAGCCATACGCGCCTCACGTCAAATTCAACAAAATGGACGACTGACATGATGCAGTGTTTATTACGATTTGTATTAATTTCATCTAAAATGTATTTGTTTCCTCGCAAATGTGATGAAAAACATTGTGTATAACACGGGCGTAAGAATATTGCAAACTCGAGTCATCACAACCAAATCAAATCAAATCAAATCAATTATTTATTCTGCAAATAGGCCACAAGGGCACTTTTACATGTCAAACGGTAATTTACAATAAAATAGTAATCTTACACAATAATAATTTAAAATTATATATAAAAGGTTTACAAACTAAATGTAATGTGATTTCTGATTATGTGAAATGTGGGTACTTAAATGAAACCCGAACCGTGATTTTAAAAATCATCGCGGCATGACTAGGTAACAGTATTAAAATGAAGTCGAAAAGTGGTCAACCTAATCAGTCCTCGACTATACACAGCCATTATTTATGTGAGTTTTGTTGAAGGTTCTGATAGTCTGTTGGAATTGGTAACATTTTTTAGCTGCCAATGGATGCTCAGGCCGCGTCCGCGTAAAGTTAAATATTTATGTAAAAAATCGGCCAAATGCGTGTCTGGCCACGCGCAGTGTAGGGTTCCGTATATTTATTTATAGAATTAATAGTCCAAAAAGTAAAATTGAAACTATTAGATATGTTTTTTAAACTTTTTTAAAGTTGCCAGTACCTATGAGTATTTTAAGTGGTTACCTACTCATAATATACCTTTTATAAAATGTACGTGCAGTCACAGATTAAAGAATACAAGTACAGATACCCAATCTCATAGAGCAAAAGCGTACCGTCCTAATGTAGGCAATTCTGTATACAATTTTAGTCCCGTAGCTACACCAGTAGATGCAGTATCCGAGCTACCACGGCTATGACGCTGTCAGCCTTTAGTAATACATTGAGATATCACCAGATGGCGTTGACTTCCCGGGCAACAAATAGAGTATTTTTGATTTTTTCGATATAAAAGTAGTATTTTAGAGACAATATTACACATCACACAAAAATATACATAACCAAATGCTTAGAACCTGTGGTTCCATAGAACTTTCGCGACCCGTGATGGCGCCATCTAGTGACAGTACCCAATAATAAGTAGCAAGCTTGAAAGCTGCCTCGTATAGTACGAGTTCCATGGATTTAGTATCAATATTATTGCATTTACTAAACTTATAAAATATACCTTTATTGTATGTGCGGAAGTATGTTTGTGATATAATTAAGGTACGTTGAATTTATTAAGGTGTAAAAATCATTCTATCTTCACGATTACTGGTTCAAATGTTTCGCTCGGTACCTGTGTCGCCATCTATGAGTTCTTTTTAGTATCAATTATACGTTGTTCTAGTTGGGAGGCCATGGTGCAGTATTCTACTTTGCTCATAGTCGAAATGAAAAGTAGAGTGTGAAATTACCCATTTCACCCTCGAACTATTGGCGCTCTCTCTTCGAGCGCCAGAAACATCTCGGCTGAGATGGGTCACTTTCAACCCTTGGTTAACAATCTACTATACCTATATGTATGTATAATAATAAGTCTGTACTACTGTGTCTCTGTTTGGCCTAATGGTTGACTGGTGGAGAAAGCCGTTTGGCATTAAGTCCGCCATTTGTACATTATTTTGGTTTTGTGCAATAAAGTTTAAATAAATAAATATATTGGGTATATATATTTATTTATTTAAACTTTATTGCACAAAACCAAAATAATGCTGAATTACATTTTCTAGTATTAATACTCGAAACTCTCAAGACTTAGTAACTCATAAGAGTTACTGAGCTAAGCCGCAGACGGACAGACGGACTTGACGAAACTATAAGGTTTCCTTGTTGACTACGAAATCCTAAAAGGTGTGCACTTTCGAACCTTACTCTCCAGGTATAAGGTCCAAAATACTGTACCTGAAGATTGACGGCATTATACATATTGTGACGTGGGTTAATAGAGCAGCTGCGATCACCCTGGATAGTAGGCTAGTGCCACGTCAGTCAGAAATCCGAAATATATTTTCAGTAGTCTGGGGCCTAGTCACGTAAACTCCGCCCTCCCGTCAGCCGCCTTATCTTTCCACCCGTTGGGTCTGGGTATAGAAATTTGCCCGTATCTGCTGGGGGATTTTATTTCCGTAATATTAACGCGCTTTCGCCTTCGTAGCGTTTCCGAGAGTTACCAACACTACCCACTGGTTAAAAATTAGCGCCGCAGGTTCACTGCCGCTGAGCTACGCTTGTTTCATGTTTAATAAGTCGTTTTTTGTTTGCTTATTTTATTGATTAAAATGGTCCTGTGTTTGTGTTTAAATGTATGTATATTTCTTTCTTGACTTGGCGGGCGGCATCGGTATGCGATCATTTGCCGTGTTCATACTTTGACGTGAGCTTAACTGATGTCGCACGGATTTTGTCACTTGTCGGTATAATGTTTTACATTTTTTGTAAGAAAGAATGAAAGAAAGCCGAGCAGTGATAAGAGAGCCGAGGATGTAATTATCAAAGCTCACGCGTTTTATACGACGTTTTTCAATACATTTTGCGAGGAAAAAATCCTTTTCGTACGATGAAAATTTTATAGGCCTGACAAGTTATTTTCTTTACTTATTTATGGCAACAGGTTTTTACTCACATGTTGTATAAATCGCCAAGAATTTCCAGTGGCGTCCATTCTTTTTATCACTTTCCTAGTCACAACGAGTCAACATTTTTGTTAATAACCAAACTCGCATTAACAATGTTTACAAATATCTGTGAAATAACCTATAATGGCGCAACAGTTTTTTTTCGTGAAGTTTGCGCAGTGCGCGCGCATTAGATGAAATCTCTAAACAGCCAATACAAAACAAAATAAATATTTTCGTTTTAAAAAGTTATCTTTATTAATTCATGTAAAATGATTATCAAAAGTGAATAGTTTTACTTAATTAAACGTTTCTATATCATAACCAAAAAGAAATAGTCAATTAATTAACAAAAAGGATTTAATTTGTTTAGTCGAGTAAGAATCCATTTTCTGAGAATTAAAAAAAAAGCTGCACATTCTATACAACCCGGTTAATTTAAGAATGCACCGTGTTCATGCATATACATCTTGCTGCAAGGTGCCAACGTGACTTAATCGGGATATAACCATAACACACAAGTGTCGTAATGTTATAAAACACGCGTGTTTAATACCCAGGAGTATGAGCCTAAAAGCGACATAATAAGAGGTAAGTTACGAGCAAATGTGTTGAAAATATTTTTTCATCACATTTGCTCGAAAAGGGCTTCATAATGCGCAGACATACAGAGCTGTAACAGCCTGTGTTACGCCCACGGGCGTAATGGTTTTTTTCTTAAATTATATCTGTCACTCATGCGGCAGTTACAAAGCAAAGAGGTTTTATATCAAATACGATGTCTCAAAACGTATTTGTATATAAATTTAAACTTAAAAAACTACTTAAACATGTTTAACTGAATTATTTACAGATTTTATATGTAGTTATTTAGTGTCTATGTAAAATGTTTTTAAGTGTTTTCTAATCGTGGCTGTATACCGAAGGGTCTTAGCCATACGCGCCTCACGTCAAATTCAACAAAATGGACGACTGACATGATGCAGTGTTTATTACGATTTGTATTAATTTCATCTAAAATGTATTTGTTTCCTCGCAAATGTGATGAAAAACATTGTGTATAACACGGGCGTAAGAATATTGCAAACTCGAGTCATCACAAGCCCTCCGCCTTCGGCGTCGGGCTTCTGATAGACTCTTGTTCGCAATATTCCACTTCCGCCCCTCGTTAAACAATGTACTATTAAAAGTCATTTTACATTATTTAGTTTAGTTATAGGCAGCAACAAGCTTTGTCAAGGTCAACCCACTCAGGTTGGCGCATTTTACGGATCCCCGGGATGGCAGGTACCTGGCGCAAAAGTGCCTATGCTGGACCAGGTACGAGCCAGCCCTGGGATCGCAACCTACTACCTATGTATGCCGTCTATTGTATCTCATTTTGCCACCGCTACGCTCATGCAAAACGACCAAATACCTTCCTGCCCCTCCTGCCCTACCTGCCCTCCTCCTGTGCTCCTGACCTTCTGCTTAATTTATTTTGTTAATGGTTTGATTTTGTTCACCAACGAATGACTCTGAGTCAAGCATGATCTTATTTCCAAGGATCAGCATGAAAAGCCCATTTCAAGCTTGGCCTTTCGTTCAATTCCATAAAGTATTTATCGAGGTATCCTATCCCAATCACTAAATTTCATTTCCCAACTGTATGGTTTGTACGAAATTTCATTTTATTTATCGATTATTACCATCATGGCGTGAGTAATCTTTAAAGGAAAATATAAAAAAGACCGGGTTGCACTCCGGGAGTGCCGGCAGAAGTGAAAACTCAATAACATTGTAACAGTTTTTCGATCAGGTCACGTGACATCTTACGGTGTCACCCTAAAAATGAATTTGACGCAAATTTATAAACCATTATCAATTATTTAGGCGGACGGCCCGCAGGCGCGTTGGGTGCGATGGGCCGGCTCACCCATCGGCAATAATTTTCAAAGCTTTATCTCTTTAGGAATAACGTCCAAATTCGAACTATTCGAATTTGCAAGAACAGCAGACGGCGGCGGCGAACAAAATATCAATTTGTTTTTGCCGTTGGTAAATATTTTTCAAAGCTTTATCTCTTTAGGAATAACGTCCAAATTCGAACTATTCGTATTTGCTCAATGACGCTTGGACAAAATTACAAATTTATTTGCAGAATATGCCATTGCAAAAAGGGTTTAACGGCTTTATCCTCTTACGAATAGCGTTCAGTTTTGAATGAAGTCGAATCGGCTAGCAGCAAAATGTAAAAGTTTGTGACCTCCTTCACTGTCGCGTATTTATCAATTTTTCCCCATCCCAAAAAGTGCTCAGCGCCGCTAAAGAAGTTTTCACTTCAATAATGTCCACCGATATTGCTTTCACCATCGGCGTGTTTGCTTGCAGAACTTCGCCACCGCGCCTCCAAAGGAAACTTTCCAATCCATCCAGGCGCCTCCAACTTTTTACGCCCTACTTAACATGCTTTAGCGAACTTTTTGTTTACCTTTCGAAGCGATAGCCCCTTTGGTAGATCAACACGGGTCTTTTTATGCCAATACGATGGCAAACAACGGTCTGCCCGATGGGCAGTCATCGTAGCCTATGGATACTTGCGACTCTAGAAGGGCCATTTATTGATTTCATCGTGTCGACAGTTTAAAACAAATACAGGAACTTGGACACTCAACAAAGCTTATCCTCGGAAGCTCTGGTGATCTTACTCACAACGTCACCACCAGGAACGCAATAGCACATGCCACACACAACTCAAGACTTCCAGAATACAGGATGTAAAAATATAAAGTTCTAGCTGCCCGCTCAGCTTCATCCGTGTATTACAAAGAATCCGTGCTGTTGGGGCAGTTTAGTCAGAGTAGCTACTCACGTGAATCCAGCTGCGTTTTCTCCTCGTGGTTTCTTGTCTGGATTTCAGGATTGTAGCTTCCCCAGCTGGGACCCAAACACTTCACACATAGGCACTGGTTTTATGGATGTCCAGGTTGATTAATTATAATATATGTAGGTCAAAGGTTATTTTAATTCGCGAGCGGCGCAGACGCGTGCGTTTTGTATCGCAACGGTAGCAAGAGTTTTTTTTTTCTCCAGATGGCGCTGCAGAGCACCGGAAAAGGCTTTGGAATTAAACGTAAAGTTGCCAGCTCCGAAAAACTAGCCCCAAAATACAAGGGAAATTAGTGTTTACAAATTGTGTTGTCTTGTATACATGAAAAAATACCTATTACCTTATTAATAAAAATAAAATAAGTAAAATTAAATCCTACATCTGTTCCTCGTCGGAACACGTGCAATTTTCTGCATGGATTCTTCAATAGGGAAGTAGACACTGGATAAAATAATCAATAATGTCGTAAAAAAGGATTTGAAATGTAATCAAATGGAGAAAAAAGCAACGCAAGAGCTTAAGTGTCCAAAGTTGTAAGAAGGGGTATGTTCTGTCCCTTTTCCGCAAAACGCAACTTCATATAAAACGATTGTCATTCTCATTTACTATGACGCTCGCAGATTGTGACGTCACTTGTAGCGTTTATCTGTCTTTCTGATGGTTGCAGTTGCTGCCAAATACTATATCTGCGCTATATCGTGCACGTATGCCGTTTTCCTAGGCGTTCTTGCAATATTAATCAAGCTGCGGTCCCTTGGTTCCTTCTGTAACGCCAAAGTTTGAACAATACATTTCTGCGCGCTGGTAATGTTAACGTGCAGTTTAGGCACACCCTCCTTACCTGTTTTCTATTATTTTGGACTGTATTTAATCAATATTTTCACAATTATTTAGGTTTCCTGAAAATTATTTAATTGTTTGTTTACCTTTTTGACAACCTGTCATACAACTATTGGTACGTTGATTTTGTCAACCACGCTGCTATGAAGTTAAGGTTGTATACATTTAGACTAAGGTTGTAATAATTTTATGTGAATATGTAGTCCTGGTACCTTGTCAATTTGAATTTGTGAATTTAGAATCTGAAATTCTGGAATGTGGATCCTCAGGGGTATATAAGCCGTACAACGGACGGAACCCTCAGTTCTTCCTCCTGCTCGCCACGCGCCCCTGAGCTGCGCGCCATCAAATAACGCGCCCCTGAGCTGCGCGCCTTCAATCAACGCGCCCTTGAGCTGCGCGCCTTCAGTCAACGCGTCCCTGAGCTGCGCACCTTCAAACAACGCGCCCCTGAGCTGCGCGCCTTCAAACAACGCGCCTCTGATCTGCGCGCCTTCAAACAACGCGCCCCTGAGCTGCGCGCCTTCAACAGCGCGCCCCTGAGCTACGCGACCTCACCCTACCGCTCGATTCCGTGAGGGATCCCCTCCGGTTCCTTTCTTCCTTATTCTCTAACCATTCCTGTATCCACGTGCTCTGGTAACCTACAAACTTTTCAAAATTAAGAAAATAAAACCATGACCCATACCTCTTTTTTGAATTTAGCAAGTAACTTTTTTTATCTATTCCGTGGGCTTTCAAACCTCTGAAAGTCCACGTAACGTGACACACTTACTGCGAGCGTTTTCTCTCTCTAAGTAGCAGTATTAAAACGGTTGCAGCTTCGTTATTCTTTGAGATATCTGAATGGTATTTTCGTCATTAGGCATGTTTTTTTGCCTTCTTTCTTTTGGAGAATAATAATTTTCGAGTGTACCCGTATTCTGCACTGCGTGCTGCTCGTCGCGCGCCCGTTTGGAACCTCACGCTCCTATATGAACTTGCCTAGTTTGCCAATATGGATAATCCACCTCTGCACGAGTCAGGGTTTTGAAGCCGTGGCCTCAAGATTGAGACGTACGATTGTACCACTTGGCTGTCAGTTCTAAGTTGCCGGAAATATTGCCTTGGTTGCCGAGATAAGACCGGCTAGGTTACATCAAATCGAGATAGTTTTTTTTTGTACAGAAGCATGCTGCGCAGTGCCGTGTGTGACCTACTTTAACAAACCATTAGGCTATCCTACAAAACGCGTCATAAAATGCTTAGCCAGCGTGTTATTAGTCTAAATGTGGCAAGTTTTAAGTGTTGAAGTTGGAACAGTTTTTGAGTACACAGTTAAATAATGGCCATTATGTAGTTACATTAAGGCTGCAATTGGATGGCTTCGAGGCGGTTCACTTTTAAAACACGTTTTAAGCCCTCGTGTCTTCAATATAAGAACGACTGCATTGTCGTTCGAGTTCAGAGGTTCAGAGGACACGGAAACACAAAAATTAATTAATTTACCTAATTCAACGAGCGGGCGAAGTGAACCAAGTTCTCTTTTTTAGCTTGGGCCAAAATTATTTGTCTATGTCTGGCCGTCGCATTCCTCGACCGATTCTCAGCATGTTCAATCTTATATATTTTTTAATTAGCCTATATTGTGTCACACTGCTGGGCCACAGCCTCCCCTTTTTTCCGCCACTCGTCTCGGTCCTGTGCTACTGTTCGCCAATCTGTACAAAATGTATCAAGGTCGTCCCGCCATCTCCTTTTCGGTCTGCCTCTACCTCGGAAGCCATCTTGTGGAAACCATTCGGTGGCTAATTTGGCCCTTCGCTCCGCATGCATCCGGCAGAAACACGGCGGTTCAATAATTATAATATAGTTTTTGTTGTCGGTTCAGTTTTTTGTTTTTTTTTATAGACAGGCTCGCGACTATGCAGCTCACAGTGCCACTGTTTAAGTATACAACGTGTTAATAAAATAACGCAAAACCTGAAAACCGTTTGTTCAGAATCGAGCATAGAATGCGAAAAAAATAAAAAATAAAATTTTTGACAAGATTTATTTTTTACATTTGTATGGAGTGTTGGCCGACTGGGGCGACCTGCTCCATAAAAATGTAAAAAATAAATCGCGTCAAAATTTTTATTTTTTATTTTTTTTGCATTCTACTCTCGATTCTGAACAAACGGTTTTCAGGTTTTGCGTTATTTTATTAACACGTTGTATACTTTAGAGAATTAAACAAAAATCAATCAAATCAAAAATAAAAATAAATTATAAAAAGTTAAAGTTTTTGACTTTGCCAGTTTGTACGAAAAGGGGTACTTAACTCCAGAACTAGAAAAGAAAGAAAGATAGAAAGAAAAAAACATTTATCCATGACATAAAAGCAATTACATGTACAAGGATGAAATCTATCATCATCATTACAGCCGAAAGACGTCCACTGCTTGACATCTATAGGCCTCCCCTAAAGCGTTATTGCGTAAATTTATAAAAGTAAAAAAATCTAAGGTTCCGTCTTAGCATAATGCCGACTCAAGAGCCGGCGCTGATCTACTGGCTTACTACTTAACTACTCATCTGGTTACAAATAATATTTCACGAGTATACCGAATAGACCTTCAAGATAGGCATATTAATTATGTTCTCGGGAATACATGAGCGAAGCCGCGCGGACAGCTAATTATTTCCAATGGATGAGAAAAAAAATTGTTTCGAGCCATTTTTCCAATAATTTAAAAGTTATAAGTAAGTATCATAAGCAGATGTCTACTTAATATTTATATTCATACCTTTTAAGTTAACCTAGTCATTTGATATTTTTACCAACGTACCTAAACGTACATTTTATTTTCCTATAATTGCCTCCAAGATTAACACCGATTACAAAAACCATGTCAACGCCTAATGACTATGCGCCCTAACAACAGCGTTTCCTTCGCCATCATTAGCGTGATGGACGATCGGCCTTATGCGCGTGGAAAGCTTAATAAGGTTCACGGGTTATTGAAATTAGATTTCGCGATTAGTGATTACTATTTTATGTTGGTCCTGTGCAAGATTGCACAACTTTTTAGGTGTTTTTAGCTTTTTATTACTTTTTATTGTCTTTGATTTTTATACTCTTTTTATTGTGATATTTGACGTTATTATACTTCTGTTTCTACCATCCGAACCAGTGCCCTTTTGATTTATCCTAAATAGGTCCTTTTAAACTAAGTATACATAAAAAGTTCGTACACTTTACGTAACGTAAACCGTACATGTATCCTACGGAGTGGAAAGTTCGTTCATTCACTGGACGAATATACTGGGTCACAATATTATTGAAATAATTATGTTCATCGTGCTGTCGTGAGAGCACAGAACGTAGTCCTCTCGTCTCAGCAGAGCGATTGCGACTGACTCCGCCCGCGAACGGCAACAGAAGATATACAGAACTGCACGAAACACGCGACGGGAGAAAGGGTATCGCGCTAAATAAAAAAGGCCTATACGCCAAATACGTCTCACCTCAATAAGTCTGAAAAGGGACTACATAAAAATACCCCGCTAGTATTAGGTAATGTGAAAAGCTATTATACACTCAACTTTTACTTAATTTATATGCACGGGAACCTCACACTATTGAAATTGAGTAAAAATAAGACATGTTTTGGCGGTTCTTTTCTATCGAGGCAATTTTGGTTTTGTATGGTTTTGTTCAGACGATTCAATTGCAAATATGATGTAGTTTTGGTATGTTCTTTGTCCTGGCATTCGCTTTAGTTTGTCATAGGTAAATATTCAATCTAAGAACCCCGATTTCGCGGAGCGCCCCCTCTTAAGAGTCCGCAGTAAGCTCGATTCTCCAGACATACGTAGTTACGCTCTCATTTTAAAACCACGTGTTGGATTAAAACGATACTTTGCATGTACAATGACATGAGGTATATCTATGTCTGTAATTAGTTTATGTAGCTTCAGATACAATAGTAAAAAAAATACAGCGAATTTAAATTTTTGATACAAAACTTGTTTATCCTGCATTTCGTTTGTTTAATAAACTGGAACCATAGAAACTGTATAAGCAAAGTTTCGTCACAATCCATTACGTAGTTTTAAAATGAGAGCGTAACTACGTTTGTATGGGAAGGTGAAATTCGACCGAACTTACTGCGGACTCTTAACCCCCTCATTGAAAAGGTAGCCCATGTCACCCAGAGCATAATTTCGTATAGATTGAAATCTTATTCATCAAAATCGGTATCTTGAACGCTACGCAAATACAAACATAGATTGCTAAGATCGTATCCCTTCCATTCGTCGAGCAACTATCAAAAGTAACGGTACAAGTCAGCACACTTAAAAAGTCATACATTTCATGAGACGGCCCGAGGTCTATTTAACCCCCGACGCAAAGAGAGGGGTGTTATAAGTTTAACGTGTCTGTCTGTGTATCTGTCTGTGGTATCGTAGCTCCCAAACGGAAGGACCGATTTTAATGCGGTTTTTTTACGTCATAGATTATTTTATCCCGAGTGTTCTTAGTTATGTTTCATGAAAATCTGTTCAGCCGTTTTTGAGATATTGGACTTTGAAATGAAAATGTCAGGGGTTTTTCAACTTTTCTAATTGTAAGTTGTTTTACGTGTTTTGACTTTTATGTACTAGTTATAGTTTTTCTCGAGATTATTTGAATTGGCCGAATTGCATCAATCAACCATCTTTACACAAATCGACCTAGTCCCAAACTAAACAAAGCTTGTACAGTCGAGGAAATTGAATGTTTAGCACTTTTGGACCTTAACGTCATTCTAATAGAGTTGACATGTGCCAAACATTCAATTTCCTCGACCGTACTATGGGTACTAGACGACGATAAACATACTTACAACATACTTTCCCTTCTACCTCAAATGCCTCTCTTCATCAGTCTTCAACTTCTACTTTCCTGACTACTGCTCCTTTACACCGGTTGTACATCTGATCGTTTGGACTTTTTGAAATGAAAACTTCTTTAGCGGCGCTGAGCACTTTTTGGGATGGGGAAAAATTGTTAAATACGCGACAGAGTTTTGTGACGTCAGATGTGAAGGAGGTCACTTTTTGCTGCTAGGCGATTCGACTTCATTCAAAACTGAACGCTATTCGTAAGAGTATAAAGCCGTTAAACAATTTTTGCAATAGCATATTCTGCAAATAAATTTATATTAATACCAACGCGTACTTCACCGTTTTGCTATTGAGAAAATTCGAATAGTTCGAATTTGGGCGTTATTCCTAAAGAGATAAAGCTTAGAAAAATATTTACCAACGGCAAAAACAAATTAATATTTTGGTCGCCACCGCCGTCTGCCGTTCTTGCAAATTCGAATAGTTCGAATTCAGACGTTATTCCTAAAGAGATAAAGCTTTGAAAAATATTTGGCAATGGCAAAAACAAATTGGTATTGTGTTTGCGAGTTGCCGCCGCCCGTCGTCGGCGCGCCGACGGGCGGCGGCAACTCGCACCCAACGCGCCCGCGGCCCGTCCGCCTAAATAATTGATAATTGTTTATAAATTTGCGTCAAATTCATTTTTAGGGTGACACCGTAAGATGTCACGTGATCTGATCGAAAAACTGTTACAATGTTATTGAGTTTTCACTTCTGCCGGCACTCCCGGAGTGCAACCCGGTCTTTTTTTTAAATTAAATGTTAAAGTCACATACCTGTGTGCCTACCGCGCATGACTTAACTCATTCACCGCCACGCTACACTTATAATGCTATAGCTACACTATCCCTAGCAGCCATCGATATGTAGCGAAAAACGCCCGTAGCGCACTGACGCACGTTGGATTGGTTAAAAAATATCTAGAAGAAGACCTTCAATCATAATCGTGTCAAAAAATCCGCATCCTTACTTGAAATTCCCACCCTGTCTAACCCAAAGTCGACAACGTGAGTGTGTAACAAAAAGTAATCTGTTTGGTTACCACAAAACCGTCCTTTCAGCCCGAGTGGATAAAAGATATAATAAATAAAGCCTCCCTATGATGGAAAGGCACCTTTTCCATTTGCACTCTAACTGACCTGGAATAATCGTCGCCAGTTATAAGAGACTACCTTTTTACATACAAAACTCCCGTGAGTTTCAGACATACCTATTTTTACATACAAAACTCCCGTGAGTTTCAGACATACCTATTTTTACATACAAAACTCCCGTGAGTTTCAGACATACCTATTTTTACATACAAAACTCCCGTGAGTTTCAGACATACCTATTTTTACATACAAAACTCCCGTGAGTTTCAGACATACCTATTTAAATACTGGTGGCTATGTGAACAGAGAACTCGCGTACCTGTGAAAAAAAAAGGAAAATCTGAACAGACAAAAAAAAATGTGAACCTGCTTACAGAATAGGAAAGATGCAATATTTTCAATTTTGCTTTCATTTGAAAGATTCGCGTGTATAGACCACGAAACCATAAAAAAAAAATACTATAATTTATAGTCAAAAATATCTATTACAAACTGACTATTTAAACTTTCGCGCCTAAACGGATCTACAGTTTGTGACGTCAGTCATGTGTGTCACTCGCCATATTTGTTTGTCGGTGGTTCGTCCCTAGATGTCATAGAGTTATCTAAGTTTTGACTTTTGACAGGAGTGACGTCACCAGACGCTGATTGTTGGATTAAAACACGTTCCGCTTCACATTACTTACTTCAAATCGTAATTATTGTAGTAAAAACGTTTCAGTAGCAATTTTTTTTTTTTTTCAAAATTTTGGTCACAAAATAATGGTAAACATTATAGCTGCATTTTCCCTAGAAATGCGACCAGACCCCGTATCATGTTCGGCCTTATCACACGATAAGTGACAGGATAGAGCGTCCGTCATTGGCTGACACCGTTCGATAGAACACGACGCTCCTATCTTGTCACTTATCGCGTGATAAGGTCGACCATGATACAGGATCTGAAGAAAAAAACAGCCGGACAGATGAAAGATTTTTTTGCCCAAACTGAAACGGAGAACCTCGTTCGCTTTGCTCGCTCGTTCAATAAATAAATGCATAATTATTCACGTCTTTAGTGTCACTCAGTGCTAAGCGCTCATTAATTAGAACCGTGTAATCGATTGATATTCGACCTTAGAGACGTGAAGTGAGTGAAGTGACCCGTTTTATTCTAGTTTATGGAATACTGTTCTCATCTTTGGGCAGGGGCACCCCAATACCAGCTTCTCCCTCTGGATCGCATCCAACGACGAGGAACTCGAATTGTCGACAGCGAGCATATTTCGGATCGGCTTGACCCCTTGGCGCTGCGTAGAGATGTGGCCTCTCTCTGCATTTTCTATCGCATGTATAACGGGGAGTGCTCCGAGGAATTGTTCGGATTAATCCCTGCCGCTTCTTTTCGCCATCGTCCAACGCGACAACATTACCATCCTCACCACTTAGATGGTTGGCAGTCCTCAACTGTGCGCTTCTCCAGAAACTTCCTGCCTCGCACAGCTAAACTGTGGAATGGATTGTCGCCTGCGGTATTTCCGGACCGATACGACCTTCAAACCTTCAAGAAAAGAGCGTACTCCCATCTTAAAGGCCGGCAACGCACTCACAACACCTCTGGTGTTGCAAGTGTCCATGGGCGGCGGTAATCGCTTACCATCAGGTGATTCGTCTGCTCGTTTGCCTCCTATATCATAAAAAAAAAAAAAAAGTTTAATTACACTACCGTCAAACATGCCTACTTGGCCACCAGGGGGAACTTTGCCCAAAATGCAAATTTTAAACAAATCTGGTAATGAACAATAACCACATATTTATGGCAACCTTACTATTTTTAGTAGAAACTAGATTATACAGGGTGTATCAAAAAAGGGGTGTGAACCGAGCAAAGGCATATTCGGTAGCGTGTTGCGATTCTAAATATGCATTTGTTTGCCAGTTACTAATGATGAATTCTAATCAGCAATTTGACTAACAATCATTCATTTTCTTTTATTTTTGTGTTGTATTCATTATTCATTCATTTGACATGTTAAATTCAAAATTCGCATGATAAGTATTAATTTACCAATTAGCATGTAGGGTCTAACTGTTAGTGCTAATATTAATGGTAATAAATAAATCAAATAAATAAATTGGTACGAGCCGGGATTCAAACCCACGACCGCCGCTTGACAGCCGCATGCCGGACCCACTAGGCTACCGTACCTTCTAAGAAAAAGGTGAGATGGCGTGAGAGACTATATGATTACAAAGGAAGGGAGTGTCGAGGTGCCGGGCGACTAAGAGGTATGGAAAAAAAATACATGCTGATACTGAGATAAGGGCAACCAATGATGATAAGTAATATAATATTACAATTTTAATTAAGTAAGATAATTGGATACTTTATTTTTTTCTTATAATTTTAAAATAAAAGTCAAGCCAAGTAATTGAGTATATATTTATTTATTATCACTTTTATAACTTAACTGTATTTTGCAATCACGTTACGTTTTTAAATACGGACTTAGCAGGTTTAAAAAAAAAAACTGCTTACCATAACAAGAAAATTGTGATTACTAACTAATTACTAAGCTTATGTTCGCATATGTAATTGTGTAATACGTTTTTAATACTTACATTTTTTCTTGGAAAATGTCAAATACTTAAACCCTTCTGAAATTAAGGAAATAATATCCTAAAAACAAATCACGATTAATATATATATATTTCCATCCAATTAGATCATCTATTTGATTAACTGGTTTTGATAAACAAGGAGTATGCATATTAGTAAGGCTTATCATGGAATTTTGGTGACTGTCTTCAGCTTCTTGTAATATACTAATTTCTGTTAAATCTTGGGAAACAATGTCGGTACAACTTTTATCCATTCCCGATGACTAGATCAAGTACAAATTAACAAAACTTCAATTTAAGACAGAGCTCGTAATGGTGTCTAAAAATTAAGCTTGATTTTCTCGACACCACTAAAATTTGCACGAATATTATCAGATTTCGATGTTGGTGATTTACTGGCCCTTTTATACGTTTATTACATAAGTCCAACATTTTTGGCCTCGCCGATGACGCCTTGAAGCCAAAAAATCTAAATACCCGATCTTAATATTACATAAATTTATTTACTTTTAATGATTTTTATAATACCAAATTAACGACTGGAATAATATGCCATATCATATATTGTAAGCATGCTCTTCATTGTTCAACTTCGTCACTAATTTTTTTGTAACTACGTATATTTATGACAAAATTCACTAAAAGTAATACAATATTTATTTCAAGTAAACACAAGAAATACCTGCTGAGTACAACAAGTTTCTGACGCTAACTCCCACTTGTTGTGATTCCAGGTTATCTTGACTTTAAAATAGCAAAATTGCTTATTTTACTGATCAATTTCAATAAAAAGCAAAAATAGTATATATTACCTTTGCGATATTACACAGCTATTATCGTTCATTTACACCAAAATCACCAGAAAAAGTATTTTTTTTTGCGAGAGCACTCGCACAGGTGACTAAACTTCTTGCGAATATGTCGGGTATGGTAGTTTTTAAACTAGTGGACTTGACTGTTATACTCATCATGCGATTTAGCCAATTTGCGATTTTAACTGGTTATGGGGATCCAGGTTTCAAAGACTGGCCCTCTTATCGAAGGTGCGTTGGCTGAAGTAATCAAAGAACTTACCTCGGTTTCTACGTTTGCAAAATATTATACAAAATACAAGCCTGGAGACTTACTTGAATTTCCAAAGAAAATGAACATTAAATTTGTCCATTTAACCCATGTAATATTTCACAGAAAATGGCAAAGAAATAAGGAGATTAAAGTGTGTCTTAGACGGTTTTGTGGACTTTTCTACCAACAACCCTACCCCTGCCTGAATGTTGTCCAAATGTTGCAAGTTGATACTTGGCCGGTTGAAAAATCTAAAACAAAAGAGAGACTTGACTGTTATACTCATCATGCGATTTAGCCAATTTGCGATTTTAACTGGTTCTAGCTGTTTTTCTTAGGCTGCGTATCTTTTTTTTACTTCATGTTGGTGGGTAAAACGAAAATTGGTATTATTATCTTTGCTCTCCGCGCTTCTCTTTACACATAGACACGCCGCGTCCGAATTCAATACGTGTTGCCGTCAAACGAGTGATGAATGGTGCCCGCGTCTCGTGCTGATGGAATTTGAACCTTATTTACACGGCAACGTCAACAATCAATCGGTTACTTTATTCTTGAGTAGATTAGATTGATTATTGAAACAAACGGGTGTTTAATTATCAATAACAACATGTGATGTAAGGTAATGTTGGGTGTAAATTGCGTTATTGCGGAAACTACTGACTTTCTACGATCGTTATAAACAAATCTGATTTAACCTCGGAAACAGGTAAAGCCAAAAGATTATTTTTCTAAAAGCCCAACAAATGCAAATATAATAGCCTGTAATTTTTGTCCACATACATACTGTATGTAACATACATCCGCTCCGATAAAAATATTTTAGAATAAATAATAGATCGGTTAGTAAAAAAAAAATACTTATATTATCATTATTATATTTTATCCGTTTTCCATTTAAACACGCAACCGGCGTCAGCGATATTTCGTTAGGGTGCGGCCGGTGGAGACCTATATAGGTACATGTATACGATAAAAATAATCTGTTTAACCCATTGAGCGCCAATCACGAAATATTTGCAAATAGAGCGCTACGGGCGCTTATCGCTACATATAGACACTTCGACGCTTATCTAAAACAAGTCAGTATCGCGAAATAATCCGTTTTGCTACTAAGTATAAGACTAGACGCAGAACACGGTAAAGTTTATCGTGACTAAGACTCCCGTGTTCTAATTCAAAAAATTGCCACCGTGGCAGCATTGTGCCGTTATGCCATTGGTGGGGTGTCGACGTCATTTTATCTGGAAGACCGTCCGTAGGCCAGATGAGCCATAGTGATCGACGCCGTCACCACGTTTTTTTGTTGACTACCGGCACATCCCCAAATAATTCGTTAAAACACATCAATTTGTTTGTACAACAGCGGCATTACGCGAAATAGCTCAGTGGAACACTAGCGAATTTTTTTGCAATATAGGATTATTCATGGATGGGACACTTTCCGTTAAACAGTAAGTACCGATGTTTTGACTTAACCACAAATAAACGAGTATTCACGAAAATATGGAAAGTTGACTTGTTCATGTAAGCAAAATAAGCCCCTATACTACATAAGATTTACTTCATTATTGGTATACTATACGAATTTGGACTATGTTCATCATAAATATGCATTTAGTTTCTTGATTCAAAACGAGAAAAACCACTATAAATAGATAAGCAGCACGATGATAAACTTATTAAAATGTTATATGTATTGCAAAAAAGGTGTTTGCTCGGTATTTATGTATTAAAATAATAATATACAACACAAGCCTTATTGAGCTTAGCTATGGGCCTAGTTCGATTTGTGTAAGATTAACCTCTAATATTTATTTATTTTGTAATATCAAAAAAGATAAGTATAAGATACATACCTACTACATGCTCCATGTACATGGGGACTTCAATTACTCGTGTGCGTCTCTTTTTAGTGTTCCATACCAAAATTGGTCCAACGGAACACTTTTATGCGATCACTCGGAGGCTGTCCGTCTGTCACAGCCAGATTTTTGTATAAAAAGTGGTATAATAACAATAATAATTATATTTTTATTATGGACACTATTTAAGGGTTTGTCCTGCCTCACTTTCGTGGCTGAATTTGTGTCAAAGATTCAGTAACTCATCCAGTTGACTATATTATACTTTGGTTATAGAAATGAACACGCGAACTGGAAAAAATATCCGAAATCTGCTTTGGTTTTGCTGCGGGTAGCCTCATTTCTGATGCGATCGCGCAGAGAAACTCCCGGCATAGCCCTCTCCATTGCCCTTTGGGTGACCCCAAGAGCTTTCAGCTGGAACTCAAAAACCGTTTCGATTGCCTAGGTTTTGTGGAACCTGTCCGTGCCACTGGGTTCAACACAAAGGCTCTCTAGCTCCACTCAGAAGCTCATGAAGGAAAGGAGTGAAATGATTCTGCAGTCTTCAAACGATGCGACTTTATACCGGCAGCTAAATAAACAGATCTCCAAGCCCCTTACCCGCGATCTGCGCCAATTCACTACGAACCGTATTGAAGAGGCCATCGAGCGAAATAAGGGCTCTAATGTGTTCGCACGAGATCTCGATCGAGTCTATTGGGCAGAGCCAGCTCGCAAGGTAAAAAACTGAGGACTGGAGAGTCGTTTTTTCCAAACCTGAGCTTTGGAGTGAGTGCGTTTTTACACGTCATACATATCGTATACACGGCAACTGGCAGACCCGAAGTTGGTCTGGCGGAAGACCCTAGCTAGACCAACCCGACACTTTACCGACGTCATCCCGGACATCAGCCTGTACGAGATTAGAATGGCTCTGAAACAGCTTAAGAACAGCAAGGCACCCCCGTGAAGACGGAATTACAGCCAAACTCATGACGGCGGGTAGAAAACCGATCCTTACGACCCTTCAGAAGTTGTTCGACACCGTCCTACTGGAAGGGAGAACGCCAAAGGCGTGGAACAGAGGTAAGGGGTGCTGTTCTTCAAAAAGGGGAACAAAACCCTGCTGAAGAATTACCGACCCATCTCACTTATGAGCCATGTTTGCAAGCTGTTTTCAAGAGTCATTACGAATCGCCTCGCATGCAGGCTTAGTGATTTCCAGCCTCCCGAATAAGCCGGTTTTCGAAGAGGTTTTAGTACCGTAGACCACATTCATACGCTCCGCCAGGTTATACAGAAGACTGGAAAGTAAAACTTGCCTCTCTGCTTAGCGTTCGTGGAGAAAGCTTTCGATTCAATCGAAACCTGGGCTGTACTACAGTCTCTCCAGCGGTGAAAAGTGGACTGCCGCTATATCGAAGTACTGAAGTGTTTGTACGAGAACGTGACTATGTCAATCCCACTCCAGGATCGGAGCTTGAAACGTATTCCGCTACAGCGGCGTGTTAGGCAAGTGAATGTTATTTCCCCAAAACTGTACACCGCTGCAATGGAGGACGTTTTCAAGACTCTAGACTGGAGAAGGCTAGGCATCAACATCAACGTTGAGTACATTAATTACCTTTGGTTTGCTGATGATATAGTAGTCTTGGCTGAGACCATGGAGGACTTGAGTACTATGCTCGATGACCTTAGTAAAGCCTCCGAGCGAGTTGGTCTAAGGATGAACATGGATAAGACAAAGGTCATGTCAATCGGACACTTTCAAGACTTCTTCAGACTTTCAAGTTAGATAGGTCCAACTTTGAGTAAGAGTCCGACTCGGCTGGGCAGCATTCGGGAACCTACGGCACATCTTTTCGTCCAATACTTCGCAATGTCTCAAGACGAGAGTCTTTGACCAGTGTGTGTTGCCACTACCTCACTGTGTGATGACGTATGACACGGAAACGTAGACGGTTCCCCATAAGAAGGCTCAAAGTCACCCAAAGAGCAATGGAGAGGGCTATGCTGGGAGTTTCTCTGCGCAATCGCATCAGAAATGAGGCTACCGCAGCAAAACCAAGGTAACCGATATAGCCCTCCAAATCGCTAATCTTAAGTGGCAATGGGCTGGGCACATTGCACGTAGAAGCGATGACCGTTGGGGCGGAAAGGTTCTCGAGATGTGACCACGTACCGGATGGCGCATCGTAGCTAGGCCCCCCACGAGGTTCAAAGATTTCAAAGATTCAAATATTTTTATTTTGCTCGGAATGCAGTTACATAGTTCTTAAAAATACAACATAATCGTCCAGTGCATTCAGCCTGCGTGCAGGCGTGCAAAACATTTTTATGGAGCCTTAAAGTCCGTAATAATATATTATCTTTGAATCTTTGAATCTTTAACAAAGAGTTACTAATTTACATCCATACCAAGTGTTGTAAACTAAACTATTACCGTTATTGTCTATATAGTTTAAGTATTATTGTGATGTATTTCGTTTAAGGCCATTATTGTCCATATTAAAAAAGAATATTTGAGAAACAAAGCAAAATAAGTCAGTATTCTTTTCATATTTTATATATACGTTTGTCTTAAAGACGAATAATACACTATTATTCATAAGAAAATAATATTTTTTTGAATTATTTTCTATTGAGACGTTAGTACACATAAAAACTTATCCAAAGTATATAAATATCATGTCACAACTCTAAACTGTAGTACATTTTTGAGTTTTTTTTGTGTAGTTTTTTGTTGTTTTCTTTTTATTCTCTTGAGTTTAAATAACTGGATGACAGAGGAAACTGTGACTAAAAGAAGATTTTAAATTGGTTATCTTAATAAAAAAATATAACAATATCTTTTTTGGGATTTTTTTAAACCTCTGCCCTGAAAAAACACAGTTTTTGAGATACAGAGTTGTTTTAGATAAGCATCGACTTGTTGGTAGCTCTAGTGAACCAAGTTATTTACTTCTGACAATACATTTTATATATTGAATGTAATCCTCACCTTGAATATGCAAATCAACAAGGTAATTTATACACCAGCTGACAGCTCCATTTTGCGTCCTAAATTGTTTCATGTCTGCGTGCTATTTAGTATCATGTCAACGCATTTCACGAAAGCCACACCTTCAACCTGTTACAGCAATATGGACCTTATGAAGTTTTATTAAAACGCAAATCCGGATACGTTAGGCAAGTTTGATATGCTTGGAGACAGATTGGTTGAGGCACCCACTTATGAAATCGTAAGGCGGAAAAAGAAGCACTCATAGTTTAGCGGCTCATGCATCCGCAGCGGTCTTAAGAGTTACGCAACGTCTCCATACGTGTAATTAAATCTAGAAGTTATGCTGGGTTTTTGTGTAGGTACAGCGTTTCTTCTTTTTCACAATTATTCACAACAGCTATTCATCGCATTCGTTATTTTTCACAGTACTCTTATTACACTACAGCGTTTTATCCAGTTGGCAACTCTTTACAAAGAGCGTTTGTGTGGAATTACTAAAGAGAAAGAACACTTTTGTGTTATCCTAATATTATTCCGTATTTGAATATCCCTAAACACCTGTTCAACTAACAAGGAGTATGAAGTGGATCACATTCCATTCCCGCGACTCCGTCCGTTCGTCCTCGTTTATATCGTAGCTCCATACAAACTTTCACCCCCCATTTTAGAGAAGTGGGTGGTTAGAAAGTGACAAAAAGTTGCCTATATGTCACTCTCCATAACCTACCTATGATGTCGAAATAAATGATTATGATTATGATTATGATCATCCTTTTAACTATCTCCACTTAAAAAATCTTGTCAATTCGTCGCTCCGTTTTGCCGTGAAAGAGGGACAAACAAACACACACATACACTTTCCCATTTATAATATTAGTATGGATATGGATTATTTATTTGGCTACGTAACCACCATACCAATTAACCATAAAATCGTTTATGATGATAGGCTTTATACTATGAAAAAAAAATGTGAAATCGGTTAGACCCGCGCGACGCTATTGAAATTAGTCACAAATACGCCACCAGGCGGCATTGAACAGGTTGAACCAATAGAAACTACCGTGCTTCGTAGCACACGTGCTCGAATCGGCTACGAGATCGTGGGTGCTACCAACGAGCTACGAACGAGCTACGAGTACACGTAGCGCTACGGAGCCGGAATAAAAATCAATTCAATTTTGTTTTGGGTAATTTCTGGAACTACTTACCTGAATTCAAGAATTCTTTCAACAATAATAAAGAATGGATGATCCGAGCAGACGTAGGCTATATTTTATCCTGCAGGCTTGTTTAAAAAAATATTAAAAATCTTTTAACTGTGTATAGAATAGACTTTCTAGATGGATATAGACTTTATTTTGTACTGCGGTTTAAAATATGCGACCGAAGCCGCGATGGTTGCTAGTATTATACATTTCGTGAGTTTTATTTATTGGTAATTAAAAAAAAAGACTGGTTTGGACTCCGGGAGTGCCGGCAGAAGTGAAAACTCAATAACATTGTAACAGTTTCTCGATCAGGTCACGTGACATCTTACGGTGTCACCCTAAAAATGAAATTGGCGCAAATTTATAAACAATTATCAATCATTTAGGCGCACGGGCCGCGGGCGTGTTGGGTGCGACGGCCCGGCTCGCCCGCCGCCGTCGGCGCCAAGAACAGCGGACGGCGGCGGCGAACAAAATACCAATTTGTTTTTGCCATTGCCAAATATTTTTCAACGCTTTATCTCTTTAGGTATAACGTCCAAATTCGACCTATTCGAATTTGCAAGAACAGTGGACGGCGGTGGCGAACAAAATACCAATTTGTTTTTGCCGTTGCCAAATATTTTTCAAAGCTTTCTCTCTTTAAGAATAACGTCCAAATTCGAACTATTCGAATTTGCTCAATAGCAAAACGGTGAAGGACGCGTGGACAAATTTACAAATTCATTTGCAGAATATGCTATTGCAAAAAGTGTTCAACGGCTTTATACTCTTACGAATAGCGTTCAGTCTTGAATGAAGTCGAATCGGCTAGCAGCAAAATATAAAAGTTTGTGACCTCCTTCACATCTGACGTCACAAAAATCTGTCGCGTATTTTGCACTTTTTCTCCATCCCAAAAAGTGCTCAGCGCCGCTAAAGAAGTTTTCACTTCAAAAAACTGTTATTACGACCGTATTCAAGCCCATCTGGATTTATACGATAATTATTGACACCAGATGTATGTAGCCACGACACTATATATCAGAGTTATCATCCTCTTAACGATATTCCCGGTTGTGCCCTAAAGTAGTCTGGGGTCCGCTTTGGCCCTTATCCCAAGATTTGGCATAGGCACTAGTTTACTAAAAGCGACTGCCGTCTGACCTGGAAGGGAAACCTAGACCTTATTGGGATTAGACCGATTTCCTCACGAAGTTTTCCTTTCAGCATACCAGAGAAGAATTAAATTACCTGAATTAAACAGCTCCACATTCAGTCAATGTTGGAATATTTGGCTAAGCGTATGAAACCAAACATCGCTTTCAATTCAAAACGTAGAGCAGGAAACAACTCTTGGTTTGCTCACAGCCATGCACGTTCGTGAAGGCTGCATCTGTCCGCGACGTGACGTCACGAAGCGGACATGTGCGAAATTGGACATTGGCTGAACCATAGACATATAACTTGATAGATCACGCACCTCAACAATATAATTAACACGCTTAATACCAAGGACCACTACGAGCTACGCTTGTAGGTGGGTTCCAGCAGGTCGATCACGTAACGCATTGTACGTAGGTTAGGTAGATCTAACTTAACTGCTTTGTTTGTGTGAGGTGTACAATAAAGAGTATTTGTATTGTATTGCATTGTATTGTATCTAATTGAAATGAAACGTGGTCGCTTACTATGGGCCTCATAAGAAGGCTCAAAGTCACCCAAAGGGCAATAATAAATAAATAATAAATATTAAGGGACAATCTTACACAAATCGACCTAGTCCCATAGTAAGCTCAGTAAAGCTTGTGTTATGGGTACTAGAGGACGATATATATAATAGATATAAATACTTAAATACATAGAAAAACTTCCATGACTCAGAAACAAATATTCATGCTCATCACACAAATATTTGCCCTTACCGGGATTCGAACCCAGGACCTTCAGCTTCGTAGGCAGCGTCACTAGCACTACCCACTAGGCTAACCGGTCGTCAGTCATCAGCAATGGGGAGGACCATGTTGGGAGTTTCTCTGCGTGATCGCATCAGAAATAAGGCTGTCCGCAGGAGAACCAAGGTTACCGATGTGGCCCTCCGCATCGCTAAACCTAAGTGGCAGTGGGCGGGGCACATAGCACGTAGAACCGATGGCCGTTGGGGCGGAAAGGTCCTCGAGTGGCGACCATGTACCGGAAGGCGCGGCGTGGGTAGGCGCCCGACAAGGTGGACCGATGACCTGGTAAAGGTTGCGGGAGTCCGCTGGATGCGGGTGGCGCAGGACCGGTCGCTTTGGCACTCTTTGGGGGAGGCGTATGTCCAGCAGTGGACGTCTTTCGGCTGATATGATGATGATGTATCTAAATGTCAATTTTTATATGGAAAAATGTCAGTTGGAACTACCTAACGCGTGTTCAAAACGTTACGTGATTACGTCTTGTAATTATAGTGTTAAAAGCGCTTGTAGGGCTATTTTTTTTATAAATGGGCAAATAATCGACACATTGAAGGTCGATGCTAATGATTTTTTCGATTTTGAACGTGGTCCATATGAACGTTGTTTTGAGTATTTTATTATTTATTAAACTAGGTTCATGTGTAATCATTTTCAGTTAAAAACAACCTGCTATAATTCAGTTTAATATAGATTGCGTGTTTTATGTCTATAGTCTAATACTAAAATAGGTACCCCAGTGAGATCCAAATATTTTTGATCTTGTAATGAGATCGGTATTCATACAATCTAAGGGGTAATCGCGTAACGTTTCGAACGCGCGTTAGGATAGTCCAACTGTCAGTTTTCTATATAAAATTTGACATTTCATATTGTGAACCTAACGTACGTACAATGCGTTACGTGATCGAACTGCTAGTCTACTTCTATTTATATCTGTTGGCTGAACCAAACACGAAAACAACTGCGAATCGTGTTGAACCGTCGATTTATTTTATGTTCACACACAGTGTCCTTCCTGCGTGTATCGACGTACAATTTTATTGTATAAACTACTTTAAAAACAAGTTTTAACCGACTTTATTACGCTTGAAAACATAACCCTCCTCTCCTTCGGAAGTCGAGTAAATACAATTACAACCTCGTATGCGTTTAAGGCGCCGTAGGTTCAGCGAAGTTAAGCAAACAGAGTTTTTGAAACAATAGAATGCGTCTTTTTATAATAATATATTTTCAAAAAAATACGAATAGTAATTTTGAGGTTTCTTTGCAGCGAGACATTGGACTGATTGGAAACATGATTAAGCAATATTCGCTCGATAGAAAAAAATCACGAACATAGGTCTATAAAACACTTAAAATATTCGTAACAAATTATGCACAAATGCTAAAAAATTAAAATTACTTCACAAAATTGGCAATATCATGTTTAAGAGAACTCAGTGATTACTTTTTTATTTATTAAAACGGCCAGAAAATTAAAATTAAAAAACATGATATCCGCGCATCCGAGCACGCGCTTCCATCTCGCTCACGCTTATGCTCAGTGAGAGGGAGAGAAGACCATGAACCTACGGCGCCTTAACCTATAACAAGGGTTGAATCATACGAGGTTGTAGTATCATCCATCCACATCATCATATCAGCCGAAAGATGTCCACTGCTGGACATAGGCCTCCCCCAAAGAGCGCCACAATGGCCTGTCTAGCGCCACCCATATCCAGTGGACTCCCGCAACCTTTAGTACAGTCAGCGTCATATAGTTAGTAGCAGCCAGAGTAGCTAAATATTTCGTAACACACCCTTATTCTTACAGTAATAAAGACGTGTACCGAAATATTTGGCTGCCTTGGCTGTTACTAACTATATGACGCTGACTGTACCAGGCCATCAGTCCACCTTGTCTACGCTGCGCCTGCGATACGTGGTCGCCACCAGAGGCCGTATCATGGTCGGCCTTATCACGCGATAAGTGACAAGATAGAGCGTCCGTCACTGCCTGACACCATTCGATAGAACGAGACTGACGCTCTATCTTGTCACTTATCGTGTGATAAGGCCGACAATGATACGGGGTCAGGGTCGGAGTATGCTCTGTAGCAACGTACATAAGAGTGAATATCGGCCAGAGATCTGCAAAGAGGTTGTAACTGACACCTCGCTAGCTAGGTGTCAAATATATTAAAACACAGCTTTGCAGCCAGTGGATATTCACCCTTAGTGGGCTGTTGGTGCACACATTTATTAGATCGGTTACCTACGAAAGCATCTAAGGATTAAGTAAAGAAACATCTAAGTCCTAAACGCCATGACAAGATAACATTGTTCCGCGCTGCTCAGAGGGTCAATTTGACACTTAAATTTCGCATTTTAATTTGTTATAAATGTGTATCGCGCGCTCACTTCCCCTTACGCCGAGATCATGTATCAGAACGAGTAGTGCAACGAACAGACATCTTTTTAGGGTCCCGTTCCTAAAAGGTACAAAAAGAACCCTTAAGTGCGTCTCTATCCGGCTGTCAGGATGTCACATCGCTATTGTAAACAAGACTAAACTGTGTATTGAAAATGTTTTTTTTTGACATGGTAGTCCCTGAGTCATGGATGTTTTCCATGTATTTAAGTATTTATTTATCTATATAAGTATGATTATCGTCATCTAGTACCCATAGCACACGCTTTGCTTAGTTTGGGACTAGGTCGATTTGTGTAAGATTGTCCCCTAATATTTATTTATTTAATAATAACGTAAATGAAATGTTTCGTATGCGTTTCGTTTTTCGTGTTTCGTGTATCCAGTTTATTATTTTTATTCACATTAAAAGCATTTATAAACTAAGTTACTACGTAACCCTTTGTGTGCGAGTGATTGCCTTTCTAATCTATCTCTAATAAGAACTGAGAATGCAAAAAGTGCATAGCAAATTGACCTCAAGAACACCTTTGATGAAACACCGCTATCGATATTAAGTTAAAGCCCTCATTTCGCCGATCCCGCCCGTTCAATTACCGGTAAATACTTTACCGGTACGTACGAGGCTTAGTGTTGGGACTTGAGCCGTTTGGCAAAGTATTGGGCTTCGTATTTGTACGGGGTCGATAAGGGATCTTCTTGAACGAGCGAGCAAAGCAAACATTCCAGCTTGGGCTAAAATTTGTTCGTATTTCCGGATGTCCAGATGTGTTCTATCTTACTCTACAGGTAGCGTTTCTCAATCGATTCTCGTGAAATATTGTAAGTGATATAGTTTTTTGGTTGAATCAGTTTTTCGAAACGTTTTACGTGATCGACCTGCAGGGATATTATATTAGAGACGTATTATATTTGAGAGGCAGGATACAGCGGAATGATATCTTGCTCGTATGTGGAGCATCAGCCCAACTGCGGACCCTACCTCTACGAGTACATTATAGAAGTTAACAGCCAGAATAGCACTACTACCTACTTTAATTTCCACAAGAATACGCGGTATTAGGGTGTCAAGCCAAGTTCAAGCTAACAGAATTGGCGAGCAGCACCGTTATAGTTACACAATAAAGGTACTAATTATTACTAGAAGCTACGGTAGCCTAGTGGTGCAGGCGCTGACAAGCGGCGTTCGTGGGTTCGAATCCCGGCTCGTACCAATGAGTAATTCGGATTTTGTGTACGGCATATTTACCGTTAGCTTTTCGGTGAAAGAAAACATCGTGAGGAAACCGGTCTAATCCCAATAAGGTCTAGTTTTCCCTCTGGGTTGGAAGGTCAAATGGCAGTCGCTTAAGTAAAACTAGTGCCTATGCCAAATCTTGGGATTAGGTGGCAAAGCGGACCCCGGGCTCCTTTAGGGGACAACCGGGAATAACGCTAGGTGGATGAGGATGAATAAAATTACTAATTAAAACCTAAAATACTCGAGCATATAAACATTGTTATTCCGTTTCCATTAAAATTGCAAAATGAAAACATTTGGCTTGCCACCTGTCAAGTCCAACCGCGCAATTCGCGGCCAAATAAATCCGGTTATTTACGCATTTTGCATTTACCGGATTTTCAGAGCCTCAATTTCGGGTTCAACAATTACATTATAAGGAGGTCATTTTGGTTCAACTTTTCGCATCGTAATTCTGCGCGCGCTCATCTCAATTACTTATTACGGGTGTCTTGACTAAGTACATACATTTTTTTGTAGTAGTAGAAGCAAAAACACGATGGTTAAAAAAAATGGTTTTTCATTTAACGTTTTTACCTCACCTAACTGAAATAATATTATTGAACATATTACGCGTCATTATTATTAATTGACTAGCTTCTGCCCGCGACTCCGTCCGCGTGGAACTCGTTTATATCGCAGCTCCATACAAACTTTTACCCCCATTTCAACCCCTTAGGGGATGATTACGGGGATAAAAACTATCCTTTGTTACTCTCCATACCTTCAACTATCTCCACTTAAAAAATCACGTCAATTCGTCGCTCCGTTTTGCCGTGAAAAAAGGACAAACAAACAAATAAACACACACATACACTTTCGCAATTATAATATTACTAGCTTCTGCCCGCGACTCCGTCCGCGTGGAACTCGTTTATATCGCAGCTCCATACAAACTTTTACCCCCATTTCACCCCCTTAGGGGGTGATTACGGGGATAAAAACTATCCTACGTTACTCTCCATCCCTTCAACTATCTCCACTTAAAAAATCACGTCAATTCGTCGCTCCGTTTTGCCGTGAAAAAAGGACAAACAAACAAATAAACACACACATACACTTTCGCAATTATAATATTACTAGCTTCTGCCCGCGACTCCGTCCGCGTGGAACTCGTTTATATCGCAGCTCCATACAAACTTTTACCCCCATTTCACCCCCTTAGGGGGTGATTACGGGGATAAAAACTATCCTATGTTACTCTCCATCCCTTCAACTATCTCCACTTAAAAAATCACGTCAATTCGTCGCTCCGTTTTGCCGTAAAAGACGGACAAACATACAAACACAGCCACATTCGCATTTATAATATTAGTATGGAAGTATGGATTGTAAAACAGATTATGTTCTTAGACGTTTGGACGTCTGTCAATCACCGAAAATGTAATCCCCAAATCAATAAAGGGTCGGTCGGCGACGCGCTTGTGATCACAGTATGTTTGTCACCATCGGAGTAAAAAAAAAATTTTAGGTGCACTGATGACCTGAAGTTGCGGGAATCCGCTGGACGCGGGTGGTGCAAAACCGGCAACTTTGGCAATCTTTGCAGCACTCGACGTCTTTTGCTGATATGATGATAATGATGATGAAGCATACAAGGTTGCGAGCAAAGGTCAGTTAACATTTAATTTCAAAGCGTCAAAACGCGTTTCAGAATCGGGTCCCCGTGCAAATCATTCATCTCAATTTAATCACGACTGATATTAATGTTTCATTATAAACGTTATGACCTTGACCTTCAGCGTGACGTAAATTGTACTTAATTATCTTATTAATTATAGGATAAATCACAATATAGGTATTTAACATGATGCTTAGAAATGTAAAATATTTGAATTGAATTTAATTTAATGTACAGCAATGGCACAGCCCGCCTGATGAATTTGATCCACGATGAGTCATTTGCAATGTGGAAAAAGGCTGAAACACTATGTTCCTGCGATGCGTAATAATTACTCTTCGAAGACTCACACAGAAATCTTAAACGGAATTCACCGATGAAGTTACCATTCAGAAATTAATTTAGTATGTAAAACACGGTAAACGTTAAGTCAAATGAATGGCCAATTAATTTGCTTTAGACCCAGTATGGCATCTGATTATTTTTTTGATTGTAAAATACCTAATCTTTTTTGTATTTTTACATATTTTGTTAAGAAGCCAGTTCTAGGCAATTCACTTTAATCAAGCCACCAGGGGACCGATTTTTGACTTTCGAGCGCTCGAAAATCAAATAAAAGTAAATTCGTTTGTAGTGTCAAAATGGCAGGCACTTACTTTCTACCAATAGAATTAATTACGAGTGGTCAAAACCACTCGTTTTTCAATTTTCTATCGCTATTTCAAAATGTCATTTCATAGTTTTTGTCAGTTTTCGAGTGAAAGAGTCGAGCGCTCGAAAGTCAAAAATCGGTCCCCATGACAATTTTATTCAAGTGATATGTTACTGTAAAAGCCCGATGTGCGGTAAATCCTAGGATTTACCGGTAAAACCAAAGATTTACCAATATGGGTTGGTAAAAGTCCGAAATGCTTTGTAAACATGGTTCATTTTGGACTTTTACCACCGTTCACTTGGTAAATCTTAGGTTTACCACAGTGACGCGGTGAAAGTCGAAAATAAAGACGCGTCGTCTCTTACTCGTACGCAAGGGCAATGGAATTTTGTAAGAACTTAAAAATATCATATGTAAACTATTGCAAAAAAAATCGGTTCTGGCGCTTCGCCGGCCGCTGCCGCAGCACGCTCGCTTCGCTCGCTGTTCGCAGTTCTACCTAAAAGAAATCCTAGTATTTATCGCACTACGAACTTGTACAGTGGCGTACATATATATTACAATTCCAAAAAATACACAGTCAGTTTGAACTGACCTTTAATGACCTTTTGTGCGGGGCAGCACCAACACTCTCCTGAATGTGGTCGCGGAAAGAATGGACACTTGGTCAGCCTTGGTCTTTGTCAGCGATGTAGAGGCCCTACTCATTGGATGACTGTGCATGTGCATTCTAATGAGCATTATGTATTTTTCTAACCTCGGAAATACATTTCTTTATACTAACATAAAGTGATGTTATCCGAAATAATTTCATTAATTCATTTGATGAATCTGTTTATTATGTGCCTAAATACTTAGGATATATATGGAGCTACTACAGGGCTAAGGTTGCCTTCCCAACGCTGTGGATAAAAAAGTCACTTTCTGACAGACAGACAGTGCCAGAGTGAGCGAATGTCATATCCACAGCGATAAGTTTCAAGGTCGATCACGTAATGCATTGTACGCGCGTCAGGTAGATCTAAATGTCACTTTTTGTATGGGAAAATGACAGTTGCCCTAACGTGCGTTCGAAAAGATACGTGATCACTCCTCTGGCCCTAACCTAACAACACTTTCAGTGCCAAGAACCCGTTAGTTGGGCGCTCTGCTCGTAGGCGCATTCCTTTACATACGGAGTTCCCCATGCAATCAGCAACGAGAGTAGCGCTACGAATTCTTTGGCAATAAATATCCTAACCTACCCTTCCTACCCCTTAACAATCGGTTCTTCTTCTCTTATTTAAGGCATAAGCTCTTGTCGGTGTAGCTCAAAGTAGACCCTTCAACTACTCCGGTCCCACGCAACCTTGACGTCTTGGTCCGACCTAACATTAACTCTTTTTTTGAGTTGCTCCATGTAGTTTATTCCAGATCTTGCCCTTCCTCGCTTCTTTCCTACCTTTCCCTCAATTATGTTAAGCATGAAACCGTCATGTCGTACGAGGTGCCCTATCATCTTTCTTGTTATATTCTCTAAGTTCTCAATAACTGCCTGGTTTGCCCCACTCTTTCTCTCCAGCTATCCAAGTATCCATTCGCCTCCAACACCACAATCGCTACTTGAATCACATGTATAATTCTACTGACCTACTAAGTAAAAGCTAGATTTGAAACTACTAGCCGCAAGACGGTGTTAACTTCGTACATCGATCGTGGGTTTAATTGAATGGTTGGCGTTGCTCGGCCATTCAGATCGTCTTGGAGCGCTTGAGACAAAGAACTAGTGGAAACGTACGGATGTATGATGTGTTTGAGAAACTTTAAACGGTACCCTTTATTTATAAGCGAGACTATTGTCAGTGTTGCCGCTTCTGCTAAACAAGGCTGTCGTATACCTCCTGACAATTCATGCGAACGCAGTTGACAGTGACACTCATCGTTACACTGTGATTACCCTAACAAGACGAAAGAATGTATACCATACGGTAGAGTTATGACATGATTTGAGTTTTCTAGTTAAACAACGGACTGGCGCGTGGTCCATATAAAATATGGAATTTTGAGCCGCGGTAGTGCCCTATTTCCTCCGCCATTTTTAAACCTATGCAAATAAAATTTAAACATAGATAAACTCAGTGTGCTATACTTCTATGCTTAGTTTGAGCCGCTTAAAAAACGCTTAAATATTCATGAACTTCTCCATCGCCTACATAGATTATGTTAGAATATTTATTTTCGGAGAAAACAGGGGACTTCTTCGGCTGACAAATGCAAGTTTTTGACCGCGTAGCCCGTACTTTTTCTTAAACATTGGTTATGCTAGGCAGTGTACCTTTAGTAATTTAAAGTTTGTGAAATATACAAGTTTTATTTATCCCGAACGGTCACCCGTACATATTCAAAATGGCGTCATCTATTTGGCATTGAAATTGTCGGCATTGTTTTCACTTTAGTATTGCCCCTTCGCTTTATTCCTCTAATGATTTAAGATTTGTCTTTTATCACTTTCTGTACAATTATTGTCTTTGTCCCGAAGTTCAAAGATTTTGTAAATTCAGTCATTTATTTCACTTACTGGCAATTAAGTTATAACGTTGTTGTTAATGTTAATAGAAGGGAAATATTTGTTTTTGACAAGAATATTGGACTTGTGTTTGGACGTATTGTGTTGATCATGGGTAATGAACAGAGGTCGGAATTTTCGTGGCACTTTTGAGCTGTCATAGGGACTTCTCGTTTATCGACTACCGATATTCATAATTATATCGATAAATTATAGAACACAACATATGAAACAAGATTAAAAGTAGAGGTAAACAACAGGCAGTCTTACCTCTAAAGAGCGATCTCTTTTAGATAACTTTTGAGTGGCTGAAATTGTTAAATAAAGATTTGCAATGAAAACAATGAAAAGTTAATAGTTAACAATTTTAAATTGAATCAGTTCAGTTCAATGTTTTAACATTTATTAATTTCATGTTCAAATATAAAATATTATTATTTTAACTTCTATTTATAATTTCCTAGAAATGAGATCGCAAAATCGCGATAAGACTGCATGTTGTTTACGCATCACTCGTAATCAACTAATCATATTTTACATATATTGTATTCTGTATTTATCGATATACATATGTATAATCGGAAGTCGATAAACGAGAAGTCCCTATGACAGCTCAAAAGTGCCACGAAAATTCCGACCTCTGGTAATGAAACAAACCCAAACTATGCCTTATTCCATATAACATGCTTTAATCGTCATGCGATTCCAAGGGAAACTATTTTAAAACGCAAAAACATTAGATATGTTAACTACGTTATGTTTAAAAAGCACTATGAAGTAAAACTAGTGCAATGTTTCCCTGTGATATTCTAGCTAGATAAACGCAGAAAATAGACGAATTTGTTCCCCTTCTAATCAATTAGGTAATATTCCATATGACTTGGGAACTAAACTTGTTACAGAAACAAAACAGAGTGTTTATCCAATTACAGGCTAACACAACAAGCACATTTTCTACTAGTAAAAACTTGCCAAGTCAGTTAAGTCTTGAGCATTAATTTATCCTAAGTAAATAATAATAAGTTTTTGTAAGCTTTGTGTAAATAATTTGACCGTCCATTATTTTACGACAAAATCAAGTAAATACTATTTTATCTCATCTAAAATCTCACTTTATGAAATTTTAATAAACCTTCACTAAGTTAGGTATTTATCAAAATTTGTCCAAAACAGCGATTCCCAAAGAGTGTTACATCTTTTTTTCTCGTGGGCGGAAGGCATCAGCGTGTCTCTGTCTAGGGGGCGTGTACGACTCAAATCAAGGCATCCCCTTAAGAAGTTACTTATACGTTTATTATATACCTACCAAATATTGTTTTATTAGAAAAAATAAGAAATTGTATGTTCGAATACATTTTATTTTAGGATTATCTACTGAACTTGGCATCCATTTAGATCTCAATTCTTTTGTAGGCGATGTTGACAATCATGCATATTCTTAATATTGAACTTGGCTCCCATTTATGTTTTTGGTGGGATACATAATACATATTTTCTCTGACCTACTGTTCAACGAGGTCCCAAAATGATATCACTGTTACTTGCCAATACCGTATATTGAGTTAAACACGGAACTAGGTATACCTTATAAAACTTGTACAATGATCAATTAGTATTGGCCAGAGGTCATTATCGCCGGGAAAATCAAAGGTTAGCTGGAAGAGATCCTAGGGATAAGTTCGCCTTTGTACTTTGATCTATTGTGTGACATGTATATTCTTTAACCTGTTATTGTGTACAATAAAGTGCTTACATACGTAATAAATCCATATAGCGCGATTCAGGAATCGACCCGAACGGTACAGCGCCATCTAGCGGCCAATTCAACGAACTTATTTACTGACACGGCTGAACACCTACCTATGTATATTTAATAAAGTACGATACATCTTAAATAATATAGCTACACCAATACCACTATTTATTCAATATATTTATTATTTTTCAAGATCTACTTTTAAAAATCGTCAAAATTAAAATGATTTAAGCTTCTGAATGGGTATTGGGCCTTTAGTCCCAGATATTGACAGGAAGCTTTATAAATCCGGTAGCTTTTACAAAGCCAGCGAGTGACAGCTTTCAAGCCTTCGACGCAACTGATTTATGGCCCAGATAAAAGCCAAATAAAAAGAAAACCAACCTGCAACTCACACACTCATTCAAATATAGACTTCAACGCAATGACGTAAGGTAGTGTTTTATTGGGCAAATTGAATAATAGCTTTTGAACGTCGTAGGTAACGACCAGGGCCTGGCCCCGTAGCATGGATGGCGTTATCACGCGATAAGTGACAGGATAGGCGCGTCGTCTCGTTCTATCGAACGGTGTCAGCCAGGGACGGAAGCTCTATCCTGTCACTTATCGCGTGATAACGCCATCCATGCTACGGGGCCAGGAGAAAAGAGGTTATTAAAGTCACGCGTCTTTTGTTTTGAGTGTAATTAAGATAACGGCACTGTCGACCAGGATTAATCTTTTTTTAGGGTTCCGTAGCCAAAGGGTAAAAACGGGACCCTATTACTAAGACTTCGCTGTCTGTCCGTCCGTCCGTCCGTCTGTCTGTCACCAGGCTGTATCTCAAAAACCGCGATAGCTAGACAGTTGAAATTTTCACAAATCATGTATTTCTGTTGCTGCTATAGCAACAATACTAAAAACAAAATAAAATAAATATTTAAGGGCGGCTCCCATACAACAAACGTTTTTTTATCAGGCTGTATCTCAAGAACCGCGATAGCTCGACTGTTGAAATTTTCACAATTGATGTATTTCGTTTGCCGCTATAACAACAATACTAAAAACAAAATAAAATAAATACTTAAGGGCGGATCCCATACAACAAACGTTTTTTTTTTCAGGCTGTATCTCAAGAACCGCGATAGCTAGACTGTTGAAATTTTCACATATTATGTCAATCAATCAATTCATTTATTCAAGAAACAATGTACATTGTGTTTGAAATTTTCACATAGATTATGATAATAATAAGCAATCCAATTACGCTAACAAAATACAATAATAATAATAATATGTATTTCTGCTGCCGCTATAACAACACATACTAAAAACGAAATGTAATTAATATTTAAGGGGGGCTCCCATACAACAAAGTTTTTTTTTTTGCTGTTTTTATAGATAATGGTACGGAACCCTTCGTGCGCGATTCCGACTCGCACTTGGCCGGTTTTATTTTATTTTGGCACTAGCTTCCCGCGCGGCTTCGCTCACGCAACGCGGCTTTGCAAAGAACGCAGGCAAACCTGCAGAATAAAGTATAGCCTACTAGCTTCTGCCCGCGACTCCGTCCGCGTGGAATTCGGTTATATCGTAGCTCCATACAAACTTTCACTCCCCACTTCATCCCTTAAGGGGATGATTTCCGGAATAAAAACTATCCTATGTCCTTCCCTAGGACTCAAACTATCTCTATACCAAATTTCGTCCAAATCGATTTAGCGGTTTAAGCGTGAAGAGGTAACAGACAGACAGACAGACACACTTTCGCATTTATAATATTACTAGCTTCTGCCCGCGACTCCGTCCGCGTGGAAATCGTTTATATCGCAGCTCCATACAAACTTCAACCCCCCATTCATCCCCTTAGGGGGTGATTTCCAGGATGAAAACTAACCTATGTCCTTCCCCGGGATTCAAACTATCTCCATACCAAATTTCATCGCAATCGGTTCAGCGGTTTAAGCGTAAAGAGGTAACAGACAGACAGACAGACAGACAGACAGACACACTTTCGCATTTATAATATTACAACAGAGAGAGAGAGAGTTGTCCCGTGACCATGGATGTTGCAACACATCCGAAACGTCGGGAGACCTCAATGAGGTAAATAAAATAAGTTAATTATACGCGATTAAGTCCCGTTTATAATATTAGTAAGGATATCCATCCAGATAGTCCATTCCACACGCAGATGAAAAAAAATCGGATAAGTGGTTTCAGAGATTACCTAAAACATACAAACTTACAAAGTTACTATCTCACAAACTTTTCGAAAATCTGTTCAGCCGTTTTTGAGTTATTGGACTTTAAAATGAAAACGTCGGGGGTTGTTCAACTAGTTATTGAACATTTCATTCATTTTCACATCGACGCCAGGTCCACAGATATTGTAACTGCCATAGTGACACCTAGCTTGGAAACTGTTATAACACAAGACAGTAGTACAGTCGACTACAAAGAGATCGATGAGTGACCCTGCCTACGAAGCAAGAGGTCCTGGGTTCGAATCCCTGGTAAGGGCATTTATTTGTGTGATGAACACGCATATTTTCGCTCGACAACCGGTTAGCCTTGTGGGCAGTGACGCTGCCTACGAAGCTGAAGGTCCTGGGTTCGAATCCCGGTAAGGGCAAATATTTGTGTGATGAGCATGAATATTTGTTTCTGAGTCATGGAGGTTTTCTATGTATTTAAGTATTTATATCCATTATATATATCGTCGTCTAGTACCCATAACACAAGCCTTACTGAGCTTACTATGGGACTGGGTCGATTTGTGTAAGATTGTCCCCTAATATTTATTATTATTTATTATTATTTTGTTCCTGAGTCATGGATGTTTTCTATGTATTTAAGTATTTATTTATTAAGTATGTTTATCTTCGTCTAGTACCCATAGTACAAGCTTTGCTTGGTTTGGGACTAGGTCGATTTGTGTAAGATTGTCCGCAAATATTTATTTATTTATATTATAAGTAGATATAAACTAGGGCTAACTCGAACCGTCTCTAATCGTCTCAATCTTGATGAATATATTACTAGATCTTCGCTAGCAAACGCTGTATGGAAGAGATCGCTCCATTATTGATAAGACCGTCTGACGTTTCTGCATTATGTTCTTCTGTATAAAGAGTATTTATATTGTATCCTTATCGTAAAAAGGAATTTATTATCAGAAGCTTATTTATGTACCTATTTTGTTCGAGCACTGCTATGGAAAATCCACGTTTACTGAACTGTATACGATTTAATAAACAAAGTTATCCCATGCAATCTGCATGTTAATAAGAAAAGTTTCCGATCGGGCTCGGCAGTGCGTGGGCCAAGTTCGTGCAATTTACTGTAATTCCATCCAGCAGTGCTGCGTTAACAAGCTGAGTTCACTGGAGAGGGAATCATTATTGCAAAATTCTAATGTAGCTACTTGATACTGCGCATATTTAAAAGTGTTTGGATTTTGTCGCAGTAACCTAACTTAGAACAGGGCTATAGAATAAATAGTAGTATGTACAGTCAGCGTCATATAGTTAGTAGCAGCCAGAGTAGCCAAATATTTCGTAACACACCCTTATTCTCACAGTAATAAAGACGTGTACCGAAATATTTGGCTACCTTGGCTGCTACTAACTATATGACGCTGACTGTACCTAAGTAGTTATAATCGTGGTATATATGATCGTTGTTAAAAGCTTTTTTTTTTAATGAAAATTGCTTGCGATTCTTTTTATCGAAGAAACTATTTCCTACGGGTTTACGGGAGTTGAAATAATGCATCGGAGTGAGATCAAAGAATCCTAATAAAGTGAACGTAAGATACAAAAAAAAGTATTGTACAAATCATTTCATATACCTCCTGTCTCTAATTTATCAGCACGGCTATCACGCGACGGCGCGCGGGCTCTCTCGATTTTTCTCGCACTATCCGTCTCTCTCCGTCAAAATCGAGATTATGTCGCGGCCTTCCCATGATAGACGTGCTGGCTATAATATTAGCAATGCTGATAGCTGCCTTTCTATTACAATAATGGCTGCCTACTGAGGATGTTAATTCTGTTTTATGAGTCCAGGACTTGGCCTATATTAACATAACTTTGTAATGGTGAACCTTAGGCTGGTGATAATATACTGTGCTCAAGAGATGCCGCGCTGGTGCAGGGGTTTTATTACAATTTTTGTGGCATCGATTTAAGTTAAAGAAGATTTGTTATTCCAACAACAGCGGGGTAATCACGTAACGTTTCGAACGCGCGTTGGACAATTTAACTGTCATTTTTCCATTTAAAATGTGACATTTAGGATCTACCTATCGTACGTACAATGCGTCACGTGATTGACCTGCTGGATTGGCTTGCTTATAAAGGCCGAAACGCACTGACAGCGGTGGCGGAGCGGCGCGGAGGCGGTACCGGTTGTAATGTTCGAGGTAATATGAAAGGACAGAGCGGCGCGGCGCGGTGCGATATTCTGTGCGGACCCTTTCATATTAGCTCGAACATTAGATACAACGGGTACCGCTTCCGCCCCGCTCCGCCACCGCTGTCAGTGCGTTTCCGCCTTTAGGGCGAGTTGCACCTGCTTACGATTACAGACCGATCAACGTTAAATATGGCGTCGGCAGCTGTAATCTGTAATCCCATAGAACTTGTCAAACTTTCCATACATTCACATTTTACCGAACGTCGCTTACGTTACAGACGGTTTGGTGCCACCCACCCTTAGTGGAGGATTACAAAACTTTTATTTATTTAATCGTATGGCATACATTATTTTCGGCCTTTTTAAAGTGTGTCACTCTTTAGCACCACCCAGGGAACACGTGCAGGGTTGTGGTAGGTAGCTCCTGCGGACGCGAGTGACAGTTGCCCCCCCTTTGTCAAGTGAGTGGGCAACTCGACTGCTAGAAGTTCTTAAGCCGCCCGAAAGCCTCTAACTCGGCTTAACGACTACTGTCATAGACAGCAGCCGGGATCAACTGCTTAGCGTTTATTCAACGATACTTACTGGATCTATGGCTCATGTGTTTTAATTTATACTAAGACGGTGGCAAACAAGTATACGGTCTGCCTGATGGTAAGCAGATACCGTAGCCTATGAACGGTTTTGAACTGCAAAAGAATCTCAAGCGCGTTGTAGATCCTTTTTAAACCCCGACGCAAAGAGAGGGGTGTTATAAGTTTAACGTGTCTGTATCTGTGTATCTGTCTGTGGTATCGTAGCTCCCAAACGGTTTGACCGATTTGAATGCGTTTTTTTTTGTCATAGATAATTTTATCATGAGTGTTCTTAGCCATGTTTCATTAAAATCTGTTCAGCCGTTTTTGAGATATTGGACTTTGAAATGGAAAGGTCGGGGGTTTTTCAACTTTTCTAAGTTGTAGGTAGTTATTTGATTTCAGCACTCGCTGTGATAGCATCTAGAGACTGCAGCTTTACGTGTCCCGGCTGCACTACACTACGAAGGCAGAGGAGGTATTGGAGTATGTGCGCGTGAAGACCGGATTCATCTTGAGGGTCGTGAGGTTGGAGTCTCGCCATGATGTGAATTTTAATTCCTTTGTGGTCAGAGTTCCAACAGACCAGCTATCGACCTTCACAAAGCAATAATTTTGGCCGCAGGGAGTCAAGTTCCGATGTTTTCGCGGTCGGTTACCTGACACCACGAAATTGCGCAACACGTCGCAGTAATTGTGTGTTTTTGTGTAGTTATTAATAAGTTTATATTGATTGTATTTTAGTCTTTACTCCGCCGCAGTGGGCGTTTGAGAACCGTTCCCAGTCGCATGGCACTTGCAGGCAAGAACCCGCGTGTCATTGGGCCTACCTACTACGAGCGACTGCCCGCTGTTTTTTTTTTTATACAACGACAGTGGCAAACAAGCGTACGGCCCGCCTGATGGTAAGCCGACACCACAGCCTATAGACGCATGCAACTCCAAACGAGTAACATGGGCGTTGCCGACCCTTGATATGTTTTAGGTTTCGCCGTGTTGACAGCTGAAGGAACAAATTCCCTCGCTCACAACACAACGCATCCTCGGGAGCTCTGGCGACCTTGCTCACCTCCAGGAACACAACACAACACTACTACAGAGCAAGTAGTAGTGTTATTTTAATATGGCTGTGGTCTTCAGCAAGGCAGAGGTACTTCCCCAGTTGGACTGCTCCACATTCGAGCGGGATGACATTTCGCTGTGCCCTACTGCGCTGTGCCCTACCTCACTGAATCTTAGACAGGAACCAGATGACGAAGCATTTAGACGCCGCCTTAAATACCTTTTTTTGGAAAATCCATTATACTCAGTTAAAGAGTATATGAGTCTTGACTTGACATGTTAAATAATTATTTATTTACATTTGTATGAATATGATTTGACATTATAGTACATTGTGATACAAGTGAGGTATGTTGATAATTACATCAGAGGCGGAATTATCACGCGAGCCGCCAGGTGAGCGTGAAAAGAGAGCCGAGGATGTAACTATCAAAGCTCACGCGTTTCATACGACGTTTTTCAACACATTTTGCGAGGAAAAACCCCTTTTCATAAGATGAAAATTTTATAGGCCTGCCAAATTATTTTCTTTACTTATTTATGGCAACAGGTTTTTACTCACATGTTGCATCCATCGCCAAGAATTTCCAGTGGCGTCCATTCTTATTATCACTTTTCTAGTCACCACGAGTCAACATTTTTGTTAATAACCAAACACGGATTAACAATGTTTACAAAATATCTGTGAAATAACCTAAAATGGCGCGCAACAGTTTTTTTTTCGTGAAGTTTGCGCAGTGCGCGCGCATTAGATGAAATCTCTAAACAGCCAATACAAAATAAAATAAATATTTACGTTTTAAAATGTTATCTTTATTCATGTAAAATGTTATCAAAAGTGAATAGTTTTACTAAATTAAACGTTTCTATATCGTATCCAAAAATAAATAGTGAATTAATTAACAAAAAGGATTTAATTTGTTTAGTCAAGTAAGAATCCATTTGCCGAGAATTAAAAAAAAAAGCTGTACATTCTGTACAACCCGGTTAATTTAAGAATGCACCATGTGCATGCATACATCTTGCTGGAAGGTGCCAACGTGACTTAATCGGGATATAACCATAACACACAAGTATCGTAAAGTTATAACACACGCGTGTTTAATATCCAGGATTATGAGCCTAAAAGCGACACAATAAGTACGTTACGAGCAATTGTGTTGAAAAATATATTGTGTCACGTATTTTCTGATGCCCTAAATATTGTAAAGCATGATACCTAGATGTTGATATATTTGTGTTATTTTGCTTTTGGTTTGTTTTTTTTATTTCCTTGTTATTGTGTTCTTACATTTGTTGACATTCTAGATATCTAGATAATAAAGTTGTAATCTGGTTTTAGGAGGGCCGGAAGTACGGTACCATTAAAAGTTTTCAAATTATACTTCAAGCATCAACTTTTGATTGGGGATTGTTGGCCGTGTGGCATTTATTTCGATACTTCGTTATTTCAGAATCAGAATCAGAAAAGGAGTCATAGTCATAGTTTCTAAAAATAAAAACTTACTAACTAAATACAAACAATAACAAAAAAGACCGAGTTGCACTTCGGGAGTGCCGGCAGAAGTGAAAACTCTGACACAACTGAAGTTTTCAATGACATTTTTCCATCAGGGCACGTGTCCGTCTTACGAATTTTCAATCTGTCGAATCTTACCGCGTGTTCACACTGCGTCCGTTTCCGTGTCCGGGAGGCATCCGTCTCTTTCGCACTCGGGCGAAACACGCAAGCGAGAATAAGAGGGATGCCTCCCGGACACGGAAACGGACGCAGTGTGAACACGCGGTTACGGTCACGTGACCTGTGTCGAATCTTACGGTCACGTGACCTGGTGCGAGTTTAAATTTTTTTCCCCATCACAAAAAGTGCACAGCGCCGCTAAAGAAGTTATACCTTAAAAAAAAAAAAAAATGGAAAATGGGCCCCAGTCTCACCATGAGCTCGGCCAGTCCCAGCGCTGGTTTTCAGACTACTCTACGACCCTAGAGATCGATCGTATTTCTGAGTAATATGTCACGGCAAAGTGACTGGTAAAGCAACCTTCATAAATAAATATATTCCATAAATATATAATAAGGTGCTACAAGTCTTCACCGAGTTGCGACTGTTGAGCACCAGACCAGACAATCTTGTGGTGGAGTGCCTTGGGAGATGCTTTGCGGGAGAACTCAGCGATCTACGCGCTTACAGCAAATGCCAGGAATTATTGTAAATCTAATGTACCTACCTACGTCTATATTATTGTCTTGTATTCGTATTCGTTTATTCATGCCATCACATACAAGTTATATAACATTTACATGATTAAAAGTAACATAAGTATTATGAAATTCGGTTGCAAAATCCATGTTTATGAAAATAAAGCCATACGACATAATCATATTATAGGAATGCTCTTTCGAATTCCTGGACATAAATGATAAAGAAACCTAGAAAGTTATCCCAGATAGTAGTCAATTCTAGCAAGTTTACGTTTTACGTTTTGAAATTGAATGAGAAACATATTGTTACTATCTCGTTCAAAGCAAAACATATTATAAACAGAAACGGATTAGGTAAACACTTTATAAAAACGCATTATTTTACAAGCTTTTATTTAACTTGCCCTGTTAGTATGGGACAAATCTTGCAAGTTAAATTTGACCCATTTCCCGGGGACCTACTGAGATGAAATTTTGGGTATAAGTATAGTTTGGATGACAATTCAATATTATGGTACCATCGAGCTGATCTAATGATCAAGACAGAAGGTGGCCATGGAAATTCAGTACTTAACCGACGTAACCCCGTTGAGTTTGGGTTCGTTAGAATCGTCTCAATGAGTAGTTGATGAGGGTATACAAAAAATCGCCAATAAAAGCTTGTACCAAAATTGAAATTTTTGACAGAAACTTTTTTTTATCGCACTTAACCGAAAAATGTCTACTGCTGGACATAGGCCTCCCCCAACGAGTGCCATAATGACCGGTCCTGCGCCACCCGCATTCAGCGGACTCCCGCGTCCTTTACCACGTCATCAGCCCGGTACGTGGTCGCCAATATCTGTAGCACTTTTAATTATGTAAAATTTTACGGGATATGATCTAGAGATCAGAGTTAAGTCATGTGCATTGCATGACCTCTATAGAAGTCACAACATACCTAAGGCCTAACTACGCTTAATTAAGGTTAGGTAGTACGCAGTAGAAATATTATCAAAAACATTACACACTAGGATATTGTCAGAAGCATCGTTCGGCTAGATTATTTTCAGCTCTTAACCCGTGCAGATTAAATCTCTCGCCTATTGTTACCTCGACAACATTGTGTAACAATACCGCGTGATATTACGCGTGATATTATACAATGTTATGTGATATTACAGCGCTTCCATACAGACACTAATCGTAAATATCCTATCAGCGTTCGCATTACTGGAGCACAATTCAGAATGCGTTACTAATACATTTTACTACAAGTGGTTCTGTGAGCTGTAGTACTGTAAAATGGGGTGAGTAGGGACAAAACCGACATAAAAACCTCGATAAGATTTTATTTTTACATATGCAAACTGAATGGTGTATATATATAATAAGTGTTCCGGACATTTGTATTTTAGTTTTTATCTTATTTTGGGTAGTTTTATTTCATAACTTTGACGATAAACAGGAAATCCCACCTCATCCCGTAGTCCCTCATAATTGGGGTGAGATGGGATTTCATTCAAAGGTGATTTTGGAAGATTGTTGGATCGATTTTGTTTTATTATGTATATTACTTATAGCTCCAATTTAAATTGGAATAAATTATTTTTGTAGCAGTAGCCTTAAAATCCCATCTCACCCCCCTTTCATCCCTTCTCTCCTCATTTATAACCCAACTCTCCCCGCGAACCCTTCTCACCGCATTTTACGGTACTCGAAGCCTGATGTCCTTATTAATATTTTTATTTAATTTAAAAAAACTGAATTGACAACTAAATTATTATCTCTCAACTCTCAGCATAATTATTGAATCTACTAACCAAATTTCTTGAGAACCGGTTGAGAATTGCGACCTGTAGAGGAGAATAGACAGCGGGGCATCTGGACATCCGGACATAGGAATGAATTTTGGCCCAAACTCAAATGGAGAACGTCGTTCGCTTCAATCGTAAATCCATACTAATATACTAATATACTAATACTAATATACTAATATACTAATACTAATATACTAATATACTAATACTAATATACTAATATACTATATACTATATACTATAATATTATAAATGCGAAAGTGTGTCTGTCTGTCTGTCTGTTACCTCTTCACGCTTAAACCGCTGAACCGATTGCGATGAAATTTGGTATGGAGATAGTTTGAATCCCGGGGAAGGACATAGGATAGTTTTCATCCTGGAAATCACCCCCTAAAGGGATGAAATGGGGGGTTGAAGTTTGTATGGAGATGCGATATAAACGATTTCCACGCGGACGGAGTCGCGGGCAGAAGCTAGTACTAATATAAATGCGAAAGTGTGTCTGTTTGTCTGTCTGTCTGTCCTTTTCACTGCTGAACCGATTTAGATGAAATTTGCTATAGAGATAGTTCGAGTCCTGGGCAAGGACATAGGATAGTTGTTATCCCGGAAATCATCCCCCAAGGGGATGAAGTGGGGGGCGAAAGTTTGTATGGAGCTACGATATAAGCGAGTTCCACGCGGACGGAGTCGCGGGCAGAAGCTAGTAATCTATAACTTGCAGAAACACACAATGTTATATTTCGTAATTATATTGTGAAAAGAACACCATAATTTAATTGTAACATTGCAAAGATCAAACTCCAAATAAAAAGCGTAACAGACCATGAATCTTACCCGGTGTCTGGATTCCCGGTCCACTGAGTATCGAACTCCGCCACCGCTTTGACCTGTTTCGTTAATACCGTAAAACGGGGTGAGGACGGATAGCGAGGCGAGTTGGGTTATGAATGGGGAAAGAAGGGATAAAAGGGGGGGTGATATGGGATTTTAAGGCTACTGCTACCTAAATAATGTATTCCAATTTAAAGTGGAGCTATAGTAATATTCATAATAAAAAAAAATCGATCCAACAATCTTCTAGAATCACCTTTGTACGAAAACCCATCTCACCCTCACTACGAGGGACTACTGGGTGAGGTGGGATTTCGTGTTTACCGTTAAAGTTATGAAATGGAACTACCCAAAATCATAAAAAAAACTAAAATATAAACGTCCGGAACACTTATTATACATACAACATTCAGTTTGCCTATGTAAAAATAAAATATTATCGAGGTTTGAATGTCAGTTTTGTCCCTACTCACCCCGTTTTACGGTACTCTTTTTTAATCTCGGTTGTATGAGACATATATGAGTCATGCCTCTACGAGGGATTTCAGCTTGGAAGCAGAAAAACGCCAGTACGGTGTAGTGTGTCTTCGAATGGGTTAACTATCTGCTAGGTGGGTTTCATGCTCGTTGACAGTTTTCATTATTTATCGGGAAACGTGTGTTATCGCCCTCGTAACGCCACGAAAATGTTGGCAGAGATATTTTTAACTCGCTAGTAAAAAGTAGCAATGTACAAATTGCAGAACATTCCCAAAAAGCGGAAACGTTCTCGAGAATGTTCTCAGAACATTCCTGCAACATGAAAATTATTGTTTAAACAAGAGAATATACTGGAAATAAAGTTTAAAAAGGCATAAGTTAAAACTAAATGTTATTATGCATATATTATTGTCTATTACAGTTAGCTATTTTGTTGATAAGTGATAAGTTACCAATAAGTTGCTTAAATTCTCACTGTATTTCAGAGAACATTTCGACTTTCGGACTTCACACTTTACACTACCCCTGACTTTTTAAACTAAGTTACCGAACTATTTCTTGATGCGTGTCTTTGGACTCTTTGATCGTGTCGTGTCAGTCGTGTCACCCATGTCAAATAAATAAATAAATTCTCGTTCTCGAGAACATTCTCAGAAGTTAACGAGAAATTTTAAAGAAATAAGCTATGGCGTACCACAGGGAAGTGTTTTAGGCCCTCTTCTATTTATTGTATATATCAATGATCTGCCTAGAGCCATCAATCACCCAATGGTATTATTCGCCGATGATAGCACTGTGATATTTACAGAGACAGACATGCATGTACATCAGGACAATATAAATCAGACTTTACATATTATAATTGAGTGGCTCAACCGGAATAACTTACATGTAAATCTTGAAAAGACGAACATTATGAACTTTAAATTACGAACAAAACATACACCTAATTTGATTATTACTTACCAAGACCAAAGAATTAAGGAAACTGACATTACTAAATTTCTAGGATTAAGTTTAGATAGTAGTCTGACATGGAAAAATCAAATTGACAATATATGTACAAAACTTAATCAATTTAGTTACGCATTGTATAATCTAAGAAAAATTGTAAACCAATCAGCCGTGTTGACTGTATACCACGCACATGTAACGGCTACTTTAAGATACGCTGTAATTTTTTGGGGTAATGCTACAGATCGTGAAATGGTGTTCAAGAGTCAGAAGAAATGTTTAAGATCTGTATGCGGTATTAAACCGATCGATTCATGCAAACCCCACTTCATACAACTTAAAATATTGAGTCTACCTTGCCTGTATGTGTACGAAATATCACTGTATGTCAAATATAACATAGACCAATATACTAGATTTAAGAGCTTGCGGCATCAGGAGAAAATTAATTATAATGCTTCAAAAACAGCTTTTCTATCAAAAAGCATAATAGGTATGTCACCCCGAATATACAATAAACTGCCAGCAAATATTTTGAAATTAGAAAGCGATAAAGAATTTAAGACTGCGGTATATAACTTTTTAGCATCCAAAGCCTATTACTCCGTTCAAGAATACCTTAATGACCTAAATTCTTAGTATTAGCAACTTATGCATGCGATACACACGACATTCATATATATTTGCATGTCCTTGTGACCAAACATGTAGCTCTGTATATTATTGAACCACCTATTTGTACCATGTTTAAGCGAATAAATGACTGATTACTGATTACTGAAATTCTCATGTGGAAAGTTTCGCAACTTTGGAAAGTTCTCGTGAGTGCATTGCTAGTAAAAAGTCACTAACGTTACTGTAGCCCTAAAATTATAGATCTTTTTGGGTTCAATGGAGTCATTCAGCAAGTTGAGAGCACTGCGCGATGTACAGTCAGCGCTAGAGAAACGTGGCTCCGTCTGCATAGAAATTTGTATAAGTACACGTGAGTCATGTTCGTTTTACTGTACATCCCGCTTAATTGCGCTGACACAACTGCGGCAGCGTCGCTGTACTTACTGTATTATAAGGTTTTCAATACTTGTGTGATTAGATTGATATGCCTTTTTGATATTACGACGGTGGAAAACAAGCATACGGCCTGCCAGATGGATTAAAAAAAACACAAACGCGTTGTCCTTTATTGACCTTATTAAGGGTTAAGGGCCTAAGGGCGGGTTGCATCAACTTAAGATTACAGACCGATCAATGTTAAAATGGCTTGCAGCTGTCATCACATAGACATGATATCTCAATGTATTACTAAAGGCTGACAGCGTCATAGCCGTGGTAGCTCGGATACTGCATCTACTGGTGTAGCTACGGGACTAAAATTGTATACAGAATTGCCTACATTAGGACGGTACGCTTTTGCTCTATGAGATTGGGTACTCGTATCTGTACTTATATTCTTTAATCTGTGACGCCGCTATTTTAGATTTTTTTGATATTTGTTGTCATATTTGTATGCTGCGCCTTTTTTGGCAGCCAATTCAATTAAGCCGTTTTTGCGATTTTCTAGGCGCTGTAAGTTTCTTTAAAATAAAAATATCCAAAAAAGCAAAACTTAGCGGCATAGATATTGATGATATTGATCTTATTTGAAAAGTTCATTGCTCTATGTTCAAAAACCAAGGGGAAACAGTCGAGAGCATTTGTATTGGAAAATCGCAGGTAGGCATTCCTCTTAAGGGGCTCCTAGCTCCCAATGACCTTCGATCTGTAACTGTCGGTTTATTCGTGTTTTTTATAGCTTATCGTATTAAGAACAACGTGGTTTACCAAAATAGTATCCTATATTTACATCAAAACTCACAGTTTTTGGGATATATGGCACCAAACTTTAGCAATTTCTGGCCAAAAAACCCTTTTTTGGACGTAACTTTTGTAAAAATGAGTTAAAAATAAATATCTCTCGTGGGTTTTTAAAGACGTCAATAAGCAACAGTTATATGTAGATTTCATATATAAAAGTGCATAAATAACATACTAATATCGAAAAGAGAGCTTTTTTGGACCATGTTTTAATAAATCATAAAAAAATAACTATTAATTATTTTCAAGAAAACTCTCGTGCAAATGTAGATAAAGAATTGAAGAACCGATAACTGTTTGTACCATAAATATATCTATAGTTTTGACGGAGGAATATCCACTCAAAACTCGTCAAGACTAGCCAAAAAGCGCTTGGAGCCCCTTAACCCTAAACATGACAAAAAATAAAAATCGTGCGTTCAAGCCTCAGTTGTGCTGTGTAGAGCGCGAAAAACCGTTCCACAAAATAATACAAAAATGCGACTAAAAAATGTGTGCCTTTAAAGATACACTGTCAAGTTTAGGGCGAACACCGCTTACGATCACAGACGGTTTGTGCAGCCCACCCTAATGTGCGTCCCAAGTACGATTAGATAAGTAAACAGTGTCTCGTCTAAAACAAATATAGGTAGGTATATCAATCGTAAATAATCCAGCAAACCGTCAGGCCACCAACGAGATAATGTATCTGTTGGGAGTGCGCAGTTCTGTTCGGTTGGCGCGCGCCTTAGGCGTCATTTCCGGGGCAGGCGGCCGGCGAGGCGCGCTGAGGTAACATAGCGGAATAAAATCGTTCAACTCATTATTTTCCAAATAGTGGGACACATGCTAAAAAATATTTAGTAACGAGTAAATTTAAAGGAAAGGAAGCATGAAAATATTGATAACGTTCTGGGTCACAAAACTGTGATTTTACAAGTTTTCCGTTCACCAAATTTAGGTGTGCTTAATATTTAAAAACTCATTTTCTAAGCATGTTTTTTTTTGGTACCACGTCGGTGGCAAACAAGCTTACGGCAGGCCACCTGAAGAAGAAGTAGAAATAGGTATCTAATGTTGTACAATTATAACGAAAATAAAACTTTGATTAAATGTTGCCTCCACGCAAAAATGGTAACGAAACTACGGTTTAACCTTATTATGACATGCAGGTTTTGTACGTACCACTCCGAGACATAGGGCCTTCCCCAAAGAGTGGCAAAGTGATCGGTCCTGTATCCAGCATACTTCCGCGACTTTTACCAGGTGGACGTCTATCGGCTGATGAGATGACGATGATGACTACGAGACAAAATTCTGCCCACCATTTCAAGTTTTACTAATTCTTTCTGGAATAAAATTATTTGAAACAAAAATTATCTAAATTGCATCAGCAGTTAAACATAACAGATAGGGTTTTCAATAACATTAATTTTGGATACTAACTTAACTACTTAGGTACTTACTTACTACGCTAGCTCAACGACCCGAAGTGGATATTGGCCTGCGACACTGAGACACGTCACTTTGCTCTGTCCTAGGTAGCTTGTCACCAATCATGATCGGCTGTTTGAAGCTGGACAAGTTTTTCCGGACTACGTCTACCCATCCTTACCTTGGTCGGCTGTTTGGATGAATAACCAAACAAAACGGATTCTTCGAAATTGCTGGCAACTACATACCTCCACGGCTCTGGAGCGCCGATGGAAAGATTTACAACGCTCTGCAGATAGGGCTGCGTATTTCATCCCCTGATAGGACCTCTGTTTGACGGTTTTTATTCACTTACACTCAGGCCAAGTGGCTGACTACGTCGTTTGTTAGAAATTCTAACAAAATCTGTGTTTGTAGTCTACCCTACCCGACCCTAGTTGCGGGCGTAGCATTGTTGCCATTTTATCACTAATACCTGTGGATAAGATAGCCGTCACGTTCTGACAAGTATGCGAATGCGAGAGTGACGGATGCCCACGGCGATAAGTGACTAGCTAGGGTCGCCATCGCAAGCCACGGTGCGGATAGCTATCCGCCGCTATACGCCTAGATAGGCACGTATTAGAATATTGAATATTGATTTATTGACTGTGAAAATTGATATAAAAAAATAAAATAACTAACGATCTAAATATATGATCTAGTTAGATCGACGTCTGTAGCTGCCTCTAATTCAAATGCCGACCTACAAGAAATCAATTCACTAATTTCCGTGAAATTAAAAAGTAAAACATTATAAAATAAAAATATTTTTTTTTTAATTTCAGACAATTACAGTCCATAGATGTTAGTATTAACTTACAGACTACGTTATGTACAGTACCTACACTAAACTACATAAATGAAATTACACTTTAATACAAAAAATTGCAAATTATTGTGGCCGATCTACCGGACTGCATGATTTAGAACATGCACTTCGATATATCATCCCAAAACAACAGAATCGAACCTCTCGGCTATCATTCTCAGGATCCCGTTGGAGCTCCCACGCATACGGTGTACCACTGATGCAATATTTTTGCGCATAATGGCATCAATAGGGGTGGATTCTAACAAACAGGAATTAGCACATTCAATGTCAATATTGTATGGAGTAACCATAGAACTTGCCAGTGGCTCTGTGAGCTGTCGAACTCGTGATTCTGTTGTTTAAATGTTTATTAATTAAAATCCAAATCGACAAAAAAACTGTTCACAAAATTTCACGAGAATCCGTTGTGAATTGCGACCTGTACAATAATAGTTGGACGGCGGGACATCTGAAACGGAGAATTTGGTTCGCTTCACTCGCTCGTTCTATAATCAATTCTTGTAACGTTAAATTAACACAGAATGAACAACTAATCTTGACTGTTGTAGCACAAACAAATCTTGAGTGTTACAAATTATAGCCAATTCAATTAAGACCAAGCCAAATTACTTACGGAGCAGGTCGTTAAGAAAACCATAATTAAGGTTCGTAATTAAGATATTTTCGTAAAATAAGCACAGCATCATTTTTCATGGAGATTTTTGCTCGACCATGATTAATGGAGTGCCACTTGCGTCTCCTGAGGAACTCAATAGAGTTTTTTTGGAGGGACGCCTGAACCCAGTTAAGTAATACGTCACAGTCAGTCTTTTACGTAATAATCACATTTTAATATGTTTCGCGTGTTCTGATGTAGCTTGGTGCAGTACTTACTGGGTTTTCATTCATCAAAGCTATCGCACTTTGTCCCAATTTTGGGGAGATAATCGTGAGAGGATAATGATTTCAGAAACAAGCGTTGTCGTTTTATAAACGAAATGCTCTCAAAATATTAACTTGGGCCAAACAACATGTAATATATTCAAAGTAGGATCACATGCTACCAAACTGGGACAGAGTATGATTGAACATGTTGATTTAGGTTCAGTTAATTTTTGGGCAAATAAACACACCTTGAAACCGAAGCGAATATTTTAAAAGGGAATTCAGATTTTATGTCCTTGAAATAAAGGTGAAATTCTAACGGAGGAATCTGTCTGTAGGCACTTTTTATTAGCATATTAACACTTTAACATTTTGCGATCATTGCTACGAGAATGTAGCCGAGTACAGCAAACATCAAAAGTAGCTACGCAAACGAAGGCGTCAAAAGTCTTTCATCATCATCATATCAGCCGAAAGACGTCCACTGCCGGACATAAGCCTCCCCCAAAGAGTGCCACAATGACCGGTCCTGCGCCACCCGCATCCAGCGGACTCCCGCGACCTTTACCAGGTCATCAGTCCACCTTGTGGGGGGCCTACCCACGCTGCGCTACCGAAAGGCGCAAAAGTCTTTATTAAAAGGGAATAAGAGGTTTTGACGTCTTCGATTGCGTAGTTACTTTTGATGCTGACTGTACTATGTAGGTACAGTCGCCATCAGATATATCGGAGTGGCCAAAGTGCTCACAAATATCTGAACATATCTCTCTATTGTCGAGGCATTAGAGATGTGTTCAGATATTTGTGAGCACTTTGGCCGCTCCCATATATCTGATGGCGACTGTACTAGAGATATTAGCTTGGAGTATACTATTTTCATACATATAAATATAATACCCGTGTGGTGTCGGGTTAGAATAGCACCACCCCCTTTATTCCCGTGGGTGTCTTAGCGATAAGACCGCCTGGTTGTTAACATCTATTTTTTTCAAGTTGTTATGTCTATTTGATTCATGTTTTAAGGTGTGCAATAAAGAGTATTGTATTGTATTGTCTACAAGTGTCAAAATTAAAATAATTATATTTAAATCTCATAGGTACCCACAGAGATGTATAAGGTAAGGAACTATGTGCCAAAAACTAAGTAATAAAATAATACAATCTTGATTGACTTATGAAGACAGAGTGAAATCTCTCATATCAATTCCGCAGAACAGTGGAATGAAGTTATACTTGTCGTCCTTGCAAACATGAACTGACCGGAATCCACAAACAGCACCCGTTCACGAGTATGACGCGTATATCAGCCATCGCCTCCATCGGCCATATGATAGGGAAGGTGGCGACCCGATAAACGACGCCGCCGTAAGCAAAGACCTTTAGGCGCGCATGACATATTCAAGCTGCAGGACATTCATACAGACTAAATTAACAATCTTAAGAACACATCATGTATCATATCTTTTATAAAAAAAAATATCGGGGTAACTTCCTTGTTAAAAATAACACGAAAACAAAAATATTTAATTAAATAATTTCTTTCGTGATAAGGGTAGGTATAATCTTAAGAACACCTTTCAAAATGAGAAACCTCAATATGTGCTCAGATGTTACATGAAAGGACTATTACTATTATATCTTATAACTGGCCAACTTAAACTTGCATTGTGCCGATTGTGCCCCTATGGGATCTTGGGGTCCGTTCGACACCTAATCCCAAGATTTGGTTATTTTTTATAAGTCCCATTGTGTATAAAAAGTTTTATGCTACTCCAGTATGCCGCTTTAAAATGGGAAACAAAAAACAAATAAACCAACTGGATTTGATGGCGTCATATTGACCTGGAAAACCGACTCATAACCGACTTGTGAAGGTGATATTGGTTGGAGTCGGATCAGGTCTGAATCGAAGAGCCCCTTAATCTCGGCTTCGTTAACAACCGCAATTTACGTTCTCAAGTTTATATCCTAGCTTACACAGAACATACAGTAGCACGGACGAAGGCAAGTTTTAATAGAGGATTATTTAAAACATTCAGATTATAAATGCCGTCTCACGAAATGGACCCAACTTTCTCACAATATTGCCTCGTCTCTGTTCGCAGGTGGACACTGGACATGCAACTTAAGAAACCAGCAGATCAAGTTACTTTTCGCATCCCAAATAAATTTATATGTATAAAGAAGGAAGATATACTACAGACGAAAAAAAGTAAAGGTATTGAGCACACTGAAGCCATAAAATCAAGTACATAGCCAAGTTTTTGAGTGTTATATTGTTTTCAGATTCAGATTCAGATCTTTATTTTGCCTTATTGAATAATATACCATGCAAAATTGTATACATCAAAACACACACAGTACACACACACACAAAACAAAAAGCAAGAAAAACAAGAAAAATACCAATAGACCATGTCAGACGTCAGCATAACAACTATACATACAGTAATAAAATATCTTTGGATGAATTAGCAATTATTTACAATGTTTCGATTAAAATAACATAAAACCATAGTGTGTTAGGCACGAATCACTTTAAAATTAATAAAAAAAAAAAAAACGCCAAAGTAGACATGCCAGGTAGCATATTAATATTAATAAAAGTAAAAAATAAATCAAAAATAAAACAATTGTCAGCCCTCAGTCCAATAATTTAGCAATAAATTCGTTGAGGCTGTAAAATGGTCTCTGACCTAGGTATGTCTTAAGTTGGTTTGAGAAAACGCTCAACTTTTCCGATTGTTTTATGTGGTTTGGAAGATGATTGTATATCTGAGCAGCATACTTTTTTTGTATTGAATGAAGTTGGACTCAGGTAGTGCCAGATCAGAATTTCTTCTAAGCGCGTAACTTTGCGTTTGGTGAGCCGTCTTGTAAGAGCTTTTATTTTTGTAAACATAAATGGATATTTGATAAATATACAGTGCAACAACCGTATTGATCCAATGCTTCGTGAAAAGTGGTCTATGTGTAACGGGGAAACATCTTTCTATCAATCGTAGGCACTTTTTTTGTAGTTACTTTGCAAAAGGGATTAAGAACAACAAATTTAAACCACGGTCCGATAACGTGGGGCGCTTCAGCAGAGAACGCACTAGATTGGTTTGTTTAAGGTGTAAAAAATCTTGATTACACTTTCGCTACCAAGAATCGCTACGCGCTACGCTCGTAGCCGATCCCGTAGCGGAAAGCGACTACGGCGTAGGCACCCGCTCGGCGGGTTCCTGGCAGCGAAACTGTTAACTAAATAATCATTTTAGACGCACCTACTGTGGTGTGTGAAGTAGTTAGGACGACAGAACTCAATTTGTGTCGGCGCAGATAAATCGGTGTCGCGGCTGATGGATGCTGACGACGGCGATACCCGATACCGTTAGTCTGACTCGGTTTGCTGTGTTGTTACCGATAGTAAATACATCCACGAATTACCGTGATGATTTGATGTTTATTGTATTTTAGTCTTAAGGTGGTTCGACGACCCTACAAAACGTCTTTTGACATTCGCAGGCTAACACCGTGATATTTTAAGAAACGTATGTAACAAACTTACATAAATTGGTTTTTCATTTGCGCGAAATTCCCCAATTCCTAGAATAAACTTGTATAAACTAGAATAATTTGAGAATAATCGTTTTCCCAAAGTACCTACTCATCATGTGACAAACTAATTTCTCAAATTATTTACTTATACAAGTTTATTCTAGGAAAGGGGGAATTTCGCGCAAATGGTAAGCCAATTTATGAAATTGCGTTACACAAGTTTCTTAAAATATCACACCGTTCGCCTGCGAATGTCAAATGTATTCTCGTCGAACCGCTAAAAAGCTATTTTGAAGAAGAGCATGTGAAATGTTATGGCAACGGGGGTGGGTACCGATTTAATTGTCACGTGCCTTATTTGAAAAACTTTGAAAAAGCCCCGACATTTTCATTTCAAAGTTCAATATCTCGAATTCAGGTGAACCGATTTTGTTAAAACGTAGCTAAGATCAGAACCATTTCGATCACGTCCGCTATCGGACCAATGGAACTGCATTAAAATCGGTACATTAGTTAGAACGCACAGTTTAGTATTATTTACGATAATAGGGAATATTCATGACATTTTTTTATTTTTTTTATCTATTCTATAAGTAATTATATAACCGGAAAAAAATATAACACTTTCACAATATTATTAAATAAGCTAAAAAAAAATAATTAAAATTACTATCATTTTCGGACGATCAAAACGCCACCATTTTGGCGCGCTCATTTGTGACGTCACCGTGCAGCTTAGTGCACGGCGGTTCTTAAACAAATTAACAACAAAGTGTTTGATTCACACTTTTAATAAATGTGAGTGATTAAAGCTTATAAGATCAACTTATTGTAATGGAAGAGCACACAAAAGCTTATTATAAATATTGTATTGTCCCTATGTGTGAAAATCACATTAAAACTGCAAATATTTTCATATGTCCAAAGGTGCAAATATAAGGATAAAGTGGTGTAAGGCGATGAGGAGAGATAATGTATCGTGCTTGAGTAGTTTATATTGTTGTGAAGATCATTTCGACGTGAGTATTAAATATGTATGTACCTATAATCTTTTTTATTACGACTCGCGAACAATATAGGTAAACAATAACCTAACCTCAAAATTGTATTATATACTTATTCATAAAACTATTCTGATTCCCAATTTTTTTAGTTATTAATGTTACAAATATTATGATTTTTGTTGATCAACAGCTGACTACGAGTGTTGATTTTGATCAAGAAACGTTTTAGCTAAGTTTCTTTGTTTGCACTGTTGATCGAAGAAAGTTAAAAGAATTTAATCCTTTTTACTGAGTGACCTACACAAATTTGTTTTATTTATAAGCCTTGACGAAAACAACCTAGTTTGTTAAAGTTCATAAAGATGTTCTCAACATTTAACATTCCTAATAGGTACCTACATATCTTTGATTATATAATACTAGCTTCTGCCCGCGACCCCGTCCGCGTGGAACTCGTTTATACTATCTCTATACCAAATTTCATCCAAATCGGTTCAGCAGTTTAAGCGTGAAGAGGTAACAAACAGACAGACAGACACACTTTCGCATTTATAATTTATTATTAAGTAAGTATATATAAAATATATAATATAACTAGCTTCTGCCCGCGACTCCGTCCGCGTGGAACTCGTTTATATCGTAGCTCCCCCCATATCCCCCAAAGGGATGAAGTGGGGGTGAAAGTTTGTATGGAGCTACGATATAAATGAGTTCCACGCGGACGGAGTCGCGGGCAGAAGTTAGTATATATAATATATAAAGTTATAGTATAGTAAAATAGTACATAGTATGGATAAATATCTACTAGTTTTTTATTCCACTTATTTAACAAAGACACCTATTTGAAGTAGTTTAAAAGTCTAGCTATTTGAATCGCCAAAATAGGTTATAATTATTTAATTGACCAATCTCACGAGTATAAAAACAAGGAACATGAAAATTTATTGAATATCTGTAACTTATTTACCTTGCAGCTTTTACTCCTCTTAGTTCAGCGGACGTAAAGTCACAAATATTTGCGAAGTATGTATTAAATTTAGTCATCATGAACACATCAATTTTAGGCAGATTATCCGACTGTGCCTTGACAAAACCGCCTTCAGTCATTGTGGCGAGTCTTTTTTCACTTAATAATTACCAAAAAACACTGATTATTTATCATAAACAGCAGCCAAACAATGCGAATAACTTTCAATAATCATACTAACGACCTGCACGGTGACGTCACGTTTCGCTCCGCCAATAGCGTTGCGTTTTGGAAATTTGCGAGGGAATTTGAAAAATAGTACTTTTAAACAATTTATTTTATCAATAGAAACATGATAATTTGAAAAAATAATCATGTGTGTATATTTATTAAGCAATATAGATTACACGTGATTTTTTTTGTCCATTTCTAAATCACATGCATATTCCCTATTATGCGGTAACCCAGATTGGAGGGATACAACTGACATCTCAACTTGTTAAGGTCTCTCACAGATTGGCGTGGCCACTCAATAGTTAACTTGTCATTAGGTGTCAAAATTACTATTGACCGCCACCGCAGGCCGCGACAGTGTGATTTAGGCCTAATTCGAAAGAAACATTGATTAACTTTACTGTTCTACGTCCCTATAAAAAAAATACTTTGTATACTTACACTATAACTGCTGCTGCTTATACTGTTGCATGTAAGATTAGAAAAATCGTGGAAAATCAAGAAAAGCCGGCCAAGTGCGAGTCGCACTCGCGCACGAAGGGTTCCGTACCATTATCTATAAAAACAGCAAAAAAAAAAAAAAAGCCCCTCTTAAATATTTATTTTATTTTGATTTTAGTATTTGTTGTTATAGCTGCAACCGAAATACATTATCTGTGAACATTTCAACTATCTAGCTGTCGCTGTTCATGAGATACAGCCTGGTTACAGACAGACGGACAGCGAAGTCTTAGTAATAGGATCCCATTTTTACCCTTTGGGTACGGAACCCTAAAAACCAGAGTGAAACGTAAAAATAAGATTATCGTTAGATGTTTATAAAGTGGGTACCTACTAAGTGATCGAAATAAGTGAAATGAGTATAATAGTAACGAACAGTAAATTTTTACTAAGCATAAACTAAATTCTAAATTTCGATCAAAGTGGAAACTTGGAAAATTATTCACCAAGGGCTATTAGGGCGTAGTTAGAAGAGTGAAGGGATTGAAAGATTCTTCGCCACTAGCGGACCCACGGTAGCTCAGTTGGATATGAGCGATGGACGGATTCCACAGGTCGCGGGCTCAAATCCCACTCGTGGCGAATAATTTTTCAATTCTCCACTTTGATCAAAATATAGTAACAAAGAAACGTAGACAATTTTTTTCGTTATGTGGCATTTCTATTGTTATCTGGCGTAAGGTGTCAAATTAATCCTTTAACCGTAATACCTGTTATGGTGTATTAAGCCTAGTGTTTTTTTTGTGCAGATTATATGAAATTAATTTAGCTTATAAAATGTACTCTTTTTTGCGCTACTAAAATATTTTCTTTCTTTCTTTCATAGCGTGTCACAACGTTAGCGTGTCGCGCGACGCAATATTCTTATCTTGCCATTTCCAGAGCGATTTGTAGCGATTTTACGACACAAGTCAGTTCATTTCCAAGCGTGTTATGAAACCCAGTAATTGGCGTAAGTAATAAATTGGATTCACTGGCTAGATTTGCAGAGCTGAGCGCTAGTTTTCACTATTTCCCGGGGCTGTATTTCAAATAAAGTTTTCAAGGGTTCAACCGTTTCGTTTCTTCTATGATATTTGGACAGTTATATTTGTATTCCAAATCTATTGGGCGTCCCGTACCGGTGGGGTGATGAAGTCCAAAAAGACCTAAACTAACTCCGGGTCGTCGATTGGACAGAAACGGCTTTGGACAGGGAAAGAAGACCATCAGTGTCAAAGGCAAAGATGCACGTTGGATCGTTGCGCCACAGCAGTAAGTAACAGTTTAGGTAGGTATGTTTCTTTATTTGCCAAATGTTGATAATAAGCCGGTAGTCCGTCCAATATTTGACAGAAGGGGCCGTCCCGCCGTTTTAATGTATCTGTCTTTCAAAATTAGAATAACGGAGGCATCACAGTGAAAATACTGGGTCAGATAAATTCTTGCTAGTTATCTTTTCGAAGGCGGGCTCCTATTACTCCAACTTGACAATTGTTATCTGACAATGACAAATTACTGTACATTTCAGGGTCAATAAGTAATTATTTCACCCAGTGACCATCATTACATATAGATTCAGAACTATACGGTGAATTGTCGTTGTTAGGTTGGTTAAATCTATCCATACTTACTAATATTATAAATGCGAAAGTGTGTGTGTTTGTTTGTTTGTTTGTCCGTCTTTCACGGCATAACGGACCGACGAATTGACGTGATTTTTTAAGTGGAGCTAGTTGAAGGGATGGAGAGTAACATAGGATAGTTTTTATTCCCGTAATCATCCCCTAAGGGGGTGAAATGGGGGGGTAAAAGTTTGTATGGAGCTGCGATATAAACGAGTTCCACGCGGACGGAGTCGCGGGCAGAAGCTCGTAGAGACATAAAGCTGAGTGGAGTCCATGTCAACAATTTTAAAAACTTACTACATGTTACTTTTCTTACGTAAGTATTAGCCAAGTTTTAAAATGTAATGAAAATATTATTTACTTATTTATATTAATTTATTTGAAAAAAAAACGTGTTTTAAACTGGAAATGTTATGAAATACATTTTATTCTTGTTTTTTTTTTCATTCACGCATAATTTAATAAGATCAATGTCGAGAACTTAAATAACAAAATATCGAGAATGTCATGAATGACTCGAAATAGGTACAGTCGAGGTCATAAATATGTTTACACTTTTGCACCTTATTACAAGGCAATAAGGTGCAAAAGTGTAAACGTATTTATGACCTCGACCGTACATTGTAACAGAAAATACATAATGATACATGTGCATGAGTGAGGAATATTGAGCTCCGACGTGGCATTGGTGCGCGACGTTGGTGATACCATTACCAAACTCAAGTGGAGTTGGGCAGGACACCTCGACAGGCAAAATGATGGTAGGAGGACCAAAAAGGTGTCAGATTGGTGGCTACTTCTAAGTAAAAGGAACGTCGGCGTCGGCCATCCACCATCTCGTGGACTATATAAGAAAGATCGTGGGTCATTTCTGGATAGGATTAGCTCAGGATATGGACGAGTGGCGTACCTCGAAGAGAGGCCTATGCTCAGCTGAGGGCGATTACTAGCTCAAAATGATGAATGATGATGCATTGCCTTGCGTGGGTGTGGGTGCGGCCGGGTTACACACAGCCATTCCGTAAAAAACGAACTATCATACTTGACGCGTGAATTTCTTTACGTACCTAAAATCTACCCAGATAAATTAGATACATACCACCGTAAAATGCTGCAACTTTGCCATTTAAACTCAATTTTGCCTATTTTGTTTCAATTATGACCTCTCGAATTTGCTTAGTTTTTTCTTGTTTTTTACCATTTGGTAGGAATTTTCATTATTCTGGCAACACATATTTAGTTTTTTACAATGGTAACTCCATTGTTGCTCCGCCAGTTACGCATCATAAATCGGAGTGAGTGGCAGCATTTTTTTAGTGTTTCGCAACTTTTGAACTTTTATCTACAAAAAAGGTGTTTTTTGAGAAGTGGTAACATCCCAGGGTAAGTAAAGACTGTCTATTTTCCGTAAGTTTAATATTTTCAAGAAAAGGACATGATTTCAGCATAATAACGTACTAGGCAATATTGGGCAGTGTTTTGGAAACTTGAATGACACAATTTTGCCTGGGTCTAGGGCTGTCACTAGCTGGGTTTTATAAATGTACAGAAAATAGTAAAAATAAGCCTGCTTAAATGAGTTTATTTATTACAAGCTTTTTATGAACTTGCAATGATTGTCGGTTTAAGTCAAATCTTGCAAGTCGATTTTCACCAACTTTCAGTGTGGGTAGATCTGCTGACAATGCAGTAATAAACTAACGTTAACAAAAAAAACTTAAAGGTACTTAAGTTATTTTTATTGTAATTACTTGCAAATTGTATATCTATTGTATTATAATTATATTGTATGTTTGTCTTTTAGTTCAAGATTTGCAATAAATTTTTCAACCACTTATTAGCGACCAATTGAGGTGTTTAACGTACTTATGTAACTTGGGTGACAGTGCAATGTTTATGGTACCATCGAGATGGTCTGATAATGGAGACCGAAGATAGAAACTTCTAAACAACACATAATAAACCCACTGTGTTTAGGCTCGTTTGATTTGTCTTGCAGTTATCTTTCTTATCAAATGGGTTGTCAGGTCGATTACCTACAGTTGGAGTTTAAAGGTGATGGGTGATTAGAACTTTACAATGAAATAGAACTTTACACTATAATAATGCATTGTGAATTAGCAAAAAAGTGTACTTGCAATGTACTTATAATAAATAAATAAAAGACCGGGTTGCACTCCGGGAGTGCCGGCAGAAGTGAAAACTCAATAACATGGTAACAGTTTTTCGATCAGGTCACGTGACATCTTACGGTGTCACCCTAAAAATGAATTGGGCGCAAATTTATGAACGATTATCAATTATTTAGGCGTTATTCCGTTTAAAAAAAATAAGGAAAAAAATGGGTATTATTGTTTGTTGATTATTTTGTAACTAAAAATAAAAATATTTTATTTAAATAATGATCTTTTTTTTGGCACAACCCTACAGTTAACAATATTTTTGTATAGAAAGTTTGTGGAACCTGCTACAACTTTACCTATTGCCTGTGAAAAAAAAAGTATTAAGCTTATGGCAATAATTTGACTGCCAGGGACAAGCCCAATGTCTCATGCACACGAGGAAATATTATTACAAATAGCAACACATTATTTATTGAGATATCCGCCTAGGCAAAGTTACGTCTTAGGTCTACAACTTTGCCTGCCACTTTGATTGCTTGTAAATCGGAAATACAGTATGATTAGGTAATGAGATTTGAGTCTTATCTGGCAAGACATAGGGTATGTTTTCCGACTAATACTCATTAAACTCATAGTGAAAAATAGGTTCACAGATATAAGAAAAAAACGTCAAAATCCAGGCAAAGTTGCAGCATTTTACCCAATAATACCTGATGCTTTTTCAAAATTGTACAGGCAGACAGAAAAAAAACCGGATACGCCCAAGGAACTTCTTTGAGAATTTTTTAATTTTAATGTACAAATCCCGCGGTACCCTACTTGCTTTGCTCCTGCCATATCTGATTAGCTGGCTCCAAGGGTTTTAATTTGTGCAACGAAGCCAGACATTTACGGTTTAAAATTTACTGCGTCCTTCCAAAATGTCTGCCATAATTAATCAAATTTTACGATTCCTTGCGGAATTAACATCGAATCAGGTACTTTTTTGCGACGATTTTATGAGCTTGTCTTGATTTTATGGGAGTTTTTTGTACCGTTATTTTATAATTGCGGTAAAAAAAAATGTTTTACGAATAGGGTTTAATCGTTGAGCTAAAAATATTTTGAACATAGGTATGGTTGACGATTGACGTAATCGGTGGTAAGAAATCGGTGCAAATCATACATTTGCACCGATTTCTTACCACCGATTACCTAGGTACCTCTCTTCGTCTGGCGACTGATCTGTGGCTTGGAGACACTCCACACGTTCGCCCTTGTGGCACGGACGGGGAACGACTGGGTCCAAATTTAACTTGCAAGATTTGATTACAGACAGACAGACAGACAGACAACGGGACAGGTGAAACTAAATAAAAGCTTGTAAAAACAAATATCGAACAGGTTTATAAATGTCATATCGCGTAGGATATAAATCATCCGTCTCGCTGGCACTTACATATTGCTAGTAAGGGACGGACGCTTTACATCCGACATTAATGCGATAGCATGAACTAGGCAGCTTAATTTTATATTTTTTATAATTTCGGTTAGTTTTATATTACTGAACAGTCCGTATTATAAAAATGAACAAAATCTTAACAGCTTTTAGCTTTCTTTAATTCAATTGAAGTAATATGTCTAAACTAGCTCCCGCCCTCGACTTTGTCTGTGTTGCGCAGCAAGAAGATGTTGATACCCGCTCAAACCAGTTGTCCCGTGACCATGGATGTTGCAACACATCAGAAACGTCGGGAGACCTCAGTGAGGTAAATAAAATAAGTTAATTATACGCGATTAAGTCCCGTTTAGTATAAATAATAGGATTCCAAAATATTGTCAAACGCAGAGAAAAGCAACGCAAGAGGTTAAATAGTCACAAAGATCCAGTGTCCAAATTTTTAAGAAGGTTAATGATCTGGCCCTTTTCCACAAAACGCAACTTCATATGAAGCAATTGTCATTTACTATGACGCTCGCAGATTGTGACGTCACTAACTGCGAGCGCTTTCTCTCTCTGACAAACAACATTAAAACGGTTGTAGCTTCGTAATTCTTTGAGATAAGTATCTGAATGGGATTTTCGTCACCAGGCATATTTTTTTGCCTTCTTTCTTTTGGAGTAATAATAATTTTCGAGTCGTCTACACCCGTATTATTGTGAGACTACGAAAGAGTCTTGAGCTAATCTGTGAGATCGTCTAGACTAGCCCTTCTAGAGTGAATTAATCGGTAAGCTTAGATTTCCCTAGAGCGTCTATGCAAGTCATGCTTGTTATATTGTACTAGCTTCCGCCCGCGACTTTGTCTGCAAGGACTCGGAATAACAACTATATTTTATTTTAATCCAGGCTATTAACTATTTTCGTTCAAAATTTCATCCAAATCGGTTGGACCGTTTAAGCGTGATTGAGTAACAAACATTCCAACTTTCGCATAATCGGGATAACAACTATATTTTATTTTAATCCAGGCTATAAACTATCTTCGTGCATGGAGACAAAGTCTTCCATGGATCTTCGGTACATGTTACAAGTGGACAGCGTAGCATGGTAGTGGATGGATAGATTTTGCTGTGGAATATACGCGTTGGCATCCGGACAGATGGACATGCTTCTCTCGAAGAAGCATGTCCATATGTCCTGATGGTTAACAACAGTTTCTTCGACGATATTCCAGTGTTTTGCAAAGGACGAGGTAGGGTTTAAGTGTTTAGTTGAGCCTATTATCTTGTTCCCATTTATTTTTATTTGTATTTCACATTAAATATTGTGCAGGCTTAGTTTAGTATGTAGATTTTTCTAACTTACTTGAATGTTACTTGTATTATTTTGTAATATTCAATTAAATTTATTTCATAAAATTGTGTTGCGGAAAATATACACATATCTCGACGAATGTGTGAGTGGTAATTGCGCAACTATTAGAACGAGTTAGCACAACTCAACTGACATTTTACTAAGTATACAAAAAAATACAATACATTAAAATCTACCTAACGTACCTGCAGGTATTTAAATATGTTGTGTCAATGTTGCTATTTTTTCAATAATAATAATAAATAATAAATACTCTTTATTGCACCATGACAAGAGAGAAACGTCTAACAAAAAAATCAATGTTAATTCTGACGTTATTTTTTTTAGCTAACATAAGTATATAGGTACTGCCGGTTATTGAGTGACTTCAAAAAAGGAGGAGGTTCTCATTTTTTCAGAATCTTTTATATAACGTTCCCCGAATACTCAAAGACGCCTGGACTGATTTGGGTTTTATGTGTGTGATGTATTTCCCAGAGACCTGTCGGCGTTAACACGGGGACGGACGGATCCTGCTGTGGAACGTACACTTGGCTTCGAGAGCAGCATCTGTCCTCCTGTCCTGGTGCATATCTCCAGCTTCTTCGATGCACACACAGGAGTCTGAAAATGTTGGCATCGACAAGAGACCTGTCGGCGTTAACACGGGGACGGACGGATCCTGCTGCGCATGGAACGTACAGTCAGCGTCATATAGTTAGTAGCAGCCAATGTAGCCAAATAGTTCGGTACACGTCTTTATTACTGTAAGAATAAGGGTGTGTTACGAAATATTTGGCTACTCTGGCTGCTACTAACTATGTGACGCTGACTGTACACTTCGACAGCAGTATCTGTCCGTCTGTCCAGGCGCATATTTCCAGCTACTTATGTGGCTACTTAGCTTCCGGTGAGGTCTCTGACAGAGATAAAGATGTTATTGATCCTGTTGGTCCTCAACATTTTTTTCGCAAATATGTTTTCAACCCTCTTGAGATTTGTTATTATCTGAAAAGCGAGGACGGAAAGATCTTTCAGGTCTTTTCTACACTATTATGTTAGATTTATATTGTGTTGCTGATTTTTCATCACTCGGGTTCAGGAAGCATCAATGATTCGTTACAAAAAGCGAAACGCGTAACTGAACCATGAACTCTTTTGTTTTGCAGTATCGTACAATGAATTGAAATGAAATTGAAATTGATAGCAATTTTTCAAACTTACCTAGATGTTTTGTGAGTAGTTCTTTGTATATTTACCTATTCTATTTTATAAGTATATCAGTTTACCAAGGATATTTAAATATCAGTTTATCAAGGATTATAGAGGCCATACATACATGAAGGAATAATAATAACTACTCTTTATATTTTAAGTTGTGTATTTACTTGTTTGCGTGTTGGTTGCGGGTGGCGCAGGACTGGTCGCTTTGGCACTATTTGGGGGAGGCTTTGTCCAGCAGTGGATGTCTTTCGGCTGATATGATGATGATGATGATTTAGTTGTTTTATCGTACTTATTTTCCCAAAGGTCCGAAAACCTCTGATTAAATTGGTATAAGGATAACATTAACAATAAAGACTTGGTCACACTATTCTAATCACTTTGTCTACCATGTAGAAGCGGAATAACTTACATTTTAGGGACAGAATTATAAGGAAAATTCTCTAAAATATCTAGGCACACCTACTTCACTTCAAATAGATTAGTATATGCCCAAAGGAGCCAGGAATATTTCAGAAGCTAGATATTTTTGAATAACCCGTGTCCATTGAGCCGTTAGAGGTATTCATTGAAAAGGGTATTCACATAGAATCGGAGTTTTTCGCTTTCACTGGTCTGAAAGTCGTTCTGTGGGTTTAGTAGGTGAATGCGTCAACGTTTTATGTTAGGCTTAGCTCAGCAGTTTATCGAGACCTCAATTTTAAATTCTAATATAGCATCATATTTAATTCAAATTAATTTGTCAAGAAAAAATTAATACTTCAATGGAATAAAGGGCTCTAAACAAGAAATTAAATCCATACTAATAATATAAATTGCGAAAGTAACTCTGAATGGGTCTTTCTCTGTGTCTGTCTGCGTGGCGGTCGGTCTATCTGTCTGCCTATTTCCTTTTCACGCTTAAACTGCTGTACCGTTTGAGATGTAATTTGGTATGCAGAGAATTTTAAACCACGGGAAGGACAAAGAATCCTTTTTATCCTGAAAGTCATCTTTTATTCTTGTTTTGTCCTTTGCTTTCGAACAAACGTAACATTGAAAACACCCAAAAGCAGTATATCACAGGAAATAAATTCAGTCACTTGATCCCCTCGTTCCTTTCACACCATTTGGTTTCCTTACGTTTCTCCTTATCACTCCACCCTCATAATTCTCTCCTAAAACACAGTGTAAACAGAAAAGTATCTAAGGTATCGTTGCACTACTACTCCAGGAACAGGAATTTACCGCCCACGGGCGCAGCGGCAAAGCACACTTCACACCCAGGAGAAGACGTCAAATTGTGTACGCACCAAGGGCGGTAATTCGTAAAGCCCCAGATCACCATCGGTTCGAGCCACAAACACCTGCGATCTGGGGCATTCACGAATTCACTGCCCTAGGTACGTAATGTACTATTACCTATTCACACGTCGTTACCAATCGACGAGTCTTTATTAAAATACAGCGTATTTTAGGCAATCGTGGCTTGACTTTTGCCCATCAAAATGGTAAAACTCGATTAATAACGTTTTAATCTATGGTGTTAAAATAGCAGTATATTTATCTTGATTGAACATAACACCTGTCTAAGTTGCCTTACTTCTTTATATAACTGTGAACCCCGCAAAATACCTCTGATAATAAATTACGATGGGTAATTAATAAAGTGCTTTTGAAAGGGAATTATGCGGGGGCTGTCGATGTTCATTTTGCAGTTTAAGAAAAAAATACGCTTTTGGTGTCCATTTGGTCCATCCCTTCGCATTGTATTGTGATTCTCACTCGCTTCTTCGCAGGCCGAGCTGCCTTTATAATATTGTAAATAAACTGTTAAATTGGCGTGCGAAGTGTTAGTCCGATTTGACTTCCTGGATTAATAATGTTTAAAACCGATGAAGTTGAATAATAATTATGGCCCTTGTGTCTTTTTACGTGAAATTCATGAAGCTTCCGATTTCAATATAATATCGTATTATTAAAAGAAAGCTGCAAAAAGTTTTGTTCTTTAGACATATCTAATAATAAAGTTTGTCAAACTACGACGCTTTAAATTAAAGGAAAGAGAGGGCAGTGGGTCGTCATCTCACTCATATTTGGAGCAGCCCAACTGGGCTATTTGTAGAACGTGGGCGGCAGCCTTTGGAAACTCGCTTATAATGAAAAAATTTACGGGGACGAAGTCCCATTGCAGCCGACCTAACAAAACACAGAATACATGAACCTAACATACACTAATACAGAATATAATATATTGGCAATATTTTCTTTACGTTGGCAGTAGACACAAGAGAATCTTAAAACAATGTATGAAGTTCCGCCTCTTGAAACGTAGTGGTTATATTCTCTTTGGTGGGCGGAACTACGCGAGCAACTAGTGTATTGATAAAATTACTATGATTTCCACATCAAATTTATACGACGCGCCGTCATATAGTCGGACTGTCGAAGATATTTATATCTGAGCAGAATCCGAATAAAAAATATCTAAACGTCGTTTACTTTAATCCATACTCTAGTACATATAGCATGGGATTTCTATGTCAAAGTGACATGGCCTAATTAGTTAGTTTTACTGGGCTTTTTCCGCAAGTCGACATCCAGTGTGCCTATTTTGCGTGAATCGGTGGGGTAGCGCTACTCTAACCACCCCAACTCCTCCAGAAAGTTTGTGAGTGCCTTGGTGTTGCTGACTGCGTTCAATAGTGTGTCCGGAGACCCTAGGTGTTTTTTCCTGTATACTTCTACGTGCTTACAGTCCAGTAGAATGTGTTTAGTTGTTTCTTCTGCTTCCATGCACGCTCTGCACATGGGGCTGTCTGTGATACCTAAGTTATAGAGGTGTCTGTTCAGAGTGTTATGTCCTGTTATTATTCCAACTATCTTGCGTAGTTGGCTTCTCTGTGTCCTCAGTAGTGCGGTTGTGAGTTTGTTGTCGCGTTTCGACAAAATCTCTTTAGTCTGTCTGCATGTGTCTATCTAGTGACATGGCCTAAATTCGAATAAAGAAAAATCCTCTTAGCTCGAATTTAACTCATATTGCTTTGACATTGAGTGCCCATGCCATATATAGTACAGGGTCGAGCTCTTGGACTTTTACCTTATTTATAGTTAGTTATCAAAGGCAAAGAATCCGGGTTTTTCGTAAACATAATAATCATAATAATTTTAGGCATTGCCTATAACAAAACACACAAACATAAACAACATCATTATTTTTCAGTTTTTGTAATGATGTTAAATAACCACTCACCTGCTTCTGGCAAGCACAGTTGCCAATTTTGCGCACCTCTAAACTGATGGTGGCAACTGTGGTTGCCAAGCAAAGGATGGGCTCCATTGATAAAGAAAAAAATTAAAGCAATTAAGACTTTTTTTAAATCCGAAATCAAGTGAGCGGCTAAAGAAATATGTAAGTTAATCTGATATTATTATTGTATTTATAAATTTAATAAGAACGACAATGTATATAAGTCACGGTATTTGACTTAAGTGACATGAAAAATTAACAATCATAAGGTGATATAGCAACCTGTCTATAAACAATAGACGAGGGAGATAGATACAGTCTCTTCACACCCTCAGTTACAAGCTCCTTTGTGGGCTGCGTATATTTTCAGTAATAGCTCTGAGGAGGCGGTTATATATTAGGTAAGTATAGATATGTACATATTTTTGAATATCAGCAAGATTTATCAAGAGAGCTACGGTAGCCTAGTGGTTCAGGCATGCGGCTGTCAAGCGGCGGTCGTTTGTTCCAATCCCGGCTCATTCCAATGAGTTTTTCGGAACTTATGTAGGGAATATCTACTGTTAGCTTTCGGTGAAGGAAAACATCGTGAGGAAACCGGTCTAATCCCAATAAGGTCAAGTTTTTCCCACCCCAGACCCAGAGGGGCTGGAAGGTGAGATGGCAGATGGCAGTCGCTTTCGTAAAACTAGTGCCTACGCCAAATCTTGGTATTAGATCAAAGCGGACTCCGGGCTCCTTTGGGGCATAACCGGGAATATAAATTAGGAGGATGATGAGCAAGATTTATCTTATAACTTACCAGTAACTATATTTTCAAGCTCCGAAGTATAAAGTACTCACATTTCCCGGGAGCCGGGAAACGGCCCGTTTTCATCAAACAAACAGACAAACAGACTGTTCAAACACAATTAGCGCTGTTTGGGTCGATAGGCTTTATTTGCAGGTTTGCCCATAGTTTTACGAAGTTATTTGATACTGATAAAATAGAGTTCCATATATAGATCTAACAGTAAGTATCTAGTTTAAAGTTGACGCTAAGTCGCCTTTATTACTTGGAATTAAAATTTAGGTAGCCAACGACACTGGTCCCATAGTGTCCTGCATTATGCCCTGATAGCTATCTATCATTAACAACAAAGTTTTATTTTAAACGATTTCTATTCAGTACCTACCTACTCCGCCAAGCAACATGAACATTTCCACATTTCCTTTCCACTTTACCACATGAACTGCTCTTTGAGAGCAAATCTCGTCACTTTTTAACCTACGAGTATCCTTGGGTGATTGATTGATTTAATTGTTTGCCTTTGAATACTCTAAATATTGTACCCTTTTCACGAAACAAATTATTTAATTAAATATTTTTGTTACGTGTTATTTTTAACGAGGAAGTTACCCCGGTCATTTTATAAACGATATGATACAGAGAAAGAATATAATGGAAAAATATCAATATCCTGTCGGGGGCTACAGACGAAGATGGTTTATTTTTCCATTATATTCTTTCTCTGTATCATATCGTTTACTCTAAATATTGTTTATCAAACATCTAAATTAGGACATAACATACGGGAAAAAGCACTGCTTAACCTAAAGCTCAGGTTATACCTATTTAGGAAGTAGTCTCTAGTTTCTAAGACAAAGTTTGTAAAGATTTGTTAAAGATTATTATTATTAAATGCAAAGTAAAAAATAAATTCAACCAAATTGAAAACCTCCTCCTATTTCGAATTCGGTTAAAAATATCTTACACTGGCCACCCAATGCGACCGACCATTACGCCATAGTAGAGTAAGGATGCCAGATGCAATCCGGCTTGACCACGTTCTAAAATTTTCATTAATGTTACTCAAAGAGAGAATTTCTGACCAATTTACTGACTAAATGCTTTGGAATTCAGGAAAGTTATTTCGGCTGCATATTTTTGTAGAATTTGCCAATACGCTTGAATCGGCCTAGGTTGTTGAAACGTTATGCCGCAAATCAGAGTTATTTGTAGCGATAGGAAATCAACAATCTATCAGATTGAAATAACGCACCGCACGCACTGTGAAATTATATAAAATCCAATGGATTTCTTAATAAGTTATAACAAAAAACCTAACCTCAAGTAGGTACTTTGCCATTAATTTATAATTTATTTAAACTTTATTGCACAAACTTATCGTACAAAAGGTGGACTTAATGCCATATGGCATTCTCTGTCAGTCAAACCTTAAGGCGAAGCGGAAAAGATTGAAAGATTCATCATGCACCCATATTTTCTTTCCACGTGAACTCATTTTCGAGAGCGAATGAATGCGTTGCTTACCACAAAAAATACCCGAATCGCTATATATTATGTGTGCGAATATTTGAGGAGTTCCGTCATTTTCTCAAGGATCCCATAATTACCTTTGGTACTTGAATCTGTGAGTACGCACATCGTTGGGGAGTTTATTAAGTCATCAGTTCCTGTTAACCAAGTTTATGTTTTCCGAGAGCAAATGCAAGAGTACCTGTCAATAGAAAATACCGAAATCTAAACTGTTCGTATGAATTCTACCTAACATTTGAAATAACGTAACATTTATTTTGATACTAGCTGATGCCCGCGGCTTCGCTCGCGTGGTTATAGGAAAATGTAACATATTGAATTTTCCCGTGGGATTTAGATGTTTTCCCGCTGGAAAAAGTAGCCTATGTCACTCTCCAGCTTCTAAACTATCTCCATACAAAAAATCACATCAATACGACGCTCCGTTGCGACGTGAAAGAAGGACAAACATACAAACACACACACTTTCGCATTTATAATATTAGTAAGGATAACGCACTTATTGCGGAAATTACCTATATTGATTGTTTACGATTGGTATATAAAAAAACCTAACCTATACCTTATATCTAATCACAAACAAGTTTAGTTATCTACCGAATAAACTATATTGTATCTTACGTTATATAACGTGTTAGGTATGTACCTAAGAGTATATTAATACAAAACCCATATAGATATAAGAAAAACGCACCAGTCATCCAAGGATTACAATTGTTCGACAATAAATCTTAACGATTTCGATAAAATGTGGGCAAGCTACCAATACGTCTTGATTTCTTTTCTACATTACACCGATAGACTTTAGGTATCAACTTATGCTGGCTGTTTGTTTGAGATGGGATCATAAAAGGTGGATGGTGGCTTTGTGGATAATAATGGACTTAGGAGTGTGATCTTGATCGAGTATCGAGTTTTTGTTTTAATAGGGGTTAGACACAAATAAAATAATCAATAATGATTTAATTTCTTGAAAAAGGATTAAGGGGCTCCCATCAAAAATCAACGAAATTTAGTAGTTTTCATTTCGACACTCGTTTTATTGAAGCTAGCTTTCCAGGTGCAAATATGGGAAAGTTTGATTCCTGTTTAACATTTTTGATATTGAATAACTTGAAAAATCTTAATACAGAATTAATTATCCATTTTTAAGAAAGGTCTGTAAAAATACAAAACCGTACACCTCATCCTCATTAAAACTTTTATACACCCGAAACACATACCTACTCTTACATACCAGCATAACTTACCTATAATTTTGATATGCTTTATAATCTTACTACTAATTAAGACAAAAGTTATGGCCAGAAAAGCCGTGTTTTGGTCTAAAATTGTTCAACTTTGATGCCAAATATCTCGAAAACAATGAACTTTGAAGTAAATATGGGATACTACATTGATTAAAGCCGTTGTTGTTAATATAATACGCACGCTTATCGGGCGGTAATTACCACTTTATGGCCAGGTCTGACGTAATAGTACATTACGTACCTAGGGCGGTGAATTCGTGAATGCCCCAGATCGCAGGTGTTTGTGGCCCGAACCAAAGGTAAGGGCCATAAATATGCGATCTGGGGCTTTAAGAATTACCGCCCGTGGTGTGTACACAATTTTACGTCTTCTCCTGGGTGTGAAGGGAGATTTGCCGCTGCGCCCGTGGGCGGTAAATCTCACTTACCGCCCGGAGGGAAGTAAATATAATTATGCAACAGGCACCTGGTGGTGGTGGCGAGATATCTGATGATATTCACAAAACTTAAAAAAAAAGCGAAAGTTAGACAAAGACATTATATAATGTATACTGTTTTGAAAAAAATATACCTCGCCGAGTTTTATACGCCGGTTCTTCTCGAGGCAGAGGTTTTGTTTCCGAACCGGTGGTAGTTTATCGACATTCATAGGTGCATGTAATATGCCTTAATTCAAGAAAACTAAGGGATTCAGATCGTGGCGTATGAATGTAGTCTAATGGGAAAAAGCAACGCAAGAGGTTAAATAATCACAAACTTATAAGTGTCAGAAGTGTTTAGAAGGGGTATGTTCTGTCTCTTTTCCGCAAAAAACACCTTCATATGAAACGATTGTCATTCACTATGACGCTCGACGATCGGACGTCACGATCTGCTAGCGTTTTCTCTCTATCAAGCAACATTAAAACGGTTGTAGCTTCGTAATTTTTTGAGATATTTGCATGGGATTTTATTTATTTATTTATTTAAACTGTATTGCACAAAAGAAAACGGACAGGCGGACTTAATGCCATATGGCATTCTCTACCAGTCAAACCTTAAGGCAAAGCGGAAAAGATTGTGGGGCAGTGCAAATGACAACTAAAAAAAATAACATTACAGTATTCCTATATACAACATATTTACACAAATACATACAGGTACATAAATAAAATAAATTATTACATACATAAATATACACTACATACATTACAAGCGAAATTTTCAAACCTGTAACCTTTAGATTGATTTGATTATCGTCATTATGAATATTTTTGCCTTCTTTTGAAATACTTAATAATAAATTTGGCATCTACACCCGTATTGTCGTGAAGGCGAAAATGTGATTCACAGTTGTACGTCCGAAATGGGCTGACTGTGAAGACAGCCAGGGTGTGTTATGTCATGTTATGTACACAGTTTTGACACCAAATTATATCTTATCTTATCATTTTTGATGTCCTTGTCGTGCCCGACCCGACGCCGGTGGCACTTGGTCACCGAGTTATCCTATATCCATACATCCACTCATGGCACCCACGCGCTGAAACGAACGTCAATAAGACGTGGCAGAAACACCATGTTATTTTTCGTATGTTACGGAATCCTGGAGATGAACGTTCTAGAAATTATTCCACGGCTCAAACTAACCCTGTGCTAAGTTTCTTGGCTCGTGCGAAGTAAGTTTGAAAGAGGTAATTTACACTTAGTGATGAGTACGACTACCTACTTAGACATTTCTTCAGCTGTGTTTGGACGGGATATTGGATTCAACAAACTATTGACAGCTGCTAGAATTGGCGGCTTTCGATTAGCATAAAATTTGATCGTTAAACTTTTGAGTGCAATGTATAATGTATGTGTTTCGTGACAAAGCTTAGTGGGATATTGTATTTTTATTTGTTGAACTTGTATAAAAAAAAAATTGTGTGTTTTTATCTTGCTAGGATGTTTTTAGTCAATTAATTAGCAAAATATTTTTAATGTACTTAATTCGATTTAACATACTTTTAATCCATAATCATACAGGCGAAGATTGTGCCTCTATTCTTATATCGAGGGCTTCATGCTAAAGGGGCGTATAAGCAAGAACCCTATTATTGCTTATACGCCCCTTTAGCATGAAGCCCTCGATAAACTCCCTATATCTCCCACTCATCGTTCATGGTTTTGGTATATACTTACATATTTTATAAATTATATTCCGTTCATACAAATCGTAAGTCGCAAAGGCTTTTTATGGATACAGCAACACAAAGCCTTAAAATTTTGGATGTGTGACAGGAAACCGTGAACACTAAAGCGCCTGCTAGACGGTCGCCAACAAGCTCCCCCGACAGAGCCGTGTAGACAGTTGTTTCCAGAATCTCGTTTCACCTTCAGCAGCCCTTGGTGGTCGAGCGCGCGTTAGCGACCGCGAGGAGTGTCGCGTGGTCTGCTGACAGCCAGAAAACTCACAACGAGCCACCGAGGAATGCCTGTAGACGACCGTCTAGCAGGCGCTAAACCTCATACCTTGCAATACTTTTGACCCTTTTATGATTAATTTGACGAGTACAACAACGTGATTCCAATCCCACTACAAATTTTACCAATAAAAATACCAAGTTTACGAGTAGGTACAGACAAAATTAAGATCACAGTGTCTATGTGCGACCATAAAGGCTTTTATCCCGTTTTATTCGCATTTTATGTCGTTTAGGTATCGGTTTATGGCTGGATCACTCGTTTACTGCTCTATGGGCATTCAACTAGTGCTAAATCTTGACTATAAAAAGGAAAGTACGGGAAATAAAGTTTTTTCGGCGCGTTCGCAACGGCCGGATTTTAGTTGACAATGCAAGGCTGTTATACGCGGAGATAATGGGTTGAATGGCATGAACGGTTGTCTGTCGTTTGCGAGATTATTTTGCATTCATCATCATATCAGCCGAAAAACGTGGCTGCTGGACATAGGGCTCTCCAAAAGAGTGCCACAATGACCGGTCCTGCGCCACCCGCATCCAGCGGCCACCCGCGAATTTTACCAGGTCATCAGTCCACCTTGTGAGGGTCTACCCACGCCCCTACCAGAGTGAACTTCCGCAGACTAAATACCTTACACATGACTCGAACGAAACAAAAATGATTTTAAGAAACCCATAATATTTTTGAACAAGGTAACCTCGAAAGTAGAGACGAAAAATGCCTCGACAATAGAGACGTGTTCAGATATTTGCGAGCACTTTGACCGCTCCGGTATATCTGATGGCGACTGTACATTCTCTTCTGCAGAACTCAGCTCACTTTATAATACCCAGAATACCATCCAATTCAGAAATCGTGGGCTATTATCATCCCGGTGGTCGACGCAGTGCAATTTCGTGGACGATAAAGTATATCCCATTCCAGCGTGTCATTTTTGTGGAATCAGGCCACTGCTCCCGTGCATAATAAGCGGGTCAGGCCCGGTTACACTGTGGGCGCTAACTGATGATTAACCTCTCGTATGTCATATTGATTAAATACCACAGCTGCACAGGTTTAAATAAGTATATGTAAATAATAGATATAAAATATGTTTCGGTTGGTTTATTTTAGAGGTTTTAACCCTCAAAATCAGACATTTTGCCGGATCCCTAACACATTTGCCTTAAGGGGCTACCCGAGGTTTTCATCGATTTTTGACGAGTTTTGAATCGTATCTCCTAATTTTGCACTACAGATAGAATTATAAATCAAACGGCTATCGGTTTTCAATCTTTTATCTCCATTTTGGTCTACCGGATTTTGAAAGAAATTAATACTTAATTTTGTATGATTTTTTTAAACATTGACTAAAAAAACACTTATTTGGTATCTCTATTGACGTGAAAGATCTAACATATACGAAATCTACATATTTGGGTTCGTCTATGACGTCTCTAAAAACATGTCTAGGGTTTTCATTTTAAACTAATTAACACAAACGTTATGGCCAGAAAACTAGAGTATTTTGGCCTAAAATGGTTCATCTTTGATGCCAAATATCTCGAAAACAATGAACTTTGAAGTAAATATGGGATACTATATTGCTTAAAGCCGTTGTTCTTAATATAATAAGCTACAAAAAACATTAGAAAACTAAAGGATTCAGATCGAAAGTCATTGGCCTATGGGAGCCCCTTAAATTAGACAGAATATGATTGATCATGAAATTCAGAAGGTAAAATGGAGCTGATGTTAAGACAATTGACAAGTTTAATGTGGCGCACCGTAATAACCAAGATCAAAGAGAATTATTTACACTAAGATTTTTAAGCCTCCTTTAAAATGCTTTTATTACCACGGTGAACCATAGAAATATTGAAACAGGTAAGGTTTATCCACTAAAGAAAACAATCAGCATACTTAAATTAGGTACCTCGTACTCAGGTTATTTTTGCAATAAACTATTCTTGCTGTCTTAAATAGTAAAAACATCAATAGAATTAAATACTTGACGTTTATCAGAGCTCTTTTGTTTCCATCAGTTACAAAGGGCTTGAGTCAATTATTTACAAGAAACAGGTACACAAGTAATTGTCATCATAATCCTCAATGTTATACTTTTTCTAAACGGCACGTGTTGTTTTTCAACTCTTAGGTACCTACACAAGATAAATACTTTTGAGAATTAGGTAATTCGGAATTTTTACTTCTTAATTTTCTAAGGAGCGCAGACTTTTACAATAATGGGTATATTTTAAACACGTGGTGGTTGATAAGGGATTAACAATTCGATTACTCCATGTTTGTGGTGTTGGGCGTTTTTAATAATTTTAACCTGAAATAATAACACAAACTTAGTGGTTACAACCTTACAACACACAGCGACTTTTTGCAGCGCTCTCCAAACACGACAGTAACATGATGCAGTAGGGTCATTTCGCCGGTTAGCGACCACCTAATTTAATGTGCCGGTGGGCGACCACTTAAGCTGAGTTGGTGAACTGAAAGGATATTTTCTCGGTTTTCTTTTTGCAGCGCTCTCCAAACACGACAGTAACATGATGCAGTAGGGTCATTTCGCCGGTTAGCGACCACCTAATTTAATGTGCCGGTGGGCGACCACTTAAGCTGAGTTGGTGAACTGAAAGGATATTTTCTCGGTTTTCTTTTTGCAGCGCTCTCCAAACACGACAGTAACATGATGCAGTAGGGTCATTTCGCCGGTTAGCGACCACCTAATTTAATGTGCCGGTGGGCGACCACTTAAGCTGAGTTGGTGAACTGAAAGGATATTTTCTCGGTTTTCTTTTTGCAGCGCTCTCCAAACACGACAGTAACATGATGCAGTAGGGTCATTTCGCCGGTTAGCGACCACCTAATTTAATGTGCCGGTGGGCGACCACTTAAGCTGAGTTGGTGAACTGAAAGGATATTTTCTCGGTTTTCTAGTAGATTTCTATTCTAAAACAACAAAAAAATGCATGTACAAGTAATTGTCTCAATAGGGTGTGTAGAATTGATGTTATCTTCAATAGAAAAAACCTTCTCCTTCAGGTGGTCGCTAACCGAAGGTGGTCGCGTTACCAGCTAAATGACCCTATCGATACAGCACGGTTAGCACAATCTCTCTCTCTAGCTCGCCGCGAGACAGATCGCTCGCCGTCTTATGCTAACCGTGGAGGTGATTTTGACAGAATTGTGTATCGCTTAGCGCGCGACAGTCACGCGTTCGTGAAACGCGTGCTTGTATGGCTGCCCAAATCGCCACGTGTACCCGGTCTAACAACGAGAAAAGGCACTGCGAACTACACTTACAACGTACAAATACCCCAGTTCAACAATTACTGTTAATCACATTGCAAAGACTTTGTTGTTTTTATATTTAACACATTAATCCAACTAAAGATAAATATTATTATCTCACGGTTATAAGCTAGTTAAGCCGCATTGCCACTGGCCCCTGTCTCAGGTGCCAGAGAGGACAGATTAGTGCCGGGGCATTATCTGCGGCGATACTGAAGATCCTCTGTCTGTCCTCTTTATATAATTTACTAGCTTCTGCCCGCGACTCCGTCCGCGTGGAACTCGTTTATATCGTAGCTCCATACAAACTTTCACCCCCCCACTTCATCCCCTTGGGGGATGATTTCCGGAATAAAAACTATCCTATATCCTTCCCCAGGACTCAAACTATCTCTATACCAAATTTCATCCAAATCGGTTCAGCGGTTTAAGCGTGAAGAGGTAACAGACAGACAGACAGACAGACACACTTTCGCATTTATAATATTATTAGTAATATTAGTAATTAGTAATTAGTAATATTAGTAATATTAGTAATTAGTAATTAGTAATATTAGTAATTAGTACTTAATTAGTAATATTAGTAATTAGTACTTAATTAGTAATATTAGTAATTAGTAATTAGTAATATTAGTAATTAGTATATTAGTATTAGTATGGATTATATACTTTTTCCCTTTTCCACGAATATCAAGGATCTTATTTTTTATGGATACAATTTATGTTTTTTTTTACAAGCTTTTATTTAACTTGCAATGTAGGTAGTTACAAATACTAACTAGGTTTTTTCGGGTGGAATCTTGCAATGCAACTCAATATAAGCAGATATCTTCAACCAATAGAGCTGAAATGTTGGGCTTAAGTAGTTTGGATGACAATTCAATATTATTGTACCATCAAGCAGAAAGTGGCCATGGAAATTCAGGACTTAACAGACGTCAATGGGCTCGTTAAAATCGTCCCAAGGAGTAGTTAGATGACGGTGTACAGAACAGTACAGTTGTCTTATATAAAAGCTTGTACCAATAACTACAACTTAGAAAAGTTGAAAACCCCCGGACATTTTCATTTCAAAGTCCAATATCTCAAAAACGGCTGAACAGATTTTCATGAAACATAGCTAAGAACACTATAAAATTATCTATGACACAAAAAAAAACCGCATTCAAATCGGTTCATCCGTTTGGGCGCTACGATACCACAGACAGATACACAGAGACGTAAAACTTATAACTCTCTTTGCGTCGGGGGTTAAAAATGAAATGACAGAGACTTATTTGCTACGAGTATTATTCAACTACTTATGTGTCAGTCTGATGCCTTTGAGCGGCTTGGGAGTTCGGAGTTTTTATAAAGACGCACAGATACCGCACGAGATACCAGGCGACTAAAGTTGGCGTTTCTTGTAGTTCCCATAGTCGCCTGACGCCTCGCTGTGTTGCGCGACTTTAGCTTGTGCGTAAACGCGGCCTAACAGTCAAGTTGCCATTATTATTAAATAACACGAACAGGTTTCCACTTTGGGTTGGTCAGGAGGCAGGCCCTTGACAAAAACTAGTCTATACCATACGCCAATTCTTCAAAAGACTGGATGGTGAATAAGAATAAACCATTTATTTAAGTATTACACTTATTTTAATAATCATAGGCATTAAAAAACCGTAAAACAAGGATAAAATAACATGGCGCAAAAAAAAAGATTCGGTGTTGTACGTTAGAAACACGAAGCGTTAATTTTGTGAAACCAACGCAAGGAAAAACCGACTATAAGGTTTGAGTATAATGCAGTTTTTTGCTTGACACCTTACAGTTTGGTTGCGACCATACTTGAAATGAAACCAACTTACAAGAGTGATGTAGTAAGTTCCATTAATGTAACATACATTTAATGTACGTTGTGTAACATAACCTCATTACGCTCAACATTATAAACACGTTAAGTACGTTTTCTCAAAAATGGCCCGCAAAGTGAACGTAACTACATATTGGAACGTAAAGTGTATAGTTTAAGGTCAGATCTAAATTAATAAATAAAAAACATTGCAGGCCGCCTGGAATGTTATATATAAATTCCTTTATTTGTCGAGTACCAATTTTTTTTTAAAGTAGAAACTGGCATATAAAAGAAGGCACAGCTCGTACACAGCTAATTCAACTCGTATTTTTCTGTTGCAAACACGACGTTTTTGTATGTGTCTCAAATATTTTGCGTTTTTTTGGTGGAAAAATACACTTGAGATTCTATAAATATTTTCACGTTGTGCAACGATTTTTAACGTTTATATAAATTTAGTATTTTTTATTCCCTCATTTTTGAGAAAAGCACTATATTAGCCTCAGCCGGAATGGCAATTGCAGGCTTCGTATTATAATTAAACGGACTCGCAAGCTCGTCCGTTTAAACAAATACTCAGCCTGCAATTGCCTGCTTCCCGGCCACGGCAATAATGTAGTATTCTAATGGTAATTTCTGCTCTATCATGTGCTCGTAACGTCGTAACGTTGAACGACCTTTAAAACCACAAAGACCTATAAAAATGCTGCGAAATAAATTTTAAATCTTTATGCACTAAAGAACAACTTATCGTACAAAAAGGCGGACTTAATGCCTCATGCATTCTCTACCAGTTTACCTAACTGTTATAGTACCCATTCTCAATTCAGTTTGTCTCCTTCACTCAGGTTCTCTCGCTCGTTCTCGTCGCACATTGTAGCAAAGCTTGCAAAACAGGTTGACATTCTATCGGAATCAAAAGTGACGGACAAACAGTGCCCTCCAGAATTCATGTTATTTGTGTAAAGTTATCAAACAATATCTATAGGTACCCTACCTCCCAATATTTTAAAGTAGTAAAGTTTGTGAATATGCAGTTTTGTGACTTTGTAGCTATGTTACATAGCTACAAACTCACAAAACTGCAAGTAGGGGGTTAGTCTCGAAGCTATTCATTCGATTACGACGAAAAAATGGCCAGTATGTAGGTTGTCTGGAAGAGATCGCTCTTTAGCGATAAGACCGCCTGTTGTCTACCATTGTGTTATGTTTAATTTACCTCTATTTTGCCGTCTAGGTTATTTGTCGTACGCAGGCGAAGCCGCGTGGTCAAGCTAGCATTTAAATACAAGAGATGCGCTGATGACTTTAAGGCATATCGACCTCTATGTCGTCTTATCTATTAAAAGAACACGCTTAGACAAAAGAACGGTCCCTTGTAAGATAAGACATCTGCTAGACGGTCGCCAACAAGCCTCTCCGACCGAGCGACCTTGGTCCGGCCGACCGTGTAGACAGTAGTTTGCAGCAAAATTTCGTACGTACGCGGTCGGTCCGATCATTTTTATCTACAACGTCGCTCGTTCCTCTCGTCTCTATTGTATCTATAAACAAAGTGCTAGAAAGAGACAAATATTGTTCGGCAATAAATGTTACACTAGCAGGTGTACATCGTTCAATGCCCCAAAAGTCCCCACTCCTCTAACAGTGTTATTTTTCTTATCTCTACAGATTGTTGTCAGTGTTCCGGCATTATTGGCTTTAAGAAGTTCTATTTTAGTCAATACAGTTATACTTTTTAAATTAAATTGTGGCTGGTTTTGTTCAACACCGTTTTTTAAGGTAAGATATTGTATTATCTACTTACATCGTAATACTTACATTCATTCATTCGTTTTTCTTCCCCTTTTCAACCCTCCATGCAGACGAGGGATGTTTTAAGCTTAACATGGGTTTCCGTGTGTGTATCTGCGAGTCTGTCTGTAGCATCTTAGCTTCCAAACGAATGACCGATTTGAATGCGGTTATTTTTAACGAGTGTCTTGTCTGAAGATATCGTTCTTACCTGTTGTAGTATAAAGGACTTTTTATTGTTTTGTTATTTATCTGAAATTAAAGCTTGCCTTAGTATTTACTGAAGGTTCCTACAGTCAAGAGTATTTTGAAAATTCTGTAATCTAGTAAGTGAATAGGAAGCATGACATTGTAAATGGCACCATTAGTTTTAAAAAGTGCCATGTTTAATTATAAAATTACTTTATTTTTTAGGGTTCCGTATTAATGAATGAATGTATTTATTCACAAGAACACAAACGTAAAATACAGTTAATATATATTATAGTTCATGCACTTACAAATGATGTGAATTTTACAGTGAGTGTGGGTGAGCTTTATTTGTATTAAATTTTCTGCTTACGAATACATTAGTATGATTAAAACTTATAGCTTAAAAATTCATTGACGCTATAAAAACCAAATTTACATAATAATTTGTGAAGTTCAGATATAAATTTTGATTTCGTGTCAACAAGGAACCCTTGTAGTTTCGCCATATCCACCTTTCCGTCTGTCCATCTATCTATCTGTCCGTCTGCGGCTTAGCTCAGTGATCCTTACTACTAGAAAGCTGTAATTCGGCAAAATAAGTCAATCACGCCGACAAAATGGTAGAATACAATTTTGTAAAAGAGTTTTTTTAAGGCACCTAAGTACCTCCCCTACACGTAAAGTGGGAATTCAATTTGTGTTTAGGTTTTCCTCATTAATTTATAGTGTGAGGTATCGAACTATAGCTTTTTCAAAAATATTGGGGGTTTTTATAAACCATTTTTCAACTCTGTGGTCCATTTCTGTGATATTACGATACCCCCTGCCGGCTACTGTTGGAATATGAAACAAATCGTGGCAGTAGTTCATACAATGAATGTGTTGAGGATTCTTCTTAGGTCTTCTTCAATAATTCGACAACGTTTTCAGGTTCTCTTAGCTTTTAATTAAATTTATAAAATTAACAAAAATGTAGGGTGTGCGCTTGAGCGCGATCGAATAGCGTCTGGTCCAGCGGGCGCGAGTGGCGATCCCGTTAGACGATATCGACACCGTGTCGAGGCGCGGTGTCACGGGGTGTCTTGCGGTGTCTCCAACATGCTCCCGCGCCTTGAAAGCTCCTGCTTTCAAGAGCTTCTTTGATCAGCATCTCCATCTTCATCCAGCAGGGGGCATATACAAGAAATGCCACGTCGTACGATGCCCTTATTGGTTCTGACGTCGACTACGCGGCAGAGCCCGTCAGATCCCTTGTGTAGCTGCACGATGCGGCCTAACGGCCATGTCAACGGTGGGCCGTGGGCCTGCTTGATGAGGACGAGCTGTCCCGGCTGCAGGCTGGGCTGTTTTACGCGCCACTTGGCACGCTGCTGTAGCTGAGCCACATACTCGCGGCTCCATCTGGCCCAAAAGTGTTGTCGCACTTGCTCGATTCTTGCATATCTGTGCAATTGGTTCGAGTTGGCTTCCTCGAGGTTCGGCGCTGGCAGCGAGGTCAACGGTCGTCCGATGAGGAAGTGCCCTGGGGACAACGGGGACAGGTCGTGAGGATCGGATGATAGAGGACAGATAGGGCGCGAATTGAGAATAGCCTCAACTTGCGCGAATATCGTTATTAGCTCTTCATACGTAAAATGCATATTTCCTATTATCCTCTTAATATGATATTTCGCGGACTTCACCGCGGCTTCTATTAAGCCAGAAAAGTTAGGTGAATACGCGGGCGCGAATCTGAACTGTATATGTTCATTAGCAAACTCCTCCGACACAGAGTCACAAGAGTTATAAAGAAACTGACCTATTTCCTTACTCGCGCCAACGAAATTTCGGCCGTTATCAGAAAAAATCTCGCGTGGCCGCCCTCTTCTAGCAATGAATCGCCTAAGAGCTAAAATAAAACTTTGAGTACTAAGGTCACTTGCTATTTCAAGATGTACGGCTTTAGTTTTTAAACAACACATGATACACATAAAAGACTTAATTAGTCTTGCTCCACGTCCCTTTTTATTTAGTATTAAGAATGGACCCGCATAATCTAAAGCCGTGACCTCAAATATGTACCCTGGCGTTACGCGCTGGGATGGCAAATTTCCCATAATCTGGGACGCAACTGCTCCGCGCACGCGTTTACAAGTTGTACACGATTGATATACTTTTCGCGCTAATAATCTTCCTCCGATAATCCAATACTGTTCGCGTACGCTTGAGTGCAGCAGTTGGGGCCCAGTGTGTTTTAATTGTTTATGAAAGTATTCATAAATAAGGGTGCTTAAATAATGTTTGTTCCCTAAAATGATGGGATGTTTTTTCTCGTAAGCATAATCCGAGTTACATAGTCTACCACCCACGCGCATAACGCTGTCGTTGTCAATGAATGGATTTAAAGACAACAACTGAGATTTTTTATTAATTGGAACATCATTTTTTAACAGGTTAATCTCGTCTGAGAATACATTTCTTTGAGCCATCTTTACAAGTTCAATTTCAGCCGCATGCAGCTCTTGCACATTTAACGGGCCTTGAAATTTATTCTCGGGCAGTTTACAATTATTTATAAATCGTAAAATGTATGCGACTGTCCTTCTCAACCGATTAAAGCTAGAAAAGTTTTCCATGTTTATGAAATCAGTTGATGGATTCACGGTCACGTTCATAACTTTAACAGTTGACTTTATTTCGGGAATCTCTGAACTTAACTCAACTGATTCATTGTGAGAAGGCCAGGCGGCCTCGCCGTGCTGCAGGAAACTCGGCCCTGCGAACCACATCCCGTCCGGCGTCAGCTGATCGGGCAACACTCCGCGGGATCCTAAGTCAGCGGGATTCAGCGCAGATGGGATGTAATTCCAATCAGCACCGCGAGACAATTCCGTTATCTCAGATACTCGGTGTAATACAAATGTTTTTAATTGCATCTTATTAGACTTGTATATATTCAACCAAGCTAGAACTATTTTTGAATCAGTCCAAAAGTAAACCTTATCAACACTATGGCGTAATGAGTTTTTAATTTTTTCGTATAATCGACTTGCTAATAATGCGCCCAATAATTCAGCGCGCGGAATCGTCACAGCTGGCTTTAAAGGCATGACCTTGGCCTTCGCACAGAGCAGCCGAACCGTTATTCCCTTATCGCTTACCGAGCGAATGTATGCGCACGCTGCATACGCTAATATCGAAGCATCAGAAAAAAAATGGAGTTCTATTGTGTCGGCGTTCGATTGCAATACGTAACGATCAATTTGGAACGTACATAAGGTACCTAGTCCACGCACGATCTTATGCCATGTTTGTTTTATTTCGAATGGTACCTCATCGTTCCAATCTAACTTCAAAACCCACAGCCTTTGTAGTAATATTTTAAACGTAATTGTACACACACATAAAATACCTAACGGGTCAAAAATGCTGGCTATCGTGGATAAAATCGTTCGTTTTGTACATTTCTCATCGTAATTACCTACATCGTTAAAATCTTTAGCACAGCTAATTGATAGTTTATCCGACGCTGGGGTCCACTTAATTCCGAGCGTTGAACACTCGCTATTAAAGTCGACATTCGTTTGTTCGTTGAAGTTATCGCTGTTATTAAACAGGTAAGTACAATTAGATTTTATTTTTCGCAATTTCATTTGTGCATCTGCTAAGGTTTGTGACACAGAATTTAGAATGTAGGTCAAATGTTCAGGATTGTCTGTCCCTGTTACCAAGTCATCGACGTACATATCTTTTTCAATTATGGTTTTTATTAATGAGTCATCACAAGTCTTAGCAATTTCATGTAAACATCTTATGCTCAAGAATGGGGAGCAGGACATTCCGTAACAGACAGTATCAAGGCGCAAATATTTAATGGGTTCCGTACTATTTTCGCGCCACAAAATTACTTGCAGATATCTATCTTTTTCGTTAACACGAATTTGGCGATACATTTTTTCAACATCTCCTATCAACACATATTTATGCTGACGGAAACGAGTGAGAATTGAAAAAATGTCGTCTTGTATTACAGGTCCCACCATCAATAAATTGTTCAAAGAAAGACCAGACGACGTCTTACAACTCGCATCAAATACCGCCCTACAGCGGGTCGTGGTACTTTTTTCGCGCAAAATTGGAAAATGGGGTAAGTAGTTAGCTACGTCTGGTTTTTCTATTTGCGTTAGGTGCCCTAGATCTTGATACTCGCGAATGAACTCGCAATATTGTTGTTTTACGTGAGGTTCCCTTTCGAATCGGTTTTCTAAATAACCTAATCGTCTTTTAGCTATATGAAATGAATCCCCTAATTTTTCGGGTGACTCTTTCAAAGGCAAACTCACGCAAAACCTACCATCGGGCAATTGGTGCGTATTTTCGACAAAGTGAGCCTCGCATGCTTCTTCTTCGGCTGTCCACTTCTCCTTCTGTGGTAGCTCTTCCAGCTCCCAAAACTTTCTCAGTTGAACGCTGATTTCGTGGCTAAAGTTACATTGTATTTTGTTGTTTTGCGATTTATTATAATTGTTATAGGCACAAGCGGTTGGACCTACAACAAGCCATCCGAAATGCGAGTTCTGTAAAACTGGTTTGTTTACTCCTAACTTGATTTGGCCTTGTAGTATGAAATCCCAAAAAACATCAGCCCCTAGTAACAACTCTACTTGTGAGGGACTATTAAATGTCTCGTCAGCTAATTTAATATTTTTTGGTATTTCAAATGATGAAATATCGACCTCGTTAGCCGGGAGATTATTTGCTATTTGATCGATTACGAAACAATGCACGGATCTTTTGATAGATCCATCCCTGGCTTGCAAGTTTATCTTGCACCGTCGTATAGCTGTAAATGATATATTATTGATGCCTGTAACATCAGTGGGCTTGGTTTCCATAATTGGAAGCTTTAATCTTTCTTGTAACGCTTTCGTTATGAAAGATGATTCGCTCGCGCAATCGAGCAATGAACGTACGCGATGGCATTGGTTTTCCGCTTTGTCTACGACATCTACTATAGCTGTCGATAGCAATACTTGTGTTGCTACACATGAAGACAATGAAACCGGGCATGCATTTTTACTATGGCTATCACCTTGCGGCGAGTTGTTAGCCTGTGAGGTATTAGGTAACTGTGTATTATTTGGCACGTACGTTCGATGTAATAATGAGTTATGTTTATATCCACATATTTTGCATGGATTTGCTCGGCATTGATATGCGCGATGACCACCTCGAAAACAAACTGGACATACTTTTAATTTGTATATCTCATTACTTCGCATTTCAGGCGTCATTTCGAGAAATTTACTACAAGTATAAACACGGTGGTCACCCTTGCATATCAAGCAGCATATCTGAGGTAAGTTGGTCGTCGTTGGTTTAGAAACAGCGGCTACAAATGTTTTTTGAGCTTTATCTAATCTTTTTTGAAATGTTTTTTCAGGTTTATCAATGTGACTGCCACCACTTCTAGCCAACGACTCCAGCACATCGGCTCTGCTTCGAAGAAAGTCCATAAATTCAGAGAGCTTCGGCGAGTTTTCGAAACTATTTCTTTTTTCCTCCCATTTTCTTAATGTGATCGGGTCAAGCTTGGAAGAACACAGGAAAACAACTAGAGTGTCCCAGCAGTCTACTTGCTCGCCGAGGCTCTCCAGTGCTCGTAAATTTCTTGCTACGTGATCACTCAAGTTCCTCAAAGCTTTATCTGACTCTTTCGTCAAGGCCTCCATTTGGAATAAGGACTGTAGATGGTTGTGAATCAACTGTCGCTTATTATCATATCTATCACATATTAGTTTCCAAGCTACGGCATAGTTGGAGGCAGATATTTCTAATGATTTTATAACGAGTGCGGCGCTGCCCTCAAGCGAGGTGCGTAGGTAATGAAACTTGTTTACCTCATTCAGTGAACTATTATTATGCACGATAGAAGTATATGTATCCCTAAATTCAAGCCATTTGCTATAGTTACCATCGTACGAGGGCAACTGTATTTGAGGCAATCTAACATTTATCTGTTGGCTTGATTGGCTACCAATACTCCTATCGTCAGCATCAGCAAATTTCTGTTTATTTGTTTCGATAAATTCTTGTGCGCAATTAATCAGATCAAAGAAATCGTTTTCAATCTGGATATTTTCTGACAGCTGGTCACTTTCAGTCGTTAATGACTCAATTTTGTCCCGCACTGCATCAAAATTATTGAACACGATTTCAAATCTGCCTAACCTTAAGGTTAACTCATTAATTTTGCTAGCCGAGATATCTGTCTGGTTCACAAATTCCGCATACTTATTTCGAAACACAGTTACTTTTCCTTTAATTACACTACGCTTTTTTAATAACTCTTTTAACTCCGTGTCAGACATCGTAATCAATGAACAAGTAGTAACAAAATGTTATAAATACCGTTTAATTCGGCAAACCTTGCAGTTCAGATTCAAACCCACGTTGTTGTCATAGGCTTAATGATGTGCTACCACGCCGATCGAGTGGCCGCTGCGCGTGATCTATTGTTCTCCGCGGTTGGCAACAGCAACAGCCCATCGGCCGGCCGCTCGACTTGTTTACGCAAATCTGGAATAATCGGCGAGTGCAATAAATACCTATGCACCAATGCTGCAGTTTTATATTTCTTTTTGCTAGCTGGTCATAAATGAGATAAAGGGGAATCAATTCTGATATTGTACATAGGGATATTTTCAATTAACTAAGTTCGTTAATAAAATAGGAACTTTACTGATTTAGCAATTGAATTCGATATGTGAGAACGCTATATTTATTAGAATTATACTTTAATTTGTTGGACACTATTATGCAACACTAAGCTACTGGTGCTAACTGCCACGTGCACGTGCCATATGAAAACCCACAACGGTACTCGTTTAGCTAAGACTTTCTCTGGAAAGGAAGTTGGAAAATGGAATAAAAGGAACGGCACTCCCCTGATATTTGTTGATCTGCAGTCAGGAGTCCAGCTCTTCGTGCCTTCCACTTCCTCGAGTTTATGGTTGAAGAAGAATCCGAAGAATCCGAAGAATCCGAAGAATCCGAAGATTGCAGTTCTTCTGTCGTGTTCACGGTCGCCAAACAATGTTGAGGATTCTTCTTAGGTCTTCTTCAATAATTCGACAACGTTTTCAGGTTCTCTTAGCTTTTAATTAAATTTATAAAATTAACAAAAATGTAGGGTGTGCGCTTGAGCGCGATCGAATAGCGTCTGGTCCAGCGGGCGCGAGTGGCGATCCCGTTAGACGATATCGACACCGTGTCGAGGCGCGGTGTCACGGGGTGTCTTGCGGTGTCTCCAACAGAATGAAAAGAAAAACTAGCACTGCTAAGTAGACATTACTAGTTACCGAGTAATAGTTGACCAACTTAAAATGTACTTGAAAAGGCCAACTTTTGTATAAATTCGGTCGACGCAACCGCGTTATTTACTTGGCGCGTGCCTGTCGATGTAACAAATACAGACAGACAACCACGGAACCCTACACTGCGCGTGGCTCGACGCACTTGGCTGCTTTTGAAGTGAAAACTTCTTTAGCGGCGCTGAGGACTTTTTGGAATGGGGAAAAATTGTTAAATACGCGACAGAGTTTTATGACGTCTGATGTGAAGGAGGTCACTTTTTGCTGCTAACCGATTCGACTTCATTCAAAACTGAACGCTATTCGTAAGAGTATAAAGCCGTTAAACACTTTTTGCAATAGCATATTCTGCTAATAAATTTGTAAATTTAACCAACGCGTCCTTCACCGTTTTGCTATTGAGAAAATTCGAATAGTTCGAATTTAGACGTTATTCCTAAAGACATAAAGCTTTGAAAAATATTAGGCAATGGCAAAAACAAATTGGTATTGTGTTTGCCGCCGCCCGTCGGCGCGCCGACGGGCGAGCCGCCGGCCCCTCGCACCCATCGCGCCCGCGGCCCGTCCGCCTAAATAATTGATAATTGTTTATAAATTTGCGTCAAATTCATTTTTAGGGTGACACCGTAAGATGTCACGTGACCTGATCGAAAAACTGTTACAATGTTATTGAGTTTTCACTTCTGCCGGTACTCCCGGAGTGCAACCCGGTCTTTTTTTATATTACATTGTATTTCACCTTGCCCCTAAAATCCCGAGATTTGACACATTTAAAATTAACTAACAGGGTACGGAATTATTGAATTCCCGAAAAACCTACTAGTTACCTACTTATTTAAATTAGACCATATAAAATGTAAAATTTCTCAACTACTGTTAACTAACGTCACAACAATTTTATTGATTTCAGGTGAAAAATTGGAAACCTCGCGTAATCATCTTTGATCCGAAAGTGATTTTAAAGGGAGATATTATGAATAAGCACGCACAACAACTTGTAGCTGCAGAAAAGCAAGAGATGTACTGTTCAATGGCATCTTCACATCAATCGCCAATGAACGCATCAACATTTTCAAATAAACAAGGAAACGCTGTTTCACAGGAAGTTGCTACAAATAAGCATGTACAAAAAGCTTTAACGGAGCAAGAGTTTATCGATATTTACCATCATCATCACTTGCCAAATACCGCAACAACATTTTTAGATAAAAAAGGAAAAGCTGTTTTACAGGAAGTCGCTACAAATCAGCATGTACAACAACTCAAAGCTTTAGAAGACCAAGCACTGAACTCTTCAATGGGATCTTCGCATCAATCGCCAAATAACGCTTCAACATCTTCAGATAAACAAGCAAAATATGTCATGTACCCAAGTAATAGGAAACTTCGAGCTGCGCTCGCTGAAGTAACAGCAAAAGTGGATCAACTAAGCAAACAACAAGAAACTGCTTACGAGGATATGACAAAACCAATCTTTTCTTCAAGCGAGTTAGAACACCCATTAAATTTTCTTGAAGACTTGCAGAAATACTTCGCAAAATTGCCAATGGAACGTCAAACGATAAACACTCTTTTCAATTGCTTAGAAGGACCTGCAAGTGACTGGGCGTTAATAATAAGGAATCAATGGTCAAACATTGAAGATTTCAATAAGGATTTCATCGAGCAATATTGGGGTATGTTTTCGCAGAAAGCACTACGTCGAATGATCAATAATGGCAGTTTCAATGATGAGAAGGGATCTATGAGTAGCTACTTCATAAGTATAATTTTGCAGGCAAAATGGCTGCCACGTAAAATCTCGGATGACGAGCTTGTATCTGATATAATGCATCATTTCTCAAAACAAGTTCAAATCGCGTGGTATCTTAGTAAAAAACGAACGGTTCCTGAAGCGATGGAGTTTTTAAGAAAGATGGACGAAATTGAAATGATGTGTGCATCGAAAGAAGGAACGCAGAAGGAAGGCCAGAAGGCCAAGTATAAGCTGCGTACAAGTGAGGACGTTTTGAATAATACTGAATGTCGTGATTTGGATGGTGGCCAAAGTGCTAGTAAAATAAGGAAATGTGTATAGAGAATATTATATACTCATGTCAAATTATTGGTAGTACAAACCTACAAACTGTCTGAGCAAAAGGTTTATGTGTTTTGATTTAGTTGTTTTTAGAATTTAAAAAGTAAAAACGTTTATGGAATGATGTTTGATTATTTTGTTTTTTATAACCGACTACCTACTATCAAAATGAAACATCATCCTAAAGTATCGCGCTCGTATGATGCGAGTGAGTTATTTGGTCTTAAACGGCCTTTAATTGAATGAGGAGGAGTAATGCTTATTTAACAAACCTTCAGGAAAGTTTTTTTAGTTAGTTAAGTTTTTCCCGGTTGTTTCCTAAAAGCGCCCGGGGTCTTCGGTTCACCTAACCTAATCCTAAGATTTGAAGAAAGTTAACATTATATTATTTCTAAAAGCAGCTCGATGGTTTAGTAAATTATCCAGGACAAACATCCGAAGTGATTATGCCTGTCACGGCTCTGGTTCCATAAAAGTTTAAGCTACGTTCTAAAATCACAACGTGCTGCAGCGATTTTATATAAGTCACAAAACTCCGCAAGGTACGTAGGACAGGTTGGGTTTGGCATTAATACCTATTGTTTATTTATAGTAAGTTAAATCAATTAAGATCTGTCTGTATGACGAGTTTTGACTACTTTTGACAGTTTTCTGTCGGATTCTAGCTGCTGGCGTAGTGGCGCCATATTTAATGTCAATGAAAGAGCACGATTTATGCTGATGTTTTTGACAAAAATATGTATGCTCGATAATGGACCATAAACCGGAACCGGTTTCCCTAATCAGAGTGTTCCATAGGCTTATTTCAGAAGTTGTTTTTAAAACCCTATCCATATTCGTAACCTTATTTATAGGGTTACCAAATAGATAGGCTTAAGCCTAAAAGGGTGTTTTCTGGTCCTTGTAACGGATAACAAACACCTATACGCTTATGGTTATAGGTATTCTAATGGTCTTTACTCCCAAATATTCAGATAAACACATGTTTCCCAAACAAAATTCGCGTCTATAAGATTTATTCTTATGTAGGTAACTATTTAGTGCCTAGCTGGCTGAAAATGCGGTTATCTTTTGTTTTTCTCCGTGAAACATGGCTGATTGCCAATCGGGACACGTCCTAGCCACCGTTTCTGCTCTAGTAAGTAGGTACAGTTATACCAAGCAATGGCGTGGTGTTCGTAGAACTCAATTCCCATCGGCTTATCTTGATTGACCGTCTGATCTGCTGAAGAAATGGTACCTGACCTAACCATCATCCTCCATCCAGAAATAGAATCTAACCTAAATTAACTCCGGCTTGCTTATGGAACTTTGACGCTAACTTACAGAGCTACGTATAAAAACAAAATGTAGGACGGTAGTTGACGGATTTAAGTAGTACATTGTTGTAAAGGCTAGAAAGTAGAAGAGTGGGTTCGAAGTCAGTGCCGAAGGTGAAGACCTCGAACGAGACGAGTCCATCTATTGCACTTTTGGCCGAGACGTTACATAGTGCTTTTCACGCCTACTGCGTCGAAATTTCAAATAATTATAATTATTTTCTCAAAAATAGTCGGCAAAGTTGACTTTATTGGTAAAAAATCACGACGTGAAGTGCATAAGTTCATGGTTAGTCAAAAATTGATACTTAAATAAACCTGCTGGCTCGATTTTGCTCGACGACAATGTTGCATTCAAATTCTATTATTTGTCGTGGTACAAACTTTAAAAAAAGTAAATACGGCCATAATAATAAAAGGCATAGGGTCCTAAACAGCCAAAACGGAAGATCAGTAGCTGTCCTGATCGCGACTTTTTAGTAGTTGTCTCAAATAACTTATGGCGTTTTCGGAAGAAAAATACACTACCCACTTATTGTAAAATAAATTAAAAGGCGGCAATGCAAAAATTATTCTGTTTTTACATACAATGGCTAAGTAGTTGTTATTTCGGAAAATATAGAAAATTGACGTGAAAATGATTCCAGATTTAAAAGAAGCTGCAAGCTCAGTTTTTGATAATTTGTTCCCTGCAAAGCCAAAAGACAAGTATCTAAAGGCGTTCGACAATTTCATGAAGTGGCGAGAAGAAAAGCATGCCTTATCATTTTCAGAAAGTACCTATATTTTTGATTTCTTGCACCATTTTTGAGAAAAGCACTATATTCGTCTCAGCCGAAAGGGCGATTGCTGGCTTCCCTTTGCTACGACAATAATGTATTAAAGTCAAAACGAAGTACTTTTAAATAAAGATCATAATATTACACTGTAGCTCGGCCCCGTTCGCGTGTCGGGGGGCCCTGAGTCCAACAATAACATTGTTGGACAGTTTGAACTCATAGATGGCCTGTTCGTGCGACCTCCAACTAACCCCAGCTTTGAAGCCTGAAATCTAACCATCTTTTGCCACATTTTCGAGCAGTGGCGTGAAAAATACATTCCTCAAACATATTACAAATAAACAGTGGTAGGCGGCATCGATGGCTTTCCATACTTTTGGATATCCAGTAGGCAGTGCGAACTATATAGGTACTTAAACGCTGCAGCTATTCCATTTGGCTTGTTGGAACGGTTGTGAATGCCTAGCTTTTGTGAATACAACTGCGATTAGGGTACTAACGGTTTTGAGCTCAATACGGCGCGAAATGTTCTCAATTTTTTATGTAAACGTGTTTGTCTTGTAAAAGAGAAACCACGTTATACATTACTTTAAATCAAGCTATATTTTACCCTGTAGCAAGGACTTAAGAACTTTGACGTGTGCAAAGTTTACGTGGTATTGTTGCTGGGAGCGTTGCCAAGTCGCACCTTCTTAAGGTAAAGTTAACGAGATTTTTCAAAGCATTTTAAGACTATTGTTTCTTGTTGAATATTCTATGTTACTGATTTCGTGCTAGTGAGAAAGTGTTGAATTTGTATCTCAATGGAAATTAAGTTTTCTGCTCCAACACGTACCTAGTACCTAATACTTAAATTGGATCGAGTACAGTCAGCGTCATATAGTTAGTAGCAGCCAAGGTAGCCAAATATTTCGGTACACGTCTTTATTACTATGAGAATAAGGGTGTGTTACGAAATACTTGGCTACCCCCGCACCCGTCAAACCCCTCTGACACCACAGCGACGCTATACTAAGTAGCTAACATCACAGAAGCAAACTTATCTGGCGGTGTGACAAGTTTCTGTCGTAAATTTCGGGTTTTTTATAAGGATTTATTGATAATCCATATTAAAACTGAGTCTCTCTGTGCATTACCGCTTCACGCTTAATCAAACTATCTCTATACCAAATTTCATTCTTTCATTCCCGGGAAGGACATAGGACAATTTTTATCTCGGAGATCATTCTATCTATGGCGTGAAAAATATATAAGCCTAATTAGGTGTTACCTTGTGTGGAGCGAGTAGAGCCAGCAGGTGCCGCAGGTGGTGAGGCTCTGGATGTTGACGCTTCACAGATGGGTTCATTTAAAACTGAAGATGGTGAAAGATACATAGGTATAAAAATTAATTTCTACTCAAAAACCAAACCAGCTGGACGAAAAAAACACTAATGAAGAAGTGTTGAGAAGTGTAGGCATAGAGAGAAAAGGCAACTGTTGTAAACGATAGAGAATAGGAGAGAGAAAATCATTGGGCACCCGTACACGACATGACGCTGTCACATAATTATTAACGCTAAAATGGAGTCGATACAGAGGTATGGACTTTAATTCGAGTTATTGAGATACATATTGACATCTCTTGCCATCTACTTACTACCTATATCTATTATCTATTCTGTGCCTATATTCTAACTGAATGAAATATGTTTGATTTTATAATGTGTTATTACCAATAAAGTGTCCATATACGTATTAACATATATGTAAATGTCTATATGATATAAGACGAATCCATCAAGTAACAACACTGCTCGACTATCACAGGACGTCTCTTTCTAAGCGTTCTAATTAGAAAGAAACGGCCGAGCCGAGCTACCCCGCTGTTCTGTAACTTGTTTTAAGCTCACCTAGTCAGCGCTCACTCATAAATATATCTTAGCTCCGGGATTCGTAGTAACTAAGCGTAGGTAGAGGTCTAGTTTCGTTGGTCGTGACGGGTGGGGTGACGGTGAGGCGCATGAGCGCGTAAACAATAATAGCCCTGGTAATCACCCTAAGGAAGTGTTTTAAGAAAGTTTGTATGGTGCTACGATATAAACGAGTTCGAAACGGAGTCGCGAGCAGAGGCTTTATATATATTTTTGTCAAATAGAATAGAAAAGGCATTTCATGACAAAAACAGAGCATAGACAGAGATCCGCATATAAAAAACTGTAGGTAAGTACATACCTACCGTGTGATGAGCATGAATATTTGTTTCTGAGTCATGGATGTTTTCTATGTATTTAAGTATTTCTATCTATTAAATATATCGTCGTCTAGTACCCATAACACAAGCCTTATTGAGCTTACTATGGGACTAGGTCGATTTGTGTAAGATTGTCCCCTAATATTTATTTATTTATTTATTTATACCTGCCACGAAGTGGTTCCATCTAAGTACGGTGCAGGCTGGTGTAATGACCAGCGCTGATCTTCCGATGGAACATCTGAAAAATTTACGGTATGGACACATAGGTACTGTGATGTTTCACCTTTGGGTCTCTGGGTAAGTAAATAAAACTACTCTTTAGGCTGTTAGCTTAGGGTGCGCAGTCGTGACCTCACTCCGCTGCAGCTCGATGACAAGTGACAAGTACTCCCAGCTCGGCCGGTCACGAATGCTACCCTCGCTCGCTTGTAATTATTAGTAGTGCGCATACACTACAGGTACCTACCTAGGTACTTAACTGGTGCGTGTTACTACAGGAAAAAGAGCGAGAAAAAATGCAATAAAATAAAAAGATCTTTATATAAACACTAAAATTATTCATAAAACATAAAATACCTCTGTTAAATAAAATGTGCTTTGTCCCTTTCTTGCGAACAGAAATGTCAAAGTGACAGATAAGGACAAACGAATTTTAACGCCATTTTAGTTAAACCACGCTTATAGGACGTTTTTGAATACGGCCGTAAGTGACACACTATAATATGTAAAAAAACATGTTAGTAGACCAGTATTACAAAAATCGCACTAAACGTATTTATTTATTTATTTATTGCAACCATGGTATTACAGATCTTACATAATTAGTACAGTTTCACATGGACCCTGTTAGGGCATAGCAATTAAATTATTTAATAATATAATATACATGCAGCAACAATTGTGTGTCGAGTTTACATTTTATTCTAGGCGAGTTATCATGGTCAAGATTTCATACATGCTATTTTGGTATTGTTTACAATTTTACTATACATTCTTAAATTATTGTACATTGTTTTAATTTTTAATTCTTATTACATTCTTTACGCATATAATTATTACTTATAACATAATATTGAAATTTATATAAAGTGAAAAAAAAGAAGAGATTGTTACATTTTGTGATAAAATTATTCTTTGCGCATATCATTATTATAACATAATAATTGAAATTGATATGAAGTTAAAGCTTATTACATTTTATGATTAAATTATTATTTACGCATAGGTATAGTTATTATAAAATAATATTAAAATTGATATAGAACAAAAAAGAAAGAAATATAAAAAAAATCAGGTACAGTACAATGTTATTAGCCCCATACCCCATAGTCAGCTCAATTAGGCTTGTGTTACTGGTACCAGACGACGATATATTTAAAAGATAAGTACAAAGAAAACATCCAACACTGAAAAAAATATTCATTCTCATCACACAAATATTTGTCCTTAACGGGATACGAACCAGAACCGCTAGCGTTGTAGGCACTACCCTCTAGAATGAATAAATTGGTGTCAAAATCACTCTTAGATACGTATATAGGTATGTTTTGTTGTCCGTTACTCAAACATATGAAGTGGCCACGATGTATAAATACCACCATATAAAAATACCCCTAACACACATGCAACGTGTCTGCATTAATCCCAACTAAAACTGTACCGTACGTCTTTGTTTTTCTGGGGTACGATAAACTACTCGAGTAAATTACCTAACTGCCAACAGCGGAACGCCAAAAATAAACCAAAATGCGGTGCTGTTTTAACTAAACATACAGTTTTGTAGTTTGGCCCCTACTCCGACGGTAACTTCACATTATGTCCGCTAAACCTGCCCGCAAGTCGTATTTGAATACTTGGTAAAAATACTTGAATCCCTAGTATTTATTTTTTAGTACAGTTGAACACTCAAATAACTGTTGTACCCTTGACCTAAAATCAATGAAGTCTTTTAGAATCGTTTTATATTAGTATGTAAGGTTTTTCATGTATTTGGGCAAGGGCGTAAAATTGGCCTTATTTCGTTACATACTAAATGATTCAAAACTTGCTCAGAGTTTTCATAAAAACTATTCATGCTAGCTCTTTGTATCTAATAAAATAGTATTTTGAGCAACATTGTGACACCTCAAATTACAATAAAACGAAGACTTCATATTTTTGAAGTGAAAACTTCTTTAGCGGCGCTGAGCACTTTTTGGGATGGGGAAAAATTGTTAAATACGCGACAGAGTTTTGTGACGTCAGATGTGAAGGAGGTCACTTTTTGCTGCTAGCCGATTCGACTTCATTCAAAACTGAACGCTATTCGTAAGAGTATAAAGCCGTTAAACACTTTTTGCAATAGCATATTCTGCAAATAAATTTGTAATAATACCAACGCGTCCTTCACCGTTTTGCTATTGAGAAAATTCGAATAGTTCGAATTTGGGCGTTATTCCTAAAGAGATAAAGCTTAGAAATATATTTAGCAACGGCAAAAACAAATTGATATTTTGGTCGCCACCGCCGTCTGCCGTTCTTGCAAATTCGAATAGGTCGTTCGAATTCAGATGTTATTCCTAAAGAGATAAAGCTTTGAAAAATATTTGGCAATGGCAAAAACAAATTGGTATTGTGTTTGCCGCCGCCCGTCGGCGCGCCGACGGGCGAGCCGGCGGCCCCTCGCGCCCAACGCGCCCGCGGCCCGTGCGCCTAAATAATTGATAATTGTATATAAATTTGCGTCAAATTCATTTTTAGGGTGACACCGTAAGATGTCACGTGACCTGATGGAAAAACTGTTACAATGTTATTGAGTTTTCACTTCTGCCGGCATTCCCGGAGTGCAACCCGGTCTTTTTTTTTCGAACGGTTTTACGTAACTATGTAACTTTTTATACTACTGTTATAAAACTTATGTAAAACTTTTTAATAGGTTTCTAATGTAACGTTATTTATTACTGTGTACAGCCTAGTTCACTTTTATCGCCAAAATAATTTGTAATCTGAAATAAGGAATATATTTTTTTATAATTGATGTAAGACAAAATTCTAACGGGAATTGTTGAAACTTAAAGGATTATGCTGATGTATAATTTACCTCATACAATTTGAATCAATTAAAAATAGAAAATATTCAACATACTTCATTCCTTTACCTAAACTGTTACATATTTTCTTCTGTTACTTTTATGTTCCCATTTGTAATATGGGCCTTTGATGTCTGAAATAAATGGATTGTTATTATAAATAATCGGATTCTATGTATTGACGTATTTATTTATCTATATAAGTATGTTAACCGTCGTCTTGTCCCCAAAGTACAAGCTTTGCTTAGTTTGACACTTGTTCGATTTGTGTGAGATTGCCCCCAATATTTATTTTTTATTTGTTTATTTATTAAAATGTGGGGCCCTGAGTAGGTACCATTATATACAGTAATATTTTTATTTAAATAGACAAAGTGCTTTTGTTAAGTGTTGTGTTCAATCACCTAAAAGTGCTATTAATGTCTACTTACAAAATAATACTTATTAACATCTTCATCCTCCTAGCTTTTCCCCAGTTGTATCCTGAAAGAACCCGGGGTCTGCTTTGGCACTTAAAGATTTGGCGTGGGCACTAGTTTTACAAAACCAACTGGTACTGACCTCCCAACTTAAAAGGAAACTAGACTTTGTTGGGATTATACCGGTTTCGTCACGATCAGTTTCCCTTCACTGATTTGCTACTAGAAATCTATTGACCACGCATTGAAAAAATACTTGGTACTAAAAGTACTTCCTGGTAAAATACTTGGTCCTCTCTATAATATGGTAGTGAAACCCTCGGTCGGCCTAAATGCGCCGGAGCCGCTATTTGGGTCACATCGTGACTATGACGTCATTTATGACACTTACGGGGCTCTGGTAAAAAAAGTAGCTAATGATAATGACCTAATAGGTTGTCCACATTTGAGCAACCACTGCCGGTGGTCTGATGACCTAGGGTCGATCAGGTAACGTCAACTCAACTGTAATTTTTTTATACAAAAAGTGACATTTAGATCTACCTGACGCGCGTACAATGCGTTACGTGATCGACCGGGAGTCCGCTAGACGCGGGTGGTGCAGGACCGGTCATTGTGGCACTCTTAGGGGGAAGCCTCTGTCCAGCAGTGAATGTCTTTCGGCTGATTTGGATACAACTTATTTCACCGCATCACCTCCCAAAATTTGAACGGTGAAATATTTCACCCTGTATGGAACATAGCCCAACTGACCTGTGATTCAAATGAAATGGCTTTATTCAGGAAATCCCAAAAGTAAAGGTCAAGCCGCAAACGGGTGATAGCCGAAGTCATAACATTTAGGAAAAAAACAAAACATGTAAAAAAAATCCCTATGTACCTACTCAATGGACACTGAGCTTTGAATTTCCTATGCCGTAGTACAAAATTAACAACATACATACATCTCAAACTCCTCTAATGCCAGTATTTAGTTATTTACGATACAAGTACGAGGAAAGAGCACTTTCCGTGCATATGTCGAAACTTTAAAGAGCCATATGTACAGTAAAACGTTGTACGATACACGTGCGAATAGGTAATTCGCAACTAGTGTCGATTTAAAACACCCCCTTCCCCCACCCCGTTGCGAATTTCCTATTTTCGGCACTTGTATCGTAATAACTTGCATTTTTTTTATAACCTTTATGGCTGTCGTCCGTTTTCCGCTTGACGTTGGCTTTTGAGATACGTTGTATATCGCCTTCCTTCATGATTGATCTTATACATCTATGAATAGATGATTCAAGCAGTCCATAGAGGTGCGTAAGTGCCGCACCTCTATGGACTGCTTGAATCATCTATTATAGTACGTGGCTTATAACGGCCCGTCCACTACATTGCGTGAATTGCGGCGCGGCAAGCGTTTCATTGCGCGGTCGAGGCGCGCAACGCACTGTGGTTAGTTGGGATCACACGCAATGGATTAGAAATACCGCTGCCACTGCCGCGCAATGTCGTAGCCGGGCCGTTAGGGTTGGTTGCATCAACTTACGCTTATTACAGACCGATCAACGTTAAGGCGCCGTAGGTTCGTGGTCTTCTCTCCCTCTCACTGAGCATTAAGCGTGAGCGAGATGGAAGTGCGTGCTCGGAAGCGCGGATATCATGTTTTTTAATTTTGATTTTTTGGTCGTTTAAATAAATAAAAAAGTAATCACTGAGTTCTCTCAAACATGACCGAACATTGCCGATTTTTACAAGCAATTAATTGATATTTTTAGCTTTTGTGCATAATTTGTTACGAATATTTTAAGTGTATTTTAGACCTATGTTCGTGATTTTTTTTCTACGGAGCGAAAATTGCTTAAGAGGCTCCCATACGCCAATGACCTTCGATCTGAATCCCTTAGTTTTCTAATGTCTTTGTAGCTTATTATATTAACAACAACGGCTTAAAGCAATATAGTATCCCATATTTCAAACTTCATTGTTTTCGAGATATTTGGCATCAAAGTTGAACAATTTTAGGCCAAAAAACTGGTTTTCTGGCCATAACTTTTGTGTTAATTGGTTTAAAATTAAAACCCTCTGCCAGTTTTTAGAGACGTCATAGACGAACCCAAATTTGTAGATTTCGTATATGTTAGATCTTTCACGTCAATAGAGATGCGAAATAAGTGTTTTTTTAGACAATGTTTAAAAAAATCATACAAAATTAAGTATTAATTTGTTTCAAAATCCGGTCTGTCAAAATGGAGATAAAAGATTGAAGAACCGATAGCCGTTTGATTTATGATTCTATCTGTAGTGCAAAAGTAGTAGATACGATTCAAAACTTGTCAAAAATCGATGAAAACCTCGGGTAGCCCCTTAATCATGTTTCGAATCACCACTGGTCTTGCTGCAGAAAAGCCTCAAGATTACTATTCGTATTTTTTTGAAACCATATTATTATAAACAGACGTATTATATTGTTTCAAAAACTCTGTTCGCTTAACTTCGCTGAACCTACGGCGCCTTAAGTATGGCGCCGGCAGTAGAAACTTGCCGACTCTCCATACAATCTTTTGATTTTAACGCACATCGCTTACGATTACGTAGACGGTTTCGTGCAACCTACCCTTATAGAGCGGGTCGCAGCAACGATTCGATCACGATTGCAAACCAATCAACGTTAAATATGATGCCGGCAGCTGTCATTACATAGAAACTTGTCAAATTTTCCATACATTCACATTTCAACGAACACCGCTTATAGTTAAAGCTGGTGGAAAGGCAAAGGCCGGATGGCTCGCGGTATTTGAGCTCCCGAAGTGATGTGGAGCCGCCCTGTGCAACCCGAAATGAGCCAACTGTAACTGGTTCGGAAATAAGAGGGGGGTGGTAAAAAAAAAAAAATCGCGAGGCAACCGGATGGAACGCGGTAGGCTGAAAGTGTGTACGCTGTTTATACAATGATTTTTTATGCCATCCCTCCTAGTGCGACCGGAGCCGAGTAAGCAAGCGAAACAATAAAAATAAAAAAAATTGGTAGGCAACCGCTTCATCACATACAGACACACACTGTAAAAAAAATGCCATCCTTCCCGGCCGGTTGGTTATCGAGCCGTAGTTGGAAGCCGGAAAAAAATGGTGGTGGACGAGAACTTAGGAAAAATGCACTTAAAATCATTGAAATCGGATGCCATCCCTCTCCCATGAAATTTCATCCCGCTGTGGCCACCCTTACAAACGCGAAATTCGTCAAATTGGGAATACGCGCAATAAAAGGTTTTGCAATCAATTGCCATGGACAATTTTCGCGTGGGAGGCACGGTGCGGGGTCTCTAGTTGCTGTACAATTCACTACTTTTGGCAAGCTTTTTATGCGCGTCTGGAGAAACTGTAAGCTCACCACTCACACTAGTCCTCGTAACCAGACCTGCGTCCTGAGTATATTGTTGTACGCTTCGGAAACGTGGACCACATACGCGAAACAAGAACGCAAACTTAATGCTTTCCACATGCGCTGCCTGAGGACTATACTCGGAGTCACCTGGAAGGACAAAATTAGCAACGAGGTAGTTCTCTCGAAAACACGCTGCTCCAGTATACCTGCGCTATTAAAGCAAAGGAGACTTCGTTGGCTTGGTCACGTACATCGCATGGACTCCGAGAGACTACCTCGTCAAGTCATGCTAGGGCAGATAGCGGACGTGAAGAGACCTGTTGGGCGACCAGTCTTGAGATTCAGGGACTCTTGCAAGCGAGATATGATCAGTTTTGGAATTGAGACAGAAGGCTGGGAAAAGCGCGCCAACATGAGACCTGAATGGCAGCACGATATTAAAGTCGGGACAACAAAACAGGACGAAGATTGGCTCATAAAAAACCACCTTCACCCTTAATCAGCAAAAAGCAAATACCTACATTCTGAGAAACGGCAAAATTTGTTTGTTGTAGTACTTTTAATTTTGTTTTCGTGGATATTTTTAATCGGGAGATTCCAAGAAAACGTCTAATTTGGAAACTTTTGCAATATCAACTACAGGCGAGATTCGTGCCTAAATTGTACGAGTTCCTTTTTAGGGTTCCGTATCCGAAATTTAAGATGGTATATTATAGGGTATGAATAAGTAAGTGGAGTCGTCTACAAGTCAAATTGCAAGGAATACACCTACAATATACAATAAATTGCCAAGAAATATAACTAAATTGGAAGGATTGCTAGAGTTCAAAAAGAGCTTGTTTGCATTCCTAGTTAAAAAAGCCTACTATTCACTAAAATAACAATTAACAAATGAAGAACTGTAACTGTTACCGCATGCTCCATCTTGACTTAAAATATTTTTTCCTTGTGGCAAAACAAAGAGGTACACTTACCTATAATATAAACAATTATAAGACCTAAGAACCTATGTTTGTAAATAAATTTTTGTCTTTGTCTTTGAATATTTTTTTTATGTCAGCCTTTATCATGGATTAACAATTATTAATTGTTTTTAGTAGTGTAATTTTTGTTTTTTGTTTTTAATATTATCATCATATTAGCAGAAAGACGTCCACTGCTAGACATAGACCTCCCCCAAAGAGTGCCAAAGTGACCGGTCCTGCGCCAGCCGCATCCAGCGGATTCCCGCAACCCTTACCAGGTCATCAGTCAACCTTGTGGGGGCCTACCCACACCGCGCCTTCCGGTACGTGGTCGCCACTCGAGAACCTTTCCGCCCCAACGGTCATCGGTTCTACGTGCTATATTGTCATTGTCTTTGTGTGTTTATATTATCATTGTAATTGAATACTTACTAAACCTACATTGTTTTCCTGAATAAATAAAATTAATGAAATGGGCTTCTGTAACGTAACGTGGAATTACTGACGGTGGGACTTCGGACTATGTCAATGAATTACTTTAAAGCCATTGTATTTCTATCAATAAGCTTAGAAATATCATTAATTTTGTAGTAACGGGCTTCTTAATGAATTCAATTTAAAACCACCATTTGCTTGAATAAGTTTTATTGGAATAACTCTTGTCATTTTGACATCTGTCATGTTCCCAAAAGGCGGGACTCTGTAGCGTTTCGCTACTAAGGAATGCACACGTTTAGTTGCGCTCTTACAACATCCTTCCCTTTCATTATTTTATAACTACAACATAATTAAAGGCTAATATAAACATAACATCTCCACTCACATGCATTGTATCCTTGAATGATACTTGACATTATACTTTTACTCTAAAAATAGCTATTAGTATAAACATACCGCCGGTATACAATTTTAATCACATATATAATCATTAAGATACCCTGGTCTTCTCACAGACCTCTTGGACAGCCTCACCTCAGAATAAGATGAATCTTGACCTGGATTGACTTCAGTTTGCAAGGCACTGTCTGTTGGTTCAATTGGCGCATCCAAAGAGTCTGTGCTTGAATAACAATCATGGTACACATTTTCATTCTGAGAATGGGGCTCAACATAACTCTCCTCTTTCTCTGACGAAGTCTGTGGCATACCAGTCGACCCTTCGAAAGGCTCTGGAAGTGGGGCTGAAACGAGATGCCAACGATTTCTCCTAAATAAACCTCCGTCAGTCTTTATAACATATGACCGCGGTTGTTTACATTTACTTATTATTATACCATATGTTTTTAAGTCCATTACCCAGACCCTATCCCCTTCATTCAATTCTTTTAAGTCTTTTGCCCTATGCCTTTTATTGTAATTAACTGCATCTCTAGACTTTTTCCCTGACATATATTCTCTATGTTTCTCCCCTAATCCAGCCATGTCTTTTAGTTTACTGGGTAGCATAGGTAAATTATCTCTTAATTTCCTACCTAGCATTAATTCTGCAGGGCTAAATCCAGACTCCAATGGTGTGTTTCTATATATTAATAAAGCTGCAAATATATCTTCATTTTTGGTCAACAATGACTTGGCTATCTTGACACCTGACTCGGCTAGCCCATTACTCTGTGAGTAATAAGGGCTGCTTGTTACAGACTTAAACCCATACTCCCTAGCAAAATCCATGAACTTTGTTTTGAACTGTGTTCCGCAATCTGACCTGACTATCTCAGGGATACCATACCTTGCAAATGCCTCTTTACATTTAATAATAACACTATTTTCTGTCAAGTCCTTTAACTTCTCTATTTCCAAAAATCTCGAATAGTAATCCATCATGACCAAATACCAATTGCTATGGAATTTAAACAAATCAATTCCTATTTTTTTCCATGGCCTCTCGGGTATTTCTTCAATTATCATTTGTTCTTTTTGATTCCTATATGTTTGTATACATCTTGAACAGTTTTTTACTAAATCTTCAATTTGTTTTGACAACCCTAGCCACCAAACTGCTTGTTTTGCTCTCAGTCTGCACTTAGATATGCCCTGATGGCCTTCATGAATTTTATTTAATATTTCTTTTTGCAATTTATCAGGTATTACTATTCTTGAGTTATATAATAGTATACCAGACTCTATAGAAAAATTGTAACGGTATTGATAATACTGTTTAAGCTCACTTTCTATTTTATTAGTCCTTGGCCATCCATTTATTGTATATTCTTTTAGCCTGTTACATTTTATACATAAATTTTGTTCAGAGCAAATTTTTATTAAATAATCATCTGATATGTTATCATTAATTAAAGTCCTAATTGTGAGGCCCTCTTCATTATCGGATCCAGTATCTGGAAGGGGTTGCCTAGACAAGGCATCTGCTACTGACAGCTGTTTCCCCGGAGTGTATTGAACTTCATAGTCAAAACGCATGAGTTTCAAGCGGAACCTCAGGAGTCGTGGACTGAGCTCATCCATTGGTTTTGTTTGTAATATTTGCACCAACGGTTTATGGTCTGATTCTAGAATTATGTGGATCCCTGTTATGTATTCTTTAAACTTTTCTGCTGCCCAATACAAAGCTAAACATTCTTTCTCTATTTGTGCATAATGTTTTTCTGTTTCTGAAAGTGTCCGACTGCCATAAGCTACTATAGTTCTTTTGCCAGATCTGTCTATTTGCATTAGGGCTGCCCCTAATCCATAGGAACTACTATCGGCCGAAACAATAACCTTAGAATCAGGATCATAATGTGCTAACTGAGGAGCTGATTTTAGTTTATTTTTTATGATCTTAAATGCTTCCTCTTGAGCAGGTCCCCACATGTACAAATTGTTCTCCTTTAGTAGTTCATGCAATGGTGATAAAATATTTGACTTGTTTGGAATAAATCTGCCCACAAAGTTCACCATACCCAGAAATTGCAGTAGTTCTTTTTTATTTGAAGGAGATTTAAATTGTGTGATGGCTTGAACCCTGTGTGGATCAGGTTTTATTCCTTCTTGATTTACAACATGGCCTAAAAACGTTATTTCTGTTACCCCAAATTTGCATTTACTTTTATTTATGGTTATACCTTCTTTTTCTAATCTACTCAATACTTCTCTTAATATACAATCATGTTCCTTCATACTTCCCGCATGTATCAATATGTCATCCATGTGTATTAATATATTTAAATCTTTGAACAAGCTCGCAAACTTCATGCTAAAATATTCAGGAGCGCAGTTTAAACCAAATGGGAGCCGATTATAGATATATCTACCGAAAGGAGTCACTATCGTAGTAAGTTTTCTTGATTCTTCGCTTAGTTTAATTTGATGAAACCCCGAAGTGGCATCAATTTTTGAGAAATACTTAGCTCCTTTTAGCCTTGCCAGAGTATTTTCTACTTTTGGTATCGGATAAATAGGTCTTAGAATGTTTTTGTTCACTTGTGTGTAGTCACCACATATTCGCACTTTATCATTTTTTAACACTACTACAATAGGTGACACAAAATCAGTTGGTTCCTCAATGGGACTAATAATGCCAATACTCTCTAGCCTATCAAGTTCTGCCTTAACTTTAGGCAGCAATGGAATTGAAATGTGTCTAGGAGCAGCTTGAATAAATGTCTGTGAATCGTCTCGCAATTTAATACTATACTCATCCTTAAAGACACCAAACTCATTAAATATGTTTGGAAATTCTTTTTCTACTTGTACTTCTGACTTTAAAGATGTTGTATCTTGCATTGAATTTATTGAAATAATTTTCATACTTTCTAATGATGGGCGACCCAATATAGCACTTTTAAGCCCCCTAATTACATAAACTTTACCATCATAAGTTCTGCCTTTATAGGATAATTTCAAATCAACAGTTCCTCTCACATTTAATTTGTTGCCATCTGGTCCACAGATAGATGCCCCAGACTTCATCAGAGGCAGATTCATTGTCGCCCTATTCTCTGGAACAGCAGTTACATCGGCACCTGTATCAATAAGAAAAATCCCTTGATCAATATAGGAGTTATTATGAAACATTTTTACTTGCACCCTATACTTGTCCTTACTGTCACTTAAACTAACCTTATATAATACTTCCTCTTCCTGTTCCTTGTTTACTTCTTCTTCTAGTCTCTTCATTGACTTTGAGCGACACAGTTTGGCAAAATGTCCTATCCGACCACAGCTCTTACACTTGGCTTTGGCTGCCGGGCATTTGTCTCTTGGATGTCTCTCATAGCCGCAAAACCAGCACTTTTCCTGTTGTCTGAAACTCTGTTCTTTGAATTTCATTCTGTTGATGTCCTTGATTTCTCTCCCAAGTAATACTTTATTATCCTCTGCTTGCAATTCAGCTTGTTTAGTGGCTTGGATCACCTCACTTAAGTTCAGATTCTGCCTCAGCAACAACCGCTCGCTTGTGGTTTTGTCTCTCATACCTACTATAATGCGGTCTCTTATTAGTTCTTCCCTGAGTGTACCGTAGTCACAGGTTTCTGCCAGTTTGAATAGATCTGTGATAAATATGTCAATACTTTCATCCTCCCCTTGTTTTCTCGTGTTAAAACGATATCTTTCATATATAATGTTTTTCCTTGGAGTAAATATTTCGTCCAACCCTTTTAGCGTATCTTCGTAACTCTGCGTTGCAGGAAATCTTTTGATTACGTCCTCCGCGCGGTCCCCCATGCAATAAAGTAAGCAGTTAATTTTGTCCGCGTCTGATCCTGCTTCATTTCCTGATAAAATCATGAAGCGCTCGAAGCGCTTTCTCCATTTCTCCCAATCCGCCGGTTCAAACGAGAATTCCCCTGGCGGCTTGACGCTTAGCGGCCTCCGCTCCATCACTGGCACTGGTTTTTTTTCAAGCGGCCCCCGCTTTGTTTCTTGTGATTCCTCCTTGGGTTGTGTATCTCCCGTCATCGAAATAGTGTTTTAAAACACCGCTGCCACCATGTAGTAACGGGCTTCTTAATGAATTCAATTTAAAACCACCATTTGCTTGAATAAGTTTTATTGGAATAACTCTTGTCATTTTGACATCTGTCATGTTCCCAAAAGGCGGGACTCTGTAGCGTTTCGCTACTAAGGAATGCACACGTTTAGTTGCGCTCTTACAACAAATTTATTGAGATTAATTTTATGGGGGTTGGTAAATAAGTAGTCTTACATTACTGCACAAGTCAGCCATGTAGCCAGTAGGCACATGAAAAAAAACCCAACAACCAAAAAAGTACTAATCATCACAATTCGGCTGATATGCAGTTTTTTGAACGCGCGATCCGGTTTTTTTTTTAATTTTAAAAAGTGCCTTGACAAAGAAAACTATTTAACAGACGTGCCTGCTCCCACAATTTCACGGCAATCGGTTGAGAAATTTAATGCGACCTGTAGAGTTGAATAGCTGGACACAGGTACAGTCAGCAATAAAAGTGATTGGGCAAACGAAGACGTCAAGTCTTTATTAAAAGGGAATAAGAGCTTTTGCAGCCGTCAATTGCGCAGTTACTTTCGATGCTAACTGTACATACACGGGACATCGGTGTTTGTCCCCCTGTCGAGCTGCAAAATCTACAAAACTGTTAACAATGAAGATGATTGCAAATTACTTCAAACCGATTTGGATTCCTTTAATGATTTTTTTCGTTCAAATAAACTGCCGTTAGCAGCCGAAGTGCGTGCTAATTATGTCATTCACAAAAAATCGCAAGTGGCTTATGTCATTTAATACGGGTGTAGACTCAAAATGTATTATTACTCCAAAAGAAAGAAGGCAAAAAAATTTGCCTAGTGACGAAAATCCCATTCCGAGATCTCAAAGAATTACGAAGCTACAACCGTTTAATATTGCTTGATAGAGAGAAAACGCTCGCAGTTAGTGACATCACTAACTGCGAGCGTCATAGTAATTGACAATCGTTTCATATGAAGGCGCGTTTTGCGGAAAAGGGACAGGATATACCCGCGCTTAAAACTTTGGACGCTTATAACTTTGTCATTATTTAACCTATTGCGTCGCTTTTTTCTCCATTTGACTACATTTTTAATCCTATTTCGAGAAAATATAGTATTATTGATTATTATATTTATTATCTATATATATCCGTATTATAGCATAGGTGGTGCTCTGATAATATTACTTATACCTACCTTTTTCTAAAGCAAAGTAGTAATTTAAAAATTGTTGTACTTATCTAAAACTATACATTACATGGTAAAACCTTTACTCTACCGGCTCAGCAAACACGACCGGAAGTGTAAGTTCGACGCCATTTGCAATCCACACACGTCCCGCTGCTTCCGGCGCGCTCGCATCCAAATTGTCTCTAAGCTACACTTCAACAGCTTAGAACAGCTAGTTCTGTCGAGTCACGACAGGTGGCCAAGCGCAACCCGCAGCCAGGTTGCGTCGTTTACTTAGCGGTTGCTGTCTCACTCGCACGGGGCATATTAGAAGGAGTAAGGGCAGATTCGCGTCCTAGCGTTAGTAGTTAGTAGTGTTAAGGTCTGTTTTTGTTTGTCGCTTCCCATCCTAATCACATTTAAATGTCAAGAGCTGAACTGAATTGTAGTCTTCAACTTTCCATCTTGTCACCCTTTGATTTAAGTACGAGACGAAACGTTTTAAATATTATTACAGACAACCGTACATGCAACATGATGCAACCAGTCCTTAAATCCATACTAATGTTATAAATGCGAAAGTGTGTTTGTCTATCTGTGTGTCTGTTAACTCTTCACGCTTAAACCGCTGAACCGATTTGGATGAAATTTGGTATAGAGATAGTTTGAGTCCCAGGGAAGGACATACTTGTATGATAGCTTTTACCCGTATCTATTATAGTTGGTGAACGTTATTATGGAGCTGTGATATACACGAGTTCCACGCGGGCGGAGTCGCGGGCAGAAGCTAGTAATTAAATAATTCACCACAATTTGTATTTAGGTACCTCCATTTGTAACGCCCACAGGATTGCTAATATTGCTATGATGCCCTAGTGAGTATTGTTGAGGAGATTGCCGACATGTAAGGAATATTACCGTTTATATGATGATGATGAAGACGTATTTCAATTAGCTGTTAATCTAATTGAAATACGTCCTCATCATACCACTCTAACTTTCCTAATGATCACTTATTCGACCTTTTCCGTAGGGGTCGGCTCGCCTAATCATTATGTCCAGACCCCGTCTCATGGTCGGCCTTATCACACGATAAGGTCAAAATGGGCTTATAACTTACGTAAAACTCATTGTTACGAGCCGGGATTTGAACTCAAGACCGCCGCTTGACAGCCGCATGCCCGAGCCACTAGGCCACCGTAACAATTTCATAAACGAAAGCGACTGCCATCTGACCTTCCACCTAAGCTACCGTAGTTTCCACTAAGCTACCGTAGCTTCCACTAAGCTACCGTAGTTTCCACTAAGCTACCGTAGTTTCCACTAAGCTACCGTAGCTTCCACTAGGCTACCGTTGCCGTGATATCAAAACGTTTAATAAACGATAATCTATTTGTTGAAACGTTAAACACAATTTTGTTTTGGCTGACGTCCTTAATCTTAGATTTACCTACTATCGTAATTCTGCTTTAATCAAATAGATTATATCTTTATATGATTTTAAGAGAAATCCCTGGGCTTTGCCGTACGTGTATAATTAAAGTTAATTTATGTTTGATGAATGTCAACGAATTAGCAGGTATTGCTTTTTGATTGCCTTTGTCATCCGCTGGATGCGGGTGGCGCAGGAACGGGCGTTGTGGCACTCTTTGGGGGAGGCCCATGTCCAGCAGTGGACGTCTTTCGGCTGATATGATGATGATGTTTTTTGATGATGAGAGGCAACTCAAACAACCCTTGTCCATAAAATGTAATAAGCCTGTATCAGTTAAAATCTTTTATATCCGTTTGCACACAATTTTTAGAGGCAAAATTATGGTTTCACCATAGCCATACTCAAAGCCTCCATAGTCATAGCCATAGGTATATAGACAAAATCTGTAAGATATAATTTATAAAAAATATATACCATTATTGATTTTAACTTTATTGATTTTTAAAGTTGCCAAACATTTGAATAAATAAATGAAATTGAATTCTGTTCATAAAAACTAACCTACAGTGTACTCGTACAACCTCTGCAGATAGATTTACCAAAATAACCGTTAGTTTCCTTCGTAGTAGTCATTCGTCAGTCAAGAACCCGGTGATATTTACCTATTTAAAAATATGTTAGAGAATGAAACAAAGCGAAAAGCACGTTTCGCAGCACAGGGCCTCCAATTGTCTTTAAAGCAAATATTTCCGAAGCACTATAGTAAGCACTAGCTGCGCTCGGGTGCACTGATTTACATAGACAAGCTTTCATCTTTATGGATATTCTCTTTTCAACGTTATTTGCCTTTTCGTTGGCATTTGCTTTTAAATAATACACTTTATGGCACGTAGAAATATTGGGGAGAAAATGTGGATACATTTTAGTTTTATGATACTTAGGTAGGTATTATTTGTGACGGGTCTTTATATTTACGACGAACTAAGTAGTCACATACTTTCCTAATTTGTTTGGTTTTACCTACCGAAGGTAATTCAAATACTAATAAAGGCTACTTACTTATTTCTATTCGGATATGATCATCATCATAAACTTAAGAGCCGGGCTCTTGTCGGTGGAGTGAGCCACTCTGTTCTTCTCTCTGTCACTGTTTTGAGCTCTTGATACGACATTACATTAATTCGGATATAGGTACTAGTCTCGCCAGGGCAAGATGAGCCTAGAAAAGAGCGGCAAATTTAAAAAAACAGCGTGTTGCAACACTGCTTATAACGCGATAAAATAATAATGATAAGTACTTGAAAAAATATTAATTTTCTTAATTTCCCAAAATGCAACTGGTCAAGCGGAAGGAAATAAAGTTATATGAAATAAAACTGTTCTACTTCCTTCTACTTTATATTTAAGAAGAATAATCAAAACCACTCTACAAAATTTCAATTTTGACGAAACATATTAATTGTACGTTTTTATGACATTCTTCAATGTGAATAACATTAGCAGTAAGCCTTCCTTTAATTCTCTTAAAAGGCAAAAACAGTTCAATTTATTATCGAACAGTTACTTTCTTACCCCCTTATTTATAAAACTTAAAATGCCTCTGCTAAATAAAATGTGCTTTGTCCAGTTTGTCCCTTTCTTACGAACACAAATGTCAAAGTAACAGGTAAGGACAAACGAATTTTAACGGCATTTTAGTTAAAACAGGCTTGTAGAACGTTTATGAATACGGCCGTTAGTTACCATATTAATTATCAAGATTAGAACATCATTCTAATTTAAGACGTTTGACACATTTGACAACGATATTACTGTTGCCATATAAAAAAAGACTCATCTTTCCCTGTCCAAACTCTAGTATTCTTTTCGATCCATAAACACCAGCCTAGCATGACCGCGTTTATATAGCACATAAACTATTTGTCGCTCTCGCAATAAACCGGTTTTATTGATCATTTATGAATAAGAGCATTTACAGTATAAACTTAGACAAGCACTATTCATAATATTTAGCCATGACATTGGCGTGGTGAATTATTTGTGTTAACAATTTTAAAAATAGGTAGGTAATTAATTAATACGGTTAGTACGGCTACGACCCCACCCCACAGTAATCCCCAGTAATCTATGCCGCGAACACTATATGGCACGTGCGATAGAGATGGAAATATTCAAAAGATATTCGCGGTGATAGATATTGGGGGATGACCGGCATCCAATTCGCTTCACTACACCGCATTCAAAACTGCAATCAATTTTCAGCCAACCTTGTCACTGAGGGCGCCTATTCTAAACTGTGCGATAAAATAACAAATGACTGCAGGAAAAAATATATGTCACTCCCTGAGAAAAAGTTTCTTAGTTAACCCATAACTTGGCAAAAATTAAAAAAATCGTGCGTTCAAGCCTCTGTTGTACTGTATAAAGCGCAAAAAATCGTTCCACAAAAAAAATGCAAAAAAAGGGGCAAAAAAAAGTGTCAAAAATTAAAAAATCGTACGTTCAAGCCTCTGTTGTACTGTATAGAGCGCGCAAAACCGTTCCAAAAAAAAATGCAAAAAGGTGACTAGAAAATGTGTGCATTTAAAGATACTCTGTCAAGTTTAGGGTTGTCAGGGGTGGCTCACTCAGGTTCATTTTGTCGCGTCGCTACGAGTACAACACGCACAAGCCTACCGGCCCGGCCAGTACGCTGCTACGGCACGCACGCGTTCTATCTCAGCGCATTGCATGCGATTGAAAGGGATAGCCACGTTTAGGTTCGTTCGGGATATCTTGTCTCGTCTGGATTTGTTAACAGAGAACCTTCTGTACGTAGTACTATTATTTATTCCTTGGTTAAGGCGCCGTAGGTTCATGGTCTTCTCTCCCTCTCACTGAGCATAAGCGTGAGCGAGATGGAAGTGCGTGCTCGGAAGCACGGATATCATGTTTTTTTTATTTTTTGGCCGTTTAAATAAATAAAAATGTAAACACTGACTTCCCTCAAACATGATATTGCAGATTTTTAGAAGCAATTTTAATATTTATAGCTTTTGTGCATAATTTGTTACGAATATTTTAAGTGTATTTTTGTGTGTTTAAGACCTATGTTCGTGATTTTTTTCTATCAAGCGAAATTTGCTTAATCGTGTTTCGAAGCACTAATTTCCCTGCAGAAAAGCCTCAAGATTACTATTCGTATTTTTTTGAAACCATATTATTATAAACAGACGCATTATATTGTTTCAAAAATACTGTTCGCTTAACTTCGCTGAACCTACAGCGCCTTAAGTTCATTCGTTGGGCCCGGTTTTATAAGATCCGTTACACATTTTATCGGTAAGCGATCAGCTTCCCAGCGTTTTCCCGGATATACGCTTGATGATACCGTCGTTTACTTAGGTAGGCTAATTTATTGATATCAATACAATAAATTAATTAAATTAAAATTGACGACTCAAATATTTTCATCTCAATCTTCAGTAAAAATAATGTACGTTACTTCTGTGTAATACCCACGTGATTTTACTAGGTATCAGATATTTGGATCCATAAATACCTAAAGTTGGTGAAAACCCGGATAATCATTTTTGTTATGTAGGTAGAGCTATTTTTCTGTTATGATATTTTGTCTAAGCATCCGAATATCCGATCCGTAGAATAGATATAACCCCGTCAATCTTTCACGCATGTTGCGCAGAAATTCAATATGCCACTTGCGTCATTCATGGTTCAATTAATATCTAACCGGGCGTCTATCTGGCTAAACGTATCAGTTTGATATTAGATTATAAATGAACTTGCCCGATTTGTATATGAATACACCTCTGTGGTGTGTATTTGCTGAATGCTTTTTTGGTGTACTTTAGGGTGGGCTGCATCGACTACACATTACCTGCGGGACTAGCACAACTGACGCCGCGCCGCGACGCAAGTCGAGAAAGATCTACCCTTCTCTTACTAATTTGCACGGTGCGAGCGAGACAGGAGACGCTCAGTCGCGCTCGAAGCGACTAAGCAGCAAGTTGTCCTGGACGTACTGCTATGCTAAGGAAATGGCGAACCATGGAATGGGTTTACCAATATAACCAAAACAAATGCTTAGGATTAGGACCCATAAACACATAGTTTAAAAGAGTGACCCCAGACGTAATCATGGCAAATTATTTCAGTGCGCAGTGACCCGACGGGTTTACCCTTCTTTCACCGACACACGTTTCATCGAATGAATGTTTTTTTCAAAAACAGTAAACTTTTCAAGTTTGTTATAAGACAAGCTTCTAACCTAATAGATTCTACACAATAACTTTTGATCTTTACCTAAAAAGTTAACGGTTTCTTAGAAAACAAAAGTTCGATGAAATGAACATTCGATGTAACAAAGCAATCGGTGAAACGTTTGTCGGTAGAATGAGGGGATTCCGACCCTATGTCATTGCTTCACAGGGTTGCACACTCGCTTATATTAATACTAGCAGATGCCCGCGGCTTCGCCCGCGTGGTTATAGGAAAATGTAACATATTTAATTTTCCCGTGGCAATTAGATGTTTTCCCGCTGAAAAAAGTAGCCTATGTCACTCTCCAGCTTCTAAACTATCTCCATACAAAAAATCGCATCAATACGACGCTCCGTTACGACGTGAAAGAAGGACAAACACACACACACACTTTCGCATTTATAATATTAGTAAGGATAAGGGACAGCGTTTCCGTACTCGTTTGACAGAACGCGTGTCACGCCTTCAAACGTATCGCCTGTATGTACCAACTAATGTACTAATAAACACACTTTCTCAAAGCCCGTGATATCCCTACTGAGAGTGGGGAGGAGGTCGCGTCTATAAAACCGGAATAGCGTAGTAAAGTCAGAAAAGGTGTAGCTTCTTTTGAAGTAGCTCGACTTGGATACCTGCAGGACTAAAAGCACCATTTACCTACGGGAGAAACGGCCCAGACCATCCTTATACATAACATACAGGGTGTGGCCTGGAATAGGAGCAAAAAATTTAACGGTAGATTATTGAGCTTGTGAGCAATTATTTCCAGGTTTTAATAAAAGAAAAAGTCTTACCTTACTCTGTGGCGAGAACGTAAACGCGGCCTTAGAATTGGCACACGTCACGACCCCAAACCGATTCTAATAAATGAAATGAAGTTTTAAATGTGATCTCTTACTAACGATTTTGGGGAAGAAATAATAATAAGGGGTACTTACGTGCTTATAATTATTCAGTAAGTACCTAACTAATTGTACTGAGTTACGATTGAAACTCCTGTTCCTGTAAATATCTTCAAAGATCTCATTGTATAAAACTCATTTCGAGATACCAATAGAAGTGTACCTTCAATCCGACAATGGCCGCCAAACAAAGAGATAAAGCGTCTCATAAATCAAACGGAAGTTAATCGATGTCGCTCGCTCGTTAATTTGTCGCGCGCGTTCAGAATAGGGAATGACATCGGTTTGGGGTCTGTTTGACTTAACAAGTTTTATTGGAATCAAATAGATATTTTTTATTCGCTCATTCTGACGCGTAAGGCCTTGTTTAAATATACGACCTCTGTAGCCTAGTTGGTAGTGACCCTGCCTACGAAGCCGGAGGTCCCGGGTTCGAATCCCGGTAAGGGCATTTATTCGTGTGATGAGCATAATTATTTGTTCCTGAGTCTGGATGTTTTCTATGTATTTAAGTATTTATTTATCTATATAAGTATGTATATCGTCGTCTAGTACCCATAGTACAAGCTTTGCTTAGTTTGGGACTAGGTCGATTTGTGTAAGATTGTCCCCAAATATTTATTATTTTATTATTTATTATATATATACCTACTATATAGACCTCCATGTCGTATCCGACGACGGTGACCCATACAATTTTCTCTAATGAGCACGTTGGGGCGGAAAGGTTCTCGAGTGGCGACCACGTACCGGAAGGCGCGGCGTGGGTAGGCCCCCCGCAAGGTGGACTGATGACCTGGTAAAGGTTGCTGGAGTCCGCTGGATGCGGGTGGCGCAGGACCGGTCACTTTGGCACTCTTTGGGGGAGGCCTATGTCCAGCAGTGGACGTCTTTCGGCTAATATGATGATGATGATGATGATTACTAAGTGAGCGACTGACTGCGAGTGACGAGAAATCAACAGAACAGCAACTTACAAACATTAATTTGAGTTACTTAAAATACAAAATGAGAAGCTTCATAATATTTGAGCGACCTAATATTTGTTTGAGTGTCAACGTTACGTCCTGCATTTTTGTTGTGTTTTTTTTTATACTGAGCGGCATTTTATCTTAAATGAAGTGTTTCGAATACAAAAACGACTTTGAAAAATACTATAATGAGCAGAGGTTTTTCCGCTCATATAGGTATTTAAAAAAATCTAACCTATCCGCGAGCTATTTCTAGTCGCTCACTTAGTAATATAAATAAATAAATAATAATATAATAATATATAATAATATAATAATATAGTCGCACGGATAGAAGTTTAATATCTTAAATGGATTAATCACAACCCACTTTTTGTAAGCTCGTTCTGGATTTTATTATTCATCCGCTCAAGTTATTAAAACAGTATGTCCGTCATCAGACGCTAAGATTTTTTTTATTCGATCGTTTTATAATTCCCCTTATTTAAAATAGCCTATCCGATTTTATTCGGGGGACCAATCAGATAAATTTCGCATTTCGCATTCCAAATTGACAATAACACTAACGATTTTGTAACGCTACGCTCGTAGCTAATAATGGGAAACACCATATGGGTAGATCGCCTACGAGCATAATAGTCCAGCTAGTGGGTACCTGGCACAAAGTCTATTTTGGGCGCTAAGTTCTGACACGTTAGTTCGACGCAAGCGTTCTGACTCAGAACGAACGCGCAAACATTGAAATCGTATTGGAATTCAAAATGAAGGCCTCCGATTGGCCAGCAGCTCCTATTATGAAAGCGCGCGACAAATTGACGATTGATTTATGTGACGCTTTGCTTTGTTGGCCAGCCATTGTTGGATTGTACTTCTATTGGAATTCTATCTCAGCGGCTTCATTCACAGTGCCATTAACCACTTGAGGTTCGTTTTGTCTCAACGTATGGAATTAGCTTGGTGGTATTTTTTGAAATAAAAACTTCTTTAGCGGCGCTGAGAACTTTTTGGGATGGCGAAAAATTGTTAAATACGCGACAGAGTTTTGTGACGTCAGATGTGAAGGAGGTCACTTTTTGCTGCTAGCCGATTCGTGTTCATTCAAAACTGAACGCTATTCGTAAGAGTATAAAGCCGTTAAACACTTGTTGCAATAGCATATCTCTGCAAATAAATTTGTAATTTTAACCAACGCGTCCTTCACCGTTTTGCAATTGAGCAAATTCGAATAGTTCGAATTTGGACGTTATTCCTAAAGAGATAAAGCTTTGAAAATATTTACCAACGGCAAAAACAAATTGATATTTTGCTCGCCGCCGGCGGCGCGCGAGCCGGCCCGTCGCACCCAACGCGCCCGCGGCCCATCCGCCTACATAATTGATAATTGTGTATAAATTTGCGCCAAATTCATTTTTAGGGTGACACCGTAAGATGACACGTGACCTGATCGAAAAACTGTTACAATGTTATTGAAATTTCACTTCTGCCGGCACTCCCGGAGTGCAACCCGGTCTTTTTTTTTAATACTATGAGACGAAATCTTATTTGTCGCACACTTTCGTTCCAGGTGCGTGGGCTTACATCATAACTAGGTACAGTCGGATACAAAGAGATCGATTCGGTCAAAGTTACAAAAATATGAAGGTATACACGACTTTATTGCCATAAGATAAAGATCGTGCCTACATAAATATTTGTGTAACTTTGGCCGTATCGATCTCTTTGTAGTCGAGAGTAAGTTTATGCGTAGGTACAATTTACCAAACATTCTCAAAGTTATTTGTTAGTATGGATTATATTCTCTCAATTTTCTTCAAACTTTCCCATGAGCAGGCAAGTATCCATTCAAATGTTCTTATATTACCGCGAACTTTCTTCACAGGTTTCATCGGAATTTTGTCAAATTCTATTTAGAGAGATTTTTTATTTGTAGTCAGAACTTGTAACAGAGCGTAAAAAATATAACTTTACGTTCAACCCAATTTGCTTATCCAAATATCTCACGGCGAATCCTCAAACATATCAAGGGTTGGCAACGCCCATGTTACTCCTTTGGAGTGCCATGCGTCTATAGGCTGCGGTGTCCGCTTACCATCAGGCGGGCCGTACGCTTGTTTGCCACCATCGTTGTATAAATAAAAATAAAATCTAATCCCGGTGTAAATACTGTAGCAACACCTTGTGACTCGCGTTTATGTTTATAATCGTAAGTATTTGATTATCTACGCACACATTATACCTTTGTATCCGACCGAAGTTCCGTAGACTGTGCTGAAATAAACTGTTCATCAAATCGAATCAAATAGTGCTATTTAGTGAACTATAATAGGCATATTTAATTCAACCCTGTATAGATGTTAGTGTGGGAGTGAGGGATGGGGGGGGGGGGGGGGGCACATTCTTTGCAGCTGACTGTGTAATGTGTATCTGTAGTGAGGACCCTACATTTTCCAACTAACAAGTTCATTCCAATCCCATCAATTATCGGTGCGTCCAGCTTACACGCTCGACTATGCACTAACGTCGTTTATGAACCAATACAGTTCACAGATCATTTCAAAATATCAAAAACACGTTTCGGAACTGGGCCGTTGAAGTACAATCACACTAGCAGCGTAGTAGTAGTAAATTGGACTGAAAGGTAAGCTAACTACGTATATGGTGATACAGTGAGAGAGGATGTGAAAATAACTCTTCCTATATATAGGCGAGACAAATGATAGTGCATTGCGTACGTCATACGGTCATAATCATGACTCTATAGTACATTACTACAGAGGCCGCGAAGTAAGGGATTGCCGGCCGAGTACAGTCGCCATCAGATATATCGGAGCGGCCAAGGTGCTCACAAATATCAGAACACGCCTCTATTGTCGAGGCATTAGAGACGTGTTCCGATGATTGTGAGCACTTTCGCCGCTCCGATATATCTGATGGCGACTGTACATATAGACGGCCGAGCGTAGCGTGGTCGGATAGTTATGAGGCTGGCAACCCCTTTTCACGCCGAGGTATGTATACTGCTTCTCTCAAACATGCAATGAAATAAATTAAAAAAAACTCCAAGTAATCAAACTTTAATTTTCATGGCTGAACGCCGTGATCATGTGCCACAAATTGTGGAATGGAAATAAAAAAAGACCATCTTGCAGGCTTAGGCCTCCAATTTTGTATGAAATGCCAATACGGGTCTCTCGTCTCGCTGCGCCCGAAACGTGACACTTCGAAGCCCATTTTGAAGAACACAACGTCATTGCATGTTTGAGAAAAATAATATCCCCATGTAGTTATGCTGCCCTATTTAAAGGAAAAAAAGGAAATTTGTTCCAAAGTCAGTAAAGCTTGAGGTGGCTTGTTTAGTTTGGAACCCCTAAGAAGTGTCACATCCTACTTTTGTAGAGAGTGCAACGTGTTCTTGCAGTTCCTTTACAAATAAAATACGGGTACTACCCATTCTTATACCCTACCATATTCAAGATAAGATAAGATAAGATAAGATTCATTTATTGTCCAGAACTGTGTACAAAAGATAACATAATAGATATTAAGTCCCAACAGTTTCTCATTTCGGGCAAACTGTTGGGACTTAATATTCCTGCTAGGTGTCCAGACCCCGTATCATGGTTGGCCTTATCACGCGATAAGTGACAAGATAGGAGCGTCGTCTCGTTCTATCGAATGGTGTCAGCCAGTGATGGACGCTCTATCCTGTCACTTATCGTGTGATAAGGCCGACCATGATACGGGGTCTGGGGTTTAATTCCATCGCAGAGATAAATGGTGCGCAAGTCAATGTGTAAACTTCACACACGACCACGACCAACTCGAGTAGAAATGAAAGTAGGTGGACGCTCAGCAGTGATTTTCCTAGTGGATCCTTTTTTATTTACAAACGGTGCATGCGTGCCCATCCCGGAAGGGTCTGGTGACCGCCCCAGGATGCTGGTCACTAACTCAAAACTCTAATCCAATCGTTTAAAAAAAAGAAGCGGGTTGTGTCGGAGATACAGCCGTTAATTAAGTTTAAGTGGATACTTCTTTGTTGGCTATGGAACCCCAATAAAAAAAAACGGCCAAGCCTGCTATTATGGTGTCACTAAAATCTGTATAAGTAGTATAAGTACAGATAAATCGGTATATATGGCAACATTGACTGACGTAGCTCATTTGACTCGCGATACATTGAAAATGGCGGTCATTTCAGCATTATTTTCATGTCCGCCACATAAACTAATTAACATTTTGTGATTAACAACTAATGGCAAATAAAGAAGGATTAAAACATGTAACAAACAATTATTTGAAATCAGATTACGCTTCTCTACAAAAAGACATTCCGGAAGTCACGTGATACATTTTGAACTGTACCCCTATACGCGAGCAAAGAAGTATCCACTTCAAAAACCTGTCTGCGCGAGTCAGACCCTGGTAAACAGGCCTAGATTCGCCACTGTCTCTGCCTGAGCTTCCATTCCGTGATGATAATTTTGCACAAGTTTCACAGTGGGATCAAGAGGCGGCATGATGGTTCCGCGTTTATTAGGAGCGCATAAAACTGAGGAGGTTTGAAAGTTTCAGTTATGGCTGACCTGAATATGCATCGACTCCCAAATGGTGCACTAGATGGCATTTTCCAGTGACTTAGTGCGCATGTCCGCACCGGGTAACCTATATAATAACTCGAAGTACAACAGGCAATGTAATCGGCTATCAAAACAAACGTAATAGAGCGAGATGGGATGAGAGGCTGTTTTCCTGCGCGTGAAGGAAACAAATGCACTTTCATTACTGCGTCATAACTTTCTAAAATCGTCTTCTTGCAGTTATGCATCCCTGATAAACGCGGAAGAGTAATGTCTCCCAGAACACGGATGTTCACGAAATTATTGTTAGAACGCGTAATTTTTCAAGGAAGTTTTTTTCGATGACATGTCATTGAAAACAAACAAACTCATAATAAGTACATATTTATATAGATTTCAATATGTAAAAACTTAAAAGTTTATAAAACCTGTCGCTTTTTATGCTACTTACAGCTACTTAGGCTAAAGATGCAATGAAACGCCTTCAACTCCTTCAAGTCTACCCCAAATTTGAAAAAACCAAAGAATAAGTTTCCACGCCAAAACTGGTGTGGTCAAACTGGTCAAAGACTTTGTCTTTCCTATTCTCAAAGGACAATTTACACATGTGCAAACTTGCATGCAAGTTTTACTACATTGCCAGGTTTTATTAGATCAATTGAACTCATTATACCTCGACGACCCGCAATGTAGTGAAACGTGCATGCAAGTTTCACTAATATAGTGAAACTTGCATGCGGGGTTTGATAGATGAATTGACCTAATTTTACCTCAGCAACCCGCAATGTAATAAAACGTACATGGATGTTTAACTACATTGCGGAGTTTGATAGATCAATTGAACTCATTATACCTTGGCAACCAATGTAATAAAACTTGCATGCAACATTAACTGTATTGCGGGGTTTGATAGATCAAGTGGACTCATTATACCTCGGCAACCCGCATGCAAGTTTGCACATGTGGACATTTTGCGCTTGTATGCGATAGTAACTTGGACGGTACTAGCCAAAGATGGACAAAAAATAGACGCATTCGATGATAAACATGAAAAATGTATGTAAAATCGACGCAATACGTGTGGCATATCATGGAAATTTCTGCCCGTGTAGAAAAAGCTGCTACCAGAAAGGATGTGGTAATTTTGCTTGCGCGTGCATCAGGTGTTTGTGTGCACATGAGTTTACGTGTGAGCATCGTTATCAATTTAAATCGTATTTAATTTTAATAAAATTTTAGCGGAGTTACTAGAAAGCCTGGGTGCATCTGGAATGGTTTTATTCCCTAAAGATTTCTGCGCATGTCACCTTTGATGTCTTCTCTACCTTAAACCTATATCAAATCGAAGTGCAACAAGCGATCGTAAGAGTCAATCAAACTACCGGTAATAGAGCGAGACAGAGATAGGAATGCTTTTCACGTGCACATGCGAGCCAAAGTCTAGTTCATTGCTAACTCCTGAAAACCACCTAACAGATTATGCAGCCCTGGTAAACGCGGAAGGGAAAACTGCTCCAAAGCTCCCAAAGTCCCAGATCCCGCTTCGTTAACCCAGTAGGTTGTATTCCTCCTTTCTGCGCATGTCACGTCTGATGTCCTCTCTACCTTAAACCTATATCAAATCGTAGTGCAGCGTTCTTAGTTCTCAATCAAACTACCGGTAATAGAGCTAGACAGAGATAGGGGTGCTTTTCAGATGAGTCCAGTGCATTGCGTTGTAACTCTTGAAAACCACCTGACAGGTTATGTTACCCTGGTAGACGCGGAAGAGAAATTTGCTCCAACGCTTCCAAAGGTGCTTCGCGAAACAACTTTAATAAACACGACGTCTACATCGTTCCATAGACTGTGCTGAAATGAACAATTCATCAAGGCGAATCAAACAATGACATCTAGTGGACTGTTCGTGTTTATGGAAGTCTGGTAATTGTAACAAATGTTTCATGCACGGTTTCATGGAACCCTGGTTACATTAAAAATTTGTCAAAAAAAAAACAGTTTTCACGGGAGGTTTTGTTGCAGACTGTTCTTTTCTTTGCACGTCCTCTGATTTATTAATATTTTTTTCATCACTCTTGCTCGTCAATGGCGTTATTACTTGCGAGCGTACAGAGCAGTTATAGCCGTTTTACCTCCCACGGGCTGTTAAGTTTAGTTTTAAAATATAGAACCCACTCATACTTTACTCCGGACTGAGGATGTTTCCAATCAGCCAAGGTGTATTTCATATCTTCAAAAGTTTGCTACAACCAACTTTTAATATGTATAAAACATAATCTTTACATTAAATTTGACTGCAATTGAATGTTTAGTAGAATTATTTACAGATTTAATAACTACATATTTAGTGTCTATGTAATAGTAAATTGTTTAACGAGGGGCCTAAGTGGAATATTGCGAACAAGAGTCTATCTAAAATCGTATTTGTTTGCTCGCAAATGTGATGAAAAACATTGTGTATAACACAGGCGTAAGAATATTGCAAACTCGAGTCATCAAAAGCATTTTGATAGACTTTCGTTCGCAATATTCCACTTACGCCCCTCGTTAAACAATGTACTATTATACTCGTAGACTATAATCTTTAAATTAGAACCTCGCAAACCATAACGCAATGGAATACTTTTATTCTCATGAAAAACTTTATGCTCTATGGACAATCGAAATAATTATAATTCAACTGTACACAGAACTGAAATGAATTTTGACCAATCACGAGACTCGATTTCCAGAAGACATCAACGCGCAAAAATAAAAAAGCGGTTGGCTGCACTTCGTTTCAGCAGGGCGATTTTTAATAGATAGCAAGTTTGTTTAATAAATTATTATTTCCGTTAACTCGTAGAAAAAGTATTGTATGCAATAGTTATATAATTAGCTTTTTAACTCTCGTACCTTAATTAGGCCACGAAGCTTGCTTAGCTTGAACGTGATACTTGACTGAAAAAGCATACTTACATTATATAACGATTGCATAAAATACTATATCGCAATAATATTAATTGGCTAGCAAGATGTAATATGAACTAAACAACAAACAATGATTAAATGTGTATAATGTGCCACTTATCAGTGTGGAAAAACGAATGAGTAAATGTACTGTTATTTACAAAAAACTCGGGGAAAAGCACTATAAAATATGTAATTTAGGAAAAAAAACAAGCAACGAACTCTACCAACAATGTCTATTGAAGGTTTGTTGCTATTGCTAAGAATAAATACATTTCCGACATTTGTTATAAAAATGATCACAATAATTGACCATGGACTCTATGAACAAAATAAACTGGTAAGATTTTTTTGCTATTGTAGGACATTACTTTTAGAGTTGTACATTGAATATTTCATGATATAAATGTTGGCATTTTCAGTCTGTCTTTCTCAAGTTTATTTATAGAGGCATAGGTTTTTAATAGTATTTCATGCAACAGTTGTATACGAGAGCTCAAAAAAGGCAAGCGGCACGGGTTACGATGTGAGCCGAAGGCGAACGTCGCAAAGGAAGACGCTACGAGCGTTTTTTGTTACCTTGGTTATACAACGCTGCTTACTTTCCTTTTTTACGACAAGATACTTTGAAATGAAATGCAAAGATAAACAAACAAAATGTTATTTATGAAAATGTGTATGTCAAAATATGCACGGGGAACATGAAAAAAATAATATGGTTGTATTTGATTTTGACTAACGTCTACTTGCCAGTGCTGATATTAAACAATACTAGGTACTTCCTAAGTTGGCACTAATGCATGAAGTATAAAACATACATACATACATCCATGCCTTTATTCTCAAAAGGGGTACGCAGTAAGTACAGTCAAGTGTAAAAATATGGGTGCATACAACTTACTCATAAATTGTCCCAGCGGATTAAGGTTTTGCCACTTATTTATGAGAGGATGTTATCGATACATATTTTTGCACTTGACTGTACCTACAAAACATTTATTTTTGAATAAAAACTGTAATTTCAGTGGTTTGTTAAGTTGATAAGTATTTACGTAGTTGTGTTTATACGAAATACTGTTTCGGCGACTTTAAAGCACACATTTTGATACGGGGAATAGAGTATACCGGGTGGAAAAATCGAATGCAACATGGATGGCAACTACCTTAAATATTGTAAATAGCACATTCTGTGTAAAGGAAACATTCCTTTGTTTTTAAAAACAATAAATTCTGCATTTGAGGATTTATGAAAAATCGCTTGCCTTAGTCGGGACTCGAACCGGTCAAATGTGACAAAAAATAACGTGCTCTATTTTATGATGCAGATTGATAGGGTAACTGATAAGGTTCATTTTTCTCTAAACAACAAATACAATCAGAATTACGGAGTGCCATGAAAATTGAAAACTAAAAACTAAACCGGTTCGAGTCCCGACTGAGGCAAGCGATTTTTCATAAATCCTTAAATGCAGAATTTATTGTTTTTAAAAACAAAGGAATGTTTCCTTTACACAGAATGTGCTATTTACAATATTTAAGGTAGTTGCCATCCACGTTGCATTCGATTTTTCCACCCTGTATAGTCTTCTTCAGACCCATTATGTATGTTTTGATATAAGTAAAGTGTTCATGAATGTTTAAATGAAAATGAAAAGCCTAATACAGGTGTACAAAAAATTATAAAATAATGATTTAAGTAAATAATGCATCCAGAAACACTTTCTAAAGTCGTATAATAAAAAGAAGACCGGGTTGCACTCCGGGAGTGCCGGCAGAAGTGAAAACTCAATTAAATTGTAGCAGTTTTTCGATCGGGTCACGTAATTGCTTTAATTATCAGTATAAAAGTACTATCATTTATGTGGTAAAATACCTACAATATTCACTTATTGCGCTATCGTACACAAACATGACAATTTATATTACATTAGAAATGTAACACTTCAGAACTATTACAATTCGTCGTCATCATCCTCCACAATTATTTAACATAAAAAAGTTTATCTCTCAGAAAAATCAACTTCCATCCATACATACGTCTTACGTCTTACGAATCTCACGGTCACGTGACCTGACGCAAGTTTAACCATTTTTTCCCCATCCCAAAAAGTGCACAGCGCCGCTAAAGAAGTTTTCTCAAAAATGCTCGGAAATGTACGCGTTAATATCACGAAATGAAGACGTGAAGTTTCTTGTTTATGGCTCCCTACATTACTTCTTGGCCTTACGCCAAGAAGTAATGTACGAAAACCCTAAGTAAAACCATTATTGTCCGCTACTCTAACTTTTTAAATTTGCTTACTAATATTAAACTGACAAAGGAAAATTTACGTACTGTAAGCATACTTGATTCAAAAAAAAATAAAAAAATCTATGGTACTATACTTTATGTGCGGTTAAACATGGTGCTCGAACGGCTTGTTCAAATGGCATGTTTAAAAAAAAAAGGCGCAAATTATCTATTATTTAATTGATTACCTAATATTTATTTTAATTTTAATATTTCCTCACATCGTTTGAGAAAAGTACTATACAATCCTCGGCCGGAACAAGGACTGCTGGATTGTCTACCCCAATCTCGTCCAGCAATCCCTTACTTCACGGCCTCTGCAGTAATCTACTATTTCACTTCAAAAATAACTTTAAATTACCACCCTAAATAAATTATTGTCTTCGTCTGAGTACTGTAGCACTGATGGCGGCATTTTCCTTCCGCGTTCACTAGGAGCGAATAAAACTAAGGAGTTAAAGTTTCAGGAGCTACCGGCATACGCCGCATTAGTACGCATGCCCAATCTAGGTAACTACCCTATAAGCAAATATAACAGTCAATCGAAGTGAAAGAGGAGTTTTACTATAATGGCCGATCAGTGTGATAGAAAGAGACAGGATGCGTGGCATATTTTCCTGTGTATAGGCGAGACAGGTGATGTCTAGTCTAGTGCATTTCCTCGTTGCAACTCCAGGAGCAATTTGACTAATGACATTAAGTTTGAAATCAAGTTTAGATTGAGTTGTTCTTGCTCTGGGCATTGCTATTTAAACCCAAACTTTTGTTTTAGATTTGAGAAGATTTTTTATGTTATTTCTACTCTAGAAATAATCCCAAACCTAAAACAAAAGTTGGAGGTACATTTTTTTATGGAAAAATGTCCTTTTACACACGATTTGAATCAAATACGTCTGACAAATAGACCCCTTCGTCATTGATTTCTCCATGCTATGCTATCCTAGTGAACGCGGAAGGGAAATTTTCTCCAAAGCTCCAAGGGTGCTCTCTGAATAGCAAACAGCGTGACGCACTGTATCAGTGCGTCCTCAAATAAATTATCCACCATGTTTGTTTTGTTTATGTAAGCCTGGTAACCAATGGAAATAAATAAATATATGAGGTTTGTTGGATCACATTAGTTTACATTTTTTAGCGCTTGCAAACCGGCTTTGCTTGGAAGCGAGTCAAATAATGGATTTTAAGATGCGAACATTCTACTGTTACATAAATAAAAATATTACGTAAATGCTCTGATTTGGAGGAGATGTAACCAATCCTTTAGTGAAAATGAGTAAATTTAAGTTCCATACGACTTGCACTTTTATTATTTTCCTCGCGGTGGTAAGGAGTTGTGTGTTTCGCTCGGCAGTAAAGTTGATTGACTTCTAGTTTCTCGAAACCTTTAGCTCAGGATTTATCTTACAATTCTTCGCCAGCTGGGCTTTCAATACAAGCACTTGCGCGAAACAACAATTTGCAGTTATGCATAACGAATGAAATGAACTCTTTACTGTGTGTCTTTACTTGTCATATGGACAGTTTGTGCGTTCCAATCAGCTGTAAGTCCACTACGGAGTCTGAAGCAAAACTAGGAACACATAGCTGAAAGATGGTCTACAGTGCCGAGTTGAGGCAGTGCCGGGTTAGCTTATAGGCAAACACGGTCTTGGCACCAGAAAGCACAAAATTGCTTATAGATAGGGGGGCCAAGGCGGGGATGCCCTATCAAGTAGTCTTAATCCGACACTGAGTTGAGGACTGGTATTATTTAGAAGGCGCACTGTAGGTACTCATTTGCATTAAAACATGTGACTCTGGAGCAGATTTATTTTCTGCGTTAATTAGCAAGCAAAAGGACGCTATAGTTGAGCTACGAGCGAAGCGAGTGGTTCTAAAATAGAATCCTGAGCGTAGCGAGTGTTTCAACACACGAGAAGTATAATTTGCACCCGTGTGTAACACAAGACTTTTCACCTTACTGTAGCGAGGAAAGTGCAACATGCAAAACAACTTCATTTAATACAATATATATATATTTATATTTTAACAGTAATAAATAGCGTTAAGTAATATAAAGTAGAATTTTGGTCAAGTGCGAGTCGGATTTTACTTTTCCCATACATTTTGAGACATTTGATGAAAGCAACAAGCAATTTTTTAAAAGTTCTTAAATATTACAGAAGTAATTAAGTAACGTAATTAAGTCAAAGTTTAAAAAACCGTTTGGTAACTGAAGTTCGTTATCATAGGTACACGTTTGATTTTAATGAATTCAGTTACATCCAGAATGTTTCATGTTTCTAAAAGGAGAATACATGCGCCTGACGCGTCACATTGCCACTCATTTCGACAACAAATCAATCATACAATCTACTTTCACATTTTTATTCTTATTCTTAAACCGCCGAACCAATTTACATGAAATTGGTATAGAGATAGTTTTAGTCCCAGGGAAGAACCGAAAATCATTCCCTAGGGGGTGAAATATCTACCACAAAAAAGCGCATATAAACTAGGGCTGGTAGGACATTACAGGTGATTTTTCCCCGCTTTTTTTATGGCTCATATTAATGCTGGTGGCGGCTGGGGTGACTGTACGATAACCCACATGGCAGTGTGAATCAAAGCCTTCAGCGTTTACTCGGAAAGCATAGGTGACAGAAGGTATACATTTCAGGAGGCGCCTTATAAGAGGGGTGCACACATTTGCAATACGGGAATGTGTTCGTTGCACCAGGAATGCAGTTTCATCAATATTACATAGGTGAACTATGCTAAAATCAGTTGGACGAAGCCTTCATTGGGATACGGACGTCATATCTGTTGCAAACTTCGTATTTCGTGTAGTAACGAGAACAGTATGGCGCTCTAGAGCAGATTTCTCTTCCGCGTCGACTAGGACAACATGGTACGAAGGTGGTTCTAGCTTAAAGGTTTCAGCTCAAAATAAGAATATTCGTGGAATATTCCGATTAGCATTCTTGCCAGAAGAGAATCTTTTTTAGTTTCAATGATGCAATTAAGTTACACAGGTTAATTATGTGAAAATAAAAACCGGCCAAGTGTGAGTCGGACTCTCGCACGAACGGTTCCGGACCATTGTCTATAAAAACAGGAAAAAAAAAACGCGTTTGTTGTATGGGAGCCCCCCTTAAATATTTATTTTATTTTGTTTTTAGTATTTTTTGTTATAACGGCAACCGAAATACATCATCAATGAAAATTTCAACTGTCTAGCTATCGCGGTTCTTGAGATACAGCCTGGTGATAGACAGACAGACGGACAGCGAAGTCTTAGTAATAGGGTCCCGTTGGGTACGGAACCCTAAAAATTAGTTGGTTTGGAATTAGTTTTCAATGCGATACGGAGGACCTATTAGATTTTCAAAAGTTCCAATTTTGGCGAGAAGAGATGTTCCATTTTGAAACTTTTGCTTCTTGGACTTAAATGTTTAGTACCTATACATTTTATAAAGATCTGTTGATAAAATCCAGGACATTGTAGGAGGAATTGAGGGAACACAACTAGAAAACTACGTATTTGGTACCAAACTGATGATTATAAAGTGATGACCAGAAAGACCTCCGAATCACTAAACTTAAGTGGCACTGGACGGGGCACATAGCACGTAGAACCGATGACCGTTGGGGCGGAAAGGTTCTCGAGTGGCCACCACCTACCTACCGGAAGGCGCGGCGTGGGTAGGCCCCCCGCAAGGTGGACTGATGACCTGGTAAAGGTTGCTGGGGTCCGCTGGATGCGCAGGACCAGTCACTTTGGCACTCGTTGGGGGAGGCCTATGCCCAGCAGTGGACGTCTTTCAGCTGATATGATGATGATGATGACTAGAAAGAGCTGTGAAACACCTCAATGATAACTTTAGATATTCAGCATAAACATTGGTATACCAATAGTCTATAGCGTCATATAAAATCCGGAGTAAAAAACCTCGCAAAAGCTGGTTAAACATAGTCAGTTACGTCTTACGCCAAGTGTCGTGTGTCGTGTAATACGGACTTATAAGTTACTAGCTGATGCCCGCGGCTTCGCCCGCGTGGGAGATAGGAAAATGTAATATATTGATTTTTCCCGTAGGAATTAGATGTTTTCCCGCTGGAAAAAGTAGCCTATGCCACTCTCCAGCTTCTAAACTATCTCCATAAAAAAATCACATCAATACGACGCTCCGTTGCGACGTGAAAGAAGGACAAACATACACACTTTCGCATTTATAATATTACTAGCTTCTGCCCGCGACTCCGTCCGCGTAGAACTCGTTTATATTGCAGCTCCATACAAACTTTTACCCCCCCATTTCATCCCTTTAGGGGATAATTACGGGGATATAAAATATCCTATGTTACTCTCCATCCCTTCAACTATCTCCACTTAAAAAATCACGTCAATTCGTCGCTCCGTTTTGCCGTGAAAGACGGACAAACAAACAAACACACACATACACTTTCGCATTTATAATATTAGTATGGAAGTATGATAGTAAGAAAGTAAGGATAGCGATTTACACTTTAAATTTTTGTATATCAAGAATTGTCTCTGCCCACGGGGCTCTAGAGGGCAGGTTCTCCTTCCGCGTTGACTAGGCCAACATGACAAGAAGATGCTTCAACAACGTCAGCTGAATATGATCTATATATATTGGTGTTTATCATTGCACTTGCACTGTGTAGAACTTATCCTCGTATTATGCTATCCTAGTAAACACGGAAGAGTTTTCTCCCAGTCGAGCACTCAGAGAGTTTCGCGAGTTTGTAACCATCAAGACCATTATATACAACCCCCCTATTCTGCAACTGGTTTTAAGCTCACCACAACGCTCACCTACAAATATATCTTGACCCCGCGATGCGTAGTAACTAAGCGTAGGTAGAGGTCTAGTTTCGTGATGGGAGACCGGCGGGGTGAGCGGCATTAGCGCGTAGCGAATAACAGATTGATATATTGTTACGGCGGCGCGGTCAATAACAACTTTGTTGCCATAATGACATGCCGTCAAAGGTATTTCAAAATTCGCCGTGTTGTCACAAGACATAGTTAGACCTGCGGCGCTACCACGAAATTCGAATCTCGATGTTCGTATACCTCTGTCTCTGTCGCGCGAGTTCCATAAACCATAAGTGCGATAGAGATGATATACGAACTTCGATATTCGATTTTCGTGTGTGATATACGAACTTCGATATTCGATTTTCGTGGTTATAGCTCAGTGGTACAGACTTTAGAGCCGATGTACCCGGGTTCGAGACCAGCGACCGACATGCACTTTTTGTCTGTTGTAAATTCATAGTGAGTACATTTTCAAAACACCGAGTAGCATGGAATGTTCTAGAAAGGGTAAGCGAATAGAACATTCGATGCTTACGAAAATTTATAGACAAAAACGGGGATGAAGCACGTTTATCTGGAAAAGCCCATGCTACTCACAAAACAAATGGGTAATGAAATGAACAACGAAATGAAGATCGAAATTGATCTAGAATTTTCTCGCGGTACAACTCAGTCTAGGAAAGTGAGTGATCGAAGTGGAGTCTTGAAAGTGGAGTCTTCGGAGTGGAGTTCTCGGAGTGAGATACTAAGTGAGTTAGTATCGGGTGAGAACTGGAAGAAGAAGAACAGAGGAAACAAAGTCTAGTGCAAAGTAACAGTGAAGTGTAACTGTGTCAGTACTAGTAGGCGCAGACTCGGTCACTTGTGTGAGTTACATGAGCCAGTGTTAGTACGTGTGGACTCAGTGGACTTTGCCCTGTATAAATCACAGAATAAATCTACTGTCGAGGTGTTATTAACTCTATCCTGTAATCCCCCACGCTCGTAACAATATTGTAAAAAATTGTGGTTGCCCTGAAGCGAGGGATCAGTTGTACTTTTTTACCCTGATATTCCCTGTTTTATATAATTCTACTTTAGAATCTTTCACTTCCATATTTTCCATAAGAGCCCTCGCCGTAGCTATACAATTTTGCTCCCTTGAGAGACAATCTAACATTTCTGTCAAAGTTATGACCCGTTGAAAATTTTATTTAAAATGCAAGGATTTCAATGTTGTTTTGTATATTTGATATTTTGGTATTTTATTTATTTAATGAAAAACCTCCAAAGATGTTAAACAAAAACTTTCAAGACTGCTCACAATTACAGTGATTCAGTTAAGTAAAATTCGTGGAATTTATGAGTAAAATAATTTGACGGTTCTGATTTAAGTCCGCATTTGAAGCGAGTTTTGCTTCCTCGTTTACTAGGATAACATCGACATCGAAGAGTTTTTGCACTTTTTCAATGCGAAAATTCTGTTAATTTGAAAGTTCCCAAATTGGCCCATATGACAATTCATGCGACGATTCTGGGTCAACTAGAGTGCATCAGTTTGCCTAAACGTTTTCGATTATCATGCAAATCTCCTTGTTTTATCTTGTTTCCCTAAAAGTGTGTGTGCGTAGGTGATATGCAAGCTAGCGTTTGTATATTGGTAACCTCACGATTCGACCATCTTCTTAATGTAATGTACTAGATATGCAAGATACTTCGATGTAATTGTCCTGTATCGAGGATTAAGGGGATAGGGGCGACGAGGATGGGAATCTAATTAAATAACCAGTACACGTGTCACGCGCGTTTATTCATCGGTAACAGACTGATGGCTATTCGTATGACAGTTGTTGACACGGTTTTATATATACCCACATATAATACAGTAATATAGGTAGTTTTAATTTTCAACGTCTTCCGCACCCGTCGAGCGTAAACATGTCGTGATGCTATCTGAGCTATAACCACGAATTTGGAAATTCGAAGTTCAGGTATTTTTATCTCTATCGCACTCACAATACTAGAGTGACATGTGTACTGAACTTCGAGTTTCGATTTTCGTGGTAACGCCGCTTACGTCGACAGAAGAGTCGTAACGACAGAGCGGATCTGATGTACCTATGAAGAAATTGTGCGAACGATGTGCGTCATCCATCATCATCATAACAGCCGAAAGACGTCCACTGCTGGACATAGGCCTCCCCCAAAGAGTGTAAAATTGACCGTTTAATAAATAGGTTGGTAAAAAAGTACATTATTACGTCGATAACCAAACATCAAAATGAAAAGCTCTAAAAATTGTCCCTCGATTCTGAATACCACGTCGTATCCATTCTAAATTCAAATAAAAATGTAAAATAGCAATTGCACCGTGAATCGAAGTTATTCAAATTCACAGTTCAAAACAAATTAAATTTAAATATCGAATACGGTTGAACAGCAAAGCGCCATCTATCTTGGTGCCAATAAAGCTGTCAGTCACTTTTGTTTCGATTTTAAATCATTCGATTAAAACGTGGAGCAATTTGCATATTTATTTGTCTTTTTTAGGGTTCCGTAGTCAAGAAAAGGAACCCTTATAGTTTTGCCATGTCCGTCCGTCCATCCACGGCTTAGCTCAGTAACCCTTACAACTAGAAAACTGTAATTCGGCATGGGTATAATTATAAATCAATCACGCCGACATAACAAAATAATAAAACCTCGAAATAAAAATATTTTTAGGGTACCTCCTATATAGTAGGGAAGAACATTTTTTGTCTCGTTAAACCCATGGGGTTTCGTTAGATAGCTTGATAAGAAATATTATGGGTTTCTTAAAACCATTTTTCTACTCAGTGATTCGTTTGCGAGATATTGGGCTTTAAAGCCCCAATTTTTGTTCGAGTCATGTGTCCCTGCTGGCTATTACTGGGGATGTGAAAAAATTCGTGGCAGTAGGTACATATAATGAATTTAAAAAGAAAACTATCACAGATAAGTAGGTATTAAGTAGTTAGCGAGTAATAGTCGACCAACTTAATGTGTAGGTACTTGGAATGGCCAATTTTCGAACAAATTAATCGTAACTAAGACAGACAGGCAACTACAGATCCCTACACTGCGCGTGGCCCGACACGCACTTGGCTGGGTTTTTTTTTTTTTAATTTTGGCATTAAGTATTCGACAAACTTCGTTTAACTTTTTTTTTTCGTTTGTCCGACACTTCACTTCGAACGTTTACATCTGGTCATTTTATGGTTTCAGAATAATTGTTTGACAAATCAATGATTCCCAATTATTGGTACTTATACCCGCACTATCATTTATTCTGACGTAACGATTCCGTGGATAATCTGTTCGTGTTGTATCAAATCGGCTTTATTATTTCAAATATTAGTAATTCAAAATTTAGCTTAGGTAAACAGAAACATCACGCTTTACAAATCATACTATGTAATACATATTTAGGTATTAGTATTAGGTAGTAAACAAGTTTCTGTCAAAAAATTCATTTTTGGTACAAGCTTTTATTGCCGACTGTACTTTTCTGTATACCATCATCACATCAACTACTCATTGAGACGATACAAACTCAACGGGGTTACGTCGGTTAAGTACTGAATTCCCTTGGCCACCCTCCGTCTCCATCATCAGATCAGCTCGATGGTACCATAATATTGCATTGTCGTCCGATTTATACATGCATGCAAAATTTCAGCTCAATCAGAAACCGGGAAGAGGATCAAATTTAACTTGCAAGATTTGATTACAGACAGACAGACAGACAACGGAACAGGTGAAACTAAATAAAAGCTTGTAAAAAAGTGTTCGGTTCTGGCACTTCACCGGCCGCTGCCGCGGCACGCTCGCTTCGCTCACTCGGCTCGCGCGCTGTTGGGTCGCGGTTCGTCCTAACACTCCTCCTCGCTTTACTCGTCGTTGTAGTAGGTACTACAACGACGAGTAAAGCGAGGAGGAGTCATTTGAGCTTTGGCTTATTACAACTTTTGTTTCAGTGTACCTACACGGAACTGCCTTAGAGTCTCTCTGAAACTACTTTGAACTTCACTCAATATTAACATTTGACTAAACGTATGGAATGCGGAAACTAATACTGGATAAGTAAAAAATTGGCTGTGAAACAAAAGTTGTAATAAGCCAAAGCTCAAATGACTGTAGCGGTAAAAGTTTTTTGGACAACTGATACATTTGGATAAGATGAAATGGTATATGAAAAAAGTAATGAATTGTAAATTCGGAGAAATCATTAAAATACGAAAAGTTTTCTGACAAACAATATTCGGTCAAGAAATTGTGATTGCGATAGGTTACCCCGGCTCTTTGCCGGGGCCCCGGCAAAGAGCCAGTTATCTCGATGACCCCAAAGTTTCTTTTTTATATAGGTACGTACATAATTACTTTTCGCGTAGGACCCATTAATTAGGGTAGGGTAATTGGTTATTAAGTTTTTTTTAATAATTATAATGAAAATTAGTAAAACGACTTTTTGCCGAACTGAGTATTCGGACAAACGATAGGTACAATTGCGAAATAAAAAAAAATGTGATTGCGATACTATACCATGAAATTTGAAATGTTCACGCAATTAATTTCATAGAGGTACCGTACGCGCGATGGGGTAAAAATACAATGTAACTATAACATGGTCTTCAGGGTCAGTTTGCCCGCAAATCAAATTAAATGGCGTTCCGTCACGAAGCACGAACAAGGTTGATGAAAAGCAATATAGGTATCAACGCGATTACCCATTTTGTAATTTTACCCCCTATGACCTTAACTGCCTCGTTAAACATTTCTTATTTCAGAATTTAGTAGTCCGTGATTGGATTGGTATGATTGATTTTGGTAGTTTATCGGCCACATACGCGCGGCCGCACTCATAATATTCGCCGTAATTGTTCGCCCTAAATTACGGCGATTAGTTGCGTTGGCGAATTTTAGGCGATTTTGCCCGAGCATAAATGAAATGGACTGATCACCTGGTAAAGGTCGCAGGAGTCCGCCTTGCAGAAGACCACAGCCATAATAACACTACTACTTAATTGCTCTGTAGTAGTGTTGTGTTCCTGGAGGTGAGCAAGGTCGCCAGAGCTCCCGAGGGTGCGTTGTGTTGAGAGCGAGGGAATTTGTTCCTTCAGCTCTCAACACAGCGAATCCTCAAACATATCAAGAGTCGGCAACGCCCATGTTACTCCTTTGCAGTTGCATGCGTCTATAGGCTGTGGTGTCCGCTTACCATCAGGCGGGCCGTAGGCTTGTTTGCCACCGTCGTTGTATTAAAAAAAAAAAAATGAGTCCAGAGATGCGGGTGGTGCAGGGCCGGTCATTGTGGTACTCTTTGGGGGAGGTCTTTGTCCAGCAGTGAGCGTCTGTATGACGTGATGTATGAAATAGAAATCTATTAAACGACCTAGTTATATTAGTTAAAAATCAAAATCAAATATTTATTCGACAATCACCAGCACGGCTATATTTATTTTTCTCGCACTATCCGTCTCTCTCTTATAACACTTAGAACAAGAGGTATAATGCGAGAAAAATCGAGTGTAAGTCGCGGCCGTCCCATGAATACGTGCTGGGTACTTTTATACGATTTAACTACGTGACGATTTTCAACAAAAAAACATTCAACACAGAATTACAGATTAAGCGGGTTGCATCGACCACTATGTAGGTAAATAGGTACTGGCTGGTAAAACAATTATTCCTTATAAATATTTAAGAATTTTCAGTTCCAATTATAAGGCTTGTATATTTATTTATTCGTATATGCATTCTCGGGCGCGATTTTAATGAAATATACAGGATTTTACGGAGGCTAAATCAAAATCCGCGCTACATACCTAATCTCGGATTCATAATTAGGCGAACTAACTTGACAGTTAATTGCACACGAATGTTTCCACAGTTTTGCTAGTGCTGTTAATATCGATATTAAAAAAAGCTCATACCAGAGGTTTATTTAAGCATCATTATTGTGTTTGAAATCAAACTAATAATTTTATTGAACAAGATAATAATAAAAAAAATCGGTTGGAATTTAAATTTCATCAAACATAATTTTAGGACATCGCTAACGACGTTATCCGCCTTTTTGTTTTATCGACAGTTCCAACCATTCATTAACCAAGCCATTCGACTTTCCGTCATCGGTCTGCTTGGAGCTATCTAGTAGGTAGTGATTAAGAATCTTTCGTTACGTCTTTGAGTTGTATTTAATAGTGTTGTTGTCATTCTTGTTACTAATTGAATCAGATTTATAGTAGGTACAAGATAAATACAAATTGAATCAGATTTATAGTAGGTGCAAGTTTATATCGACATATTTCTATCGACATGAAGCTATCACTATTTTTTTTCCTATGTCTGGCAACATTTTCAGCTGTCAAGTTAGTTCTACTAATTATGAATCCGAGTATAATTGATAAATTCGCAGGTTGCGAAATTAGTAGACCTGCAGTAGGTAGGTACCTACATCGGTACGAACAATGAAAGTATGATGCAAGTATTTATTTTTATACCACGTCAGTGGCGAACAAGCTTACGGCCCACCTGATGGTAAGTGGTTACCGTAGCCTACGGACGCTTGCAACTCCTGGGGTGATACATGCGTGTTGCCGACCCATTATAAATGTATACACTCCTTTATTGAAGAACCCCATAAGGGTTTTAACTAAGAACAAACAAAACAAAAAGAGACAAGAAAAATCTCAACAAGCGTATTAGACGTCCGTCATCCGTAATTATAGTTGACATTTTTTAAGTTGGCCGAATTGTATCAAAGAAGTCCATTCAAAAAGCAACCCTACAGTGCAATGTCAAAGATTCAAATTCCAATGACAGTTTTTATAAAAAGTCTAATCTCAACCTTATAAGTAGTGTAGCATTAAAATGCTTCAGAACGCTCTATGTTCGCCGCGTATAATAACTGTCTCTTTATTTTTCCGCGCCCTCTACGTGTCTATTGTGTAGTTGGGACGTTGCTCGTAATGCGGATGGTGTCTGGCTGTTAACGACGAGTTGTCTGTCAGCGATTGTGGTGGTCTTATGGGTTTTCAGTAGATGGCGTTGGTGACATTACAGCGGTCTGTAGATTGCCTTATGCGCAAGCCGATAGTTGGTTTTGGCCTACACCGTTATAGGCCAGTTGTAAGGTTTCTTTAAAAATAAAGTTCAGAAAGCGATTTATAATTTGAATTGAATTGTTTTAGAACGTCTTCTCGCATGTGACATTGGAAAAATTCGTTGATTGATTCGATGTTCGAGAGTCGCTGGTGGAAGGACGTGCAAAAGTTCCAAGCTAAGACAGTTTTTTTGGGAAGCCAATGCACCGGCGTTAGAATCGTACAGATGGTATCTGAAGAATAAAGTGAAACAGTTCTCCAGTTTTTTAAAGTGCATAGGTATCGAGCACCATGTGTAGCAGTTCTCCAGTCTAGCATCAGTGTTGAGTCCCGACCTCCCGACAGTTTTGTTAGTGGCTTCCAGCCTTGAAGAAGTGGCTGAAGCGACCGAATCGTTTCAAGTGTTTGCTGAGAGATGGTGGAAATATTATTCTATTGATCGAAAGAGCCAGATGTCCGAGTAACATACTGGCTCCCGGGTTTGAGGCATATGGGCCTTACCACGGAGTGTGGAACGCCGCTGCCGTCGCCGTTGGCGCGAGGGTTCAACCGTATGCAGCATATGCTACGACAGTTCCAGAAGCCGTGGAACTAGAACGTGGTGGTTGGAGACCCGCAACGAGTGGACTACGCATCGGTTCTTCACACATGACGTTTTTCCCTAGCTAAGTTGTTGTTTAGGCTGTTATGATAAGCAGGGTGTAAGCCAGCGTGGCGCTTATAAATTCCATTCGTGCTTCTTGTGGTCTCGGATCACTGACCAGACTTTTACTTACTTATCTCTAATTACAAACACCGTCCGTCAAAGTGGTATCGTGGACCAGGTGGTTCAAGTTGTGGCCAGGATATTTTATCCGTCCACAGTAAGAAGTCCTTAAAATTTAAATAGGCATATTGAACGCCACCGTAACTAAGTTTTATCGACTTCCTAGGTATCATTTCAATCGTTCATTTCCCATTCCACTCAGTACTCATATACCCCATGTATAGGATCCACTCAACCACAACTTATATCTATCCTGGCGCGTTGCCAGCCGCAGTCCTAGCAGAGGAATATTACCGGTCGGTCAAAGGTCTGGTTGGATGCGGTACTAAGATTCGATGTGAAAAACTTGTTTTTAGGTTTGAACCTTTTAACCACCGTTCGGTATTTTTTGCGAACGGTCCTTTAATCACCGTTCCAATGTCGGTGTTTTAGTAAAATGCTTCCGTATAGTCTTACTCGGTGTGTGTGGTAATGTGTTTTGGAATTTCTTAATAAATAAATTACGTTCATGTTTTTTTTGTGTGCATTTTTAATTTCATTGCGACAGTAGGTAGGTACAATAGGTACATAAGGTACTTGATTAGTAAATTGCGAGAGAATTGCACTCGTAGATTACACCTTGTTTCAATAGTTAATAGTAGAATCGTAGCGTAGGTACGAATTACGTAACAAAAGCTGTCTTAAACAATATTTTAATGAAACTAACATGAAATTGCACTAGCAGCAATGTGCAATAGGGAATATGCATGGGACTTCAATTTTGAATAAATTGCATTCCATCGATGTGGATGTACGTATATATATCATACAACAGAGATATAAAAAAAACTATTGCATTCATTTTACCTCACATAAAATCACGAAAAAAAAATTTTTTTTTCATGTCGAAAAATTTCTATCACGGTTCATGAGATACAGCCTCGTGACAGACGGCCCGACAGACAGACGGACGGACAGCGGAGGCTTAGTAAGTTTTACCAGCACAGCACCGCAGCTGGATCACCAGCGGCTATCAGAAGACGGCGCGTGATCTCTCTATTTTTTAGATATTTATTAGAACACTTAGCCATATAGGTAGCACTTGCCATATGCGCGCACTGACATATAAACCCATACGTTGCATTTCTGCGACGCGATTATCGCACGACAAAAAATCGTTGTGCGCGCCTGGCCTTAGAACAAGAGGTACCTATTGAGTGGGAGACAAATCAAGAGTATGTCGCGGCCGTCTCACGATAGACGTGCAGTATAGAGAACTGTACTGCTAAGTAGGTACTTTATTACTAATGGATAATTCATATCGATTATACCTAGCTATAATTATAACTATAAAGTCGTCTTATCACTCGACGGTCAGTCTCCGGTCGGCTGCCGTAGCTCATGCTCTTGGCTAATTATAATTAAAATGTTATAATTAATAACAATAACTGTGACAATAATGTGCTACTAATGGACCCGGAAAGGCAGCCGCTTTTGAACGTTGTGCGATGTCGGAGAAATAGGTAAATTAAATTGATTAGGGTATCAGATGTTGTGGGCGATTGGCTAGCAACCTATCAATGCGATATCACATTTTATCAATCTTCTATTAGCCTAGTTGGTAGTGACCTTGCCTACGAAGCAAGAGGTCCTGGGTTCGAATCCCGGTAAGGGCATTTATTTGTGTGATGAGCACGAATATTTGTTCCTGAGTCATGGATGCTTTCTATGTAATTAAGTATTTATTTATCTATATAAGTATATTTATCGTCGTCTAGTACCCATAGTACAAGCTTTGCTTAGTTTGGGACTAGGTCGATTTGTGTAAGATTGTCCACTAATATTTATATTTATTTATGCTAAACGTGGCACTGGAACATAAGTTTCAAGTGCTCTGCCTACCCCTTTCGGGAATAAAGGCGTGAATCTATGTGTGTACCTATGTATAGATTGCAGGGCCGTGTGGCTGTGGTTTAGAATAGCACCAACTCCTTTTTGAGGGTCTGGGTATGGGAGTGGACTGTAGGAACAGGGTTGAAGTACGTTATGGGCGATGGGCTATAGTCCGTTTTTTTAGGATTAGAAATACGGTAAACAAAGAAGCAGTCGTCGTCTGAAACCTTTTCTGCTTGGGACAAATATTAGATGTTACGAAGTCCTCAACAGAACGAGAACTTAACAGGCCTATATTAGTTATTTTGTATTTTTCCTATGTAATAAATAAAAATGCCGTTTTTATACTAAATCTACCTTACCTGGAAAATCATCCTTGCTGCAAACTTCACACACCAACTTGTAAATGTTGACCACCATACGTTTCTCATTTGTTGTTAATGAACTCTGTTTCTGTCTCTGCTTTTGGTGAAGGCAAAACGTTCGGGGGAAAACGAGTCGGTCTTTTTTGCAAGGACCCACTTGGGCCTGCCTCTGGTTGGTCCATCGCAGTCCGCACGCCACCACACACAGCGAAAAATAAAATCTAAATATTAATTAATAAATAGATAGAGTAATCGTAATCGGAATTCAACAATTTGTTGGTTACCAAGAAAACAAGAAAAATAACGTGATACGATTGACAATCACGACAATAAAATTTTGACAACACAGCGAAAAAAAGAACCGATCGTTTCAAACCTCTTCTTCTTTCGGTTTTTTTTATTATGCAACCTTTTCAGAACTGAATAACGAAATTTAAAATAACAGAGTCAAAAAGTAAATACTTTCTAAATATTGTTGTAAGTATTATTTAGATATAAATAACGAAAACACTTCTATCATTTTAGGGTCGGCAACAATAATGTAAGTCTTTTTTAATGGCTGTTTCAGATACGTTGACAGTTGTGTGGCATAAAGTGTCTTATATAAAAGACCTCGTGCTTCGTGCTTTATCTTTCTCTCTAATGCAAAAAAAAGCACTATAGCAACCTGCTGTCACTACGATATCACATTACTCTACATTATTTAAACCTGCAATAATCCTGCAATAGCTAAAAGTGGGAAACAACATTTATTTGTGCTAGATTCCTTATCTTACAGTCCCTGGGCGACCGAGCTCTGCTCGGGTAAAAATAGAGAAAAAAAATACGGAGAAAACTATTTTCCCAGACATGAGACCCAGCTAGATCGATTTGTTCGCCCCCTTAAAGGGACCTACACTCCACATTTCATTGAAATCGTTAGAGCCGTTTTCCTAAACGTGAATGATTACAGATGATTACAAGGTGTAACAAAAATACCCCAAAACCGTTTAAGGGCATAACAGGTATCGTGTTGGCCCCGTATCGGCCATATCACGCGATAAGTGACAAGATATAGCATCCGTCTCGTTCTATTGAACGGTGTCAGCCAGTGACGGACGCTCTATCTTGTCACTTATCGTGTGATAAGGCCGTCCATGCTACGGGGTCTGATAAGAAAAAACTAAGAGATTTTTTTTTGACACGTACTTATATTTTTTTACATTTAAATTGTATGGAGGGTTGGCCGACAGAGGCAACCTGCTCCAAAAACTTCAACCAAAAAAACTTTTTCTTAGTTTTTTTCTTATCAGAACACGATACCTGTTATGCCCTGAAACGGTTTTGCGGTATTTTTGTTACACATTTTATACTTATATACAAATATTGCTCGTTTATACTATAGGATACTTAGAAGGACAAAAAATTACGACATGTTAACTAAAATATTAGTTTATTATGAAATGTGTTGAAACAAATTACTTAATTGATTTGTTATCGTATCGTCAAATGGGTTAACCGTTACGATTTCAACTCGAGCATCTACCTAGACTTATTTCGATTATAAGTACCTACAGGAGGCCAATTGTGAACACGTTCGCTGCCATACCTCGGTTCCCAGGTACATAAAAAAACAAACAAAAACGAAAAAAAAAACTTTTGTGAGCATGAAAGCAGAGAACGTCTTTGACAAACCCGATGCTAGAGGTACGAAAACCCTCAGGACTTATAGTCAACCAGTGGCCCTGTTTCAAGTTAGATACTTATACAAGTATAAAGGTATTATCTAATATGTATGTCATCATCCTCATAGCGATATGCCCGGTTGTGCCCCGAAGCATCCCGGGCTCCGCTTTGACACCTTATCCCAAGATTTGGCATAGGCCCTAATTTTACGAAAGCGACTGCCATCTGATGACCTTACAACCCAGAGGGAAAACTAGAACCTATGTATATAAGCATTGAATTTTACACACAAGTACAAAGGCGAACTTATGCCTAAAAGGGATATCTCCCAGCTACAATTTAAAGTCTGAATAGGGAAGATGCAGCTATATAATACTTGTACCATTAATTTGTGACCAAAATGTAAAAAAAACATAAAATTATAGCTACTGAAACGTTTTCATTTTAATTAACTAATTTCAAACAATAATTGCGATTTGAAGTAATGTGAAACGAAACGTGTTTTAATCCAACAATCAGCGTCAGCCGGGCTAGTACACTAGCACTTTGACAGCTTCTATCGTCATGTTTTACGTCCAAGACAGACGTAAAAATTTTTAACGTCATGGGCTAATATGGAAGACCGTCAGCTACGTAAAATGTAACCATTTATGGGTAAGGCCGTTATTTCTTGTTCCTGATTAAGCAGTTTAAATCGTCTACATTTTAATCAATTCCAGTGTGTTACGAATTTTAGTAATCCATTAATATGGCTAATTGGCGTAACACACTGGAAGTGATTAAAATGTAGACGATTTAAACTGCTTAATCAGGAACAAGAAATAACGGCCTTACCCTTATACGTCTTGCACATAAAACGAAAAATTAAACGTCAAGTGCTAATATGCTCTTGATTTAGACATATAAAATTGCCGGTATAAACCGATGACGGGCGTAAATTTATGTAGGTCGCTCGAGACCCCCGGTAAAATTTAACACTATGAAAACATCTTCTGTCACAAGTTCACAATACAAACGGTTCAGTTTCAAAACTAAATTCGTTTGCTGTTTTGTCTATCTAAATGCTCGGATTGATTTAGTTTTTTACGACATTTCGCTTGATCATTGGACTTCGATATTACCGCATATCACGACGACCCTCGCTTACACAAGCTTATTGGACAAGGTTTCGCACCGGGACTTACAAGGTGATTTACTATTATTTATCATCATCGTCATAGGCCTTTACGTCTATTACAGACGATTTAAGCATTGCTGTGTAGACATCTTTTTTGGTGACTGTGAAGACCGATACGAGACCGGCATTACAAATATTATGATAAATGGACTCATCAAAAACTTACATTTGCTCTGCATTCATCAGTATTCAGTCAAAACTCGCGCAAGGAGAAAAGTAAATAGATACACTAGCCTTCACAATAATCTAGAGACACAGCTATAAGACGGAAAGAGACAGAAAACACAGGCTTTGCTAGGGCATAAATATACGTCACGTCATTAGTGTGGTAACTAAGTAACGTAAAAATTGACACAAACATAAGGTTATACGGCGGAACGTAAATACATGGCCGATTAGTGTACTAGACGGGCTGGTGACGTCACTCCTGTCTAAAGTCAAAACTTAGGCAACTCTATGACATCTAGGGACGGCGAAATCATCGACAATACCGATGGGGCCATAACATACAAAGATTGATTGACATCTAGGGACGGACCACGGACAAACAAATATGGTGAGTGACATACATGAGTGACGTCACAGGAACTGTAGATCCGTTTAGGCGCGATAGTTTAAATTGTCAGTTTGTAACAAGAATTGTGTCTATAAATTATAGTATTTCATTTTTTTCATACTTTCGTGGTCTATTCTACATGCGATTCTTTCAAATGAAAGCAAAAATGAAAATATTGCATTTTCCCTATCTGCAAATAATTGATTGAATCAGACGTTAGTTTGCGGAAGTCCATGATATGTTAGGAGAACAATATTCCTTTGGTATTCCGCTAAAAAACGTGCAGGTCAGTGGTCTATCAGCGAATCAGATGTTGATGAGTATTTGCTCAGTGCACGGTGGCGCAAGCAACATTTTATAATGCCTCGTAGAGAGGAGAAACACGTATCGAGGTTTTGTCATTATTGGTGGAGGTTTACTGTAATTACGTGCACGTGTGGAGGGAAAAAAAAAGTGAGTTCGAGCCTCGTCTGCACTTTTTAGAGCCAAAAAAATTGTCTGTTACAAAAATACAAAAAGAACATCAAAAATTGTGTATCATATAGGTATGATACAATGTCAACAAAAGTTTTAACCGCATGCAAAAATACTTACGCAAATAGTTACAACTCATCTTCGCTATTTATTTAATCGTATGGCATACATTATTTTGGCCTTTAAAGTTTGTCACTCTTTAGTATCACCCTGGGGACACGTGCAGGGTTGTGGTAGGTAGCTCCTGCGGTCGCGAGTAACAGTTGTCCCCCCTTTGTCAAGTGAGAGGGCAACTCGACTGTTAGAAGTTCTTAAGCCGCCCAAAGGCCTCTAACTCGGCTTAACGACAACTGTCATAGACAGCAGCCGGGATCAACTGCTTAGCGTGCCTTCTACAGCACGGAAGCGCTCATTTATATTAACCACTCAAACATCAATCAATTATTGCGTTTCATGTTAGTAAAATAAGATCTTAAAGCTAGGTACAGTTCAAACATGTGCTCTGTTGAGCATAGCACTAACCTGCGTTATCGTTTCCGACTCGCAGGAGCCGCTAGGCTATGAGCGCTTCGGGTCTTCGCTGATAGACCAGCCCGTTTTTTAGCGGAATAGCAAAGGAATATTGGTCTCGTGACATCTAAATTGTCACCAGGGAAGCGGCCATTTGACCAGTGACGCCTTTTAAGACTCGTCTCGCCATTTCTACGTTATATTATGTTAGGTAATAACTTGTAATAACGCCAATTCCTCCATTCCAGGGCTCTAACCTTCGAGGAAGTGCTCGCCGCCCGCCAGAACAACATTTGGCGCCGTTCACGCCTCATCCTGATCCTCATTTTCTGGGCGACCATGGCTATGTTTCTGTCAATGATCGCCTGCCTGCTACTCAAGTCTCGCTGTGGCCCAATGTACTCGGTCCAAAGTGTCGCGCCTGTGCATCTGACTCTGGCTCCACTCATGGCCAGCGTGCGAGACGATGAGTACACGATGTAGAGTTGATACATAGGCAACTCTATGACATCTAGGGACGGCGAAATCATCGACAATACCGATGGGGCCATAACATACAAAGATTGATTGACATCTAGGGACGGACCACGGACAAACAAATATGGTGAGTGACATACATGAGTGACGTCACAGGAACAGTAGATCCGTTTAGGCGCGAAAGTTTAAATTGTCAGTTTGTAACAGGATTTTTTGTCTATAAATTATAGTATTTAATTATTTTCATACTTTCGTGGTCTCTCCACTCATGGCCAGCGTGCGAGACGATGAGTACACGATGTAGAGTTGATACATCAACCTATTCAAGGCCAAAGACACACATGAGTCAGGCCTCTACAAAGCAGTAAAACTTTACGCACTACAGGGTGTCACACGTAGCGATGCCTGGCTACGAATGTGTTGAATGGGATACCCCATGTCAAGAAGCCACCCGGAACTGCCTTTCTACACATCGAGGGTACGAGGCAATAAATGCAACAAATACAGCCCAGCAGGGCCAACTTCTGAGAGCCACATCTGACACTGGCTCCGCTTATAGCCAGCTTTTAAAATATAAGCTGATGTATATTTAGATATTTATAGCTTTCATATATTAAAACATTAATAAAGGTACAAGAAAATAAAACTAATGAATGTTTTAATCTATAATAGTACGTACTGAATAAAAATATTTTATATTATGTGACTCGTGATTATTATTTGTGATAAATAAAAATAGTATTAAAAATGTATCATTTAATCAACGATAACCAAATTATTTGGGGACTTTCATTTAAACAACACATCAGAAATATATTAAATTTATTGATTCTTAAGACATACCATTAGCAGTACAACAAACTGATTTACCTACATCTTAAAAATACGATAACTGAATAACTGGCACATACAATATCTGTATGGGATTTAAAATATCGTTTCCTAGGATTGGCCACCGCACCAGTCATGTCCACTTATGTCCCAATTATTCTTAACATGTGTACAAATGTAACATTATAGATGCAATACGCAATAGGTAAGACAGCTTTAAAAAAAAATTGCCTTGTAGGTACTTAAATGGCAGGGACGAAAAACGGTATCAAAATGGCCATTGGCCAACCCTATTTTCTAGTTGAACTGTACACTGCATTTTTCTGAGATTTTAAATAAGTGTCTCTTCAAGTATCTTTAACCAACCGCTAAATAAATTAAATCGTAATTGAATCTTAAAACCAGGTATCCGTCGAGATTATTCAAAAAATTCCATTGCACTCTCATTATTTTTAATCGCATAGTAAAACATTAAAAATGTCAAACTATATTGTCCTAATTCATTGACCATTTATTGCAAATCTCCTTCACAGCCTTCTTTGGTACTAGCGTTCATTACTTAAGGTACCTGAATGACCCAAATAAAACTGACCCATTAGTTAGCGCCTTCAAATTAGACGTGACAAACAATTGCCAATTAATAGAATGAGGGTGCCAAATCTTTCAATAAAATAGAATCCACGGGAGCAAACAATGAGAAAATACCATTTAATAAACAACTTGTTGGAAATTACGTAAGAAGTATGTAACAGAGGTAGGCTTAAATTAAACTTTTTTGGCTTTGGCCACTGGCTTTTACTCGTATAGGCATTTTATGCGCTCATTACGCCAGCACGCGAATGTCACAATGCCAGCAAATCAAAAATAATATTTAAATAAATAATCTGTACTTAGTAAGTTATTCATTTGTTAGAATAACAGGTAAAGATTACAGCCGACAAACTAAGTACCGTTGACAGTACTTATCCAATTAAAAATAAGTATGTTAGTAATCAAACTTATCAATTTGTTGGAATAACAGGTAAAATACATAACGATTAGCGCCGACAAAGTTAGTACTGTTGTCATTACATAAAAATAAAATTACAGTAAATAAAATAAAAAATACTTATTTAAGTACCTAAGTAATCGGTATCCTGTAAGTTATGAATTTGTTGGAATAACTGACAATTTATAACAAAGACAAGAGCCTACAAAATTACTGCCGTTGTCGGTGTCCTCAGGTGATAAGCCGACACAGGGAATCAGGTATGGAATACAGCGCGTACAGTTGCGTTTCGTCGGACGACCGATTCTGGGAGCTCTGTTTGCTAATGTTGATTAACTCTTCTTGCAATTCTTCAAGAATTTTCTGCCGTTTCGGGAACCTGGATTAAAAAAAAAATTCAATAATATATTACACAGTAATTAGAAATTAATTTTAATCGAAATACTCATAATAATTTATTCATCGCAGTCAGAGTAGATGTTTTTTTGTTTTAAAATCGAACAAAACAAAACAAACGCAACTCTGATCTCATTTAGAATGGTATAAATTGAATTGCGGAGGTTGATGTCATTTATACGTGGCATTGACTACACATTATTCTTCTTATTTAAGAGCGAGGCTCTTGTCCGTGGAGTAATTTCCAACTTATTCTACATACATTCCGCCTTTCTTTTTATTTCTCTATACGATGAAGCGTTTATTTTTTCTTTTAATTGCTCCATGTAAGATTTCCTCGTCCTTCCCATTTTCTCTTCTATTTTTCCCTCTAGTATTGCTTTCATCGAGTCATCGTGGCGTAACATGTGTCCTATATTTTTTCCTCTCCTGTTTTCAACAATTCCTATCAGATTTATTTTTTCATTGACTATCCAGAACCTCCTCATTAGTTTTATTTTCTGTCCAACTGATCCTTTCTCCTCCAACACCACATTTCAAACGCCGCCAGTCTTTCTCTGTCCCGTTGCGTCCACGTTTCGCAGCCATAGAGAGCTACGCTTCAGATGTACACTAAGCAGTTTCTTCCTGATGCGACTTGCTATTCTGGCAGTGAGTAAATAACTTTTACACTACACTACATGATGACTACACATTAGCAGTGTATATAATTGATTAGTCTCTGGAGTCTCTAGTGTGCTGGTACTCACTCAGCGGCAACCGCGGCGACAGCGCTCTCGACGTGCTGCGCGTGCAGAGGGGAGGCGAGCCGCGCGGCCAGCGCGCGCACGCAGCCCGCGTCGCACGCCAGCGCCACGCACAGACACCGCACGCGACTTAGTAGAGGCTGTAGACCCAGGTTCACTAGGATCGAGGTTAGCTGAGTGTTGATCTGCGGGCGAAATCAAGATCAAATTATAGGGGTGTAGACTCAAATTTATTTTTACTTCAAGAGAAAGAAGGTAAAAAAAGACCGGGTTGCACTCCGGGAGTGCCGGCAGAAGTGAAAACTCGATAACATTGTAACAGTTTTTCGATCGACGGGCGGCGGCAAACACAATACCAATTTGTTTTTGCCATTGCCAAATATTTTTCAAAGCTTTATCTCTAGGAATAACGTCTAAATTCGAACTATTCGAATTTGCAAGAACAGCAGACGGCGGTGGCGACCAAAATATCAATTTGTTTTTGCCGTTGGTAAATATTTTTCTAAGCTTTATCTGTTTAGGAATAACGCCCAAATTCGAACTATTCGAATTTTCTCAATAGCAAAACGGTGAAGGACGCGTTGGTATTATTACAAATTTATTTGCAGAATATGCTATTGCAAAAAGTGTTTAACGGCTTAAAACTGAACGCTATTCGTAAGAGTATACTCTTACGAACAGCGTTCAGTTTTGAATGAAGTCGAATCGGCTAGCAGCAAAAAGTGACCTCCTTCACATCTGACGTCACAAAACTCTGTCGCGTATTTAACAATTTTTCCCCATCCCAAAAAGTGCTCAGCGCCGCTAAATAAGTTTTCACTTCAAAAATATACCTAGTGACGAAAACCCCATTCAATACAATCTGACCCTTATTTAATTTATGCTGTTTGTAGTTTTTTCTCCGGTAAACCATTATTCCATAGTATTATATTCATGATTCATGAGCACTTAGATCAAATTGTACCTATTTACAACATTTTAATGAAACTTTATAATATTTATTATACATGATTATTATTATTTGCGAATGATGCGTTTATCTGTAATTGGGGTGTATGTAAACCCAAATAAATAAACGTTTAAATCATGGACTGTGAACATGTACTCTGTTGGTGTCCCGTACAACAAAAAAAAAACTTACGATCATGGTCGATCACGGTCGCCATCGTAAAATCAGAAACCATTTGTAATCTACATCCCCTAAAAACCCCGAAAACGACTCCCATTACTTATACCGAACACTTAGGCGCCGTAGGTTCAGCAAAGTTAAGCGAACAGAGTTTTTGGATCAATATAATGCGTCTGTGTATAATAATATGGTTTTAAAAAAATACGAATAGTAATCTTGAGGCTCTGCAGCGAGATCAGTGATTCGAAACATGATTAAGCAATTTTCGCTCTATAGAAAAAAAAACACGAACATAGGTCTAAAATACACTTAAAATATTCGTAACAAATTATGCACAAAAGCTAAAAATATTAAAATTACTTCTAAAAATCGGCAGTATCATGTTTGAGAGAACTCAGTGATAACTTTTTATTTATTTAAACGGCCAAAACATTAATATTAAAAAACATGATATCCGCGCTTCCGAGCACGCACTTCCATTTCGCTCACGCTTATGCTCAGTGAGAGGGAGAGAAGACCATGAACCTACGGCGTCTTAATGATGATGATGAAATTGATGAATGACAACATAAGTAATAGTACTAGAATGCATAGGCCGGGGACGTAGCTATTGTCAACTAAGTAATTATAGTACAGGGACATTATAAGTAAGTCATATTTCCTTATACGCACGGTTCCTTATCACGCCGACACTAAAGTCGCAATAAATTGTAAGGGCCAACAGAATCGCAGGTTATTTATAAACATTTTAATCGTAATTGCGCGGGTCACCTTATCTCCCGGGGTCACTGGTCAGACAACAAACATGTGACAAGTAAGGTTCGGCGCACACTGGTGACAGGGCGGATTTTTTACAAGCTTTTATTTAACTTGCAATGCTTTGTTACTTCGGGTCAAGTCTATCGTGTCGAATTTACTTCTACGGAGTCCGCTGGATGCTAGATCGCAGTCTAATCAAGTTGAAATGTTGTACACTTGTGTACGTGGGACGGCAGTGCAATATTATGGTATTCGCAACCAAGAACCCGCCTAGCGGGCACTCGTAATGTTTGCTCAAATGCCGGCTGAGCCCGCTAGGCGGGCATTAGTATGAACTTGCGCGCCTAACGAATTATGTCGGTTTTTGGTGAATTGTTCCATTTTTAGTCCGGTTGCGAAAGTGTTAAGCTGTTCTGATCAATTCAAAAATCTAAATATAAATCAATTATTCACTCTGCAAATATGCCACAAGGGCACTTTTACATGTCAGACGGTAATTTACAATAAATAATAATAAACTTACACAATAATAATTTAAACTTTGCAGATTAAACCGATATAAACGGTTAACAAACTAAATGTCACTAAGTGAATGAAAACAAAACAAAATTGCAAAATATGACCATTACATTCGATATAAGGTCTGTATCAGCATTAACAAGAAGTTAATGATATTAATTCAGTATTCCAGAGATGTATAAGGTCTCTGAGAGTCCAAACCAAATACAATTAATAATTATTATAATGTTCGTAGAGATGTATACGGCCTCTAAGGGTCAAAACAAAAACAAAAAGGAACATTAATGTAATATTGTCAGAGATGTACAGGGTCAATAACAATAAAACGTGTCAAGATCAGAATGATTCTCTCGTCAATACGATAATAATAACACTAGTATTTAAGTAGTTAGGTACTATGCCCTTGCAAGCATGAACAGTACGCCGGACTGGTTACCAACTCCAATTTTTTTTACCCCTAGAGCTTAAGTTAAAACCCCCTAAAACTAAACGTTTTTTTGGAAAAAACCCCTATAAGCATATCAACAGCCACGCCACAGACCCAAAAAACAAAATATAGCGTGAAAGCCGCAAAAGATTGCTCAACCGCGTTACAAATCACAGTAGTGTAAATCGGAACGTTCGGTCGAGTATTTCTTTCTCAGTCGCACTTACGAATTCGAGGAATAGAGAGTGGGATACACTACGGTATCGAGAACGTTCCATTTTCAGTAATAATTTAGTTTCCTATATGACACAAACATGGCATGGAAAAATCCCTAAATAAAGTCAGTTCGGGTATGTGCGCGACGGGGGGGGAAAGTGCACCTAATTTATCATTCATCCATTTAAATCAATATAAATTCGCTGAAACCCATGCAATAAATTTGTTTTAGTTTGTTGCATGAATGTAAGATGTCTTTATTTGTGAAATATCTGTAGATCTCGATATGTTTGATGAAAGGCGCACTTACCCCGGGGGCGCACTTGCCCCCTCTGACCATATATACCCCTAAAAAAATCCCATGCTCCTTATTTCCCCCCTAAATTTAGGGGTAAAACCCCTAAGTTAGCAGTCCGTACTCCACAAACAGCGGTGGTGATGATAGACACGGCGGGTGGCCATATGAACTACTCAATTACACAAAATAAAGCCGTCATTGGGGTCATGAGAATCCTTTCAATGCAAAAATTACAGCGCGCAATAAAAGCTTGAACCAAAATAAATGGATTGTTAAAATACGGTTCTCTATTGGATCGCATAAAATCATTTGGAATAATATAATAACGCATAATTTTTTATAGCCGAATTAGCGTTAAGCCTAATCATGTTATGGCATAAATTTTTAGGCATAAAATTAAAAAGAATAAACGAAAATAGCATAATCATCACAAAGACTAACATCAGATAGCATAAATACAAAAAGACATAATAATTACTTGGCATCATTACAAAACGCATAAAAATTGTCCTAAAAAATAAAATCATGCATTACACAAAGCAATGAAAGCATAATGCACGGCCCAATAATGTACAGCCTGATAATCCATGTACATTGGGACGGTCATCTGTGCGGACTAATAATCTCCAGCGAGTCGACGCCACCCCGCTGCGCGGGGTGTCTATTTCTGGTCTGAGGAACACAAGTGAACCCTAACCTAACCGAGCTAAGACAGAGTTCGCTTATGACAAGCCATTTTTATCCGCCCTGATAATGCACGACCCAATAATCCGCGTCCACGAAAAGTGTAAATGCATGCTAACAACGAAACTGTGTTTTATTTATTTAGAAAACAGAAATTATGCTTCAAGACAGATATGATAAATAATTATTAGCCCATACAATAGTATGCATAATGAGTATTAGTCGAATACAAATTAGTCCAAGTAAAATTATACTAAAACCATAGTATGCCAAACAAAGTAGTAGGCCAAAGTATTATTATGCGACAGTCTTATTATGCCAATAGAAATTATGCCAAATCAATTAAGTATGCGAAACTATATTAGTTTAAAAAAAATTATGCCAATGAAGGGGATCCCTTAAAATACCTTGTGTACGACTATCTAATAGCTTTTTAATGAAGGAAAACATCGCGCGGAATTCGGTCTTATTTCCAAAAAGATCTAGTTTTCCCTCTAGATTGGACAGATCAGTAATCAGTAATCAGTCATTTATTCGCTTAAACATGGTACAAATAGGTGGTTCAATAATATACAGACCTACATGTTTGGTCACAAGGACATGCAAATATATATGAATGTCGTGTGTATCGCATGCATAAGTTGCTAATACTAAGAATTTAGGTCATTAAGGTATTCTTGAACGGAGTAATAGGCTTTGGATGCTAAAAAGTTATATAACGCAGTCTTAAATTCTTTATCGCTTTCTAATTTCAAAATATTTGCTGGCAGTTTATTGTATATTCGGGGTGATATACCTATTATGCTTTTTGATAGAAAAGCTGTTTTTGAAGCATTATAATTAATTTTCTCCTGATGCCGCAAGCTCTTAAATCTAGTATATTGGTCTATGTTATGAGCAGATGGCAGTCCCTTTCGTAAAACAAGTGCCTATTGCCTACATTAAACCTTGGAATAAAATGCCAAAGTTACTTTAAGCTTGGAAAATGCTGTGAGAATGATAGTCTTACCTGATTTTCACAATATCTCTTGCAATTCTTCGTCATCTTATCGCTTGCAGTTATGAACGTGACGGATATGATCGGACAGTTGGTCTTTTCCACGTCGTTCCAGTTTTGATATGCGAGACGGTTGTTCGTACCTGAAATATGGTGGTTTTATTATCGAACATTCCGTAACACCAGGTTTAGGTTCACAATCATGTAACACCACTCGAGTTTCAAGCGTCCACAAGCTGCTGCGACCACTTACCATAATGTACGCTTGTTTGCTATCGACGTGGTATTAAAAAGGGCGGTGGCAAATAAGCATACGGCCTACCTGTAAGACACCGTAGGCTATCTTAGACGTTTGCAACTCCAAAGGTATAAGCTTGTTGCCGACCCGTTCTTGATATAAATAGTGCGTTTAGGTACACAGTTAATAAGTAAATAAATAAATATTAGGGGACAATCTTACACAAATCGACCTAGTCCCAAACTAAGCAAAGCTTGTACTATGGGTACTAGACGACCATAAACATACTTATATAGATAAATAAATAGAAAACATCCATGACTGCGAAAAAAATATTCGTGCTCATCACACAAATATATGCCCTTACCGGGATTCGAACCCAGGACCTCTTGCTTCGTAGGCACGGTCACTACCAACTAGGCTAAATAGGTCGTTAAGTTGTTATACAATATATTTTTATTGAAATATAAGAATCCTATACGTAACAATTTATATACCTACTCTTGGATGAAAAAAAAATACATAAGTAAGTATATACATTTTTGAATCGAGCATACACTATCGGTATTTTCTCAATTTGATGATTTAATATTCAAATAGTTACCATTTTATACATTTAACTATAAGGAAACTAACTAACGGCTATTGTTGCCATGGCAACTAGCTGTCGCCAATTTGGAACTTTGGTTTTGTGCGGGCCCGAGTCGATAAGTGTATGATAACATTTTAATGCCGCTAATTTGCTAGAAGTAATTAAATATCCGATTAAATAAATAGGTAACAAAATATTTGATTAGAATAAATAGATTGTGCTTGTGTTACATATTTAACAAATTAATTATATTAATTATTTATTATGTGTATACGTTTGTATCGGCAGTATGTTGTGTTGCGTTCCGTGGGTTACGTACGGTGCTGTCTGAAAATCAGCGCTGAAGGTGTCTGTCTGACACCTCGGCATAATGCTGAGACAGCGACCGATTCACTGCCGCGAAGACACACACACATTGTGTCAATTGTATTGTATGTCTACTCCCTTTGTCTGTGTGTCTTTTGTGTAGTGAATAAATGTCTTCTTTCTTTCTTTATATGAGCTAAACTATAGGTATCGACAGTTGATAAGCAACAGGTATGTTGACGGAATATGCTATTGCAAAAAGTGTTTAACGGCTTTATACTCTTACGAATAGCGTTCAGTTTTGAATGAAGTCGAATCGGCTAGCAGCAAAAAGTGACCTCCTTCACATCTGACGTCACAAAACTCTGTCGCGTATTTAACAATTTTTCCCCACCCCAAAAAGTGCTCAGCGCCGCTAAAGAAGTTTTCACTTCAAAAATATACCTAGTGACGAAAACCCCATTCAATACAATCAGACCCATGATATCCGAGTTTTTTTGTACTGTTACTGTAGCATATATAGTGGTTCAGGCATGCAGTTGTCAAGCGGCGGTCGTGGGTTCGAATCCTGGCTCGTCATCATCATCATATCAGCCGAAAGACGTCCACTGCTGGACATAGGCCTCCCCCAAAGAGTGCCACAATGACCGGTCCTGCGCCACCCGCATCCAGCGGACTCCCGCGACCTTTACCAGGTCATCACTTCACCTTGTGGGGGGCCTACCCACGCTGCGTCTTCGGGTACGTGGTCGCCACTCGGGAACCTTTCCGCCCCAACGGCCATCGGTTCTACGTGCAATGTGCCCCGCCCACTGCCACTTAAGCTTAGCGATTCGGAGGGCTATATCGGTTACCTTGGTTCTGGTGCGGATAGTCTCATTTCTGATGCGATCGCGCAGAGAAATTCCCAACATGGCCCTCTCCATTGCCCTTTGGGTGACTTTGAGCCTTCTTATGAGGCCCATAGCAACCGTCCACGTTTCCGTGCCATACGTCATCACTGGCAACAGTTATACGTCATCCTGGCTCGTACCAATGAGTTTTTCGGAACTTATGTACGGAATACTTACCGTTTTCGGTGAAGGAAATCATCGTGAGGAAACCGGGCTAATCCCAATAAGGTCTAGTTTTCCCTCTGGGTTGAAAGGTCAGATGGCACTCGCTTTCGTAAAACTAGTGCCTATGCCAAATCTTGGGATTAGAAGTCAAGCCTCTTTAAGGCACAACAGGGAATAACGCTAGAATGATAATGATATCAGAGTTTTTTTGTGTTTTTTTTTGAGAAGTGTCAAATACATTAAAAAACATCTTCATCTCTGGATATACACCATATACTTTAAAATATGTTCCTTACCTTCAGGTGTTCTCAAAGTTTCCGGGTTCAATTTCTGTTTGACGAACTCAACTGCGTCAATGTATGGCACTTTGAACTCTAATATCCTGCAAATAAGAATATATAAGACCGATGTTCATGACAATATATTTTTGGCAAATTGGCAAAGTAAAAAAAACTCTAAACACTGAGTAATTTGGTTGGTATTTGCTTGTTAGAGTATATTTATTCCTTCAGTTTTTTTCCAGTGTTGGAGCTAGTTTGTAATTTATTAGCTAGATATTAAGGTCAGTTCTGTTTTAATGATAATTAGAGTAAGCTGCTAGTTTAACGTACAGGGTGACAGTGACGGAATATTGGAGGAAGTTATGTTGATCCAATACGAATCTTACTACCAACACAATAAGCTTTATATTCACCTGTCCCCGCTGTAACACGCCGCTCTAACACTCCCGTCTTCATGCTCCAGCACTATGCCGGCGCCGCTATGTTCCCTCTCCACAGCGTTGCAGGGACAACAACTAAGGCCCGACGCCCACAGGTCTCGGGCTAGATGGGCCCGCTGGGCGGCCGCGAGACCGTCTCGGCCGTTACCGGCGGTGCCCCATACGTTGACGCATATTAGGGTTGGCTGGAGAATAAAGTATTACATGTCAACCAATCACAAAAACAAAGCTAAAGCATGGTTGGGTTAGTATCAATTAAAACAGTTTATTAACCCCTCCAATAAGGCCACAACACACACGACAAGTTGTTTTACCTCCTCCTCGGTCATTGTGGCACTCTTTGACGGAGGTCTATGTCCAGCTGTGGACGTCTTTCGGCTGATGATGATGATGATTAACCCCTCGTATGCGATTGTCAAAATTGTCCAAATGATAGTAATTATTCATTATCTACTAATTAATTGAATCAGGCGTTCCTTTGCCGAATTCCCTGATAATTTTCTAGAACAAACTTCTTAAGAATACTACGGGCAATTCCGCGGGATGAAATATAGCTAGTAACCCGTTATCTACAGGCAAAGGATTTTTGATAAGTTAAGTGATAACATTTACAGAAAAATATATTTTGTTTTCCCTGACAAAGTCTTTGCGGCATTGACTTTAAGATTTAAATTCACCTGGGGCCGTAGACAAGGTTACAATCGACAAGCGCTAACGCTAATAGAAAATAATAAAATGTATGGGAATGACAGATGCCGACGAAACACTTTTCGTTAACATCTGTCATTCCCATACATTTTATTAGTTTTCTATTGGCGTTAGCGCTTGTCGATTGTAACCTTGTCTAGGCCCCCTGGCCTGTGAAAAAGGATTGTTCCTACCTGTAGAAACATGTTACTTAATAAATATATACTAACGCCCTTATTTATAAAACTTAAAATGCCTCTGCTAAATAAAATGTGCTCTGTCCCATTCTTACGCACACAAATGTCAAAGTGACAGATAAAGACAAACGAACTTTAACGGCATTTTAGTTAAAATTGGCTTAAAGTACCTTTATGAATACGGCCGTAATCGGTGAAGCTAGTTGGTGCCAATATTGCACCTAAAGATCTACATCATAAGGTCCAAATTACCTCACTAGGAACAGCATGTGGCATATCCCCTTCCATCTTCTTGACAATAGTGGCCATCCTCTCCAAAGACATGGAGAAACCAACGCAGGAACTCTTCTGCTTGGCGCTGTCAATGTCTTTCGTACGAGCTATTTTGCGGAACTCTTCTACTAGTGCGTCGTATCTGGACAATAATGAATTACATTGTATAATTTTCGGATGTTGGACGGAAAGTCGTACAATACGGTTGGAGACAGAGGTATAATCAAGTTTTAGCTGCCGTGCTGCTTAGCGCAAAGACTCATACGAGAATCAACTTTCTTGCGTCGAAGAAGCCTACTTGCCTACAAATCTTTCACTCTTCCTTACTTCCCAAGCAAGAATGCAAATCTTTTAAATGACGAAATTAGAAGTGAAACACGCCACGCCGAAGAAAGTGCACCTAGGCAAAACGTGATAGCTTACAAATTATACTATTACTGCACCCATCTTAGCAAGTTTCTGTTTGGCCCTAAGGTGGAATGCCTTGTTAAGTTGTTATACATTTAATTTGTGCAATATCATTTAAACAAATATACATCGACAACAGTGAACGATTGACTCGAGGTCTTTACCAATGTTTATTTATTATTCGGAAAACCAACAGCTACAATAATTAACATCAGATATGAACATGTGATACATAAAAGCCAATTACAGGTTCTCACTAGTAATAGCATATTGATATAAAAAAACAACTGGTGGCTAGCACTATACACTGCATCACAAAACTTGAGTGAAGTGTGGTAATAAAACTAAAAAAAAACTAAAATATTAGGGGACAATCTTCCAAAAATCGACCTAATCCCAAACTTACCAAATCTTGTACTATGGGAACTAGAGGGCGATTAACATATTTATAAAGATAAATAAATACTTATATACATAGAATACATCCATGACCCAGGAACAAATGTTCGTGCTCATCACACAAGTAAATGCCATTACCGGGATTTGAACCCAGGCCCTCTTGCTTCGTAGGCAGGGTCACTACCAATACGGTAGTACTCTTTATTATACTGTGCTACCAACTAGGCTAAAGCGGTCGTCAAATTAGCATTTCATCAAATTTTAAAATTTCGAACACAATGCAGTCGGCATAAGGCACCCTCGTTTAAAGAAACACTCTGTCAGGCTCCGCACAGTTTGGATGTTAATATTAAAGATGTCAATATCCAGCTCCTTCGTCAGAATATGTTGTCGTTTTATTTTTGTTATAGTACAAGCTTTGCTTAGTTTGGGACTAGGTCGATTACTATAAGATTGTTCCCAAATGTGTATTTATTTATTTAAATATTAATTTATTTAGGTAGGTAGGTGGCTTCGTGAATATCTATCATGTTGACAGTACCTGCCTCCCGCGGCGACAAGGTCGCCGGCGCGGCGCTTGCTGCGCTCGCTGGCGACCGACATCTGCCAGTACACGCCGCTGTGCTGCGTGGCGTTGTACGCCAGGAACGGCGCGACCGTTATGTAAGTGGCTTCGTGAATATCTATCATGTTGACAGTACCTGCCTCCCGCGGCGACAAGGTCGCCGGCGCGGCGCTTGCTGCGCTCGCTGGCGACCGACATCTGCCAGTACACGCCGCTGTGCTGCGTGGCGTTGTACGCCAGGAACGGCGCGACCGTTATGTAAGTGGCTTCGTGAATATCTATCATGTTGACAGTACCTGCCTCCCGCGGCGACAAGGTCGCCGGCGCGGCGCTTGCTGCGCTCGCTGGCGACCGACATCTGCCAGTACACGCCGCTGTGCTGCGTGGCGTTGTACGCCAGGAACGGCGCGACCGTTATGTAAGTGGCTTCGTGAATATCTATCATGTTGACAGTACCTGCCTCCCGCGGCGACAAGGTCGCCGGCGCGGCGCTTGCTGCGCTCGCTGGCGACCGACATCTGCCAGTACACGCCGCTGTGCTGCGTGGCGTTGTACGCCAGGAACGGCGCGACCGTTATGTAAGTGGCTTCGTGAATATCTATCATGTTGACAGTACCTGCCTCCCGCGGCGACAAGGTCGCCGGCGCGGCGCTTGCTGCGCTCGCTGGCGACCGACATCTGCCAGTACATGCCGCTGTGTTGCATGGCGTTGTACGCCAGGAACGGCGCGACCGTTATGTAAGTGGCTTCGTGAATATCTATCATGTTGACAGTACCTGCCTCCCGCGGCGACAAGTTCGCCGGCGCGGCGCTTGCTGCGCTCGCTGGCGACCGACATCTGCCAGTACACGCCGCTGTGCTGCGTGGCGTTGTACGCCAGGAACGGCGCGACCGTTATGTAAGTGGCTTCGTGAATATCTATCATGTTGACAGTACCTGCCTCCCGCGGCGACAAGGTCGCCGGCGCGGCGCTTGCTGCGCTCGCTGGCGACCGACATCTGCCAGTACACGCCGCTGTGCTGCGTGGCGTTGTACGCCAGGAACGGCGCGACCGTTATGTAAGTGGCTTCGTGAATATCTATCATGTTGACAGTACCTGCCTCCCGCGGCGACAAGGTCGCCGGCGCGGCGCTTGCTGCGCTCGCTGGCGACCGACATCTGCCAGTACACGCCGCTGTGCTGCGTGGCGTTGTACGCCAGGAACGGCGCGACCGTTATGTAAGTGGCTTCGTGAATATCTATCATGTTGACAGTACCTGCCTCCCGCGGCGACAAGGTCGCCGGCGCGGCGCTTGCTGCGCTCGCTGGCGACCGACATCTGCCAGTACATGCCGCTGTGTTGCATGGCGTTGTACGCCAGGAACGGCGCGACCGTTATGTAAGTGGCTTCGTGAATATCTATCATGTTGATAGTACCTGCCTCCCGCGGCGACAAGGTCGCCGGCGCGGCGCTTGCTGCGCTCGCTGGCGACCGACATCTGCCAGTACACGCCGCTGTGCTGCGTGGCGTTGTACGCCAGGAACGACGCGACCGTTATGTAAGTGGCTTCGTGAATATCTATCATGTTGACAGTACCTGCCTCCCGCGGCGACAAGGTCGCCGGCGCGGCGCTTGCTGCGCTTGCTGGCGACCGACATCTGCCAGTACACGCCGCTGTGCTGCATGGCGTTGTACGCCAGGAACGGCGCGACCGTTATGTAAGTGGCTTCGTGAATATCTATCATGTTGACAGTACCTGCCTCCCGCGGCGACAAGGTCGCCGGCGCGGCGCTTGCTGCGCTCGCTGGCGACCGACATCTGCCAGTACACGCCGCTGTGTTGCATGGCGTTGTACGCCAGGAACGGCGCGACCGTTATGTAAGTGGCTTCGTGAATATCTATCATGTTGACAGTACCTGCCTCCCGCGGCGACAAGGTCGCCGGCGCGGCGCTTGCTGCGCTCGCTGGCGACCGACATCTGCCAGTACACGCCGCTGTGCTGCATGGCGTTGTACGCCAGGAACGGCGCGACCGTTATGTAAGTGGCTTCGTGAATATCTATCATGTTGACAGTACCTGCCTCCCGCGGCGACAAGGTCGCCGGCGCGGCGCTTGCTGCGCTCGCTGGCGACCGACATCTGCCAGTACACGCCGCTGTGCTGCATGGCGTTGTACGCCAGGAACGGCGCGACCGTTATGTAAGTGGCTTCGTGAATATCTATCATGTTGACAGTACCTGCCTCCCGCGGCGACAAGTTCGCCGGCGCGGCGCTTGCTGCGCTGGCTGGCGACCGACATCTGCCAGTACACGCCGCTGTCCTGCATGGCGTTGTACGCCAGGAACGGCGCGACCGTTATGTAAGTGGCTTCGTGAATATCTATCATGTTGACAGTACCTGCCTCCCGCGGCGACAAGGTCGCCGGCGCGGCGCTTGCTGCGCTCGCTGGCGACCGACATCTGCCAGTACACGCCGCTGTGCTGCGTGGCGTTGTACGCCAGGAACGGCGCGACCGTTATGGGGCACTGTCGGGAAAATGGGCGTTATTTATGGCATGTTTTGTAGCATCGACCGAGCCAAGCCGGAGCCGGACTGTCTCGTCTCGTTTTCGTGACATGACAACATGTCTTTGGTAATCTCTCAATGTAGGTCTAGGTTGTCATTGGGTATTTTTTATTTATTATTGAAAAAAAAAAACAAAATTACATTTTATACATTACATAAAAACTCGCCAAACTGTGATGGCGAGAAAGAGCGCGCGTTTATTCGCGCACCGCCTTACAAAAATCGAAATTTTACTAATATGTTGGAAGTAGTATAATAAATGTTTTCTTTCTTTCTTTATTTAAATATATTAAAGTGACCAACTTGACCCACTTATTTGGCTTGTTTGACCAATTATACACGGTAAAACATAACAGTGTCTAATCTCGCAACCTAGCGCCTTGGGTTTCGTATACATCGCCTCAAACTCGCTCACGGCTAATTTGATTCGCTTATTGGCTTGCCTGACCAAACATAGACGGTATAATATTATCTACTAACCTCACAGCCCACCTTAGCGTTCCTATACACCGTCTCAAGCTCGCTCACGGCTTGAGAGACCAACTTGGCACACTTGGCTTGCCTGACCAAACATAGACGGTATAATATTATTTACTAACCTCACAGCCGAGCGCCTTAGCGTTCCTATACACAGCCTCAAGCTCGCTCACGGCCTGAGTGACCAACTTGGCCCACTTGGCTTGCCTGACCATGCGGGTCACGAGTTCCTTGACCTCGTACACCGCGATGTCTGCCTCCATCAGACCTAGGAGGTTGGATACGTCACGGCTGGTGATGCAGAGCGAGGTGAGGTGGGTTTGGAGCTGTAGACTTGTTATACGACCTGTAAGAATACATTTATTTCTGAATAAATAGGAATCGGCTTCCCTACTTCTGTTTTGGACCTGATACACATCATACGTTATTCAATTTGGACACAACATTTAGGGTTAGGCTCGTAAAACACACTTTCCCGAAATGTGCACTTACTGCAAAGGTGCACTTTCCGCAAAATGTACACTCCCAAAATGTACATTTTCCCAATTTGGAAACTTTCCCGAAATGTGCACTTTTTCAAAACGCACGCTTTCCCAAAATGTACACTTTCCCACACTTTCCCACTTTCTCAAAAGGTACACATTTATTATTTAGTCACTTCCAATGACAAAGTGACTAACATCGTACCGATTATTTTTGGCCTTTTTCCCAACAAAACTGAACGTACTTATGTCAGGAAACCCTTAGTACTATAAACAGGGACTAAAGTGTATAATTTCCGGGAAAATATGCCTTCTGCGAAAGTGCACATTCTGGGAAAGTGCACCTATTGACAAAGTGTACATATCGAGAAGTGCACTTTTAGAGACAGTGTACTTTCCGGGAAAATGATCATTCTAAAATAATGCACCTTTACAGAAAGTGCACATTTCGGGAAAGTGTGTTTTACGAGCCTAACCCAAAATGTATATTGTTACTGGGACACAGGCTGTCACTTACCGCCTTATTCATAAAACTTAAAATGCCTCTGCTAAATACAATGTGCTTTGTCCCTTTCTTACGAACGCAAATGTTAAAGTGGCAGATAAGGACAAACGAATTTTAACGCCATTTTAGTTAAAACAGGCTTGTAGTACGTTTATGAATACGGCCGTTACTGCTTTGCCTGCGTGTTATGCACGAATTTACGGATTAGAATCTGCGAAATTAATACTGTATCGAAGTGATATGTGAAGAATATGATAAAGTACGATAAAATTGTTAATCGTGACATGGTACGTTCCCTATATATGTTCGCGTGCTTTGCCTATCTCTTGTGTTTGAGACCACTCTTAGCGGTGGCCTGGCAAATTATGTCTTTGAACTTACTAAACGTGACATCGACGAGTATAGGGTATATGTCCGCGTGTTTATCCTGCGGGAACTTACCAAACGTGACATCGACGAGTATAGGGTATATTTCCGCGTGTTTATAGAATAGAATAGAATAGAATAGTTTATTTGCTAGAATACGTTCACAAGGATCTTAAGTGCTACATAAATGCGTCTCAGTATTCAGTCGAACATTCGACATGCAAATTTCGGAGTGGCGGTATGCCTTTTAACAGGAGACAAATGAGTCACTTAAATCGAAAAAGAATAGTCAGCTCTTAATTAAATCATATCAAATCATATTAAATTAAATTAACCTGCGGATTATTATCCTGCGGGAACTTACCAAACGTGACATCGACGAGTATAGGGCATATTTCCGCGTGTTTATCCTGCGGGAACTTACCAAACGTGACATCGACGAGTATAGGGTATATGTCCGCGTGTTTATCCTGTGGGATGCCGCAGGACATCAGCAAAGCCTTCAGGAGCTCCGTGTGGTTGAGGTGTATGGTCACCTTGAGGCCGCTTTCGGAGGCCGCTCGGCTCGCAACCACTAGGAGTTCAGCGTCGGACCAGAGGGTGTCTGGGGGAGTACCATTGTCATATTATTAGCCTTGTGCATCAAATGTACGATGATTCATTTAACGATTAAAGTAGTACCACAAATATAAGTTACAAGGATGTACAGTCAGCCAAGAAAGTGGTCTACCACTTTTCGACTCTATTGCATGCAAAATAAGGTCCAAAAGTGGTAGACCACTTTCTTTGCTGATGGTACCTGCGCAGAAAGCATTTTTTGCAAACATTTTAACCAATCATAAGGCAGCGCGTTTGTGCGGGTAAAATCTTCAACGCCCATTGGCCGAAATTTTGTACGCGACGCCGGCAGCTTCGGCGCCCGCCATTTTGTCTGGCGCTATGAGCGGGAAAGCACGAGTTCACCTGTCATTGCATATGGTACCTTACGTATAGTGCAACAAGGTCTTTATTGAAATGGCCATACGTTCGATTTCATTCCGTACTTGTCAGCACTCGTCGGCGCATTTGTGGAACTGTACAGTCATAAAATCATGGGCTTTTTTAATGGAGTGAAAACAGTTACTTTTAATTAAGTTTCTTTAGTTTAAATTTAAAGGTCCTATACTTACCTCAGTATTTTGAAAAAAATAAATTAAACAACTCGACTACTAATCTCGTAGACATAACACACATACACCTTTTGTGGCGTATAGTTGTTTGTTTAGTGTGTTGCTCGATACATGAACCCGAAAGACATTACACTCTTGTCTTCGAGTCGTGTTATTAAGGGGCTACTCGAGGTTTTCATCGATTTTTGTCAAGTTTTGAATCGTATCACCTACTTTTGCACAACAGATAGAATTATAAATCAAACGGCTATCGGTTCTTCAATCTTTTATCTCCATTTTGGTCCACCGGATTATGAAACAAATGAATACTTAATTGTGTATGATTTTTTTAAACCTAAAAAAACACTTATTTTGTATCTCGATTGACGTGAAAGATCTAACATATGTATACGAAATCTACATATTTGGGTTCGTCTGTGACGTCTCTAAAAACTGGCCCAGGGTTTTCATTTTAAACCAATTAACACAAAAGTTATGGCCAGAAAACCAGTTTTTTGGCCTAAAATTGTTCAACTTTGATGCCAAATAAATATCTCGAAAACAATGAACTTTGAAGGAGTAAATATGGGATACTATATTGCTTAAAGCCGTTGTTGTTAATATAATAAGCTAAAAAGAACAGTTGAAAACTAAGGGATTCAGATCGAAGGTCATTGGCGTATGGGAGCCCCTTAAATAAACCATGTATCTTATGAAGAGATTCTACATTCGACGACAAAATGAGCCAGTGTACCGAAACCTATAATCACAGGTAATCTGAAGTAAATGAAACTGAATCTTCCTCACCTGACTTAGGGTTGAATATGTCAAACGCGCACTCAATAATCTCCCTCGGATGGAAACCTGGCACGTGCTTTTCCCTAAACACACGGTCAATGACGTAGCGACGCATGTATTTCGACCCGGAATACGCCACGTGTCTGAAAGTAAAACGGCCGAATTAAGTTAATGGCGGCGGACCATTTTAAAAAGCTTTAACTTGAGAGGATCGTTCTCATTTGAGCAACATGAAATAATACTTTCTTACAAAAGACCCAGTCTTTAAAGGAAACACTAAGGGCGAGATAATTGAGAAATAGGTATTTGTAAATTGTATTGCTGTCGCGCCAACCTCAAGCCTCCCCCGCAGAGCGCGATAGAGAACCATAATCATAATAATCATAATCATTTATTTCGTCATCATAGGTAGGTTATGTACAGGTGATAGGTATTATAAGATGGAACAACCATGATGTACCTTTCGGCGTACGATAAATTACAAATATAATGTCACAAACTTAATCCTAAACATACTATTGATTTTAATTAATAATCAAGCAGTTTGTCCCGTTGGCAGTGGAAACAGCGGGGTGTTGGGGGGCGGACGCGAAACGGTTTGTTCGCGACATAGGCCGTCGACTGAGACAAAAAGGGGAGGACCCCCGCTCTGAGTCGTTTCTGGTGCAAAGGCTTTCCATGGCTATCCAGCGTGGAAATGCCGCCAGTATTATGGGGACTTTTGCACCAGGAACGGCTGGGGGCGATTAGAGTTAGAATTAGGTAATTTGTGGTTTTAATGTTGTTATATTGTAAATTTGTTTATTTTATTGTTTAAGCGAAAATTGTTGTTTTTTTTTTATAAGTTGTTATGTCTAATTTATTAACTACCATGTACTCGTACTTGTATATTCCAATCTATAAATGGCTTCATTTGATTCTGACATGTTCACTAATAATTTAAATATATGTATTGTAGGTATGCCTACCTATTTTAATCAAGCAGTTAAAACAGAATAAAATTGCGAAATGTCAAGTGTAACAGTATAATTATTGTTATGTCTAATAAGATTTAAATAATACTAAGGTAATCTTGAACATTATAATAACATTTTTCCACAAGAAATTTGAACAACAAAGATTTAAATTTACTTGGGTTCTTATTTTTTATATCACCTGGTAATTTATTAAACAGCTTTGGACCCATTGTTAGAATACTTTTTTTCATTAGGCTAGTTTGACATATTCCAAAATGCACACCAGGGTTTCTTGGGCGAAGGCAGAGTCCTTGTACTGCTTCTTTCCTTTCAAACAGGTCGGGGTTGAAGTTTACCAATATACAGCACTCATAAATGTCGAGGGTACAGTTAATAGTTGTAATGATTTAAAGTGAGGCTGGCAGCTTTCCGAGGATTTCACAACTGCAGCTTGGACCGAATTAAAAGTACAAAAAAATCAAAGAAAGGCGTGGGCTTTGGCATGGCATGGTTTGGGCATGTTTTCTTTTTTTTAATAATCTAGTCAAAAATATTTTCTGGATGTTTGAATACTGCGGAAAATCTGGCATTTTTCATAGGTCTTTGAAGGTTAATATTTATTTTAAGAATAAAATGAAAAAAGAGAAAACATAGGAACATGTCATATGTTTTATTTAGTTGAATTATGATGTATTACATACATTTCAATGAATAATTAAGTAGCAATAAGTTAGTATTTAAAATAACATTGTACGCGATTTGGTGACGGCACTGTAAGCTACTATGTAAAATGGAATAAATAAATAAATAGTAGCCATAATAGGAAAAAAAATATGGCTCTATTGCCATTATCCAGAGAGAAAACAGGGGACTACGTTTCTATAGAAAAACGGCCCTTGTGTTTCCTCTTAAAGTAAGGTAACTAGCGCCTACTCTAATTATCATAATCAATACCTCTGGCGCTCTTACTGACTGACCATCAGAAACACAACACCAACTGTACAGCTAGTGGCTCTGTGAGCTGAAGACCAGGAGACCATACATTAAAAAAAAAAACTGAATCGACTATAGAAATCCATATAAATATCGAACCTGCTCACAAAATCACTCGCTCGTTTAATACGGGTGAAGACTCGAAAAATATTATTACTCCAAAAGAAAGAAGGCAAAAAAATATGCCTAGTGACGAAAATCCCATTCCAATATCACAAAGAATTACGAAGCTACAATTGTTTTGATATTGCTTGTTAGAGAGAGTAAACGCAAACAGTTTGTGACGTCACAATCTACGAGGCTGTCGCAGAGCGCGTCGCGGCAGCGCCGAACACGATGGGCGCGGCACGTTGCCGTCTATTACAACGTCACAATCTACATGAGTCATCGTTTCATATGAAGTTGCATACTCCTTCTTAAAACTTTGGACACTTATAACTTCGTGATTATTTAATCCTTTCCACATTTTTAATCCTTTTTCGAGAAAATACGACATTATTGATTATTTTATTTAGTGTGTTCTATTATGGTGGTCCATGATAGCATAGGTGGTGTTTTGTTTCTATTGCGCCAGAACTTCAGAGTATTAGGGTGTGTTGAGATTGAGGATCCCATATAAAATATAACTAAATAATAAATATTAGGGGACAATCTTACACAAATCGACCTAGTCCCATAGTAAGCTCATTAAGGCTTGTGTTATGGGTACTAGACGACGATATATATAATAGATATTAATACTTAAATACATAGAAAACTTCCATGACTCAGAAACAAATATTCATGCTCATCACACAAATATTTGCCCTTACCGGGATTCGAACCCAGGACCTTCAGCTTCGTAGGCAGCGTCACTACCCACTAGACTAACCGGTCGTCAAAACCATATATGTCTCTTACTGTCAACCCAGCGATTCTTAAATCAATAAAGGCTGTGACTGCTCTAGAGTAGCAAACGGCAAGATTACATTTCCCTCTCACCATCAAGGCCAGTTGCTTATACCATCTGCGTTTCAAAAAACTTACCTAGCAAACGGCAACCTCAAGTCATGCGGCAGATGACAGACGGTGCCAGATGCGGTCATGACCTTGACTGCATTGGGGTAAGCGTCCCACGCCTTCACGCGGGGCGTTAACAACGGTGGGGAGAACTCGATGGCGCCGTGGCTTTGAAACACCTTGTAAAGAAAACTTTTTGATTAATTTTAACTATTTTTTTTTTTTTTTTCCAAGAAGGTACGTAACACATATTCAATTTCAAATTTACTCGCCAAACTGACGGAACAGTTTGTTGGCGAGATCGCGCTCATTCTTACAGGTATTATAATGCACCTATGTTACTTACTACTTAAACACAAATATAAATCTGACCTAAACATACTAGAAACTATAACAATAAAAAATTAAGGTAATTTTTCTAATAAAGTCAGTTTTAGCTTGCTTTTCACTACATTTAAACTATATTTTTATCTTCTCTTAACCAATTAAATTCGTTATTCGGTATTCGGTCGGGACCATGAACTTATTTGTTCGTCTGCCATAATAATTGTTAAAATAATTTTGTACATATTTCCCTAGTCTAATATTTCTCGTTTTATATTTACTTTGCTTTAGCACCTTAAACTCATCATTAAAATAATTTTCTTCACCTATCAGATAATTTACCCTTTCATGTATAGGAAGAATTTTACAAATTTTGTATAACTTATCATAATTGCCTCTATATTTGTTTTTGGTATTTTTATTTACTACGTACTTTATGGATCTGGTTTGTAACTTGTTGATTTCTTCTAAACATATTTGGAAAGTTCTACCATATACGCTAAGCCCATAAGTAATAACGGAATCCGCTAATACATAATATACTACCAGCATAGTTTGTTTACTTAATAATCTACTTAAATGATAGAATTTACTCAACACAGACCGAAGTTTGGACAGTTGATGTGTGTTTTGCAATTAAAGTTGTTATCTATATGTAAACCTAAGTATCTAGACGTGTTTACATACTCTAGCGGTTCACAATTACAACTCCCATTCCTATGAGATGATGATTGATGAAGAGAGATACCTGGGGGCCTAGACAAGGTTACAATCGTCAAGCGCTAATGCTAACGCTAACTAATAAAATGTATGGGAATGACAGATGTTAACGAAAAGTGTTTCGTCGGCATCTGTCATTCCCATACATTTTATTAGTTAGCGTTAGCGTAAGCGCTTGTCGATTGTAACCTTGTCTACGGCCCCTGTACCCATCATTTCGTACAGCGAACTCTGCTACTTGTTACCGATTTTATCATCATCTCGTTGAACAAACTGCCTTTGCAGCAGCGCGCTAGCCGCGAGAGATCATCGATTGGGCCAGCAGCCCAGGGGGTCTAGCACAACTGCCGCCGCGCCGCGACGCGAGTCGAGAAAGATCTACCCTCCACTTTCTAATTTGCATGGTGCGAGTGAGACAGGAGACGCTCAGTCGCGCGCGAAGCGACTTGTCAGCAGGTTGTGCTAGACGTGCAGGGGCCACAGACAAGGTTTCAATCGACAAGCGCTAACGCCAATAGAAACGAATAAAATGTACGGGAATGACAGATGCCGACGAAACACTTTTCGTTAACATCTGTCATTCCCATACATTTCATTAGTTTCTATTGGCGTTAGCGCTTGTCGATTGTAACCTTGTCTAGGCCCCCAGCACGGTTATCATGAGACACCCCGCGAGCTCTCACGATTTGTCTCGCACTATCCGTCTCTCTTATTAAAACACTTAGAACAAGAGGTATAGTGCGGGAAAAATCGAGAGTATGTCGCGGCCGTCTCATGATAGACGTGCTGATACGGCTTCAAGCCTAAGTCAAACTCCTGCTGTGAGCTGGGCTCCTAGTACTTGTATCCGGGACATGACGGGCTCAGCATCGAGCATTTCCAACATGCTGGCGCGCATTTGCCGCGAGTACTATGCATGCTTTATAACCTGTGCATTCGCCATACCTACTTGCCTCCCGACCTGATGCGCACACTAGTGGTTCCTATTATTAAAAACAAAACCGGTGACGTATCTGATAGGAATAACTATAGGCCAATTTCGCTGGCTACAGTAACAGCTAAGGTGTTAGACGGTCTTCTGGACGGCCAGTTGGGTAAACATTTACATCTGCACGACGCACAATTCGGGTTTCGAACCGGCCTCTCGACGGAAAGTGCAATTTTTACCCTAAAGGAGACCGTCAGGTACTACACACAAAGAAAAACTCCAGTTTATAGCTGTTTTTTGGATTTGTCGAGGGCGTTCGACTTGGTTTCATATGAAATTCTTTGGAATAAGTTGGAGACCACTGACATGCCTAGAGAGCTGGTAGACTTGTTTAGCCACTGGTATGCGCATCAGGATAATTGTGTAAAATGGGCGGGTTCAGTGTCGGACACATACCGGCTAGAATGTGGTGTGAGGCAAGGAGGCCTGACGTCGCCGAAGCTTTTCTGCCTGTATGTGAACGAGCTGATTGTCGGACTCAGCAACATGCATGCGGGATGTTCGATAGATGGCAAAATGGTCAACAACATCAGTTATGCGGATGACATGGTGTTGCTGAGTCCGTCGGTCTGCGCGCTGAGGGATCTGCTACGCACGTGCGAGAATTATGCCTCGAATCACGGACTAAAATATAACTGTCAAAAAAGTGAGGTTATGGTTTTCGACGTGCGTGGTATATTCTCAGGTTTCCTGCCGCCTATGAAGCTGTGTGGTGAGGAGATGAAGAAGGTTGACCGATTTAAATATTTAGGTCACATAATAACAAGTGACTTAAGAGACGATTGTGATATAGATAGGGAACGCAGGGCGTTGGCGGTTCGAGGGAATATTAAATTAAATTAAAATTAAAAATTAAAATTCGTTTAATTCAAGTAACAGGACTCATAGTTATATAATTACAAACAATTCGATAATAAAATTAAAATTAAGATCAATAAATGTCAAGTAGTAATGTAATAAAAAATAAAAATACAAAGAATAAATAACACATAAATAATATTAATTAATTGTAATATGCCTCGCACAGCAATGCTGCATGTACGGGCAATCCAGCCTGTCGGCTATCATTGCCAGGACGGTGTTGGAGCTGGCCCGGACCCTGCGCACCAGGGATGCAGCGCGCAGGCGCATGTTCGCATGAAAGCATGCTGTGCGCGCCTCCGCAAACATGCCCGACGCGCTGCAGTGGCGGGGCAGCCCCATCACCGCCCTGAAAGCGTTGTTGAACTGGACACGGAGGGCGCTGTACGCTCTCTGCGTGTAGTTCACCCAGAGGCTACACGTATACAGGGACGTACAGTAAGCTTTGAATAAAGTCACTTTTACATCCCTCGAACACCGTGCAAACCTCCGGGCTATCATGTTACCTCGCACGCACAGGGCCCTCCGCTCCCTTTCCAAGTCTGCATCGTCCTTGAGGTCGACCGTCAAGATGTGACCCAGATATTTAAACTGAGTCACCCTTTCTAGTGGAGTACCGTTCAGCCTAATGGGTGGAACATTAAACGGCCGTTTTCCAGCGGCCTCAAAGACCATGCATTGACTTTTTGTTGCATTATACTTCAAGCCATGATCCAGAGCGTACTCTTCACATATACTGATCAGCCTCCTGAGCCCACACACCGACGCGCTCAGCAGCACCATGTCATCAGCGTAACTTAAGTTGTTGACGCACACCCCGTCCACATGACATCCAACATGCTGGCTGCTGAGCGCGACGATGAGTGCATTCACGTAAAGGTTGAAGAGCGTAGGGGAGGTCAGCCCCCCCTGCCTCACCCCGCACTCCAGCCGGTATGGCTCCGACGATGCCCCCGCCCATCTGACAGTGTTAACCTGATGCCCATACCAGTATTTAAATATGTTTATAACTTCTACCGGTGAGTTAATACCCTCGAGCTTTCTCCATAACATTTCGTACGACACCAGATCAAAGGCCTTGGACAAATCGAGGAAGCATGCGTAGACTGGAGTATCACGATCGGTGTAATATCTGACGGCATGCTTAAGACACAGTATAGCATTCTCTGTGGACAGTTTAGGCCGAAACCCAAACTGATTATCGTGCAAATTTATGTATTGGTCCAACTGTGTATCAAGCATGGCGTCAAACACTTTGGCAATGATCGTCGCGAGAGAAATAGGTCGATAGTTACTCGCGTCGCTAACATTACCAGTTTTGTTTTTTATGACCGGCACTACAATAGTTCGCATTAGATCGTCGGGTAGGTATGAGTGGCTTATACATAGAGAGAAGAACATTGCCAGTAGCCTCGATATATGTGGCCCAGCGTACTGGAGATGCTCAATACTGAGACCGTCGTGACCAGGGGATTTGCCTCTCGAAATAGACTTAATGGCTTTTGTCACATCCTTGGCAACAAATCTCGTTACCCCTGTGTCATTTTCAGTGTCAGCACCAAGCATCGTCAGCCGTGATCCTGCCGTAGTGGCTTTCATATGAAACTGCTTCTTAAATATGTCCGCAATGTCCTTAGGCTCACTCATACCCCCCACACTCACTGGGATACCAGGTCTAATATTCATTCTGCTGGTTCCCCGCCAAAAGCCACGAAAGTTTCCACTAGCGTGCTGTTCGGCCAGGGCATCCATTTTTATTTGGTCCTGGTGATCTTGGCACCACTTTAAACGTGACTTAAATATTCGCCTACTTTTACACATTTCGTCATAGACATTCCCAGACACTGGTTTACCAAAGGACACCCATTGGAGAAAATTAGACCTGGCAACCCTATGAGCTTCACCGACGTGTTTGTTCCATCCCATCACATGTGGAACCTTAGCCCGTCCACCCACGCTCCCCCCACTGACCTTAGCCGCGTCACGAAGGGCGGAAACAATGTCAGTGTGTAGCCCATCAAGAATGCGCCTATGTCTCAAGTTACCACAGTGACTATCGGCACAGGATATAAATTTGTCATTAAAATCTAAACAGCGTAATCTTTTATTACACTCGTAAGTAAAACGTGATATCTGTTCGTCAGACCTCTCTCCCCATACCACCCCTTTATCAGTTGTTATCCTGCTTGGGAGCTTAGGTATTATGAGTTCTAAGTTACACTCGACAACAAGAGGAAAGTGATCAGACCACAGAGCATCATATTTCACATAAACATTTTGCACAAATTGCGCGGCTGATAAGGTCACAATACAATGGTCTAGCCAGCTACACGTACCATACACTTCACTAATAAAAGTGTAGGTATCAGATGATATACCTAACTTATCAACGTCTATACAGGACCAGCACTGTTCATTGCAAAATGTCATAAGTTCAGTATAAAATAACCCTTGAGGATGAGCGTTAAAATCACCCAGAATTATAACCGATTCTATACCGTATTCGTCTATTATAGCACTCACCGACCCGAGGCAGTCCGTGAATTCCGGTAAATTGGATGTTGCGTTAGTAGGCATATATAGGCTCACCACTATCACTGGCCGACCCCTATTCACTATTTTAATCGCACACACTCGACTGTTATTGCATTCTATAATAGACACGTTTTGAAACACACTATTATTCCAAAGGAGGGCAACACCCCCGTACGGTCGACCGCGCAGTATTTCTACTGACGTATCCACCGCCGACGTTCCTGTATACCCGAAGCCTGGATCGATTGTGCCCAGATATGGTATATCCTGCGGCAAAATCCATGTCTCCTGTAAGGCGATCAAATCACATGTACGGCATAACTCTCGTATACCGTCCACAGAGCGTTTGACACTCTTACAATTAAAACTTGCTAATTTATAACACCCGCTATCCATTATTTAATGTAAAAGTGCCGTTTACAGAGTTAACTCTGTTCGAATATCTAAAGTTCACAAAGCGTCTAAAAATTATATCCTTTGGCCATAGTTTTTCCTCCATATATAAATGTAGCTTCTGATCTGAGACAAATATTTTATATGCATTATATTCCCGCTTCTTTTTCATGTTTATTTTCTGCAGGACTACCGTGTCTTGCGTCCTATTATGAATGTATTCAATAACATCTTGCTGCGTAGTATCCTTATGAACATTGGTAATCAATAAGGGAATCTTTCTTTCGGCCGCTTTAAATTTACACTGCAGATCTCTTGCTACACCAGACTTGCCTTGGAATCGATATTTCCGTTTTTTACGCTTTGTTACCGATAGCCAGTCATCGTCGTCCTCATTATTTACGGCCGGCGATCCATTGTTTACGTTATCAATCAGCTGACGCATAGGTCTCGCAGCCGGCTCCGAGCGCTCGGCGCGCGGACTCGCCGTATGACTCATCGTGCTATCGTTAGCCGGCACTGTCAAGCCCGCTGTTCGTTGCTGCAGCGGTTCGCGTTTTGAATTTTTCTCATCTACCTGCGCTATGCTTCTGTACTCAGGTTTTTGAGTTTTTGAGTGAGATTCGTCAAGCGTAGAATTAAGCACTAGACCCATGGGACCACTATCTAAAGTATTCATTGTCCATGCACCCCGCTTCTTCGTGTTAACTTTGCACACCGAGGGGGCTGGAGTTGAGTTATTTTTCATTTGCAGGAACTCATCTCTCATCTCCTCGAGCTGGTCGAGTTTAACATAGGTGGCCTTAACTTCGTCTAGCTCGTTTTGTATGCGTGTTATGTCTCGTAACAGTTTTGTGCAGTCCAGATGGTCGAACATTATTGGAGGCAGTTTACGAAGCTGACGCGCCACGAACACAGGCATTACATCCGGGTCCGCAGATTTAAATAAATTCACTATATCCGCCAGGTCTCTCTCTTCCTTTCCTAGATTTTTTCGTAAGATTTGGCGCATATCCGTAGGAATCGATTCAAACAACAATGACTTCGACATCCTAATTTCTTCACTAGTGTACGACGACAAAATTATTCGTTTTAACGTTATTTCATCGATCGAAGATGCTGTGTTCTGCAAATACGCTAGCAGTTCGTCGATGACGATGTTACACACACACACTTTAACATTTTCGACATTTTTATCACGATACGAATAACCGCGTCGTAAACGTACGGACACGCTCGCCATCAACGGATGCGCGCGCGCGAATATGCTCGCCCGCAGGTTCACTCATTGTTCTGGAGAAGTAAAGATAACTTTGTTCAAAGCGTTCTGTCAATCGTTCTACACAAGTGGCCTGTGGGTAAGTTACACCCAAAGAGCCCTCAACTCCTTCCGTGTTCTCTATAACAATATATTTAGAATGTTGATGGGACTACCCAGATTCTGCAGTGCATCAGGTATGTTTGCCGATGCTCGCGTAGATGATTTTCACGCCATAATGCGCAAAAAAATAGCATCCATTAAAACCAGAATACAGGGTAGTTCCAACAGTATTCTAAGTATATTAGTTGACAGAGCCGACAGTCCTCTGCAGAGGTACTGGATATCGGCATTAATAAACCCTCATTCTGAGCAGGGTTATTATGTCAATTAGGTAAAGTAGGTATTAGTGTAGCATAAGTAATTATACAGGGTGTTAACGGGGTCATGATCCGGAATGACAAAAAGCGAATAAGATGATCATACTGAACAACCTTTCTCATGGGACCAACCACGAAATCGCAAAAAAAAACCAGGTATTCCATACATAACTCTCAATTAAATCGCAGTTAACTCACAGTTAACTCTTAATTGGCTCTTTTTTTTGCGATTTCGTGGTTGGTCCCATGGGAAAGGTTGTTCAGTATGATCATCTTATTCGCTTTTTGTCATTCCGGATCATGACCCCGTTAACACCCTGTATAGTTAACTAACCTAGTTTTAAGTTTACTAACTATCATGTACCACTGTTGTCTTGAATAAAGAAATTTTGAATTTGAATTTGAATTTGAATAGCCGCCAATGTTGTTATTTATTGGCATGTTTATAATGGGCCACCTGCGCGCGCCGTATGCCGTTATAGTAGGTGATGTCCTCGAGCTGCAGCCCAGCTTCACAGCTTTAGTCTAACTCCTGCTGCGTCGTGTGCTCCTGGTACTTTGATTCGGTTTAGACAGCCTTCTCCTAGTGCTCTATTCGCACCTAGTGCTTATATAGCCGTCAATGTTATTTATTGGCATGTTTATACGCTCATTGTGGCAAATAAGCGTAAGGTATACTTGATAACAACCCGTCGCCCTACCTCAGTGACGCTTTTCCTTCTGCGACGCGCTGGTCAAGCACGACCTAGCTAGACATATCGAGTGTGACATTGGACGAGTGTGAACTGACCTCAGCGACCCGCTTGGTGAGCCACCGCAGCTGCGCGCGCCGCATGCCGTTGTGGTAGGTGATGTCCTCGGCGGGCTCGGGCGCCTGCTGGAGGCACGCGCCGACCAGCCGCCGGTAGCCGCGCGAGCCGCGCGAGCCGAGCGTGTGGGACAGCAGCCCGGAGAGCGCGCCCTCGGCCACGGGGCGCGGCACGTGCGAGCTGGACAGCAGCTCCGCGCAGGTCGGCCGGACGCTGGCCTCGTGGTCTAGCAGCCATCTGTGAGGTTTCACATAGATCATTTTATAATATTAGTTATTTACGATACAAGTGCCTAAAAAAGGATATTCGCAACGAGTGTTGATAAATTAAAACACGACTGAAGGGAGTGTTTTAAATCGACACGAGTTGCGAATTACCTATTCGCACGTGTATCGTACAACGTTAGCGTGCGAATGTCAAATAACGTTTTGTATGGAAATCGAACCACCTTACCAAAACACTATAAGAGCTATACAATTTCTGGCCAACCAACCGGAACACCTACCTTATAACAATTATCTGTTTAGCATTGGCCTCACTCTCGAACCCCTCAGGCGTCACAACATCCTTAGTCCGCAGGTTCGTCAGTACCACCATTCTCTCCATGCCAGTACTGAGAGGCGGGTGGAACATTTCGAACAGGATTATACCGAGGGAGTATATGTCCACCTTTTGATTGTATATCACTTTACTTGCCGACTGTAGGAGCTCGGGGGCTACGTATAGGGCTGTCCCGATCTGCGAATGAATAGGGTTGTCAAGCCAAAACTAAATCCTTATAACCTAAATGAATTTTATAATTTTGATGTATGAATGAATTTTATAATTATTATAATGATTATTATTATTGGTAGAATGAAAAATGATTATTAATGTAATTTTTAAATTAATGTATTATGTCCTTATAACCTGAATGAATTCTATAATTATAATATATGAATGAATTGATTTTATAATCATTATAATGATTATTAATTGATTAATTATTGTAGAATGTAAAATGACTATTAATGTAACTTGTTAATTAATGTATTAATCTTTAGTTTGTAATTAATATTTAGCGACACCCTACGGGTAAAATTGTATCCTGCAATTTGAAGCTATTAAATAAACAAATAAATTAGGTGAGGTTAATTATTAGGTGAGGTAGGGCACAGCGAAATGTCATCCCGCTCGAATGTGGAGCAGCCCAACTGGGGAAGTACCTCCGCCTTGCAGAAGACCACAGCCATAATAACACTACTACTTGATCTGTAGTAGTGTTGTGTTCCTGGAGGTGAGCAAGGTCGTCAGAGCTCCCGAGGATGCGCTGTGTTGAGAGCGAGGGAATTTGTTCCTTCAGCTGTCAACACGGCGAGTCCTCAAACATATCAAGGGTCGGCAACGCCCATGTTACTCCTTTGGAGTTGCATGCGTCTATAGGCTGCGGTTTCCGCTTACCATCAGGCGGATACGCTTGTTTGCCACCGTCGTTGTATATAAAAAATGTTTAGTTTTTAGGCAAAAGTCCCTTAAACATTCACTGCCAGGAATCGCTACGCGCTAGGCTCGTAGCCGATCCCGTGATTTTCCCGCTAAGAAGAAGAAAGCACCTACGGCGTAGGCGCCCACTAGACGGGTTCCTGACAGTGAAAGTGTTAAGTTTGGGAAAATCAGCATTCATTTGCTGTCACTACGCCGAATTAGAGTACTAAAATTAGCAGAGGCAGTATTTTGTTACACACATTTTGATTAATATTTATCATGTAGGCTTAGTTTAGATTACAGATTTTTGTATATTATGTAATGTATTTATGTGGAATTCATTAAAAAGGGCATTAAAAATAATAAATAATTAACCGCGTTGCCTTTTAATGTATATTTCAAACTGCTTTGTCACACTCGTAGTAATAGCGTCTTATTGACAAAGCGGTACCTTTTACCCGGGAACGACGCTTATAATTAGATATCAGCTGAGTTAAGCGTGAAGCTTTCAAATAACTTAATCATGTTAGTGATGAAATCGAATTTTAGGCAAGATTTTAGCGAAATAGTTAAAGACCTTTATTACCTAAAACATACCTGTCCTGTGAGAGAACCGCTAATTTCTTCCTGTTTATTTTTTTCTGCAAAAAAAAAAAAAAAAGGGGTTAACTTGCAGAACTCTCATAAGTAAAATCGGTAATCTAATCAGGTTGTAAAACCCCTCCATCAGTTGTAAAAACTCAATCAAGTACAAATATCTAGGGGCACGGCCAAGTCGATTCTCGAAGCAGGCCCCAATAACTTCGTTTTGGATAAGCAGGCATTGTATAAACACGGTATATTTCAAATTTCATTCCATGTGAACGAGTAGTTTAAGAATTATAACTAGTCAAAGATTCTTAATTTTTGTCACTCACTCATTCACTGACTGATCATCAAAACTCTAAGGCACTTCTAGCAGACATAGAAGCTTCAAATTTAGAATACAATTAGTGTTTAGTGTATAAATCAAGGGGAAACTTAAATATTTTGCAATTTCGGTCCACTAGAATCCCCTAGCCTGATCCCCCAGGGGACAAAAACGGTTAGGTTGTTAGGTGAACTGCGACCCTACAGCGTGCGAGCCGAGCGAGCGAAGCGAGCGTGACGCGGTAGCGTCCGGCGAAGCGCCATAACCGCGAACATTATCATTTTTTCCTAGTTGACCATAAAATAATTACCGCTAGGTTCCCCTGGGTGATCGGGGTCAGATGATTAACGTGGATAACGATAGATAATTTTCTAGATACAATCGCATAAATAAAAATATGCAGTTGGTGTATCTAAGTAGAAAACTGGATCCCATTGTGTATACAAAGATTAATGCTATTTCAGCACGCCGCGTTAAAATGAGAGCCAAACTGCGTTTGTATGGGGAGCCGACTTCTGTTGAGTGTAATGGGGACTCTTCAAGAATAAATAAGTATGGTTGCAGCAATTTGTACTTACCATCGACAAGCATTCCACTGAAAGCTTTGGTGGCGAGACCAAAGTCACCGATTTTGACGTGGTCGTTGGAATCCAAGAAAATATTCACTGGCTTGAGATCTCTGTGTATCATGCCTCTCTGGTGAACATGGGCTAATCCTGGAATTGTACAATAATTACTATATGAAACGAAAAAACTACAACTTAGAAAAGTTGAAAAACCCCCGACATTTTCATTTCAAAGTCCAATATCTCAAAAACGGCTGAACAAATTTTCAAGAAACATGGCTAAGAACGCTATGGATAAAATTATCTATGACACAATAAAAAACTAAACGAAAATCGGATCATCCGTTTGGGAGCTACGATACCACAGACAGATACACAGATCCACAGACACGTTAAACTACTATAACTCCCCTCTCTTTTTGCTTTCTGGTTGCAGATGTGCAGTTTAAACGCAGTTAACGTAACTGCAAACCCATTTCGCGGTCTGCTTGCGGTCCGCATGCAGTTCTGGTGACTGCAATGGAACTGCATTAAAACTGCCATATAACTACCTACCTATCAGAGTGCAGTCATCAGAGCAGCACGTCGGCTGCAAGCAGACTGCCCAGTCGTTTTGCAGTTACGATAACTGAAAACGAACTGCATTTAAACTGCACATTTGCAGTCAAAACGCAGTCCAAATGTAGTCAGTCTGTTACGGCCCCTAAGGTACTTATTATGGTTAAAGAACTTTATTTATCTCTATAGAAATTTACATTTCACTTAAAACAGAGAAAATATACATGTTTTAACATATTTATTACACCGCAAAGTGTGACCTAAATAGGAGACACTTCTACCCTTGCTGTCGGGTCCTAGAAATTGAATAGAATAGTACCCATTTATCAGTCGCTATATAAAATCAGATGTTTTAAACGGAATGTTGCGTACCTATATATTATCGCGTATGTAAAATTACGATGGTTTATTGATTTTACTGAACTAGACGAAACTAAATATTTTTTAATACAGCTGCTCAAAAAGTCCTACTTTGCCTGTTTAGCGTGCGGAAAGTTGGTTTTCACGAACTAGTGCTTTGCACTTTTCTCACTCAATAATAGGGAATATTCATGATATTTTTTTATTTTTTTTATCTATTCTATAAGTAATTATATAACCGGAAAAAAATATAACACTTTCACAATATTATTAAATAAGCTAAAAATAAAAAATTAAAACTACTATCATTTTCGGACGATCAAAACGCCACCATTTTGACGCGCTCAGTTGTGACGTCACCGTGCACCTTAGTGCACGGTGGTTCTTAAACAAATTAACAACAAAGTGTTTGATTCACACTTTTAATAAATGTGAGTGATTAAAGCTTATAAGATCAACTTATTGTAATTGAAGAGCACACAAAAGCTTATTATAAATATTGTATTGTCCCTATGTGTGAAAATAACATTAAAACTGCAAATATTTTCATATGCCCAAAGGTGCAAATATAAGGATAAAGTGGTGTAAGGCGATGAGGAGAGATAATGTATCGTGCTTGAGTTTATATTGTTGTGAAGATCATTTCGACGTGAGTATTAAGTTTTATTCGACGTACGAATGGCGAAAATAATGATTTAGTAAATGAGCAGCGCAATGGACAACACAACGTTATCGACTCGTAAAACAATTAGTCTGGCTACCTTTAACTGCAAAAATGTTAAAAGGTCAATGACCTGTGTGCGATCACTATGTGATAAGGCTGACATTATAAATCTACAAGAAACATGGTTGCTTCCCAACGAGTTATCCTGCCTAGAAGATGTACATCCAGACTTCAGCTTTACGGGAAAGTCGTCAATGGATACATCAGCAGGAATTATACGAGGCAGACCGTTCGGCGGAGTAGCTATACTGTGGCGGAAGAGTGTTTTTCGATCGGTGTCTGTAGTGCAAAGTGTAAACAATAGGTTTTGTGCTATACGTGTTTCGATGGAAAACAGGTCATTCATGGTTATTAATGTATATATGCCAACGGAATGTGCGGATAATTTGCCTTTATTTACCGAGTGTCTTGGCGAAATGTATGCATTGATAGAAAATAGTAATATTGAAACGGTATTTGTGTTAGGTGATTTTAACGCGCACCCCGGTGAGTCTTTTTGCAATGAACTGTTAACTTTTTGTACCGAGCGTGACTTACTGTGTGAGGATATGAATAGCCTTGATATTCAATCGGGAACATACACTTTTATTAGTGAAGCCCATGGATGCAAACGTTGGCTCGATCATTGTGTAGCCACGCGAGCAGCTGTGCGAACCATAATGAATGTCAAGGTTGTTTATGACTCATACTGGTCCGATCATTTCCCGTTGTTAATAAAATGTAACATTGAAGCTATTAGGGTAAAGACAATTGGTAGTGCGCTAGTTTATAATAATGTTGTATGGGGAGAGCGAAAGTCTCAGGAAATATAAGTTTTCACTGCTTATTGTAATAATTTATTAAAATCGGTCGATTTTGAACCTGAGTTTTATTTATGTGCAGATAAGCGCTGTAGCGACCCGTTGCACAGAAATATGATTGTAGGATTGTATAAGAAAATCGTTTGTACATTACGCGGGGGGGCTATTCATAGTAGGAATACTTCAACTTGCAAGAAAAAAGTTAAAGGGGTAAAGGGCTGGAATAAATACGTTAAGGAGGCGCATGCGCTGGCTAGGCATGCTTTTCAAACCTGGTGTATTTATGGACAGCCTGAAAGCGGACCCGTTTTTGAAAACATGAACAAGACGCGCAAAATATTTAAATCCAAATTAAAATGGTGTGTAAAGCATCAAGAACAACACGAAATAAATAAAATTGCTTCGCATCATGCTGACAAACAGTTTTCAAAATTTTGGAAAGGTACTAAGAGGCTTAATAATAAGAGCAGTTTGCCGGTTAGTATAAATGGAATAACTGAGCCTTCTGAAATTGCAAATGCATTTAAAGACCATTTTAGAGTGACATCTCCGCTTGGACCGGTGCAGCGGGTGCGCGATGGGGGGCCCGCGTGGTCGGGTGAACGTCTGATCTTCACTTGTAAGGAAGTTAAAGATGCTATTAAAAACATGAAGAGAGGTAAGTCACCCGGGCACGACGGGCTCAGTATCGAGCACTTGCAGCATGCTGGCCCACATCTTCCACGTGTACTCACTTTGTTATTTAATTTATGTTTAGGTCATTCGTACCTCCCCCATGACTTGATGAAAACGCTTGTTGTGCCAATTGTAAAGAACGGGACGGGAGACATAGCGGACTAGGGTAATTACCGGCCTATCTCACTCGCTACGGTGATTGCGAAAGTGTTTGACAGTGTGCTTGACCAACGCCTCAGTGTACACACAAGGCTACATGATGCTCAGTTCGGCTTTCGGGCAGGACTGTCCACTGAAAGCGCGATACTGGCCTTGAAGCACACTGTCAAATACTACCTGGACCGCAAAACCCCAGTGTACGCGTGTTTCCTGGACCTCAGTAAAGCTTTTGACCTTGTGTCATACGACGTCATATGGGAGAAGCTCGAGAGGGCGGGTGTCCCGGCCGAACTAGTCAGCCTATTGTCATACTGGTATCAGCATCAGACAAACAATGTCAAATGGTCCAATGCGATGTCTGAACAGTATAGACTCGAATGCGGAGTGAGGCAGGGGGGCTTGACCTCTCCGAGACTCTTTAATATTTATGTAAACCAGTTGATCGTGGAGCTCAGCAGCACCCATGTCGGATGTCATGTCGAGGGTGTTTGTTTTAACAATATAAGTTACGCGGATGACATGGTGCTGCTGGGGCCCACGATCGGAGGTTTACGGAAATTAGTAGCCATTTGTGAGGTCTATGCTGAAAAGCATGGGCTAAGATACAACTCCAAAAAGAGTGAGCTCCTGGTATTTAAAGGCAGAAACAAACCACCATCACCTGTTCCCCCTGTTTACCTCAATGGTTCACCATTGCAGAGAGTCTCGCAATTTAAATACCTTGGGCATATTGTAAATGAGGAGTTAAAAGATGACTCTGATATAGAAAGGGAAAGCAGGGCATTGTCTGTAAGAGGGAACATGCTGGTTCGTAGATTTGCTGGTTGTACACTTGATGTCAAGGTCACACTTTTTAAGGCATTTTGCCAAACATTTTACACCAGCAGTCTATGGACTAGTTACACCCAAAAGGCCTACAATGCCCTGCGCATTCTATACAACAACCTGTTCCGGGCAATGGTGGGGCTTCCTCGGCATTGCAGTGCCTCTGGCATGTTCGCTGACGCACACACGGACGACTTTTTTGCGCTAATGCGGAAAAAAGTAAGTTCGCTCATACACCGAGTGAGGGGAAGCCCCAACAGTCTCCTGCAGGTAGTAGCAGGCCGCCATGACAGCGCTGTACTCGGCAGGTTCAGCGAGCTGCACGCCCCGAGTGCGCGTGGACCTCGGTGAACCAGCACCCAGTGCTTTTAGATTAGGTATACCTACATTAGTTCTCGTTTTAATACTAACATAGATAATTAAGTTTTTTTTTGTTTTCCTTTTTAAATTTGTATACTAACATCCTATGGACCAAGTTGTCTGAAAATAAAGATATTTTATATATATTTTTTTTTTTTTTTTTTTTTTTTTTATTAAATATATATGTACCTAAAATCTTTTTTATTACGACTCGCGAACAATATAAACAATAACCTAACCTCAAAATTGTATTATATACTTATTCATAAAACTATTCTGATTCCCAATTTTTTTAGTTATCAATGTTACAAATATTATGATTTTTGTTGATCAACAGGTGACTACGAGTGTTGATTTTGATCATGAAACGTTTTAGCTAAGTTTCTTTGTTTGCACTGTTAATCGAAGAAAGTTAAAAGAATTTAATCCTTTTCACTGAGTGACCTACACAAAGTTTTATTTATAAGCCTTAACGAAAACAACCTAGTTTGTTAAAGTTCATAAAGATGTTCTCAACATTTAACATTCCTAATAGGTACCTACATATCTTTGATTATATAATACTAGCTTCTGCCGGCGACTCCGTCCGCGTGGAACTCGTTTATACTATCTCTATACCAAATGTCATCCAAATCGGTTCAGCAGTTTAAGCGTGAAGAGGTAACAGACAGGATTTTGGATGCGAAAGTGTGTCTGTCTGTCTGTCTGTCTGTCTGTCTGTTACCTCTTCACGCTTAAACCGCTGAACCAATTTAGATGAAATTTGGTATAGAGATAGTTTGAGCCCTGGGGAAGGACATAGGATAGTTTTTATCCCGGAAATCATACCCCAAAGGGATGAAGTGGGGGTGAAAGTTTGTATGGAGTTACGATATAAATGAGTTCCACGCGGACGGAGTCGCGGGCAGAAGCTAGTATATATAATATATATAGTTATAGTATAGTAAAATAGAATACAGTATGGATAAATATCTACTAGTTTTTTATTCCACTTATTTAACAAAGACACCTATTTGAAGTAGTTTAAAAGCTAGCTTAGCTATTTGAATCGCCAAAATAGGTTATAATTACTTAATTGACCAATCTCACGAGTATAAAAACAAGGAATATGAACATTTATTGAATATCTGTAACTTATTAACCTTGCAGCTTTTACTCCTCTTAGTTCAGCGGACGTAAAGTCACAAATATTTGCGAAGTATGTATTAAATTTAGTCATCATGAACACATCAATTTTAGGCAGATTATCCGACTGTGCCTTGACAAAACCGCCTTCAGTCATTGTGGCGAGTCTTTTTTCACAAGGAGTCACAGCTTTCAGTTAATAATTACCAAAAAACTCTGATTATTTATCATAAACAGCGGCAAAACAATGCGAATAACTTTCAATAATCATACTAACGACGCACGGTGCACGGTGACGTCACGTTTCGCTCCGCCAATAGCGTTGCGTTTTGGAAATTTGCGAGGGAATTTGAAAAATGGTACTTTTAAACAATTAAATTTATCAATAGAAACATGATAATTTGCAAAAATAATCATGTGTGTATATTTATTAAGCAATATAGATTACACGTGATTTTTTTTGTCCATTTCTAAATCACATGCATATTCCCTATTGTACAAATGGTACCATTAAATATTATTTCCATAGAAAATAAATAAGATAGAAATGTCTTAAAAAATATATTGAACAATTTTATTATTTTTCAACTCAATGATGAACTCACAGAATGAATAATATAAAAGTTTCAAATTCCTTACTTGTTGTTTTTCTTATTTTTTTCGCAACTGTATTAAAAAACGTCGTTCGATACACGTGCGGAAATGTCATTCTTCACTCGTTCCGAGTATTGCCTATCTCGGTACTCGTGACGTAATGACACACTTTCCGCACTAGCATCGAAATGTACTATTACAGTACATATGGTGCTACTTTCGCGCACTAGTGCGGAAAGAGCACTTTCCGTGCAATATGTCGAAACTTTAAAGTGCCATATGTACAGTAAAACGTTGTACGATACACGTGCGAAACGAGTGGTGATAAATTAAAACACGACCGAAGGGAGTGTTTTAAATCGACACGAGTTGCGAATTTCCTTTTTTTTCGGCACTTGTATCGTAAATAACTATTGTAGAAACTTTTAGCCAATCTTACAGTTGGCTATTGAACTTGCTATCAGTATAAAAAAGGAACACTAAGTTCAAAATCCCGCTGTCATTACATAACACAACGTAAGCCCACTACACCTACGTCTGATGACAACACGATAAAATGCATTGCATGCACTTGGCATACGGAGTCTAAGTTCGAAACTTTGACGCCGTCAAAGATAACGAATATACCTACCCATACAAATTTTGAACGGAAGTGAAGGATTTTCAAACTTTCGGCCAATTTTTTTTTTGTTACAGGGCACAACTTTCTCGCCCTGCTGACATGTATTTTATCATGTTGTCATGAGACGTAGGTGAATTGGGAGTGGGCTTACGGTCTATAATGTGTTGTGTGACCTCAACTCTATTGCCGATATCATATGCTATTTACTCATGAGGGAGCGCCCACACCGGCGCGTAATATTTTATATAAAATATTATATAATATTTATAGGATATTTTATATAAAATTTGCAATATTTTAAATTTAGCAGCGGTGTGATCGCTCCCAAGACGCTGTCAACACCAAAATGCCCTTGAGGATTTGGAATAGCGCGCACACTGTCTATTTGTATCGGAGTAAACGAGAGCGAGTGTTACTGGGCGGCCCCGGTTTTAGAAGATATATAAATATTGAAATAAAACAAATATAGATTACTAAGCTGATGCCCGCGGCTTCGCCCGCGTGGTTATAGGAAAATGTAACATATTGAATTTACCCGTGGGAATTAGATGTTTTCCCGCTGGAAATGTCACTGTCCAGCTTCTAAACTATCTCCATACAAAAAATCACATCAATACGACGCTCCTTTGCGACGTGAAAGAAGGACAAACATACATACTTTCGCATTTTTAATATTAGTAAGGATTTGTGAAATATGACTCGTTAGCGGTTTAGGTATGATAAAGTTGACTTCATGTTTTTAATTGCAGAGCCATACGTCAAAAAAATAAAGACATAGAACCGTTCAATGATGATTTTAAGACCAATCTTTGCAATTATTTTCTATCGAGCGGATTTCGTCCAATTATGTATCGAGCCCGTCCACGGTCTTTGAAATATGGTGAATATTAACTTTTTTTTTTATGTGCTAGAACAAATAGCTTTTCTTAAAAAACTGCTTAAATAACATCACTTTCAACGAAATTAGTCTTGTCAGCATCTTAACCATAGAAATAAGTCTAGCGTACAGTCTCAAGAAACTATGAATTACCTTCAACAATCTCCCTAAAAAGCCTCCACGCTCTATAATGCTCTTTGAACAGGCCGCTGTCTATGGCATGCCGAAGCGTATTCTTCTCACAAAACTCCATCTGTATGTACAAAACTTGCTTCAGTCTTTCTGACGGTGGTCGACTCGGCAGGTCCGGTGTGTCCTCCGAGGGGATCGTCTCCGATTTGTTGGATAAGTCTTCGAATTCTATGTCGTCGCTGGATTCATCTTCGGGACTGTAATGCAAGTTAGACTCGGTCAATATTACTTCATCATCATCCTAGCATATTACAGCTTTTTTAACCCTTAGGTGCATCTGGTATCAATCACCTTGCTTACGGAATGGCTAATGAACAGTTAACTCTACATGCCTTTTGAGACTCTGTGTCTAGTTTGATAAAGTCTATAACTGACATTAATTTGATTACTACTTGTGTTACTTTTTATATAATTATTGTAATAACCTAGCTTAAGAAGAAAATTTAATAAAGAGAATAAACAAAACCGATGTTTGACCCGAAAACTGAAATCGTGGCATCCCGCTCAACCGCATAACATGTGCTCTTTCGACACGTTTGCGTGTAATCGTTTCGCAACGCCAGCCGCGGTAGGATTAGTCTCTGCCAAGTGTCAACCGCGTTCTAGTGTTTTGCAGTCCCAAACTATGCAAAGCTTGTACAGTCAGCAAGCTTGTACAGTCAGCAAGCAGTGTTTTGCAGTCCCAAACTATGCAAAGCTTGTACAGTCAGCGTCATATAGTTAGTAGCAGCCAAGGTAGCCAAATATTTCGGTACACGTCTTTATTACTGTAAGAATAAGGGTGTGTTACGAAATATTTGGCTACTCTGGCTAAGCTCCAACCTTAGGGAATGGGGCTGAATGAACGCGACGAGCGATCGACTGCCCGCCTGCTTCCGGCCAGGCGTCCCTACACAACATCAACATCAAAACTCTGGCTGCTACTAGCTATATGACGCTCTGTACTATGGATACTAGACGATGATAACCAACCAATGCAACTTTAGCTTTTAATAATCCAATACCTTAATAATAATAGCAATAGTATTACAGTATTATAATTATCATATCACATTGTATATCCGTCTACCTTAAGAGGCTCCCATACGCCAATGACCTTCGATCTGAATCCCATAGTTTTCTAATGTTTTTTGTAGCTTATTATATTAACAACAACGGCTTTAAGCAATATAGTATCCCATATTTACTTCAAACTTCATTGTTTTCGAGATATTTGGCATCAAAGTTGAACAATTTTATGCCAAAAAACTGGTTTTCTGGCCATAACTTTTGTGTTAATTGGTTTAAAATTAAAACCCTCTGCCAGTTTTTAGAGACGTCATAGACGAACCCAAATTTGTAGATTTCGTATATGTTAGATCTTTCACGTTAATAGAGATGCGAAATAAGTGTTTTTTTAGACAATGTTTAAAAAAATCATACAAAATTAAGTATTAATTTGTTTCAAAATCCTGTCTGTCAAAATGGAGATAAAAGATTGAAGAACCGATAGCCGTTTGATTTATGATTCTATCTGTAGTGCAAAAGTAGTAGATACGATTCAAAACTTGTCAAAAATCGATGAAAACCTCGGGTAGCCCCTTAAATAGATATTTTTGTAAGTGATGTGGACAGTTGTTGTTAACTTACAAATACGAATTTTGTGTAAACGCATGTGATGATAAGATATGCTTAGTTCTTAAGTTGTAACTGTTCCTTAAATAAATAAAATAAAATAAACATGCTTATTCAGATAAATAAATACTTAAATACACAGAAAACATTGATGACTCAGGAACAAATATTCGCACAAATAAATGCCGTTACCGGGATTGGAACCCAGGAACTCTGGCTTCGTAAGCAGGGTCACTACCAACTAGGCTAAAGCGGTCGTCGAATTATGACAGAACTCGTCCGCAGCTTGTGGCGGCCACCAGTGTGTGCCACTCAATTTGCTGCTCTAAAGGTCGTCAAATTATGACAGAACTCGTCCGCAGCTTGTGCCGGCCACCAGTGTGTGCCACTCAATTTGCTGCTCTAAAGGTCGTCAAATTATGACAGAACTCGTCCGCAGCTTGTGGCGGCCACCAGTGTGTGCCACTCAATTTGCTGCTCTAAAGGTCGTCAAATTATGATAGAACTCGTCCGCAGCTTGTGCCGGCCACCAGTGTGTGCCACTCAATTTGCTGCTCTAAAGGTCGTCAAATTATGACAGAACTCGTCCGCAGCTTGTGGCGGCCACCAGTGTGTGCCACTCAATTTGCTGCTCTAAAGGTCGTCAAATTATGACAGAACTCGTCCGCAGCTTGTGGCGGCCACCAGTGTGTGCCACTCAATTTGCTGCTCTAAAGGTCGTCAAATTATGACAGAACTCGTCCGCAGCCTGTGGCGGCCACCAGTGTGTGCCACTCAATTTGCTGCTCTAAAGGTCGTCAAATTATGACAGAACTCGTCCGCAGCTTGTGGCGGCCACCAGTGTGTGCCACTCAATTTGCTGCTCTAAAGGTCGTCAAATTATGACAGAACTCGTCCGCAGCTTGTGGCGGCCACCAGTGTGTGCCACTCAATTTGCTGCTCTAAAGGTCGTCAAATTATGATAGAACTCGTCCGCAGCTTGTGCCGGCCAACAGTGGCTCAATCTGCTGCTCTAAATAGAAGAATAACCTCACCTCCCATTAAACCAGGGGTCTTCATCCTCGCTGTCCACACACTGCTGCACGATGCCTTCAGACATGGACCACTCCACCTTCACATCCTGCCCCAGCTTCGCCACTACTCCCTCTAGACTGAGTTCTGGCCGTTTTCTAGGAAAGAAACAATAGCGAATTACGTAAAACGCTGCGAAGATTATTGTTTGACGAGCATGTTTTAACAAAAAGTAGACGTGCCTATAATAAATTCTCATTAAGAGCCCGCAGTAAGCTCGGCCGAATTTCACCATCCCATACAATAGTACATTACTTGCCAAGGGCTGTAAAAGAAAGAAAGCCCGTCATCGCAGGTATTTGTGACCCGAGCCGCAGTCGAGGGTTGTAAATATGCGAGAGGGCTTTCTTTTTTACTGCCCGTGGTGAGTACACAATTTTATGTCTTCGCCTGGCCACAATGCGAGTTTTACCGTACGCGCAGCGTGCGGTAAAACTTACATTATGGCCAGGTGTGACGTAAACGTAGTTACGCTCTCATTTTAAAACTACGGGTTGGATCGTGACGAAACTTTGCATAATACAATGACATGAGGTATACCTGTCTGTAATTATTTTATATGTGTAGGGTCTAATAGTTTATTAAACCTTACATGTACGAACGTTATATGTTAATGTTGGGTTGTTATGTTGATCGGAACGATATCTTAAGTAAAAGATGCAACCGTCCTGGTTGAGTACCTTTATTGCACTGAAATAACAAAGTAATAAAACGTATTAGGTAAACAGCGTAATGACGCACGCTCGGGTGCATCGTAAGCTTAATATTAAAATGTCGAGTGTGCTCGTACACGCTGCCAAATTTAAGAAATAAGAAAATAAAGTTAAACCTAATTAAGGCGTAGTTGCCTTGTCAACGTGTGTTGCGGCATGTACAATCACCTCATTGACGGTGTCAGAGTCGCGCGGCTGTCGAAAATGTCGAATTGACGCATCGCCGTGGTCATTTTTCGGTTTCTGGCGTTTCTGCTCGTTGGTGATGGCTCGCGCTGCTGTGTTCCGCATTCTGCGTCTCATGTAGATGCCGGCCCAGACGCTAGCTGCGATCGTGCAGATAACGACAAATGATATGAAGCTGTTGTGATGCGTTTCGTGAGATGATGTTATATTTTGCAAGGAGTCTTGCTGCATCTTCACAGTGTCTATGCTGGTTTTCAGTTTGCGTAATGCTTCTCGATGATCTTCAGTGACAACGCTATAGTTTTTCTCAACGATGACGCGGTTTATTGAAGATTCTTGTATGTAGAGGTTGTTTTCGCTTATTGTCATCTCACTGTGAAAGTTGTTGTGAGATTGGATGACAACGTTGTCTCCCTTTATCATGCATCCCGTATCAAGCGTAATAATTCCTGCTTCGCGTAGTACAAGTGGCGTCACACCGGCTGGACAAAATGTGCGCATAGCACATTCCTGGCAGCACGCAAACAACCAGGCGCCGGGCTTGTGTAATCGGATCCAGTTGTCGGCGCACTCCGTTGATATAGTCTTGCAAGCCGATATGTTTTTATTGTTAATTAATTGAGCTTCACATATGTTAATGCTTGATTTTGTGTCGTAGATAGGTAGTGCCATACTGCATAGCATATGATGTTCTTTAAATTGCAGGCACGATGTAATATCTTGATGTGTTAATGGTATCACCGCATCCTTTTTTAGGTTGACTGCCATGTATTCTGCTGTTATCACGATTCTCTGTGTTGTTCGTGATAGTAATTGAGGGATCGGTATAATTCGATTGAGCTCATATTGCTCTGCGTTTACTAATGGTAATTTAAACTCGAAAATTATAAAGTTGTCCGTTATATGTACATGTACACGCGACAGTTTGTACATGTCTCTGATGCAATGTTTCGTGTTCGCACATGGCAGAGATAGTTCTCCCGGAAGCTGCCCGGAGATGATGTTTAGTTGTTCTTCGAATTGATCGGGTTTTACTAGATGCATGTTGACACGTCCGTCCTTGACGTCAGTTATTAAGTCTAACAGCATTTGTTGTAATCGCCTTAGGTTGCCCATCACGATGTTAGCGGAAAGCGCGGTTGCTGTTATGTATATGTTGTTCGTTACTGCTTCATGATCAGCTCTACTCCGTTGGTCCGTTTCTTCAAGATGCCTGTTTATTGCTGTAAATTGTTGGTTCATAACTTCTTCGTGTCTCTTCAAGAGGTTGTATTCAGCTTCAATTATTGATGTATGATTTTTTAATAAGCTCAGCAGGTGATTTTCGTTATTATGCCATTTGTGTTAAAATGTCCAGGACTAAGATATTCTAGATCGTCTACGTCGTCTGTTAGCGGCGTCAGAGGCCGGGAGTTCAGACAGCTCTCTATCTGTGCTAGGAGAGTAGAGAACTCTTCAAACGTCAGCTTCTGTTCTCCGAGAACACGTCGCAGGTGGTATTTCGTGCTTTTCACAGCAGCTTCCCACTCTCCATTGGCTGTAGGCCACGCCGGCGCACTGAAGTGCCATTCAATGTTGGAGTTGGCTAAGTACGCCAACAGCTCAGTGTTTACGTAACGTTCAAGAGCTTCCTTCCTTTCTCGCGCCAGCACCTTAGCTGAACCTGTGAAGTTGGTACCGTTGTCACTGTAGAGATGCTGGGGTGGACCTCGGCGAGCAATCAGTCTATGGAGTGCCGCTAAGAATGTTTCAGAGCTCAAATCTGAGACTAGCTCAAGGTGTATAGCCTTCGTCGACAGGCAAACAAAAACCGCTACGTAGCCCTTGGTTGTTTTAATTCCTCTTCCTTTGTTGGCCTTGACCTCAACATAGCCAGTGAAGTCAACGCCCGTGTGCGTGAACGGTCGCGATGGTGTTACTCGGGGTGCCGGCAGATCTGCCATAACTTGATTGTTGGTTGTTGGTTTGAATCGGTGACACCTGATGCAAGTACGAAGCCGATCCTTCACTGTTCTAACACCTCGTAGTATCCAAAAGTTGTTTCGCAGATGCGCCAGAGTGAGTCTCGGGCCTCCGTGAAGTGTTGTTCTATGGGCTTGTTGTATCAGTAACTCCGTCAGCCTGTCGTCGTGCGGAATGATAGCTGGATGTTTCTGTGCGTATGTTATACACGCGTGTTCTAATCGACCACCAACACGCAGCACGTTATTTTCGTCCAAAATCGGATTAAGTTTTAAAAGTCAACTTTTGTTAGATATGGCTTTATGTTTCTTTAATTGCGCAATTTCCTCGCTAAAATGTTTGTTCTGCACAGTCCGTATTATTGCAGTCTGCGCATTCCTTAGTTCCGACGTTGTTAAGTGCGGCGACTGCAATTTATTTTTTCCACTTGCGTTGTTAGCAAAACGCGACACCCAGCCGAGCGTTCGAACTACACGTGTCATAGAGCTGTTTTTATTCAGAAGGGTCTCTATAACCGGCGATGTCGATTGTAGAGAGCATGTTTGTTTGGTGTGTTTTCGCTCTTCTGTGGCTTCTTGATATACTGGTGTCTCCGTTAGTGTTGTTATGTCGTTAGATAGCGATGGTGGGCCTTCAAACCATAAATGGTGTGTTAAAAGTTGCGATGGTAGTACGCCTCGACTTGCGCAATCCGCGGGGTTGTCTTCTGAGCGCACATGTCTCCAACAGTTGGCGGGCATGACTTGGGTAACCTGAGTGACTCTGTTGGCGACGAATGTCTTCCATCGTGTTATGTCGCCTTGTAGCCATCCCAATGCCACAGTTGAATCGGTCCAGCCATACACTTGTACTGTCTGATTGTTTAGTGAATTTAAAGTTTTTCGCATTAACTTTGCAAGTAAGCCCATTCCGCAAAGTTCAAGTCTCGGTAGAGTGACGTGTCTGGTTAAAGGCGCTAACTTAGTCTTTGCGGTTATTTGTTTAATTGTTATTTGGCCATGTTTATTGGTACTTTTGCCATAAATAACGCAGCCGTACCCCTTTTCAGATGCATCGCAGTATCCATGTAATTGTTGTACATCTCCGACCCATCTTGGAATTGTTATGTTGTTAAGCATTGGCAGCTCGGCTCTAAAGGTCCGCCGTTCTTCTTGGATTTGATGCGGGAGGGCCTCGTCCCAAGACAGAGGCTGTTTCCATACTTGTTGAAAAATGATCTTGCCCTTCATTGTAACTGGAGAGAGCCATCCAAGTGGGTCATATAGTTTTGATAAGTCGGATAGCAATGACCGCTTGGTGATGACGTCATATATGCGCGGACTTAAGCTGGCGATGTTGAACGTAAATTGATCTGAGCAGGGATTCCATAGCACTCCGAGAGTTTTGTTGTTATTTACGTTCTTAAAGTCGATCAAGTTTTGGCTGATTTGATCTTCCGTTAAATCTTCAAGCAGGCGAGGGTTGTTACTAGCCCATTTGCGTAGGTTGAAGCCCCCTGCTCGTAGTAGTTTGATGAGTTGTTGTTGCGATATTTTGGCTTCCTCAAGGTTATTGTTTCCGCCAAGGAGATCGTCGACATACAGTTGTTGGTCTAAAATCGTAGCTGCGAGGGGGTACTGTGACCCGTCGTCTGCGATCAGCTGTTTGATGGTCCGCATTGCCAAGTAGGCTGCGGCCTTGGTTCCGTATGTCACGGTGCAAAGCAGAAACTCCTGGATTGGTTCGGATGGCGAGTTACGCCAAACAATTTTTTGTAAATGTTGATCTTCTTCTTTTATAAGAATCTGTCTGTAGAACTTCTCGATATCCGCAGTGTATACGTGGCGATATGACCTCCACCGAAGAATTATAGCTTGGAGGTCTTGTTGTAAGTTTGGACCGCTCTCCATAAGTTGGTTAAGACTTCTTCCTGACCTTGTGGGGCTACTAGCGTTAAAAACTGTTCGTAGGCGTGTTGTGGTGGAGTCAGGTTTCATTATTTGATGATGCGGAAGGAAGCAGCTGGGCTCTCGCTGTACGGTACACAACTTCATGTGCCCTAGCTTTATGTATTCATTTATGAAGCTTTTGTAGCTGTTACATAGCTCTTCGTTTTTCGCTAGACGTTTCTCTAATTGAAGTAACTGCGCTATTGCCTGTGGCTTAGAAGCTCCGAGTTTTTCTTCGAAATTGGGTTGCATTGGAATTTTCACCTCGTAACGCCCACTTTCCAATCTTTTAGTTGTTGTACTGTATAATGTTTCGCAATATTCTTCAGTTGGAGTCATATTGCTAGTTTGTTCGGTTATTTCCTCGATTTCCCAGAACTGAGCGATGTCTTCAAGGTTGTTGAGCACCGCGTGGCAGTTGAACGTTTTTACGTTTCCCAAGAGCACCCATCCGAGTCTTGTTTGTTGAGCAATTGGGGCATAGGCAGGACCTCTAAGAATGCCATCCATTATTATATCTGCATACACTCCAGCATCCAGTAGGGCGTCTATAGGCCTAGAAATGTTGTAGTCCGGGTCTGCGAGGTTGATGTTCCTGAGATGAGACCATTGTTGTTTTTCAAATGAGTAATTTGGTAAATTGTTTATCATGTTGTTCATAACTAGTGCATCTATAGAGAATTCATGATCCCCGTATAGTGACTGGCACAATAATTGTAGATTTCCGTTACTTTGTTTGGCGGACATTCCAATGCCTGAGACCGTGGCGTTCTGTTTATGTCTCTTGAGACCAAGTCGTTGAGCTGCAGATTCAGTGATCAGGTTTATCTGGGATCCCTGATCCAGAAGACAGCGAAGCTGCATGAAGGTACCGTCAGCAGCCTTGACCTTAATTTGGACAGTAGCTAGCAGGACCTCGTTGAAGTTTCCTGATACGTGATTGTTAGACTTCTGTTGTCTATCCGAGGTTTCAGGTTGTTCTTGGATCGCCGACATTGAAGTAGCCGGCGGCGCGCGGGCGGTGTCACGTAACAGGTCATGTAGCGACGTGTGATGTGCCGTATTGCACACCTTGCAACGTTTGATTGACGTGCATTGTTTTCCGTTGTGCGAGAATAAGCAATTTCCGCAAATGTTCAATTGCGAAATCGTTGCCTTTTTAGCACTTGGAGTCATGTTCTGAAATGTTTTGCAATAGAGTAGAATATGATTTGTTTTGCATATCGGGCAATTACGTTCTGTGTTCGCATGATATGATTTCGCAATATATCGCTTGAACTTGCCGCTGTTGTGCCCATCGTTTTGTGGCGCTGTAGGAAAGTCTCGGGCTTGTCCGGGACTGGTCCTATGTTGGTTTGTAGTTGTCTGTTTCCGCTTGACCACAGGTTCTAATGCTGTGAATTTACCCTCCAAAAATTCAATGAATTCGTCGAAATGTGGCAATTCACGCGGCTTCTTTCTTGCTTCCATGTAGGATGCGTAGGTGTCAGAATCCAATTTGTTGGTCAAAATGTGCACCAAAAGTGGGTCCCAAGATGAAGTATCGACACCCAGGTTGTGGATGGCGTGCACGACCTCTAGGCTGGTGTCATGAAGTCGCTTAATTTCAAAGGCATTTTGCTGTTGTATGGCTGGTTGGTTAAGGAATAATTGCATTTGCTTGGTGAAGAGTAGTTGAAGGTTGTTGTATCGGTGGTTGAGAAGCTCCCAGCAAGTGTCGTAGTTTTCAGCCGAAACTGATAGATGTTGGACTATGCGCTCCGCCTCGCCGCGAAGCTTGCCTTTCAGATGTTGCATTTTCTGTGCCTTGCTTATCATGTTGTTGTTGTGAATTGCCTCAGAAAATAAATCGATGAATGTTGGCCACTGGGTATAGTTCCCAGCGAATGTTGGAATATCTACCTTGGGCACTGCTTGGAGTTGATGAGCCGTGGAGTTTAGCTTTTGGTGAAGTTGCTTCTTAGTAGACTCGTAGACGGATTCGTGCTGAGTGTACTCCTGTTCGTAATCTACGTCTGCACCAATAAACATGTTGTCCAGTTTCCAGTGAACTTCGTCGATCGCCTTCCACCTCGTCTGTAGCATTTGTAGCTTGTCCTCAATTTCCCATCTTTCCGAGATCTGGTTGAAGTCGATATTCTTGATCATACGAGTAAAGGCTCTAAAGTTGGTTGTTTGTTGGCTGAATAACTCATCTGCCTGCGATGGAATACCCTTTTCCTCCGTCGTTGAAAGTACACAGGTCTGTAGCTTGTTTTTGAACATGTTGTACAAACCTTTGACGTTGTCTACCAACTTGGCGTAGTCTTCATTCAAAATGGTCTTGTCCTCTGAAAGCTTGAGCTCTTCATGTTTCGTGGTAAACTCTTCCCAGAGAGCTTCCAGTGTTGACATTCGTTTCTCAATGTAGTCAGCGGTTTTACGTCCAGCAGAATCCTTCTGGAAGTTGGTTTTCATCTTATCGATGGTTTCGAAGATGATGTACTGTCTCTTCAAAGTTTCCATTGTTGATGTTGTTGTTTCCTTGGAATGAAATGTTGATTGTTCGGTTCAATCCCGCGCGATCGTGTCCTTTGTTTCTTCTTGCTCAATTAAACTGGTGGAACCCGCTTGTGGGAAGCCAGCCAAACTGAGCCACCGTGTAGAAGACACAATCACACTGAGAGGATCCGGTTCGAAGGACCAAAAATGTAGGGTCTAATAGTTTATTAAACCTTACATGTACGAACGTTATATGTTAATGTTGGGTTGTTATGTTGATCGGAACGATATCTTAAATAAAAGATGCAACCGTCCTGGTTGAGTACCTTTATTGCACTGAAATAACAAAGTAATAAAACGTATTAGGTAAACAGCGTAATGACGCACGCTCGGGTGCATCGTAAGCTTAATATTAAAATGTCGAGTGTGCTCGTACAATATGTTTCCAGTTTATAAAACAAACAAAATAAAGCAAAAACAAGCTTTGTATGAAAAACTTAAATTCGTTGTATTTTTTTTACTATGATATCTGAAGCTACATAAACTAATTACAGACATAGATATACCTCATGTCATTGTGCATGCAACGTTACGTTACAATCCAACACGTAGTTTTAAAATGAGAGCGTAACTACATTTGTATGGAGAATCGAGCTTACTGCGGACTCTTAGACATTGTTGGTCATCATGGCTCAGGCGCGACAGTAATTCGCGGGGTAATTTTTATTCTGGTTCATGTTTTCAGGACTAAGCTGTATGCCAATGCATACGATTAGGCACTTGTCCCACCGACGGCGAGTAGTGAGTACTCTCATAGTAATTCTTACTCGCTTTTACTCGCGCGAGTAAGAATTACTATGAGAGTACTCGCTACTCGCCGGCGGTTGGACAAGTGCCTTAGTAGGGAGATTTCCTGATGTCTCAAAAGGGACCAAATTAGAAGTACCTCTAATTCCCAGTTTTTAGGTAGAATAGGAAATGGGGGGCTTAATCCCAACTTCGCTTTTCAGTCTATTCGCTAGCCCCCATAATAATATAGCCCCCGAAATATTTTTCGCAATTTCCCCTGTGAGAATGGCTCATGATATGCTTTCCTTTGCCTAACCCATGACTTACTAAACATACCTAGTAGGAGTCTTCTCTTCGCTAGGACACTCTGAAGCCTCAACGCTGGAATCTATCCAGGCGTTGTAGTACCGCACGACGCTCTCGTGGTTGAGCTGAGTAGCTTCACTTTGGTGGTTATTCTTACTACGACCTACTAAACATACCTAGTAGGAGTCTTCTCTTCGCTAGGACACTGACACCTCAACGCTGGACTCTATCCAGGCGTTGTAGTACCGCACGACGCTCTCGTGGTTGAGCTGAGTAGCTTCACTTTGGTGGTTATTCTTACTACGACCTACTAAACATACCTAGTAGGAGTCTTCTCTTCGCTAGGACACTGACACCTCAACGCTGGACTCTATCCAGGCGTTGTAGTACCGCACGACGCTCTCGTGGTTGAGCTGAGTAGCTTCACTTTGGTGGTTATTCTTACTACGACCTACTAAACATACCTAGTAGGAGTCTTCTCTTCGCTAGGACACTGACACCTCAACGCTGGACTCTATCCAGGCGTTGTAGTACCGCACGACGCTCTCGTGGTTGAGCTGAGTAGCTTCACTTTGGTGGTTATTCTTGTTACTACGACCTACTCAACATACCTAGTAGGAGTCTTCTCTTCGCTAGGACACTCTGAAGCCTCAACGCTGGAATCTATCCAGGCGTTGTAGTACCGCACGACGCTCTCGTGGTTGAGCTGAGTAGCTTCACTTTGGTGGTTATTCTTACTACGACCTACTAAACATACCTAGTAGGAGTCTTCTCTTCGCTAGGACACTGACACCTCAACGCTGGACTCTATCCAGGCGTTGTAGTACCGCACGACGCTCTCGTGGTTGAGCTGAGTAGCTTCACTTTGGTGGTTATTCTTGTTACTACGACCTACTCAACATACCTAGTGGGAGTCTTCTCTTCGCTAGGACACTGACGCCTCAACGCTGGACTCTATCCAGGCGTTCTAGTACCGCACGACGCTCTCGTGGTTGAGCTGAGTAGCTTTACATCGGCGGTTATTCTTGTTACTACGACCTACTCAACATACCTAGTAGGAGTCTTCTCTTCGCTAGGACACTCTGAAGCCTCAACGCTGGAATCTATCCAGGCGTTGTAGTACCGCACGACGCTCTCGTGGTTGAGCTGAGTAGCTTCACTTTGGTGGTTATTCTTACTACGACCTACTAAACATACCTAGTAGGAGTCTTCTCTTCGCTAGGACACTGACACCTCAACGCTGGACTCTATCCAGGCGTTGTAGTACCGCACGACGCTCTCGTGGTTGAGCTGAGTAGCTTCACTTTGGTGGTTATTCTTGTTACTACGACCTACTCAACATACCTAGTGGGAGTCTTCTCTTCGCTAGGACACTGACGAATCAACGCTGGACTCTATCCAGGCGTTGTAGTGCCGCACGACGCTCTCGTGGTTGAGCTGAGTAGCTTTACATCGGCGGTTATTCTTGTTACTACGACCTACTCAACATACCTAGTAGGAGTCTTCTCTTCGCTAGGACACTGACGCCTCAACGCTGGATTCTATCCAGGCGTTGTAGTACCGCACGACGCTCTCGTGGTTGAGCTGAGTAGCTTTACATCGGCGCTTATTCTTGTTACTACGACCTACTCAACATACCTAGTGGGAGTCTTCTCTTCGCTAGGACACTGACACCTCAACGCTGGACTCTATCCAGGCGTTGTAGTACCGGACGACGTTCTCGTGATTGAGCTGATTAGCTTCACTTCGCGGGTTATTCTTGTTACTACGACCTACTAAACATACCTAGTAGGAGTCTTATCTTCGCTAGGACACTCTGAAGCCTCAACGCTGGACTCTATCCAGGCGTTGTAGTACCGCACGACGCTCTCGTGGTTGAGCTGAGTAGCTTCACCTCGGTGGTTATTCTTACTGCGACCTACTAAACATACCTAGTAGGAGTCTTCTCTTCGCTAGGACACTCTGAAGCCTCAACGCTGGACTCTATCCAGGCGTTGTAGTACCGCACGACGTTCTCGTGGTTGAGGCGCGATAGTAGCTTCACTTCGCGGGTTATTTTCTTGTTCAAGTTGACGTTTTCGGGGTTTAGTTGGATGCGTTTAATGGCGTAGAGACCGCCGTCGAGTTTGTTCTTCACCTAAAATATATATTTTTTTAATTATGAAACGTATTTAGAACATCATCTTTAGGTTCATTTTCACGCGAATATATATGTACTCATTTTAGGTCACTTCGCTGCACACCAAATTAAAAACTGATTTATTTAGAATGTTCTTGAGCTCTGACTACCCCTCTTGGGTGAAGGCGTGAATGTATGTATGTACGTTCTCGAAAAACGATTTAAATTAAAGGGAATGGCAACAAAGCATACATACCCTGCAAATATGTTTTTACGAAGAACGCTAATATACAGTGTTTTTTTTAAATGGGACAGTATGGGGAAATCCGAATCTAAAGGAGATAGAGGAAAAGTGTCCAAGGAGACATTAGGTGTTTTTTTATGTAAACAAATTTGGCTCATTAAAATTTTTGGTCAAGCGTGAGTTGTTCTTAAAAAATTATAAAGTTGGTCAATTTTTTTTTTGACGCGGAGCGGCTCTGTTTCATGTAAGGATTATTTCATTGTATGGAAAGAAAAAAATCTGAACAGCAGAAGTTGGTCAAATTTAATGAAAACTAATCTTCATACAATTGCAGTATTCACCTTTTAATATTGTTACAAGTGCCTAGGCGTGTAAAAAAATATTTAAAATTATTCCATTTTTAAATTTCGATAATCGATAAGAGCTCCAGATGATTCAAGAGAAGAACATTTTTTTAAGGAACTTTGGTAAGATAATCTACCAACAAGATGGTGCACCAGCCCACAACAGTAGGGCAAGTAAACTGTGTTTGGACGAGCAGTTTCCAAACCGTTGGATGGGTACGAGTACATATGGGCCGATAAAGTGGCCCCCACGATCGCCCGACTTAACGCCATTAGATTTTTTCTTATGGGGTTACCTTAAGGGTCGAATTTATGAATCCCGATACAACTCCGTACAAGAATTAAAAGATGCTGTTTACAACACTTTAAACACAATTCACCATAAGTCTCTGTTAAATGCAACTAGAAGTGTCTTGAAGCGTGCTCGTACCTGCATAAGACAAGACGGCGGCCACATCGAACATTTACTCAAGTAATAAACCAACTGTATGAAGATTAGTTTTCATTAAATTTTACCAACTTCTGCTGTTCAGATTTTTTTCTTTCCATACAATGAAATAATCCTTACATGAAACAGAGCCGACCCGCGTCAAAAAAAAAATTGACCAACTTTATAATTTTATAAGAACAACTCACGCTTGACCAAAAATTTTAATGAGCCAAATTTGTTTACATAACAAAACACCTAATGTCTCCTTGGACACTTTTCCTCTATCTCCTTTAGATTCGGATTTCCCCATACTGTCCCATTTAAAAAAAACACTCTGTATTATATATGCCTGGGACTGAGTTGACCTATGCCTAACTTATGCAATTCTAATATTTATATTTCATTGTACCTACTGACTCTATTAGTTATTACTGTTGACTTTTATGTATGTTTGACATTGCCTTTTTAATTATTGTTAATTTTTACCAATTGTATTGTTTTATTTATTATTATTTTGTATTAATTAATGATTGTATATTTACTAATACTAATGGTAATTAAAGTAAACATGCATGACCTCAGTGTTCCTAAAATTCTCCTGCATTTTTTTGTGACAGTTTGTATTTTCACTGTTGGACATATTTTTTTCGTTTGTAATAATAAAACCAGGACAGAGCCACATTAATCAATGTAAACTGGACAATAGGTATAATGAATAAGATTTTTTTATGATTTTTTCATTCGAACCAGTTTTTGGAGAGGAAAAAATGTTTGCATGGGAACAACTACAATTAAAGAACATAAATACCCAAAAATTTGAGACAAAGATTGACCTCGCTGGCGGCAGCGCAAAACGCTTCATACTTACTGATAGACACACAGGTATGACGTCACAAGTCACAACTGACATTTGTACTAATCATTGTATGGAAAATCAGGTAAATTGTTGTTCCGGTCGCGAAATACTGCGTTTAAGTACATAGTTGTCATACCATTAAGTTTCTATAAAAGCGTAAGGATTCTATTGGTAAGTAGCTTTAAATTTACTCTTGGACAATAAAAAAAAATGCATATTTTTTTCTACCTTCAACGTTTATATTTTATTACGATAATTTGATGGTTTACTATCCATTTAGCATCACTACGTTATCAATTTGAACATCATGCCTATTACCTTCAAGACATCTCCGAAAGCTCCTTTGCCAAGCCACGTGAGAACCTCAAACTCGGCGTTAAGGCGAGAGTGGCCGCTCATCTGTAAACTCGTTCTTTGTATCTTCTTCACTGGATCTTCGTCCTTAAACAAATACAAATAGAGGCGTATCAGACCGCAATAAGTTTGGCAAAGGAATCGCTGTCAATTCACATGCAGTTTGAGGTAAGTATATGGCAAAACTAGCAGCACTAATCACTAAATTTGATAACCCAACTGTATCGTTTGTCCGAAATTTTGTTTCGGCATAAAGCCGTTGTTCTTCTAAATCAACAACAAATAAGTTTCTATTAAAAAAAACATTTTTGGTAAAAGCTTTTATTGCCGACTGTACTTTTTTGTATACCATCATCAACTACTCATTGAGACGATTCTGACGAACCCAAACTCAACGGGGTTACGTCGGTTGCGTACTGAATTCCCATGGCCACCTTCTGTCTCCATCATCAGGTCAGCTCGATGGTACCATAATATTGAATTGTCATACAAACTATAAGTACCCAAAAAGTGGATCAAATTTAACTTGCAAGATTTGTCTCATACATACATACATACTAACAGAGCAAGTTAATATAAAGCTTGTAATAACTACAACTTAGAAAAGTTGAAAAACCCCCGAAATTTTAATTTAGTCCAATATCTCAAAAACAGCTGAACAGATTTTCATGAAACATGGCTAAGAACACTCGGCATCACATCAGACCGCATTCAAATCGGTCCATCCGTGTGGGAGCTACGATACCACAGACAGATACACAGATACACAGACACGTTAAACTTATAACACCCCTCTCTTTGCGTCGGGGGTTAAAAAGTATGCTTACCTCAGAGCCGCTACCAACGTCGTCTTTCTGGTAACTACTGGGTTGTACGACTGGTGCGTCAACCAAGAACCCGTGGTTGACTAGCTGCTCCGCCGACCACTGGGAATGCTCCTCCTCTGTCAAACACCTGACGCATACGGTAAAGTTAGAAAGGGACCGCTATATTTCATCATTTTATGATCCGGTTCGAAGGACCACTTTGTGGACGCTGTACACCTTAACTGTTAGAAACACCTCGTAGTATTTTAAAATAACGTGCAGATTTTTATCAGGCTTTTTTACACACAGAAAAATTACATGACAGATTTAAAAAAAAAACATAGAATTATGACAAGTGACAGTAACACGGTAAAGAGGCCGTCGTGAACAATAATGTTTAAGTTTCTTTGAGTTAATTTTGTTTAAAGCAGTAACGTTTGCTTATGAAAATCCAAAAAAATCTCCGTTTTTCCCATTTAATACTGACATCAAAATTACAAATTAAAGGAAAAACTTAGTCCGGTTCGAAGCATTACCTACATTTTTCCTTAAATTTGAAATATATACATTTCTTTAGCAGATTTACTGCTGAATACAAAATTAATTTAGTGTGGGACGGCGCTTCGTTACTGACGATTTCTCAATATAATTTCAGACGTTGGTGCCGTTAAGAAGCCCAAGTCTTTTGGTAGTTGTCGCCACACGCCTCCCTAAGGCGTTGTAAGAAGGAACTGATTGAAAAATTTAGTGGCCGAGACAGATTGTTCCGATAGCTCAGTTGGCTAGTAGCGACGGGCCATGTAAGTCTGTGGTCGCCGGTTCGAATACGGCTTGGTGAATTGAATTTTTGAAATCCATTAATTTCGTTAGCAGCGTTACTGCTCAATATAAAATTAACTTATATCACTTAAATAAATGCGCACGCATAGTACACAAGGTCGTTTATGCAACTATATGTACAAAAAATTTAATTAAATAATTTGTTTCGTGAAAAGGGTATAATGTACACCAGCGCCATCTCTCTCGCTAAGTCCGAAACTACCTGATGTGGTTCGCGCATAGCTCGCCCATTAGAGTGGTGCAAGACTGTGAAACAAGTCTATAACTCGATACAGAGAGGGCGCTAGTCTTAGCGGGAATATAGTGGAAAAATATACAACTTGCGTCACTGTCCTCGTAGCTCAGTTGGTAGAGCAGTCTAGCGTTAATAGAAAGGTCGCAGGTTCGAATCCTGTCGGGGGCTACAGACGAAGATGGTTTATTTTTCCATTATATTCTTTCTCTGTATCATATCGTTCATATGTACATTTATTTAAGTGGAAGTTTTACTAACCTTGATAAGAAGTCTTTTGCGGAGCTGGGCAAGTCCGAGGGGACTTCGAGGACGGCGCCATCTTGTGATACTATCGATAGTAGCATCATGGCCGAAGCGTAAATATCTTGCGCTTGAGTCTGTCTGTTAGCACAGAAAAATTACATAGGTGATTATTTACTCATTAAAACAATACAGGATGTATCAAAAATGGGGTGTGAACCGATCAAGGGATCATATTCCGTAGTTTGTTATACAAACCATGTTAGAGTCTTCGGGGATTTCTATATCATAAACAAACATCCTTGTGGCGTTTTTTTTTCCCGGTAGTGCCCTTAACGAGCCCGATGTCCGCTATGGCACGTAAACTCAAGATTTGGCGTACTTTTAACTAAGCGACTGCCATCTGACCTTCCAACTCAGACCACATTCGGATAAGACCGTTTTCCTCACGATGGTTTCTTTCACCAAAAAGCTACTTCGGTTTTTTATTACTCACTTTATGTTTACATCTTTGCGCCTTAAATTCCAATTTAATAAGGGGAATCGCGGGAGGCCGCTGGATGCGGGTGGCGCAGGACCGGTCATTGTGGCACTCTTTGGGGGAGGCCTATGTCCAGCAGTGGACGTCTTTCAGCTGATGTGATGATGATGAAGACGAGAAAGGTAAACGTCTCTTTTACGTCGACTACTTGAGTTTTTGAGCAATATAGTCCGAAAGCCGTGTGCAGAAATTTCACACGAAGGTTTACCTTCAATGAATAAGCAGTAAGGCAGCAAAGAAGTCTTATAGGAGCGGTTTCTCTATAAAAAGCTGCCATTATAGTACATTACGTACCTTGGGCGGTGAATTCGTGAATGCTTCAGATCGCAGGTATTTGTGGCCCGAGCCGAGGGTGAGGGCCATAAATATGCGATCTGGGGCTTTACGAATTACCGCCCATGGTGCGTACATAATTGTACGTCTCCTCCTGGGTGTGAAGTGAGATTTACCGCTACGCCCGTAGGCGGTAAATCTCACTTACCGCCCAGAGTGACGTAAAATAACCAAACCTCTGGTATCAGGCGTCGGTGGCACTAGTACTGACAGGGCAGTGACGATGGAAATCTGCTAGGGCTCTGATTCAGGTATCACTTAACCTGTGGTGTGGAAGGCAAGGCGGAAACCCCCACTTCTACTCCACCTTCTAAATACCCTTCCCAGATTGGAATACTGTAAATACGTTGGAAATTCCTCCGCCGACAAGAGCTTTTAAATATATGTCGGAGAGGAGAAGTTCCATGCAGCGCCCTCTATTACATTCATCGTGACTTCGGTCGTAATGTGCTCCACTGTCAATCTACAAATGTCATCATTGAAATACATGCGAACGAGGACATATTTGTCTGGGCAAACTCGGGAGCTCATTAGTTCCGCCGCGCGCCAACAGAGGGCTACGACGAGTATTATTTTGAATTAGAAACAGAACAACGGACGGTTGTGTTCGCTGTCATGGAGGAAAAAGGCGGACAGGAGGTGGTTGCTCTCTTGGATGGAGAATTTATCGTGTAGAGAGAATGGTGTGACGGAATACGAGAATCGAGAATCACATGAATTTGTAACTATGCTGTGGAGAAGTTCTTAGTAAAGTTTGTAAACATAGTAACTTCGTTTTCTATCAATGCCCGAGAACCCAGGTTACGCCCACACCTCGACATATAAATGATTACTTATTGGCTTAGTTCAAACTAATCGTAAAAAGCAGAATTACCTCCCTTACCTACCTATCACAATAGTCTTCACCCTCAAGCATTTCCGCCAATCTCGAATCCAAACTAGCGCCAACCAGCTTAACGTTCCCACTGTCGTCCAAAAACACATTTTCACTCCTAACATCCTTATGCACCACACCCACTGCATGTAAATCTTTCAAAGCACTGAACACACCCAAACCGACATGTCTCAGTAATTTTAAAGCTTCATATTTGTCCTTATACACTTTTAACTTTACTCTTAAGTAACTCAGAGATGAGCCTAAAAGGAATTCTCTGAATATATGAACACTGAATTTCACTGTTCGTTTGCTGGTTTCCTTGGAAACCTCCATGGCTGTGTAGGGTATTAAGGAAGAGTTTGTTATCCGACTCATGTTCTTCAAGTCTTGTTGTAAGGAGTTGAGCTGTCGGTTCCGGGTTTGGAAGTCGGAGGCGGCTGGTAGACTCCATTTCTTTGTTATGAGCCGCTCGCCTGTTTCGTCATCTATCGCTAGGTATGTCGTTGTGCCGTTTGAGGAGTGACCTGTGGGGAGAACAAGCTTCAGTCAGAAGAAATAAGTCTGATGGTATTTATTTATTTTAAGGAGAACTAAACAGCTATAAAACTTATTACTGACATGAATATTAACAAAAAAGTTCCTGTCAAAAATTTCATTGCCGACTTTACTTTTCTGTATACCGTCATCAACTACTCATTGAGACGATTTTAACGAGCCCAAACTCAACGGGGTGACGTCGGTTAAGTACTGAATTCCCATGGCCACCTTCTGTCTCGATCATCAGATCAGGTTGATGGTACAATAATATTGAATTGTCATCCAAACTATATGTTTACCCAAAATTTCAGGTCAATCGGTTGAAGATATCTGCTTCAAAATTCAGTTGCGAGATTCCACCCGGACAAACATACCCCGTATTCCCGGAGTGGTGCCGGGTTAGAATAGCACCACCCCCTTTCTTCCTGTTGATGTCGTAAGAATCGTACTACGGGAACAGGGTTGAAGTGAGTTGTAGGCGATGGGCTAGCATCCTATCACTGCGATATCACATTTTGTCGACCTTTTCTATCCATATTTATGCGAAAAACGGCACTGGAACACAAGTTCCATGTGTTCTGCCTACCCCTTTTAGAGATAAAGGCGTGAATGTATATTACCTAAGCAGTTCCCGACGTACACCTTCTTATTGTTCCGTTGTGTCACGCGAAGTACTTGCGCCGTTTTGATGTTGCAAGTGCACGCCACACTGACACTTTGACTGCGACACACCTTTGCAGGAGAGGCCTTATTGTCAGCATAACTGTAAAGGATATAGTCAAATTGATGTTATTTTTAACCGAATTCAAAAAAAGGAAGAGGTTCTAAATTCGGTTGTATATATTTTTTTTTGAAGTGAAAACTTCTTTAGCGGCGCTGTGCACTTTTTGTGATGGGGAAAAAATGTTAAACTCGCGACAGGTCACGTGACCGGCAGATTCGTCAGATTGAAAATTCGTAAGACGGAGACGTGACCTGATCGAAAAACTGTTACAATGTCATTGAGTTTTCACTCCTGCCGGCACTCCGGAGTGCAACCCGGTCTTATTTTAATCAGTCAGGCAGTTGAAACAACTGATGATGCCTGTATCCAATCATCTTAAAATTATCATATAATATACACTAAATGAAATAATCAATTTTGCTGTATTTCCTCGAAAAAGGATTAAAAATGTAGTCAAATTAAGAAGAAAGCAACGCAAGAGGTTCAAATATCACAAAGTTATAAGTGTCCAAAATCTTCAGAGGGGTTATGTTCCGTCCCTTTTCCGCAAAACGCACCTTCATATGAAACGATTGCCATTTACAATGACGCTCGCAGATTGTGACCTATAGCTTGACCACAACCGCTGTGCCGCTCCTTAGGTATGCGAGCGGCGAGACGGGGGGGCAGAGCATTTGTCATTCCGCCGTCCCCGCCTCGCCCCGTCACCCCCGCCGCGTCACCCCGCCTCCCCGCGCATACCTAAGGAGCGGCACAGCGGTTGTGGTCAAGCTATAACCATGCAACGAGCGGTGCCGGTCAATGTACGGCCCGATAATCCGCGTCCACCTGTCTCCTACTCTTTCTTTTTGCATGTAAAGTAAAGCATTTATTCATTGTAAACTGTGTACATACAGAGGCTCTAGTATACATTTTACCGAAACAAAACGTTACGACCGCGTTCGCGTTTAGCTGTCAAATCCCATACAAATTGAGGGTAAAACGCAAACGCGATCGTAAAGTTTTGTTTTGGTGAAACTTATACTAGAGCCTCAGGTGTTAAAAATACTTTTTAAAAAATGGTGAGGTCTTAATGTGACGTAACTATGTGCTAGCGCTCTCTCTTACAAGCAATATTAAAACGATTGTAGCTTCGTAATTCTTCGAGATATCTGAATGGGATTTCCGTCACTAGGCATATTTTTTTGCCTTCTTTCTTTTGGAGTAATAATATTTCTTAAGAGGCTCCCATACGCCAATGACCTTCGATCTGAATCCCTTAGTTTTCTAATGTTTTTTGTAGCTTATTATATTAACAACAACGGCTTTAAGCAATATAGTATCCCATATTTACTTCAAACTTCATTGTTTTCGAGATATTTGGCATCAAAGTTGAACAATTTTAGGCCAATAAACTGGTTTTCTGGCCATAACTTTTGTGTTAATTGGTTTAAAATTAAAACCCTCTGCCAGTTTTTAGAGACGTCATAGACGAACCCAAATTTGTAGATTTCGTATATCTTAGATCTTTCACGTCAATAGAGATGCGAAATAAGTGTTTTTTTAGACAATGTTTAAAAAAATCATACAAAATTAAGTATTAATTTGTTTCAAAATCCGGTCTGTCAAAATGGAGATAAAAGATTGAAGAACTGATAGTTGTTTGATTTATGATTCTATCTGTAGTGCAAAAGTAGTAGATACGATTCAAAACTTGTCAAAAATCGATGAAAACCTCGGGTAGCCCCTTAAGTCCACCAGTATTGTTCGAATTGTTTGACATCAGCCGAGACCACATTGTCTGGCATTTTGTAACAAGTGTTCACCACCCTGATGCCTAGGAAGTGTATAAGGGGGCTGCATGAAGGGAGTCGTCTTCTTGGAAGTAATATTTTTTGGAAATCTTTTAGATAATAATAAGTGCCCAAGTCACCATGTTCCCTGCGGTTGTTGATATTTAAAATGAACGATGGATGAAAAGATACGAGGTTATTTATATAATCGTATGGCATGGCCTTTAAAGTTTGTCACTCTTTAGTACCACCCAGGGGACACGTGCAGGGTTGTGGTAGGTAGCTCCCGCGGACGCGAGTAACAGTTGTCTCCCCTTTGTCAAGTGAGTGGGCAACTCGACTGTTAGAAGTTCTTAAGCCGCCCGAAGGCCTCTAACGCTACTTAATGACTTCTGTCACAGACATCAGCCGGGATCAACTGCTTAGCGTGCCTTCCAAAGCACGGAAGCGCTCATCATCATCATCATCATCATATCAGCCGAAAGACGTCCACTGCTGGACATAGACCTCCCCCAAAGAGTGCCAATGTGACCGGTCTTGCGCCACCCGCATCCAGCGGACTCCACCAACCTTTCAACCGGAAGCGCTCATTAATATTAAACACTCAAACATCAGGCGGTCACCCATCCAAAGACTGACCGCTGCCATCTTTGCTTAACCTGCGTTATCGTTTCCGACTCGCAGGCGGCGCTAGGCTATAAGCGCTTCGAGGAATTTATCAGCGGTTATTAAAATTGTGGGTAAAATCAGTGTTTAACTTTAAACCTAATCCTACCTAATCACATAATATGTCATGGAAGCAACGATAAGATTCGGAACAACTGACTTAGATTCTAATTAGAATTAGAATGGCTAAATCAACTTCAGATGTCTTCCTTTCGTCGTATTCAAAACTCAACCTTTTTCTAATCGCAATATGGTCGATAGTTAAATACTCACTAGACCAATTCAGGGGCTTCCAGGCCCTCGTTGCTGTTCTCCTGACTGGCGCTGGACCGATGCACCCTCTGTCTGCCAGCGGCTTTAAGAATTTCTTCCCTTAGTTGTATCTCATCTTTAATCTTTTTTCTCTGTAATCACACTTGAACATTAGTTTGTTATATAAAAACCGGTGTAGTGCGGTGTCGGGCCACGCGCAGTGTAGGGTTTCGTAGTTGCCTGTCTGTCTTTGTAACATCGCACGCGCCGAGTTTGTCCGAAAGTTGGCCTTTCTACTTGTACACACAGTTGGTCGACTATTACTCGGTAACTAGTGATGCCTTCTTAGCCGTGATAGTTTTCCTTTTATTTAAATTAATTGTATATATATATATATATATATATATATATATACACTCGCGGTCAAAGAAACCGGGTCAGTACGAAAATTTGTAATATCTCCTAAAATAATAAAGCTAGGGACATGAATTAAACTGCATATTGTAGATAATTTTATACTGAATTAAATAACATCAAATGGTGGAATCGTAATTCTTTTGTTTAATAAAATTACATAGGAAACAAAAAATCAACCAATTTTACGTACAAAAATAAGCAGTAGGTACTTCACATACAACACAAAAAATAAAAATTAATACTTCGTATTGCCTCCTCGGGCTCTTCTTACAGCTTCTAGACGATTCGGCATGCTGTTTATTAAGTTCTTTATGCGTTCTTGCGGGATATTGTCCCATTCTTCCACTAACGCCTGTTTCAGGTCTCTAAGTGTAGCTGGGGCGGGGTTTCGAGCTCTTACACGCCTCCCAAGCTCGTCCCATACATGCTCAATCGGATTTAAGTCCGGACTCCTCGAGGGCCAGTTCATACAGTTGATACCAACCTCCAAAAAATAATCTCTGACAATTTGAGCTGTGTGTGGCCTGGCGTTGTCATGCATAAACATAGAATTTCCACCCATATTAATTAAGTATGGGCCGACATGCTCATTAAGAATCTCTTCTACATATCTTGCACTCGTTAATGATCCATTTTCTATTAAAACTAACTCCGAGCGACTCTCTGAAGAGATTCCAGCCCAAACCATGACTGACCCACCGCCGAACGCCACTTTTTCCTCAAAACATGCTGGAATAAAACGTTCACCAGGCCGTCTGTAAACTCTTTGCCGCCCGTCATTTGCATAGAGCATAAATCTGGATTCATCGGAAAACAAAATTCTTGCCCAATCTTCGTCACCCCAGTATCTGTGATCGCGGGCATAAAGTCGTCTTGCTGTTCGATGTATTCTTTCAAGTTTTGGGCCATTGGCCGGCCTATGCGGGGTCAAATTTGCTTCTTTGAGCCGCCTGGCAGTCCGCTCGCTGATGCCGTCCCTTCGGGTCTCTAAAAGCTGATTTTTCACTTCAACTGCTGTGAGGTGCCGATTTCGGAGCATGGTTGTAACAATAAATCGATCTTCTCTAGCTGTAGTACATCTTGTTTTGCCGGTTCCTGGTCTTCTAAGGTTCTGCCCAGTTTGTAGGTAGCGTTGGAGGACTCGCTGCACTGTAGAAAGTGACACACCTGTTCTTCTCGCTGTATACCTCTGACTTCTTCCTTCTTCTAACATAGTGATGATACGAGTACATTCATCTCGTGTTAGCGGCATGATAGACATTCAAGAATGACCACAAAATAAAACAATGACAGCCTTTTATCATAGTTCTTTGACAGATTGAAAATAATTGCTTAAAAACAAGCAAAAGTAAAACGAACGCAATTTCAAATAAGTACCCAATTGGTCTTTTTTTTTCAATTAAACCTTTTTCCAGTTACTACGTAGAACATTGAAGGTTGGATTTAGAAGGATATTAAATTCTCTATAAAACAGAGTTAGTTTCATGCAGATACGACCAACGATTTACAAAATATTGAGGTTTTCGTCACTGACCCGGTTTCTTTGACCGCGAGTGTATATATATACTAACGCAACGATGCTTCGCCTCCCGCACATCGCCCGCACACCCTTAAGCGGGAACCCCACTGCTGCGCACGGTCGAGCTACGCACGTGGGCACAAAAACGATTCGTATCAAAATGTAGGTAGACACTTTCATAGCAGGCGAAGCTCCACTGCGACCCACGCTGTCCTCGCTAATCTCGGATTCATAATTAGGCGAACTAACTTGACAGTTCACTACACACGAATGTTGCCACAGTTTCGCTAGTGCTGTTTATATCGATATTTTAAAAAACCGGTTTCTACCAGATTTTTAGTTACGCAGAATTATTGTGTTTGTAATGAAACTAATAATTCTGTTTAAGAAAATAATAGAAAATAATCGGTTGAATCAAATCAAATCAAATCAATTATTTATTCTGCAAATAGGCCACAAGAGCACTTTTACGTGTCAAACGGTAATTAACAATAAAATAATAATAATATTGCACAATAATAATTTAAATTTTGCAGATTAAGGACCGATATAAACGGTTAACAAACTAAATACAAAATACAAAAATACAAAATTATTTATTTACCAAAACAGCAAAACAATAGATACATTATCAGTGGCCCTCACACTAGGACCAGCCTGTGTCGTGAGGACCGAAAGAAAACAGTTAGGGATTATACATCAAGAAGATGCGTGTACAGATAACATGATGGGTTTGATTACCTCTGAACTAAAAAATAATAATAAAACAAGAATAATAATAAAAACATAATTTAGGACAGCTACTGGCATTGATCTACTTTTAACCTTGTACATAGTATGTGTATGTGTTGTGTGTGTGTGTATGTGTGTGTGTGTGTGTGTGTATGCGTCTGTGTGTGTGTGTGTGTGTTTGTGTGTGTGTGTGTGTGTGACTGCTTAAACGTGTGTGTGTGTACGGAAAACGCTATTATTACCAGTTAACGCAAGGGTATTAAAATATCTTCTGCGGCTTTATATGAGAGCGTGAGTAGCCATTTCTTTACTTTAGTCTGCAATTCTCGAACACTCATGTCTTTAACATCCAAAGCTTTTGCTATTCGATTGTATATGAACTGGTGAGAATATTGAGGGAAGCGTCGGGCAAAGGGGGTTCTTGCCGTGCCTTGAGGAACACGGAAGATTCTCTTGCTTTGCAGAGCTGCAAGGTTTGAGGAATTTAAAATGAGGCGGTGCGTTTTTACAGCTGTTCTGTGAATAAATAATTGGCGCACAGAAAGTGTCTGGGTTTCAGACAAAAGTTGAGCTGTCGGATATTGAAAGGGTTTCCGTGTCATTGTTTTTAGAACCGATCTTTGTGCTCTTTCTAAAACGAGCAGCGTCATTATGCCAGCTCCACCCCAAACCGAAATGCAGTATTCCAAAATAGACTTGCACAGTGCGTTGTAGACTAGCTGGAGGACCCGTCTGTCAGCAGAGTTGCGGAGCAGGCGCATAACAAAGATAAGTTTCCTTACGCGATGTGATAGGGAAATGATGTGCGGTTTAAAAGAAAAGTTTTGGTCGATTTCTACTCCCAGGTATCGTATAGACTCTGTACGATCAATCGGAGTCCATATGCCCGAGGGGTGCGCATTTGTGTTACAATTGATACCTAGTCTAGTGGCTACATCCGGAGCAGAAGCCTTTGTTTTATGGAAGCAAATGTATTTTGTTTTCTTTAGGTTGAGGGAGAGAAGATTGTTATCGAGCCAGTGCTTGATTTTATTCATGCCAGTTTCAGCTTTTTCCATAGCATCAGACCAGGTCTTGCCGTAGAAGAGGGCAGCAGTGTCATCTGCGTAACATAAAAGATCGGTTTCAGGAGTACCAGCACTGAATACATCATTAATGTACAGAATAAACAGCGTTGGACCTAAGACGCTTCCTTGTGGCACCCCGAAACGAATTGGACTTTCTATGCTAGTGCAGTCACCGATTCTGACACTTTGAAACCTTCCAGTGAGATAGCTCCGAAACCACTGAAGCGGAAGCCCTCGAATACCGTAGTGTTCCAACTTTTTCAAAAGCAAAGGCACAGAAACGGTATCGAAGGCCTTAGCAAGATCTAAAAATACTCCCACACATCTCTGGCCATTGTCAAGTGCTGTAGTAGCCCTTCTGGTTAGATAGTCAACTGCGTCTTCTGTTGATTTCCGACGTCTAAACCCGTATTGGAAATCTGAGAGCAGTGAGAACCGTTCTAGGTAGTTGCATAAGCGGTCGTTGACAATTCTTTCCAGCAATTTAGAAAAAATTGGCAGGAGGGATATCGGCCTGTAGTTCTCAGGTGTGTCTTTTTTGCCGCTTTTGTGTATGGGGATAACGACAGCTCTCTTCCATATAGCAGGGAAAACTCCAGTCATAAGGCTTAAATTAAATAGATGCGCTAGGGGGGTGATGATAGCTCCTTTGATCGCTTTGAGTAAGGAGGGCCTTAAACAGTCAAAGCCTGGAGCGCTTTCATCCTTCAACTGAGTGATCAGTTTGAGCACTTCACGTTCATCAGTGGGTTGCAAAAATAGTGTGTGTTGTGTTGGATCAGACAGTTTGAGGTTGCGAGAGAGAGAGAGCTCAGTCTTATTCATACTCGAGAGAAGCTTATTAGCCAGATCTGTACCAATATTGGTAAAGTAGTCATTACAGTGATCGACCGATTCTTGGGGAGTTGATTTATTTTTGATTAGTTCAGTTGATTTGGGGGTGCCATTTGTGTACTCTGCAATGCTTTTAATGACTTTCCAAAGACCTTTGGGGTTATTTTTATTGTTTTCTAGTTCTCTGCTTTCGTGAGCAGTTTTCAATTTGTGCTGAATTTCGTTGAGAAAATTTCGATACCTTTTGTATACTAGTTTACGCATAGGGTCATCAGGGTGGTTCCTCACCTCCAGGTGCAATCGATCACGATGCTTTTGGCATCTCATAAGCCCTGGAGTGATCCACGGTTTAAGAGTGCGTCTTGATCTACTGGCGCGAGCTATGGATGTGTGTTTCTGAATTACTGTGTCTAGTGTTTTGTGAAATTCTTCCACGGCTACATTTGGGTCATTCTCCTTTGTTACGAGTGACCAGTCTTTTTGCTGAAGCTCTATAGCAATAGCTGTATAGTCTGATTTTAAAACGGTACGGTTTTGCTTTTTTACACTGTCTGTATGCGATGACATACCTAAGATTACAAGATCATGATCTGTAATGCCAGTTCCGCAGACTAAACCAACTAAATGGTGTAACTTTGTTCTTATAAATATGTGGTCCAGACATGAGTCGAGTCTAGTAGGCACAGAGCAGTGCAGTGCAGTGTCACGATGGGGTGCGCCGGAAACTAACGACGCTTGCTGAGCTGCGCGCGCTGCCTGCGCCGGACGCTGCTGCGGAGATCGTCGGAGCGGAGAAGGCGAAGCCGGGGTCTGCGGCGCCTGCAACCGGTTCTAAGGTTCTGCCGCCGCATGGGCAGGCGCCTCGAGCTAAATCTGCTCGATCTACAACCGGCCGGTTCGCTAAACAGGTGGTGCCTTGAGGTGAATGTGTTTTAATCTGTTTTCCAATCAGTGATATTTCTGTCTTGATTTGTATTGTTTCACTTTCTTTTTGTTTCTATTGTTTTTATAATGTAGGTAATTTCTAATAATCTGACGGTGACGTAGGACTTAGAACATCCAACGGTTGTCATTTTCTCGTGTCACTGTCATGTCAAATGTCATTGGCGTTTAGTTTCTGCTGTTGTGAGGAGTATTTTTCTATTACTTATGTTTCGTGTTCTCTCCTCGTCATTAAATGATGATTTTTTGTTTCTTTTAGCGTATTAGTAGTATACATGTTTTAACTTGTTTTAAATATCAGCTGCTGGCGAGCATATGAGGTGATACGTGGTTAGATTTAACTTTTAGTTGATTTAATTATTTATTTTGTATATATTATTTTGCATATTTTGTTATTATATATTTAGTATCCGTTAATACTCACATGTCAGACGTCTTTAATGCCAGTATCGATACCGATTTCTTTTCTCTTTCGTCATCAAGCTTTTACGATTCTTTGAGTGATGCCTCTGATATGCCTGATCTGAGCGATCGATTGCATTCTACCTTCGATTCAGCCGTGAAAAATTTTAACGTCGTCCACATCAATGCTCAGAGTATTCCGGCACATTATCCTGAACTTCTTAATTCTTTTAGCTATAACACAAACATACACGCGATTCTTATTTCTGAGTCGTGGCTTAAACCTTCACTTCCTTCTACACTTTATCCTTTACCAGGGTACTGCTTAATTCGTAACGATAGGACCGGCGCTGGCAATGGCGGATCGGGCACCATTCGTGGAGGCGGTGTGGCCATCTATATAAAAAGTAACCTCGCTTGCCAGGTAGTAGCTCAGTCTCCAACAGTCTACTCGAACTCTCCTGAGTATCTTTTTCTTCAAATTGCTTTGCACCATACCAAAATTCTTCTAGGCGTTTTTTATAGCCCGTCCTCTAATATAAATTATTTTGACTCCCTTTATAGTACCCTTGTTGATTTGACCCCACAGTATGACCATAGCATTATTATGGGCGACTTTAACACCTGCTTGCTCAAAAACGACCATCGTACGTCCAAACTTCAATCTCTTTCAACTTCTCTAAATCTAAGTATTTTACCGCTTAAAGCCACTCATTTCCCACATAACGGTCCTCCTTCACTTTTAGACATTATTTTAACATCTTCGCCAGACTTAGTTTCATTCCATGGGCAGTTCTGCGCTGCCGGTTTTTCAAACCATGACCTGGTCCACGCATCGTTTAATATCCGTCCACCAAAGAGAAAACACAAAATAATGATGCGTAGGAATCTTAGGGACGTAGATCTGCAGGCGCTCTATGCTGACATTTCTTGTGTTGACTGGCAACGAGTTGAGAGTCTTGTAGACATTGATCAGAAGGTGGGGGCTTTCAATGACATATTGCTTGCGATTTTCGACAAGCACGCTCCGTTAAAACCAATGCGGGTTAAGCACTATCCTGCTCCGTGGCTAACATCGGACATTAAGTTACTAATGGCGAGACGTGACAGGGCGCGCGTTAGCTTTCGTCGTGATCCCTCGGATGTAAACCACCGGAAATACTTGTCATTACGAAACCGCTGTAATAAGGTCTGTAGGAACGCGAGACGTTGCTATATCCACAAGTCTATCGAGGAGTGTCCTCCTGCAAAGTTGTGGAAATTCTTGAAGTCACTTGGGGTGGGCAAAACTCAACAAAATTCTTCCAGCAATCTTGATTTAGACGCTATCAATACCCATTTCAGTGCCTCGCCGGTTACTCTTAGCCCTCCCATTAAACAGTCAACCTTATCCTTTCTTTCGAATGCCACACACCCCGACGTACCTCCTTTTGAATTTGTAGATATTTCACCGCAAGAAACACTTGCCATCCTCAAGTCTATCAAGACGAAGGCCGTCGGTGAAGATAGCCTCGGCGTGGATATGCTTATGCTCGTGGCGGATTTCATTGCTCCCATCCTCTCTGTAATTATTAACTTTTCCCTATCCTCTGGCACTTTTCCTTCATCGTGGAAGGATGCGCATGTAATACCGCTTCCCAAAACCTCAATTCCTGTTCATTTCTCCGATTATCGTCCCATATCCATCCTGCCCATTTTGTCTAAAGTTATTGAGCATTATGTGAATCGTCGTCTCCTTTCCCACCTCAATAGGCATTCCTTGCTCAATCCTCTCCAATCCGGATTCCGTCCCGGGCATAGCACCGTCACCGCTTTGGTTAAGGTCACCGATGACATTCGCCATAATATTGAGTGCAAAAAGCTCACTGTCCTAGTCCTCCTTGACTTTAGTAGTGCCTTCAACACAGTGGACTTTGATATACTTCTTGGCATACTCCACAAACTCAATCTTTGTCAAAGTTCATTGTCATGGTTTCGTGACTACCTATTTGGCAGGCGCCAGCGCGTTAGGATCGATGACAAGATGTCCGAATGGTGCGAACTTTCCGCTGGTGTCCCGCAGGGAGGGGTGCTTTCGCCGCTTCTTTTTTCAATATTTATAAATGGTATTACCGAGTCCCTTAGATCGTCTTATCATCTGTATGCAGATGACCTACAGATCTATGCAGCGGCTAGTATTGAGGAGTTTCCATCCCTAATTCGTCAAATTAACACTGATCTGGAATTTATACGGTGTTGGGCGTGCAACTACGGTTTAAAAGTGAATGCGAAGAAATCGCAAGCAATTGTCATTGGTAGTCCTTACTACATAAGTATACTCTCGGAAGGGGTGATTCCAGACGTGCTTTTTGATGGGACTGTCATTCCTTTTGCCTCTACCGTCAGGAATCTGGGTATCACCATTGATCAGACGCTCTCTTGGTCTCCCCATGTTGCTGAGGTAAGTCAAAAGATGTTTGCCTCCGTCCACTCCCTAAGGCGTTTGCAGAATTTTCTCCCTTTCCATACTAAGATGACCCTTGCCCAATCTCTTTTACTTCCTCTTTTAGACTATGGTGACATAGCATTTTTAGATCTCAAAGAGGAACTGCTTGGAAAACTTGAGCGATTACAAAATGTCTGTGTAAGATATATATTTGGCCTGCGCAAATACGACCACATCTCTGAATCTCGTTCTCAGCTCGGCTGGTTACCGATCCGTCGGCGCAGAGACGTGCACATCCTCTCCTTGCTTTTTAACGTACTCTTCAATCCTGCTTCTCCACATTATTTGTCTGAACGTTTTACTTATATGGCTGATGGCAGTAATCACCGCCTGCGGTCTCACGCTAACCTCACCCTTGCATTACCGTCTAATAAGACGCGCGCTTATTCTAAGTCTTTCACGGTGCGTGCTGTGAAGTTGTGGAATGGCTTGCCGTTGTCCTTTAGACAGTCCCAGTCTGTGGCATTACTCAAAGAAAAGTTGAAAAAGTTGTGGCTCTCCAACGACTTGTGATTTAATAGGATACTGTTTGTATATTGTGTAAAAATGTTTATTTGTATATATAGGTATATATATATTTATATATATATATATATAGTTATAGTATGTGTATACTATTTATTTTTATTTGTACTTATATGTAGTATATATATGTATTAAGATTAATTTACTGTAGCGTCTAGGTAAATACGTCTGTACACGTGTTAGTTTGTCTATCTTGTTGTTCCTGATCTCAACTCAATTGCACAAAGGTTAACTGGAAGAGATCCCTTACAGGGATAAGTTCGCCTTTGTACCGAATTAACTTTTTTTTGTCTGTATTTTTACCTGTGTCTTGTGTACAATAAAGTATTTACATACATACATACATACACAGAAATAGCGGGCCGAAAACCCGATTCGGCCATGAAGCATAAGTAGTTACTAGTTTTTTGTTCGAGCGTATTCAATGTGTTGATATTAATGTCGCCAGCGACGATAACAGTAGAGTTGCTATTAACATTGGTAAGTATATTACCGAGGTGCTCGATGAATTTGGTTGTTTGGGTAAAAGAAGGAGAACGATATACACCAAGGACTGCAATGGATGCCGACAGCTTGATGATAAGACATTCGGCCTCTTCAATGGAAGGTTCGTTAACAGTAGCGTCCCAACAGTCCCGAACATAAGCCACTACGCCTCCAGCACGGTTTAAGTTGTTTCTTGTGGCATAGTGCCGATAACCGGGTATTTGACCTGGTTGCGTTCCACCTGCAAGCCAGCACTCTGTTAGAATAATAACATCTATGTTCGAGTCAAGTCTTTGTAATGCCACCAGAAACGAGTCTAAGTTGTGTTGGATGCTGCGAATGTTAAAAGCAATCACTTTAAAATTATACCTACCCTTTAACTCGTCTTTGCAGGTTTCTAAGCAGTTATGAACCTGACATTCAATTCCTAAAGAATGGTCTATGTCATTTATAACATTATGAAGAGACATATTGATAAATTTTGACAGTGCGACTAATAAAACTGCAGACAAAGATAAAGAATGTCAGGCTCAAACTATTGCCACGAGATGTAGGTAGTATGTTGTGTATGTATTGTGTGATGATTAAGTGTTGTGTGTAGTGTATAAGGATCTTTTTCAGTACCTGAAAATACGTTAAACAGTAGAGAGGTCCAATTTGAGAGCAAAGAATAATAACTTGTGAGAAAAACACGGAAAGGTATGGCGTACACCGATTAATTGATATCGGCAGAGACCACTGGAGCTGGTGCGTCCTGTTGTTCCACGGGGCCTGCCGAGTTGGCAGCAGTTGCAGTGTGCTTGTAAGCTGGGGGGGTCTCGGGCCGAGCCGGGTTTTCAATGTGGGTTGACTCCGGACCCGCAGGGAGTCCAATGTGCTGGTCGATTTCACGCAGGGTGCGGATGTGGATTGCAGGTCTTCCCTCCGCTTTGCGAACGTAGATACATCCGTTGCGAGTCCAGCAGAACCGAAACTTGTGCAGTGCGGACCGTTGTCTGGCGGCGTAAAAAAGAGCGCGATTGAATTTGGTGAGTCTTTCATTGAGATACACCTTGCTAATGGGCCCCGGCGCGATGTCTTCAGACGTGAGATTTTTTCGGCTTCTGGCGGCTTTAACTAATTCATCTCTTTTTGAGCGCCGAGTGAGTTTTACGACAATTGGCCGGGGAGGCTGCTTTTTAAAACTTTGCACTCGCTTTGGACCGGCTCTGTGGACCTGGTCTACTTCAACATCAGTCAGTGGTACTCCGAGTTTTGTGCACGTTATTAGTGCGATGTGTTGAAGATTTTCGGAGTCAGCTTCTTCGATTCCAGTAATTTCGAGCTCATCTTGAATGGTTCTCTGCTCGAGAGTGTTATGGGATTGTTTAAGTTGTTCTAGAGCGTCGGTGAGCTCTATGATAGTTGATTAAAAATGTGGAACGCTTCACGATTTTGCGTGTCATCCTTGCGCAGGGGCCATGCTAATCTTCTCTGTATCGTTCCAATTTTAGTATATGTACTGCCGAAGCAAGTACGTAAATGTCACTAAGTTATTGAAAACAAAACAAAATTACAAAATATAACCATTACATTCGAAGTTAATGATATTAATTCAGTTGGAATTAAAAATACATCGAACATCCTTTCAGGACATCGCTAAGGACGTTGTCCGCCATTTTGTTTTATTGACAGTTCCAACCATTCATTAGCCAAGCCATTTGACTTACCGTCATCGGTCTGCTCGGAGCTATCTAGTACAGTGATTACGAATCTTTCGTAACGTCGTTGAGTTTTGTTTAATAGTGTTGTTATCATTCTTGGCATCAATTGAATCGGATTCATAGTAGACAGGTTATATCGACATAAACTTACCACTTTATTTTTTTCCTATGTCTGGCAACATTTTCAGTTATCAAGTTAGTTCGCCTAAATGAATCCGAGATTAACGAACGACGCTGCCCGTGGGTTGCAGAGGAAAGGTGGGCCCCAGCTGCGTCGCACAAACCCCGTTTCGACGGTAGCGTGGGCCGCGTGCGCCACAGTGGGAAATGTGGATTCACGTTACGCGCAGCTGACCAATGTACCCACGCGGGAGAAGTGTTTAGCGTGTGCGTGCGTAGCGTGCGCCGCAGTGGGGAATGTGGATTCACGCTACGCGCAGCTGACCAATGTACCCCCGCGGGAGAAGTGTTTAGCGTGTGCGTGCATAGCGTGCGCAACAGTGGGGAATGTGGATTCACGCTACGCGCAGCTGACCAATGTACCCACGCCGGAGAAGTGTTTAGCGTGTGCGTGCATAGCGTGCGCCGCAGTGGGGAATGTGGATTCACGCTATGCGCTGCTGACCAATGTACCCACGCGGGAGAAGTGTTTAGCGTGTGCGTGCGTAGCGTGCGCAGCAGTGGGGAATGTGGATTCACGCTACGCGCAGCTGACCAATGTACCCACGCCGGAGAAGTGTTTAGCGTGTGCGTGCATAGCGTGCGCAGCAGTGGGGAATGTGGATTCACGCTACGCGCAGCTGGCCAATGTACCCACGCGGGAGAAGTGTTTAGCGTGTGCGTGCATAGCGTGCGCAGCAGTGGGGAATGTGGATTCACGCTATGCGCAGCTGACCAATGTACCCACGCGGGAGAAGTGTTCAGCGTGTGCGTGCATAGCGTGCGCAGCAGTGGGGAATGTGGATTCACGCTACGCGCAGCTGACCAATGTACCCACGTGGGAGAAGTGTTTAGCGTGTGCGTGCGTAGCGTGCGCAGCAGTGGCGAATGTGAATTCACGCTACGCGCAGCTGACCAATGTACCCACGTGGGAGAAGTGTTTAGCGTGTGCGTGCGTAGCGTGCGCAGCAGTGGGGAATGTGGATTCACGCTACGCGCAGCTGACCAATGAACCAACGTGGGAGAAGTGTTTAGCGTGTGCGTGCGTAGCGTGCGCAGCAGTGGGGTTCCGGCTTTATGCTGCACCCGCTAAGTCTGCACCCGCGCGCCGCGCATGAGAGGACAGAGTTAGGCGGTCGACCTATACAAACAGTTTTGGCGTATTATCGACTACGAAACGGTTAGTACATGGGTTAATTGGTATGGTTACCTCTTCATCTTCCTTAACTTGCATGTCACGTAGCTTGAGTTGTTCCATCTCCGTCTTCTGTTTCAGCATCTCGTCGTAAAAAGAAAGAGTCGGCTTATTATGGTCGTGTAGAAATTGCTGGAAATTTAGGAAAAAAAAACCATGAAATACAATGGTAATCTGATGAGAGCTTACTGTGAATAAATACTAGTGGTTCTGAGGGTCTTTTTTTTAATTTCTCAAGCCTGAATAACCAAGAAATCCATACTCAATATTATAAATGCGAAAGTGTGCCTGTCTGCCTGGCTGTATTTTAACTCTTCACGCTTAAACCGCTGAACCGATTGAGATGAAATTTGGTATGGAAATAGGTTGAATCCCGGGAAAGGACATGTTTTTATCCCAGAAGTCCACTAAGGGGATGAAATAGGGGTGAAAGTTTGTATGAAGCTACGATATAAACGAGGTCCACGCGGACGGAGTCGCGGGCAGAAGCTAGTTCTATACAATTAACTAATCTGCTCACAAAATTTCACGAAGATCGGTTGAGAAAAGCGACTCGTAGAGAGCAGCTGGACTGCCGGATATACAAACGAATTTAGGCCCAAGCTGAAGTGTAGTATGGAGCTAAGACACAGCTGTTACATTTCCCATATGTATTTGATTAATAATCACGACAGCGTAAAGAACGGTGTGCGACAACATATGTGAGTCACAACCTTGCGCCGTGCGCCCACGCATGATTTCCATTCTGCTTTTTACGACTTTTTTTTTTGACGACCTACCTACTTTGGGTAGGGACGCTGCCTACGAAGCTGAAGATCCTGGGTTCGAATCCCGGTAAGGGCAAATATTTGTGTGATGAGCATGAATATTTGTTTCTGAGTCATGGAAGTTTTCTATGTAAGTATTTAAGTATTTATATCCATTATATATATCGTCGTCTAGTACCCATAACACAAGCCTATACTATGGGACTAGGTCGATTTGTGTAAGATTGTCCCCTAATATTCATTTATAATAATAAAAATAAATGTTTACTATAAAAACCCCTGTATTTGATGTGAATAAACCAGTTACAACCCAAGTCTTGTGTAGTCAATAACTACCCTGTATATTGTATAGAACTAGCTTCTCCCACACTTTATGGCGACCTTGCCAGGCCTGGCAGGACAGCCGCATAAGCCGTGTATCCACTAGAGGCGGCCTCGGGCCGAGCGGCAGCTGCGGCTTGCAGCGCGGGTGGAAACGCAGCCTCAATCTGAGGCATGAGGTTGAGGCAGCGTCTCCACTTGCGCTGCCTCGGGCCGAGGCGGCCGCTCGACTCGAGGCCGCCTCTAGTGGATAGCAAGCTTTAGAGCTTCGTTCGCTGCCTCGTTCCATTAATAAAAAAATTAAAGGCTCCCGACACGACAAACATATAGCTATGTACCATGTCGATAGACAATGTATACAAATACAAAAGGTTTATAAAGGACCATGGGCAACTTTGTATGGAACGTGGACTAAACAGCAACCGAGCTGAGAGTTATGTCATTTTATTAACAGCAAGTTGTTATCTAATTACGTATTATTTTTGTTTTTTATTTTGTTGTTTGTGTTTAAAACAGAATAACAATAATTAAGTCGCTTATACGACCTGCGCGCGGGATGATTAATACAGAACCATGTGTATTCTCCAAATTAAACCCGTTTTCTTATAGACCAATTAGCCAATTCAATACGAATATCTCAGTTCTGCAATAGAATTCAACTTTATGCCGATAGAACGAAATAAAGAACATAAGCAAACCTTTTTAATGCCCTAACTCCCAGCTCTGTTGGTTTTGGTCCATTAATTAAAAAAACTTAATGAGGTAAGTTTGTTGACCAGAAAAAATAATCAATACGTTACTTGTGTATGTTGAGCTAGCTCGAAAATCATGACTTCCCCACACAACTGCCGCGCCAGCGCATACAGCTTATCGAGAAGTTTCGTTGCATTTTCCGTCGACAACCCATGCATTTTGTGGATTTTCAAATCTGGTGGCCTGAAAATGTATACAAAATAAGTTTCTGACAAAAATTTAATTTTTGGCACCAGCTTTTATTACCGACTGTAATTTTCTGTATACCATCATCAACTACTCATTAAGACGTTTCTAACGAACCCAAACTCAACGGGGTTACGTCGGTTAAGTACTGAATTCCCATGGCCACCTTCTGTCTCCATCATCAGATCAGCTCGACCGTATTGAATTGTCATCCAAACTATACTTATACCCAAAATTTCAGCTCAATTTAACTTGCAAGATTTGTCCCATACTAATAGGGCAAGTTAAATAAAAGCTTGTAAAATATCACCAACATAATTATAACCGATTTCGCACACACCGAATGGAAAAAGAAAACTGGCTAACTGGATCTTCGTTCGTGAGCTCACAGGTGACTGACGAGCCTATCTTTGCAGAGAATGTGCGACCACATTCCCTACAGGTCAGCACCCCTGCGACAATTTTTTCGTTGATGCCCGCAGGGGGTAGAGCCTCTAATTCCTCGCGCTTAGCGTTTTCGTTCTGCTTGGCTTGCACTTTAACCTTCACTGTATGGTGTATGCCTCCACTTTGACCGCACTTGAGGCAAAATCTCGCAGCGCGATGGGCAATATCACATCTCCGTATGTGACGCTTCAGCACATTTTTATAGCGCAGAAGCGGGCCGCCCCATTTTCGCTTACATTCACGCCTTTATTCCCAAAATGGGTAGGCAGAGCACATGAAACTTATGTTCCAGCGCCACTTTTAGCATAAATGTGTGTATAAAAGACAAAATGTGATATTGCAGTGATAGGTACCCCACCACACACTTCAACCCTGCTCCCTTAGTCGACATTTACGACACCCACGGGAAGAAAGGAGGTGGTGAAATTCTAACCCGACACCACACGGGCCATTTTCGCTTGCCTTCCTGCAATTCTGAATAAAAGAAAATTATGCTTGCGGACGGCATGAGCGTTACGGAGTTATAAGATGCGAGAGGGAACTTTGCAGGACGCCGTGCTTCCAGCACCTATCCACGGGCCGAAATCACGCGGATGACTGCATGGAGTCCGTCGATTTCTTTCGTCTGGCAGCGGCTTCGGAATAATCCAATAGAGATGCTGTAGGCGTGATCCACAAGATACGAGAAGGGTAGAGACTAAATCGAGAGCTTGTTTTAAAATGGCTGACCGCTTACCATGAACAACTTACTTAATTTGGCCGGGTATTTGTTTGTTTGCCGTTAACTCATATCAAATATTAGTTACAATACAAATATTCTTTTCTCAAACATGCAATAAAATATTGACGTTGTGTTCGTCATAATGGGCTAGCATTATGCTTTATAGCATTAAGTCTGCCTTTTGTACCATAAGATATTATTTTATGCAATAAAGATTAAGGCGCCGTAGGTTCAGCGAAGTTAAGCGTGAACCTTATACCGAACCATGAACCTACGGCGCCTTAAATAAATAAATGGGCTTCGAAGTGGCACGTTTAGGGAATGCCAATCGGTTATAACTGAAACCGAAATATTCGGTTATAACCGATTATTCTGGCCAAATCGCATAATCGATTATTGGAATTTTGTAATAACCGACTTCGGTTATTTTCGGTTATTTTTTGTATACAACATATGATATTTTGGCAATAACTTATAATGTCGATACTGATTCAATATTTTTAAGTTTCTGGGTGCCGATTATTATTGCATTATACGCATTAATTTGAAGAAAAATGGCGTATAATTAGTTTCAGTACAATACTGGGGCTTTTTTGCACTTTTCACAAATATTCTAGTTAATAAAAGTATTAAAAGTGCAAATTTTGTGTATTTACAAGATACCTGATTTAACTGAATACCACGAGTGTTGCTACATAAGTTGGCAGTTGATTCCGCAGCATCTGCTGCAACAAGTTCTCAATCTGCAGATGACTGTATACCACAAATGATTTTATTTGAAATGGCTTTACACGAAAATGGAGGTCCATTGACCTCCATTTTGTACCATTGTACAAATATTTGTACATAGTCTACCAGCAGTTATTATCCGTAAAGCCCACTAGCGTAGAGGCTTAGCGTGCATTTTCAACTGCGGGATATTTCTGCAGCAAATTAAGATCAAGACTCAGTGACGCCACATTAGATGCTCTCATGAAAGACCTCTAAAACATGAATGTTTTTGAGATCTTTCATACTTTCACAAATGAGTTACACTTGAGATGAGTTACATTTAGTACATATTAATATTCACTTTGGCTGCATTTATGGTACCTAATAATTAGTGAGTTTTGGTTGTCACCTGACGATATTTTGTGATTTTTGTGTAAGTTATAAGGCCAATTTATATTTTGTTGATATCAATTCTATGTTATGTTTGAATGTTAATTTGAAAAGTTACTCATCTAAAATCGCTTCGTAATTTGGTTGTTAGTATTGCTCTTTATTTTTCATTTTTCTTATGATATAGGAGGCAAACGAGCAGACGGATCACCTGATGGTAAGCGATTACCGCCGCCCATGGACACTTGCAACACCAGAGGTGATGTGAGTGCGTTGCCGGCCTTTAAGATGGGAGTACGCTCTTTTCTTGAAGGTTTGAAGGTCGTATCGGTCCGGAAATACCGCAGGCGACAATCCATTCCACAGTTTAGCTGTGCGAGGCAGGAAGTTTCTGGAGAAGCGCACAGTTGAGGACTGCCAACTACTAAGTGGTGAGGATGGTAATGTTGTCGCGTTGGACGATGGCGAAAAGAAGCGGCAGGGATTAATCCGAACAATTCCTCGGAGCACTCCCCGTTATACATGCGATAGAAAATGCAGAGCGAGGCCACATCTCTACGCAGCGCCAAGGGGTCAAGCCGATCGGAAATATGCTCGCTGTCGACAATTCGAGTTGCTCGTCGTTGGATGCGATCCAGAGGGAGAAGCTGGTATTGGGGTGCCCCTGCCCATAGATGAGAACAGTATTCCATGTGTGGGCGGACCTGCGACTTATAAAGCTGCAGGCGGTGGGCCGGTGTGAAATACTGTCTCGATCTATTGAGCACACCGAGCTTTTTTGAGGCTAATTTGGCCTTACCCTCTAAATGGCCGCGGAACTGGACTTCACTCGAAATGTCGACGCCAAGGATTCCGATACTGGCTGCGGCAGTCAGGGGAGTGCTCTCAAAACAAGGTGACACGTCGACCTTAAACTTTTTTGCGGTAAACGCGCAAACCTGTGTCTTGGTAGGGTTAAAACGGACTAAGTTAAGTCGACCCCATTCAGAGATTTCACTTAGGGAAGTCTCAATTTCAGACACAAGTTTGCTCCGGTTCTCGATGACGATTTCCCGAGAGATATTGGTACGGCCGGTGTAAGAGGCATCACCTGTACTATCATCAGCATAACAATGAATTCCGCTGATTTGCAGCATGTCATTGATATGCATAAGGAATAGCGTGGGCGATAGCACACAACCTTGGGGGACACCAGCATTCACAGACATGGAGTCGGAGCATTCCCCGTCAACTACGACCTTAATGCTTCTGTCTGCTAGAAAGCTACTGACCCATACACATAATTATTTAATTATTATTATTATTTAATTATGTGTAGTTTACCTACTTATTTCACTTGTTTTAATTGCTTTAATTTTATTGCTTTAATGTTGTTTGTGATGTGATAGATATATTTACACTGTTGATTGAAAAACTGAAATTTATAAGTTTTAAAGCTGATTATAATTAATAAAGAAAATCAAAGCAAGGTTTGTTTCATGAATACTGGTTATTTTACGATTTTACGTCACGTAAAACTAGATTTATATGTCATTTTTTTTAAAACGTATAACCGATAATAACCGATTATAACCGAATAACCGTAGCGAAACCGGTTATCAAGTTAGGCCGGTTATTGCATTCTCTAGTCACGTTTCGGGCGCAGCGAGACGAGAGACCCGTAATGGCATTCCATACAAAATTGGAGGCCTAGGCCGGCAAGATGGTCTTTTTTATTTAATTTTCATTTCACAATTTGTGGCACAACATCACGGCGTTCAGACATGTATATTAAATTTTGATTTATTGGAGTTTTTTTAATTTATTTCATTGCATGTTTGAGAAAAGCACTATACATACCTCGGCGTGAGAAGGGGTTGCCAGCCTCATAACTATCCGACCTCGCTACGCTCGGCCGTCTATATGTAATCGGCCTGAAACCCCTTACTTCCCGGCCTCTGTATTCTGTAGTAATGTACTATTATTGCTCACCGGACAGTAGATAATAGAAAAATAGAGGTAAATTTTTAGTAATTATTGATTGTCACTAACAAAGCATATTAGTTTGATTGTTACTAACATTTTTTTATGGATAACTATCCGAAATAAAAACTTTGAATTTGAATTTGAAATTAGACATAAACAATGGTAGACAACAGGCGGTCTTATCGCTAAAAAGCGATCTCTTTCAGACAACCTTTGGGTAATATATACTTACTTATCAGGATAATTCGGGCAACATGTGATATGTAATGTAACAGAGCAATGGACACCCTGCACATTGGAATTATGCAGCGGGTGAAGGGTCAGCATCAAATCCAGCGGGCGCCACACCTTCCAGGCGTTCTGACCGCGGTTGTCGCACACCGCGTCACCAAATATGGACTGAAAAAAAAAATAATGCTAGGGGGCACAAATCGACCTAGCTCCATCTCCATAGTAAGCTTATTAAGGGGCTACCCGAGGTTTTCATCGATTTTTGACAAGTTTTGAATCGTATCTACTACTTTTGCACTACAGATAGAATCATAAATCAAACGGCTATCGGTTCTTCAATCTTTTATCTCCATTTTGACAGACCGGATTTTGAAACAAATTAATACTTAATTTTGTATGATTTTTTTAAACATTGTCTAAAAAAACACTTATTTCGCATCTCTATTGACGTGAAAGATCTATCTAACTAATGACGTCTATAAAAACTGGCAGAGGGTTTTAATTTTAAACCAGTTAACACAAAAGTTATGGCCCGAAAACCAGTTTTTTGGCCTAAAATTGTTCAACTTTGATGCCAAATATCTCGAAAACAATGAAGTTTGAAGTAAATATGGGATACTATATTGCTTAAAGCCGTTGTTGTTAATATAATAAGCTACAAAAAACATTAGAAAACTAAGGGATTCAGATCGAAGGTCATTGGCGTATGGGAGCCTCTTAAAAGGTTTGTGTTATGGGTACTAGACGACTAAATATTTAATGGATATAAATACTTAAATACATCTAAAACATCCAAGACTTAGAAACAGATATTCATGCTTATCACACAAACATTTGCCCTTACCGGGATTCGAACCCAGGAGCTTCAGGTTCGCAGGCAGCGTCACTATGCACTAGGTTAACTGGTCGTCAATAATAATTACATAGAAACAGCAACATGTAACCCATTACATCTCAATTAAAAAAAAATAGACTCAAGCCTTGTCAGAGCATGTCTTATTTTCTGCAACCTTAAGTAAATTAGATATGGATAATAAAAAGTACATACATAGATTCACGCCTTTATTCCCAAAAGGGGTAGGCAGAGCACATGGAACTTATGTTCCACCATCACTTTGAGCTCAAATGTGGGTATTAAAGATCGACAAAGTGTACAATATCGCATTTTGTCGACCGTGAGAGGTTGCTAGCCCATCGCCCACAACACACTTCAACCCTGCTCCCTTAGTCGAGTTTTACGACACCCACAAGAAGAAAAGGGGGTGGAGAAATTCTAACCCAACACCACACGGGGAGCGACACTGCATGGAGACAGCAAAAAATACAATTACATTTATCCCACAGGAAAGATTACGCTGCAAATTAGTTTTTCCTGTTCCCCTAATTTATGATAAGGAGAGCTGGCGGCTTTCTCGCGCAACGCATCAGCATTGCAATTCAGCGAGGAAATGCAGCCAGCATTCTCGGTACAATGCCTCGAGGGCCTTTTTTAGATTTAACTTAGTTTAAATTTAATTTAGTTAATGCTAGTTGTTATATACTTTAGAAAATAAATTGAACTCAGGAGAAATTTATGGACCTACCAGTTGCAAACAAATAATACAATTTAAGCTGAATGTAAGATTGTTGGACATGGTAACCCGGAGGTATAATTGAGGTGGCTAACTTTTATAAATTGTCATTGGAATTTGATTCTTCTATCTTGGACAGTAGTGGCTTTTTGAATGGAAATGGAATACTTTCATGCAATTTGGCCAACTCAAAATAATCTCAAGTGTACAGCAGCTAGTTTTTTTTTGGTTAAATGAAACAAGCCTACAAAGATAAATTATCAGACAGAAAACCATAACCTCTAGCCGCCCAGCATGCAAAAACGAACAGTGAAATTTGAGTTTCTTTTAAATGGCCTGTATTTGAATTTTCAACAACTGACACAGCCTTTTAAAAGGCCTCTGGTAATATGAAGGTATTAGATATAAAAGAGGGATTCTGTTGACTCCTATGGTTGGCTATGGAACAACAGAAAAAATGTTTCAACCTACATTAGATAAGTGATACTAGTAAGTATTTAAAAAGAGGACAAATCTGTGAGCTTATATGTAGGGAGTAATCTCCCCTATTCATAGGGAACTTCTTATCTACTTTGAAAAAATTTTCATTTGTATTTAACAATATGTACATTAAGGGTGAAGATAAGCTATATTTTATTAATTTTAAGCCGCGGCTCCGTTTGCGTTCTCTGTAAAACGTGGGCGGACCAGCGCGGGCAGCCAGTAATAATATATAAATTACATAAATATATCTCTTCTCTTTGATATTAATACAGTATGTTACCAAAATAAATAAACTAACCTCCAATGCCGCATATTCGTTATCCTGCCGTTCCTCCCTAGTTTCATCGGCCATTTTAGTATTGCAAACTACACATTTTGCATAAATGTTTCACACAATCTACGTATTTATTGTAAAATAGAAATAGCTCTTTCAGCAGAAACTCGTGAATTCTCACAACCACAACAAAGAACTTCAAGTCCAACCATAACACGCTGACAGCTGTCAATGTCAATTATTAAATTGTACAATGACGTTTTTACCTCAAAACACAACATAATGATAATATAAGTAATAACCCATGTCACAAAAACTTTTCCTCTGGTCTGGTAAACTTTTTCTACTTTATTTGTACATATTTTTTCACTTTTATAAAATGGTACACAAATTGTAATATTTCATACTTGCAATACCTACATTTGAAAAAACCCCTGTTACATTCTAGATTATTCTAAGCTAGAAAAGAGCTAACTTCGTGAGTGAGAAGTTTAGTTATAAAAAAGCTGCTTGCGTTCTTGGTTAAAATATATCTATCTCTTCCGCACTTGCAATATTCCGTATTTAAAAGATTCTTCAAGTTTTTCCTTCTCCCTCTAATCAGGACCTGACTGAGAGGAAGTGAAGTGTGACACTTGTGTGTGACAGGCAGGCAGGGCAGAGGGCAGGATAGTCGTTCTAGTGCAAGTGCAATGCAAGTGCAACGTGATGAACTGCGAGTTCTTCTTGAGTTCTGCCAGGTTTTGCCGCCCATGCCGCCATTTTGTCTCGGCACACAGAAGGAGAAAGAAGTCCCCTAATTACTTTCGTGAATTTAGTGAAATTGTGATTGAGTTTGATTTGAATACTTGTTGGTGGTTTGATACAAAGTGACAAGCAATGGATAATTTGCCGTATGAGCGTGCCCGAAATGATTCAGAAGGTTCTGAACAATCTGAATTATTTCCGTTTTCTCCGGTCAACAGCCAGGTAACTATTCTCCTTTTATAAAATGCGAATTAAATAACTTTTAATTGATAAAATCATGCTTACTTTTCCTCAAGAGCTCCCATGAAGTAAAAGTACAATTAGCTAGCTAGGTACATGTATTTATTTTATTTCATTACTTTAGTAATTGTGGCTATAATAATAATATTTCATCATCCAAAATGGCTGACATGAACAATGGTGGTGGTTATATTCTCTTTGAACAATGACTGACCTAAAAAAAGGTTTTTTACAAGCTTTTATTTAACGCGCCCTGTTAGTATGTAATCAAATCTTGCAAGTTAAATTTGACCCACTTCCCGGTGACCGATTGAGCTGAAATTTTGGGTATAAGTAAGTACCTATAGTTTGGATGACAATTCAATATTATGGTACCATCGAGCTGATCTGATGATGGAGCCAGGAGGTGGCCATGGGAATTCAGTACTTAACCGACGTAACCCCGTTGAGTTTGGGCTCGTTAGAATCGTCTCAATGAGTAGTTGATGATGGTATACAGAAAATAACAGTGCAATAAAAGCTTGTACCAAAAATGAAATTTTTGACAGAAACTTATTTAATGTAAGTATATAATTTTACTATTAATTAAAGCCCAATTTCATGATGATATCCGGACATGAATTAAATGAAATAAACAAATGGATTACATTTATGATGTTAAATACTTAAATGTTTGTGTGTGTGTGTGTGGTAATTTGAGTATTATTATTATTATTCCAAAATCCAAAATCTGTAATAAGGGCATACTTAATATGACATGCCTTCTATTCAATTACAATTTCTATAAATCTATAAATAATCTTTCATTAATTACTCATTAGGTCACAAAAGATTTTAATAAAAATGGTCCATCAAGTTTATGATTATGTTTTGATTATGCCACACCAACTTGGCTTGTAAAGTATGGTCCAGTACCCTTCCTACAAGACCTGATTTCTGGTCAGCGGTTAAAGGAGGAGCAGGAATAACCATATGCTTAAATAAAATTGTTTGACATGGTTGTTACTGCATGAAGGACATGTGCATGCGGTTACATGCGACTGCCATGAAGTACCTATCAACTAAGGACAAGTGGTTACTGATACCAATACTGATTTATTAATTAGTCTAAGATGAAATCTAGCTAGTGAAAAGAATGCTGACTAAATATGCCATATATTTTGAAGCTACTTGCTTGGATTTTTTATTCAGTAGGCAGTTAAAGTTAGTTGGCTTTTATTGTTTTAAATATGACTAGGGTTTTTTCACTGTTTTTATGGTCCCATACCAAAAAGGTAAACAAGCAACAAATTTCAAAATATATTCTTTTATTTTGAGTGAAAAATGATGGCGGGGGAAAATTCGAAGTCTAGTCACTAGGTGAAGTGGGGTATCAAATCAAAATGTTTCTAATGCACATTCTCATACAGTTTTTAATTTTTTATACAGTGTAAAATTTTCGATTTATGAACAATAATGTCGAAAAACATCCAAAGATTGCCAAGCGAGAAGTTTGAAATTATTATAGTAGATTAACATTATTATAAATATTGCAGGAAAAATATAATTTTATCTCTATCTGGGCTATTTTTCATTAAATCATCATTAATCATTCCTGTATAAACAAGGAAAAATAGCCAAATTAAAATATGCTATTGTCAATTATTTAATTAAATACAACTTTGTTTTTTTCCTCAATGAAAATAAAATGACTAGACTAATTAATGTGTTTCTTTGGTTTTTAAACAGGATGCAAACTCACCTATGAGTCTTGACACACCACCCACAAGCCCTGCCTCCGAGGTATCACATTTTCATGTACTACGAAAATTGAACACCTTTGAAATAATTAGTGTCATCGGTAGTGGATCTTTTGGAACAGTAATAGAAGTAAGTTATTCAAGTAATTGTTTTTTTATAATGCTCATTCTTAAAGTACCATAAACACAGAACATTAAGTTGGGCCGGGAAAACGATTCCTACCAAACTCACTAACCACAACTTCGTCTGGATGACAATACAATATTATGGTACCATAACGCTGACCTGATGATGGAGAAAAAAGGTAACCATAGCAACTTCTCAAGCTCTACTACAACCAAAAAAATACTGTCAGCAACAGCAAACGAAAAAACCATAGACTGCAGGCTCCTTACAAATTTCTACTCAAACACGTGCCTAAAACACGGTATGCGCATGTTCTAAATAAACGGTTGCCAGGCATCGTTTTCAGACCCCGCCCCCATGCGCGCATAACGGCAATGGCACCCATTCTTTGGGGCCAATTTGCGGCGCTACTTAGACTTCTATGTTTTTTCGTTCGCTGGTCGGAGCCCAAAGCAATAAAGATACTGATTAGTGATTACTGATAACTTGTAATAAAAATGCGCCAGTAACAAACATTCTCACATTTACAGATTCAAGCTTGCTTTAATTTTGACTATCGGTTTAGCCTAGTGGCTAGTGAAGTGACCCTGCCTACGAAGCTGATTGTCCTGGGTTCGAATCACGGGCAAACATTTGCGTGATGAGCATGAATTTTTTTATGAGTCTTATGCAGACGGGCCATATTTTCACGAAAATGTATAGCTGCAATAGTGTGGCTGGCAGCATCAGCCAGCATTTACGGCCAGACTATGCAACACTCGGCAATACTCGGCAATATTTTTAGTATGGCCGGGATATATTGTCACATATTTTATTATATTTAGTGTGGCTGATGAATGTTTAGGGTCCCAGACATATTGCCGGAATAGTCGCTTTGCAATCGAAAATACTGCAATATTTCTCAGCCACTTTTATTGTTGTCTCGCTATACAGCATAAGTGCGTCCCTTTTTCATGCTACGTCAGCTACGTGAAGTTTGCCGAGATTCGTTTGAGTAGCATAGCTATGTTCGTGTTTGTTTCTGTGTACCAAACTACACAGAAACAAACACGAACATAGTTTACAGTGTGAGGCTATAAATTAAAATACGGATCAAAATGACTGGTACATGGTCAAATGCAACAAATGCAATAACAATAATTGTTCGTCGAGTCTTATTTCCAGACTTAAAATATATAACGTAGGTATCACGCTTATTGAAATAAGGTTGAATACACATTTTTCTTGTTTTGATTTCAATGAAAGCGTAGGAGTTCGTCAGCCATTGTAGCCATACTAGCCATGTATGTAGCCCATGTAAAGACAAAATAATGAGCCATATACTGCTGCAGAAATATTGCCGAGATATGCATTTTCCAGCCATGTGCTGCACTAAAATGTTTTTTGCATTGCCGGGATATAGTCGGCAATGTTGTAGCCACATATTTCATCAAAAGTGTAGCCCGTCTGGGGGCCTATTTAGATGTTTTCTATGTATTTCTGTATTATTATCCATCGCTCACAAATCGCAAGTGTGATAACCCATACGCCCTATGGGGCTAGGCTGATTAGTGTTAGATTGCCCCCTGATATTTATTTGTTTTCCAGGTTAAGCACGAAGACGAGCGACGATTAGCCATCAAATGTATTCCATTGGGCCCAGACGATGACATCAATCAGAAACGCCAGGAAGCACGATTTCTAGCAAGCTTTCAACATATAAATGTAATCCGCTACGATGATTCTTGGATTGACGACTACCGTATAGAAGAGATACCACATGCGGAGATCAATGACTATAATGACAATAGGCTCGATCATTATGTTCATGTTGGCGTACGGGGTAACAGTCACGTTAGTAGGTGAGTTACTTGACATTAAGGAGCTAGTTCAGGCTCTTGTAATTAATTATCCCATAGTATAAAAGTTTTGCATTTTAGTCATAAAATACGTCTTCAATAAATTATTCTTATTAATGGCGGGTTGTCAACTTACGATTACAGACCGATCTACGTTAACATTTTCAACGCCATAGACGAATATATCCGCACCACTGGTTCAACGCCAATGACGGATTAATCCATCAAGGAGAACTTTCTTCCATTGACATGAGGTTTAACTCAGCACTACATGTCTGGTTGATAATAATATTTTTTTAATAATATTTTTTTTCATCATAATCACGTCGGTTTTATTTAAATTCATAATGACATCTAATCCTAAAATTGTTTTTCATAATATTTATCATCATAAATGTTACTTAGCGTTATCGAAGTAAATAAACGTGTTTGTTTTTGTCGCAAGGCGCGAGGCGAGGCCACAAGGTTCTAGCTAGACGCTAAGCAAGCCGCCTGTCTGTGCGGACGTAGCCTAAGGCAGGTCCGTGTAGGTACGACGAAGAGCGAAGCGAGGAGGAGTGTTAGTTGTACTGCGACCCTAGAAGTAGCCAGAACCGTTTTTTTTTTTAATTTACTTCGCGAAACGGTTTCTTCATTAGGAAAAAAAAAATAGGAGTTGAAGTATGTTCTTAGTTATTATATTAGGACTAACAAAATGATTATGTATGTCCGTTATGAAGAAAACTAGTATGATTAACAAAATTATGACTTCAAGCCAGTTCTTAGTATTGAAATGATGAAGAAAAATTTTGAAATTTTTATACTAATGTATTGTAGCGATGATTATGACTACAATACATTAGTATAAAAAAATAGGACAACGAATTTTATGGCAGCCAATATGAACCCATATAAACGGTTTGGTGCAACTCACCCTTCCGTAGCGCAGCTCGAATCGCACTAGGCCGATATCTATGTATTTTTTTAGGTAATGTAAAATTGCATAAAACTCGAATTTTTATTCGACCCTGTCTCACAAAGCTACAAGTATAAAATGATCATGTAATAAATATGTTTTGTTCCATGTTAAAGTCCGCGAGCATCCGGCCAATCCAGCTTTCATCTGTGTTTACAAATGGAACTCTGCGAGACCAATCTTGAGCAAATGATTAAGAATCATTTATATAGACATACTACCAGAGCGTGGAGTATTATCTGGCAGATAGTGAAAGGTATGTACTTACCCACTTTAGTAGGTATAAGTATAAATTAATGAGGATTCAGATTATTTTATTTTCATTTCAACATAAGAATACACTGTAAATTAGATTAGTATGTCCATTTACATGAAGTCATTATTATGACCATCAAAATCCAAACATGTTTATGTATGTCAATATTATCTGTGGGTTTATTCGGAACACTTAAATGAAAGTAAACTCCAGATTAATCTAATATAACCACTTGAGTTAACAGCGTTAACAAGTGCAAAATATGATTAGAGGCGTAAGCAGTTACGAATAGCGTAAGCGGGCGAAAGCGACACAGGTGCGGCGCAGATAGCGTTCGGAGAGGCTCTGCGCTAGACCTCCGTTAGTATGACGACGAGCGACGCGAGAAGCCGTCTTAGGCAAAACTGCAACCCTACAGCGAGCGAGCCGAGCGAGCATTCGGCGGCGGTAGCGGTAGCGGCCGCCGAAGCGCCAGAACCGAACATGTTTTATTTCTCATACTACTCTTTCTCATACTAGACAATCCTCCAGATCCCCTGGACGGAGAAAGTGATATAAAGATATCCGGTTCAGGCGCTTCGCCGGCGAATATCGTCGCATGCCTGCTTCGCTCGCTCGGCTAGCGCGCTGTAGGGTGGCAGTTCTGCCTAACCTCCTCCTTGCTTCACTCGTCGTCGTATTTAGGAGGGCTTTGCCAATCCAGCGTTTTTCTATCAGCGGTATTCAATCCGACTGATAGTCAACCCGCCGCAATAGAAAACGGCCCTTTTTTGTAAAACAGCTTCAGCAGCATGCATGCGACATCGTCACAGGGGTGGATTGCAAAAAAATTGTACGTAACACACAAATACAGTACAGTACGTAAAAGATAAAATTTAGTGACATTTAGTTTGTTAACCTTTTATATATAATTTTAAATTATTATTGTGTAAGATTACTATTTTATTGTAAATTACCGTTTGACATGTAAAAGTGCCCTTGTGGCCTATTTGCAGAATAAATAATTGATTTGATTTGAGTAATATGTATGGAAAAAAAAATTGTGTAACACCAAAACGTCACACAAATGACACAAAAACGTCACACAAACGAAGCAAAATTGGCGTTGGGAAGCAAATAAAAAAAAACGAAAGGTATTTGAGAATTCGAATATGCTCAGCCGATTACCTATTTATTTCACCACCCGTCTATGTAAAAACAGCAGTAAAAAACAAATAAATTACCTATCTAAGACATAGGTAACACAATATTGGGTTTTAAACATACTTTTTCAATTTTCGTGCCACAACATAATAACGAATCTATCCGACACATGCGCTTCTGTTGGTTGTAGCTTAATTATTGCCCTACATAAAAATGTTACGGTTGCAGTCTTATCTGCAATAAAGCGCAAAATGTAGCGTTACACAGCTGACGTAACACATAGGAACGAAATCTTTCCCCGAACTTTGATATCAGATGTTGATATAAAATATTTGTTCTAGATACCTGAAAAACCATGTCCTTGCAGTTTTACATGGTGTTAAGCACATTTTTTTGATTCCTGTGTGTTACACAAAAGACAAATAATATTTGTATGGTAGCAAAAATTTGTTTTTTTAATTAAGGCATCTATTTCATATTTTTATGAAAGTTATAATATAAAACTGTACAAATCCTATTAAACTATGAACAATACTACATACGTGAATTCACATCTGGAATACATGTTACTTCAATACTTATTTTTTATAGAATTTTGAAGTAGGACATTTTCAATTTTGGAATGTACAATTTTTTTGCAATTCACCCACAGATGCAGTGGTTCACATTGGGGCAGTCCAGCTGACCCGCGATTAATAATTGTCTTATTGTTTTTAGGAATGGCTTACTTGCACGGGGAACATATGATTCACGCAGACCTTCACTCTGGTAATATTTTCGTGGATGACAGTGGCTGTGTTAAGATTGGTGACTTTGGTATATCCATCAGGATGTCTAGTTCGTCTGATATAGGTAAGTAAATGAGGCATAAAATTTTCGTTTATTGGCATAGCGTTTGTCGTTTGTCACCTTTGGAAAAATACTCGAAGATCATATTAGTCACTCGGTTCGATTAGAACTTTAAATGTGACATATTTTCGTTTTCAAAATCAGCGTGTTTTTCTAGTGGTGTCATATGGCATGAGATGTGATTGAGACATGGTCGCTCACAATATTAGGCCTATTAGGAAGAATCAAATTCGCATCAAAAAGTATGCTTGGTGTTTCCTAGTGAGTTTGAATTATAAATAGGAAATCCGCATGATGACTTAATCGGTCATCATTGTTATAATAATCATAATATTAAAAACACCATTGCCTGACCCTGGCCAGATACATAAAATCTCAATCTTAATTCATAATACGAGGCCGGGAATAGGAAAAACCGATCGTATCTAGATGAGGGCCCTTTCGGATGCACTTTCGACCCAGTGGGATATTTTGTGCATTTGCCCTCTCCTTTATGCCTACTCCCAAGCTCGCTCCATCATTTCCACATAGCGGATGATGCAGCTCAGCGGAAACACCTTGAATTCTTTTGGTTGTGGATAGCCGTTACCAAAGTAATTCATTCTTTGTCTGGCAAGGGCATGACATTCACACAATAAGTGTTCCATAGTCTCATCCTCCTCGCCACACATTCTACAGTCTAAACTATCCGATACTCCCTTGGCCAAGAGATCCTTGACCCCGAAGTGACCTGTGAACACCCCAGATATGATTCTGAGTTGCTTCTAGAGTGCCTTAAGCCCGCCTCATTCCTCCACTCGTGTTGGTGTTTGGTTTTGGCGTAGGCTTTAAAGGCCGAAATATGGTTCCCTGCGAGAGTCTCACAAATGGTTCTGGACCTACAAAGTGATTTGTAGACCCCCCTCTTGCAAGCTCATCCGCTCTTTCGTTGCCGATGAAGCCCTCGTGCCCTGGTAACCAAACTAGTTGCACCTTATTGTGCTTTCCAAGCTTGTTCAGTGCCTGGACGCCTTTATAGACTAATCTAGAATTTCGGCGCCGTAAGCGCTTAAAGGGCCGCTTGACTGTCACTGAGTATAATGTATAAGATGTTCTGCCCTCTGGTTTGTCTGTCTATATTCTCCTGTACACAGGCAATTATGGCGTATGTCTCCGCCTGGAAGACGGTTGCCAAACTACCCATGCTTACACTACTACTGTAGTCATTCGCATAAATGCCTGCTCCCGTACCGGATCCCATTTTTGATCCGTCCGTGTACCATATGGTGTCTTCGATACCAGACCTCGCTAGTTATAGACCTTCGGCCCATTCAGCTCTGGATATTCCTATGGAATACATACTTGGGTAGCATTTTGTCGCATCCCATGTTTGTTATTATGCCTAAGAAACCGTCAGTCTCTCAGTATGTTTGTGTGCTTAGTCTTTGGATGAATGAACGAATGAATCAAGATTATTTATTCGTAACAAACAAATATAAATATCACATACACACATATAATATTAATTAGGTGCTTAAAACTATTTATTTGCTACAGCGCTGGTCTTCCGGCGAGACCTTTGGCTTGCTGTCGCTCCACAGTCCAAGAGTTCTTAATCTGTAGAGCGATTTGCGCGCCTCTGACTTAATCACCAAGTGAAGTGGCGGTAGGTCCAGTAGGTCTTCTAGCGCCGCTGTAGGCGTGGTACGAAACGCCCCTGTAAATAGGAGTTTATATTATTGTTGCATTTATTCAATTTATTCAAATTTGTATCATAGGCTATGTTCTCAGCTATAATACTAATAATTAAATTTGGTTATCGTTTACTTATTTTTAGGTCATTATACCCAAGAGCGCGATGTCTACGATATGGGCGTAGTTTTCGCTCAGGTGTTCGGATTGTCTTCAATGATTACTGGGCAGAAGCAGACCTGTAATTTGCCTGATTTGGAGCAGAAAGAGAATGTGCAGCCAAAATCTGCAATTGAATACAACATGAAGCCGAGTGATCTTGTGAGGTGAGTAATATTTCGGAGGGCGACGACGACGTCACTAAATTATTTTGTCGGCGTGATTTATTGGCCAAATTACAGCTTTCTAGTAGTAAGGGTAGTTGACTCTTACTAGAAAGCAACACAACTTATAAAACATTTAAGTAATTATAATATCAAGTACCTAAATGTTAAAATGTTATGTTTATTTTATGCAATCCTTTTTTATTTTATAAATGAAGACTCGTAAAGATTACTCTCATTACTCCATGCACAAGAGCCCAGCTCTTAAATAATGATGATGATAATGAAACATCAGACAATATACACTGCTTCATAAATATTCTTGTTTGTATATCGTTAGTTGGCGAGGGGACGGGCTCGTTGTATCAGATGCTTTCCTACAAAATAATTATACATTTACAATGCATACTAAAAAAACATGCTTAAGCTACATATGTCATATATTATCATGTTGAAAAAGATTCCATTAACCATTAGGTTTGCGTGTGAGAAGAAATATTACGTTTAACTCGAGGGACGCCGTAAACTGAGGGTACACTCAAAAGTGAAAACGCCCTTAAAGTAAATTAATAATTTAAATAAATATATACATAAATAGAGACCTGTGTGGAACGTGTATAGGCTGTTTTTTGTATATACCGTTTAGTTGGCGAGGGGACGGGCTCGTTGTATCAGATGCTTTCCTACAAAATAATTATACATTTACAATGCATACTAAAAAAACATGCTTAAGCTACATATGTCATATATTATCATGTTGAAAAAGATTCCATTAACCATTAGGTTTGCGTGTGAGAAGAAATATTACGTTTAACTCGAGGGACGCCGTAAACTGAGGGTACACTCAAAAGTGAAAACGCCCTTAAAGTAAATTAATAATTTAAATAAATATATACATAAATAGAGACCTGTGTGGAACGTGTATAGGCTGTTTTTTGTATATACCGTTTAGTTGGCGAGGGGACGGGCTCGTTGTATCAGATGCTTTCCTACAAAATAATTATACATTTACAATGCATACTAAAAAAACATGCTTAAGCTACATATGTCATATATTATCATGTTGAAAAAGATTCCATTAACCATTAGGTTTGCGTGTGAGAAGAAATATTACGTTTAACTCGAGGGACGCCGTAAACTGAGGGTACACTCAAAAGTGAAAACGCCCTTAAAGTAAATTAATAATTTAAATAAATATATACATAAATAGAGACCTGTGTGGAACGTGTATAGGCTGTTTTTTGTATATACCGTTGAATGCTACCACTTTGCCAAAAATGTGCACCATTGCCTTTTTTTTTTATTTCGATTATCTATCAAACAATTTATTTCTTATATAAGTATGTATATCGTCGTCTAGGTGCCATAGTACAGTCGCCATCAGATATATCGGAGCGGCCAAGGTGCTCACAAAGATCTGAACGCGACTCTATTGCCTCGACAATAGAGACGTGTTCAGATATTTGTGACCACTTTGGCCGCTCCTATATAACTGATGGCGACTGTACAAGCTTTGCTTAGTTTGGGACTAGGTCGATTTGTGTAAGATTGTCCCCAAAATATTCATTTATTTTATTTAGCTAGACGCAAAACAGAGTTGCAAAGGTTTTTCTAAACATTTTTGCTACATTATTGCCTAGGGTTATGGCTACTTACTACTAGGAAATAAAAAAGGTCCGAGATGGTATTAGTACTAATAACATTTTTTTTTTCCCTTAATAATGTACCTATTCTATAAGTAAATGGCGGTTTTTATTTCGTCTGTTGTCCTCCTAAATAGGTACCTACTAAAATTAAAGCAAGCATACTGCTATATAAATAAATATGTACTCGTATTAACGGTTTTCTTTTCGGCATAATGCTCAAATAGTAAACCTATAAATGAAAAAAATGTAATTACTATAGAACCCTACACAACCTTGCCTACCTGTGAGAAAAAAAATATACGAGTAGGTAGGTGGCTTATTAGCGTTTTAATAAACATTCCGATATTGAAAGAACTGTTGTAGATTTAAAATGCAGATCCGGTATGAAATAGCTCAGAAGAGTTTCCTTAAGTTCCTCTAGGCAATGTTGCCGTTTTTAGCCTCAACTCTACCTACAACTTTGACGGCTTCTAGAAGCCAAATAAAGAGCTTTTAAGGCACTACACATCGTAAAACACGTGGAGTTATGTTCAAATTAGGGTGTCATTACATATAACGGCAAAGATGACGTATCCTTTCAGATATATTCTTAAAAATACCTAAATTTTCGTGCAAAGTTGCAGCATACGACGTATAATAAATAATATGTTTATAGACCACTGATGATTTTTTTCTATTGATTACAGGTGGCTACTAAACCCCCCCAAGACGCGTCCAACCTGCGCCCAACTACTGGAATACCGAAAGTCACTTGATCAAGTTCCTGGAGATCATATATATGGGAATAGATATGTCAATCAGTACAAATGCATACACACAGATGCATTTTGTAATAAAATTTCTAAAACGAAATTGGATAATCCTTTTAGTACGTCCGTTTAAAATATATATTTCTGTACCTATATAAACAGTATGTAAAGCCACGAAAATCTCACACTTAGGCCCACTACCAACGACACGTCTGGTTAATATCAGTTTTTTTCTTTTACATATAAAATTCGGGAAAAAGGACCGTTTTTTCCGACACGAGTTGAGGGGAGTTGTTTAGTATTTGGAGTGAATACCAATACAGGGTATAAATAAATAAATAATAAGTATACTATTACATTATTTTTCACTGCTAGACACTTTAACGGGTTAGTGTTTGTACGCCTTGGCGTTTCGTGGTTTTACATACAGTGTATATTTATATATATGTAGTGTAGCTAGTATATCTATATATTACAAACACCCATTACATTCAGATATTGGCAATAATCATATTAGAGTCTCGCTGCAACTGTGGCCAGTTGATGACATAATAGATTCATAACAACCCACATTGAATAGACTGGCAAACTCCTAGCTGAAAACCGGGATTATCCAAAAAATACCGTTTGTCCCGTAGCAACGTTCAGTATAACCTTCATATTGTACCTACTTAAAAATTATCGGTACCTGGTTTGATTTACACACACATACACATGGACATTATGTTTCGTATGGTTCATATGTTTTCAAATATTGACATGGGTATATAAGATATCAGAATGCCAATTATTAATCTTACCTTTCCCGAAAGGTAGCTCATAATCATAAAGAAAGAGATGAATCCATACATTTTCTCTACGCTTAAAATTACTTATTCGGGAACATTGATAGTTAGGCATTATATTTATAGTTAGTTAGGAAACATATGTCAATTTTGGTCTCTATAAATTTTGTTATAAATTGCATCATATCCGCGGCGAATGGTCAATTCCAAGTTTGAAATTTGTCAAACTTGATCCTGGATTAGAGGAGATTAATATACGCATCCAAAACACCCTGCGATGCAGTGCAGCCCTCCACAAAGTCTTGGTGTCCAGGCTTCTGAGCAGAAACACAAAGCTGCGGGTGTACAAGACACTCATAAGACCCATCCTTATGCACGGTTGTGAGGCCTGGACACTAACACAAAAAGAGGAAAATCAGCTACTGGTAACGGAGAGGAAAGTCTTCCGGAAGATCTTGGGACCTGTTAAGAGAGACGATGGGACATGGAGGATCCGGAAAAATGTCGAGATCGAGGAGTTGGTGGCCGAGCCAAACATCATCGGCGAAACGAAATCCCACAGACTTCGCTGGTTCGGTTATCTACTGCGAATGGCAGAGGATCGGGCAGTCAAGAGAGCGTACTTGACCAGCCCAGGTATCGCTGTGGGGATAGCGTGCAGGCGGATCTGCGTCATCTTCAAGCTGAAAGTAATTGGCAGGAAGTGGCGCAGGATCGGGATAAGTGGCGTGCTCTCGTTTCGGAGGCTAAGATCCTTTTTGGATCACTGAGCCAAAATAGTTTGTTAGTGAACCTGGATTTAAATAACGAGTAGTCAAATGAGTCTAGTGAAATAGTGCAGTTCCAGGTAATGATGTAGGATACAGATAATCGTATGTGTGGTGCTATGCTGTGTTACTAGGCGAGATAGTGCTTGACGATTTTGTCAAGATCACGCTATACGTTTTAGGTCTCAATCTCAAGTCATCGTCGCATCTTTTCCCGGTCATATTCTCAACGAATGCTTGGGACTCTGCTCCACTTGGTAATCCAGAAAAAACGCATGGTCACTTGTCGTTCGAAAGCGGCTGCACTGCTGACCTTTCAACTCAGAGGAAACTACCGTACTGGGCCTACGCGACTAAGAAAACAGCTTCAGAGCAGCATGTTCAGAGACATCCGTAATGAGGATGAATAAAATAATGTCGACAAGTCCCAAGTTGGGACAAAATGAGACACTACTAGTGCTATCTTGCAATGAAGTGTGTCAACATATGTAGTTTCCCCGTGCTAAATTGATGGTCGGAAGGAAGAAAATCCACCGCAAATTAATTGTACATACGAAGCAAAAATGTTCAAGGTAGAAAATGTATCACTATGTACTTATATATTGTAATATTGTTCCTTTCTAAACAAAATCGTAAAATGTCGGATCAGAGAACACCTTCGATTCTACCGCAAAGGGCAATGTCACAAACTTTGACAGCCCTTCTGAAAACGTACAGCGGTCCATGTCCTTGCCGGGCTACCCGAAGCCACACGTCTGATACCTGCAATATCCTTGGCATCAGTGAAGAAGTTCCACATCAAAGAAAGACCTGAAGAAACCCTGACTGCAGAACGAGGTGTTCGATGTTGCTGCTATCTGTTGCACCTTTGCAGTTCGACTGTCAAGAGCAACATGTAGATGGTCAACTGTCTACCTGGGGGGCTAGCACAACTGACGCCGCGACGCGAGTCGAGAAAGATCTACCCTTCTCTTTCGAATTTGCACAATGCGAGTGAGCCAGGAGTAGCTCAGTCGCGCGCGACGTGACTTGTCAGCAAGTTGTTCTAGACTTGCTGATCCGTTGGACTATCAAGAATGCCTTATCGATTGGTCGATCACTGTCGGCGCCGACTCGATACGATACGAAAGAAAGCCTGACTCCTATGCGGTCGTCATAATCCAGTTGAGGTAGGTATCAGTTTTCCCCTTGCAAATGTATTTTATTTTACTTGAGTAGCATAGTGTTTGCATGTTTTTTTATATCCCGCTAGTGGAAAACAGCCGCTGTTTGTAAGTCGACACCGTTAAGCTTGAAACTTAACGGTATATGAGAATTAGGTGTGTTGACACCTTAAGGGAAAAATGCAGATATCTCTCAGTAAACACATTGCATCCCCAATAGCCTCACCTAGAGTTCTAGCGACTGCTCAACACCAGGAACAACACTACATACCTAGTTAGTAGTGACTAGTGACCCTGTCTACAAAGCTGACGGTCTCGGGTTCGAATCCCGACAAGGGCATTTATTTGTGAGTAGCACGAATATTTTGTTCCTGTGTAATGGTTTTTTTCTATGGAAGTGTGTATTTATTTATATATGTATAAGTATGTAAATATCGTCGTCTAGTACCCATATTACAATACATTGCTTAATTTGGGACTAGGTTGATTTGTGCAAATGTTTATTTAGTGTTACTTATTTATTATGCCTGTGGCCGTCTGTGAGTTACATCCGTAGTTACTAATTATTTATGTATTTGCGTATTAACTTCTTTTTTGCAATACATTCAAGGCGGAGATCTCGACGGAAATCTTCGACAAGTGAAGGCCTGGGGCCAACCGTAGCTGACATCTGATGTGGAACTCTTACTAGCTGAGGATCTTTGTAAAAGGTATTATTGGACGAGGAAGGATCCGAGTATCTGAGTAACTGTGTGAGATACTTAATGTACCTTCGAGAAGTTGGAATTTAGAAGTATCAAAAGATTGGATACAAGATGTATCTCACACGCTGAACTCTGATGCGAAAGCGAATATGTATGCACTTCCCTCGCCCCACCCGGGGAGTCTACGACGACGTCTTAATGCCAGCCATATTACGTCGTAAAATAAACTGCATGAATAATGTAGCGGCCTCTGCAAGATATCGGACCACACGTACTGAATTCTGGCCGGAAGGCTTTTCGACGATTTATCATATCGAATCATACCGAATCCTATACAAAAGCAGATGACGCATCTACTCGCCGTTATATCGCTAAAGATGAGGTTTTAAATATGAATATTATATTTCAACGGTCGAACCAATCGAATACACCCAAGCTAACGACGAACGGACCCTCGCAGTTATATCGCTTACATGAAGCTAAAGATGTACATGTTGTATGCGTGTTATGCCATAATAAGTTTAACTTTGGGCCCATGGTTGATTGAAGATGAATCCTGTTTGACAAGTATTCATGCATTGTCAAGGAAATACTTACAGTAATGACGAGGAGATTTAAAAGAAAAATACATGCAGACCTTTCCTAATTTTTGAGTTTCAAGAAGGCCTGCCGGGTGCTTAATTGTGCTAGTGTACTGTTATCTAGTTATAAGTTCGTGTATAATGTTTTAAGTAAGTCATGCAGAGTTCCAAGTATTTTTATGATATATTAACGTTAGGAGATCTTTTACAACTCCTAATCACGGAGACCTTTTACATCTCCAGACAATGATTTCTCAATGGAAATTTTTCTCTATTTTGGAGTTGTTGAGTAGCTACCGTATCTACCATCTAGCTACCGTAGTATCCATCTTAGGCCTTGCCTTAACTTTCCATCAGGTTAGACGAAGGTCAAAAGCAACCCCATTTTTTATTAAAAAAAAGAAATACTATGTACATTGTCCACTTGTTCAATCACGCCTGTAAATATGTATACGTTTCTTTATGTGTTGTATGTCGGTGGAAATTGGATGCATATTTTTGGAGCTGACTGTACATGTACTTGTACAACTATGTAGAGCTGAAAGTGGTGAGTTTTTATTTTGCGTAATAATAGGGCTATTTGCAATTCCCCTCTCTCCTCAGATAATCATAGTGTAACAATCCTCCTATCCCGTCCGCTGAAGGCACTTCGACTGTTGGGCGATAGTCGCAAAATAATATTTGTAAGTACTTCAAAACTTTGTTCTGCCAGTGAGGCGAGTCAAATTTAAATTGAACATGATATGTAAAACAAAAATGATTCCGACGAAATTGTTACTGTACCGTGTACACTTTTGCGCTGTCAACAACTGGGTTATTAAACGATATGATACAGAGAAATAATATAATGAAAAAATAAACCATCTTCGTCTGTAGCCCCCGACAGGATTCGAACCTGCAACCTGTCTATTAACGCTAGACTGCTCTACCAACTGAGCTACGAGGACAGTGACGGAAGTTTTTCAATTAAATTCCCGCTAAGACTAGCGCCCTCTCTGTATCGTGTTATAGACTTGTTTCACAGCCTTAGCAACTACGTTTTTATCTAACGAGTCCAAATAACGGCTTTGAGATTTTTTATTTAGGAATTCCTTAAGCCGCTTTCCTCTCCATGATAATATTACACCAGCCTAATGTACCAAAATAGTAAAGGTGCTTACATTGTCATAGAATTTACATAGTTATGGCTTTATTAACGTTCAGCAAAGAAGGAAAGTGACAGGACTGTGGACCGGTCGGTAGTAGACATGGACAAAATAGGAATAGGCACGAATTGATCGCTGGCCCTTCGCTTTGTACCGACCTGACCCCGTATCATGGTAGGCCTTATCTTATAGCACCTTATATTTAGTTCTTCGTGAATAAGTCAACCAGACAAACGCCGGCAAGATCTGATGATTGGATTTGATACATATTTAGTTATGCATTTTCTCTCAGAAGGCGCATATTTTAGCAAAGTAAAACTAACGATCAAGACCAGATGTTTGGTAAGGAAGTAGGGAACTAGATGATAAGTAGTTTACTTCGCGAATTTCAGTAAGGTTTCGCTGGGTTAGTTAAGTATAGCTACTTGTCAAAATACGCTTACGGGAGTCTTAGATAGAGCACGGGGCTCCTCAAATTTAAGTTTTATTTACTCCTATATCTTTTTTTACTATTGACGTGCTCTCATTGCAATTTTGATGTGTCTATTTGTATGTTATAATCTTGAATTTCTTTTCTTCTTAAGCACGTGCAAGTCAAGAAATTGAACGCAGCAGACGATTACCGCTGTGGCTACTGGCAATCTTCGAATACCAGTGAGGTACGGTACCAGAACTGTATTTGATTGTCGTGTGTTTGTTTGTTGGTTTATCCTTTAATCATTGTTTTCTTTTAATCAGGTGCATCGATGCAACCTGGTGTTGCTACTATCCATGGACCTGCCGACCTGCGCCTTGCCTTGCCGTTTTTCGGAGTGTCTTCTAGAATTAACTCTTAATAAAAAAAAACGGTGACTAAGCCAGTCGGCGCAACTGCAGCTCATATACTTCAATTATTCCAACCGTGCTTGTACCCTTAACCACTCTTTTATGTAAATATATGTCTCTGTAATAATTTATTTCTAAAATAATTAAACGTTTTTACTAATAGCTAGTTTAAAAAGTGGTACCTACCTAGTTAATAAAATACTGTAGGTAATATAAGAAGACTAGGAGCGGGATTCGGCAGCGTCAGACATCACGGCATTATCCTGGCTTTGGACAGCGGAAGTGACTATGTGTCGATGATGCTATTTGAAAGACATCTGTGTGTTATAAATGTGGATATATAACAAACATCAAAGTATGGCGGGGCTATGTCACATAATTGGCGACTCGTACCTACTGTCATTATACGCTCGAATGACGCTCCTGGGAGCTTCTTGCGGCGGCTAAAGTAATCAGCTGGGCTACCTGGAACTGGAAGAGTTAACCAAAGTAACTGGAAAATAATGTCGCGAGTCATTACAAACTAACGATTAAATTAGATATATTAGGCTCTTAGATACCAGCCACACTTGTCCCAGCTGACTGTTATTTGTGGTAACTGGTGCAATAAGGAATATTATTATTGTAACGCTCGAAATTTCGTAAACTTCGGAGATAAGGGGGGAATGGTATTTCCTTCATAAATACATATTTTACCATTGTAGATACATACAAATTATTTCATATGATACCCCACTTGATCTATTAACCAGACTTTGAATTTTGACCCCCCTCATAATGTAAGTAATTTTCACAGAAAATAAAACTGTTTAGGTATTAAAGATTTTTGAAGTGAAAACTTCTTTAGCGGCGCTGAGCACTTTTTGAGATGGGGAAAAATTGTTAAATACCTACGCGACAGAGTTTTGTGACGTCAGATGTGAAGGAGGTCACTTTGCTGCTAGCCGATTCGACTTCATTTAAAACTGAACGCTATTCGTAAGAGTATAAAGCCGTTAAACACTTTTTGCAATAGCATATTCTGCAAATAAATTTGTAATAATACCAACGCGTCCTTCACCGTTTTGCTATTGAGAAATTTCGAATAGTTCGAATTTGGGCGTTATTCCTAAAGAAGCTTAGAAAAATATTTACCAACGGTAAAATCAAATTGATATTTTGGTCGCCACCGCCGTCTCTGTTCTTGCAAATTCGAATAGTTCGAATTTAGACGTTATTCCTAAAGAGATAAAGCTTTGAAAAATATTTGGCAATGGCAAAAACTAATTGGTATTGTGTTTGCCGCCGACGGGCGAGCCGGCGGCCCGTCGCGCCCAACGCGCCCGCGGCCTGTCCGCCTAAATAATTGATAATTGTTTATAAATTTGCGTCAAATTCATTTTTAGGGTGACACCGTAAGATGTCACGTGACCTGATAGAAAAACTGTTACAATGTTATTGAGTTTTCACTTCTGCCGGCACTCCCGGAGTGCAACCCAGTCTTTTTTTATTTCTATACCTACACGTGTGTTAGCCTTCTTTACAATTGTTCAAATTGGTAGCATAAGTAGGGGAGAGCTAGGGGTTTTGAAACAAAGGTGAGTTGAAACAACGTCAATTTCGTGGAATCTATGACCGTTAGCGAGCTGGCAACAACGATGTTTAGCCGCGCCGCGCCTCACCGCCCGCGGGCCCCTTAGTATGCGTCCTTGTCGCATGGCGCGCGGTTGTGGAGATACAGAACCCGTGCACAAAAAAACACGGAAAGTAAGTTTTCATCGTCTTATTTAGATGCCCGTAGTTTGCAAATGTGTTGAGGTTTTACCTAGTATTACATATTTTTCGAAAGCTTATTAAATTAACATTGTGAATAATAGCGATGAAGCAAGTCATTGCTTGTAGCTTACTTTTTAGTTGTGATTTTATAACGGATGGGAGGATTCTTGCTACTGAGGACTTTTGAAACAGACTGTTTCAACACTCCACAGTGTGACAAGAACCACATTTTTTTAGATGTTCTACTTATGATGAAAATCGATAGTCTAGACCAATTCAAAAGTATACGTAAAAATAATTAGCAATTAGCAAATATTAGCCGAATGGCGAAATATATCTCACATTCGACTATTAAAAGAGTACATTTTTCAATGATTAAAACAGTCATTTATTCATTACTTTCGAAGTAATTAACTTTTCTTTAAAATAAGTTTTTATTTTATTTTTCAATAAGTTCTTGATATTATAAATTGTTTGTTATACACAAAAATAGCTGACAATTTCTTCTACACCATATAAAAATATTGCGTCTCTATTGCGTGGACTAATTGAGTTATCAACAAAGATATGTTACACCCGGAATACCCGGATCCAGGGTTGACACTTACAAGTACCGAAATAAATAAATTTATTTGCCTTTTACTGAAGACGGTTTTTACAATACTGTTGTACTGTCTATCTTTCTCCCTCATCTGAACGTATTCCTGGTTGCAGTATAAGCCATTTATTGAGAGCGTAGGGCCTTTTTCTCTACTTCTCTTAGTCAAGATATGTGTGTGTCGGCTTTTATGAGATTGATGCCACCTGACACTGCACTGACACTGACCTAATATGTCCGCTCTATCTGGCTGGAAGCCTTCGTCAAAACCTCACTAGTGCTACATAATGTGCATCATCACAGGTTAGGTTGGCTCAGTCTTAGCCCTAAATGTGGAGCCCCAAACACCCATACTTATGGTGTGTTGCATTCCAATGAAAGGCTACAAGTGGCATGGGAAGCGGTCCACCCTCGTTAGGTTTAACTAAAACCCCATGCCTATACTTGTAGTCTGGAGGAACGGGGGCGAGGCATTATGGAGCCGTTACAGACCCATAATGCCGCTTTGCCTCAGCAGGAGTTGACCCATCCTGCTGGGGGATGTCCTTCCGGGCTCCCACCGTGGGACTTAGTGCAAGGAGGACATGAGGGCGCCAACCCTCATGTTGGTCCACAAGTGGCAGATGGAGTTGTGGATAACGCTACAACCGGCACTTTTCACCCTCCGGAAGTGTCCGCAAGTGAGTTAGGAGATGCGTCGGCGAGTACAAGTGGATCAAAGAGTTTGTCTAGGTTGGACATCTATAAACTTTTATCCGGAAAGTACAAATCATTACCACTGACTGAGCGAGTAGATACCATAATTGGTCACTTTGGAAATGACTACCAACTGTCACTATCTAGGGACGAAATAACATCCACTGTTTATACTTGCTAAATGTGGAATCTTTTAAAAAAAATGTAGTAATAACATGACTTATTTCATAAAAAAACATAATGACTGGCTAAATGTCACTTACATTAGTGGTAAATTTAAAAGGCACAAAGATAACGACCAGCCTGAGAATGACATTATAGATGCGGTTGCGGAAGAAATACAGAGCCCTGAAAATCAACAGAGCCCTAAAAATCATATACAGAAACGAAAATCGGAGACTGACTTGGAAAATGAAGTGCAACGTAAAAAAATTAAAGAGTTTACTAATTCTTTGACACTTGGCGGACAAAAAATTACAAGGACGATCTCGAAACGAATAGAATCGCTAATAAATTCCTGTTTAGACTGTTTAGATTCAAAAACTGCTGCCAAGAATATATGTAACAAAATTGATGCATGTCTTCAGCCATATACTGCAGAAGAAGCTTTGGCTCGTGTTATCGATGTCGGCGGCCGATCGTAAAATCCGCCAGATCACGAAATTCCTAAGCATATCGTGAAACGCCGCCATTTCATGATTTGGCTAAAGGACATCCGCCATATCGTTCAAAACTTAACGTTTAACGATTTGTCTAATGACGTTTAGGCAGATCATGAAATTCCTAGGCATATCATGAAACGCCGGCATTTCATGATTTGGCCAAGCCAGTGACGTTTAGGCTGATCATGAAATTCCTAGGCATATCATGAAACGCCGGCATATCGTTCAATACTCACCGTTATACACCGGTAAATTAAAAAAAATAAGAAGTGCGGACTGATAATCTCCAGCGAGTCGACGCCACCCCGCTGCGCGGGGTGTCTATTTCTGGTCTGAGGGACACAAGTGAACCCTAACCTAACCGACCTAAGACAGAGTTCGCTTATGACAAACCATTTTTGTCCGCCCTGATTATTAGCCCCCAACAAAAACGGCCGCCATCGCATGTGCAGCGCCACCAGTGGCCAAGAAAAACTATTTTACGATGTGCCCGGTATAGAGATAGGAATATCGACGAATGCGTTGCTCTAATCGATCTGCCGTATTGTTTATCAGGCACATCGTGATAAGCCTAGCCGACTTTCAGGCATATCATGAAATGGCGCCGTTTCACGATATGCCTAGGAATTTCGTGATCTGGCGTATTTAACGATCTGCCGCCGACATCTACAGTAAAATTTCAGTAGAGACATATCAGTCACTCCGTATGGATATGGTTGAACGCAAATGTCCCCTGCTTCCTCCATATTATAAGGTGAAAACGGCAAAATTAGCGTGCTACCCCGAAGGCGTAGTTGTCTCAGAGAGGGATGCATATGTAGGAATGCAATCGCTTGTTCAACATACTTTTGATCGTATTTTTGCACAAATCATCGGCATTGAAAAATGGCTTCTTGATGGGCTATATACGATTTTAATCGTTGTATCCAGTTGCCTTCCCATCGATTCAGTTAAATTTGCGGACTTTTGCAAGCAACTTGCCTATAAATACGTTCAAGAATACAATTAGCATCCAATGACGGTGACTCTACATAAAATCTTAGTTCACGGAGCCGCTATCATAGAAAACTCTTCAGTGCCAGTCGGAATGCTTTCTGAGCAAGCGGCAGAGTCCCGAAATAAGTTTTGGCGACACGATCGCGAACACCACACGCGAAAATCAGAAAGGACAAAAACCATGTTTGACCTTTTTCACAGGGCATTGGTATCTTCCGATCTGGTAATTTCTTCCCAAAGACAAAACCAGAGGCAAAAGAAGCTACGCAAACAATCACTCCCTACTGCCGCGTTAGCCTTGCTTAAAGTACCTAGTGTGGAAGTTGAGCCTACTCCAAATACGGCCTCAGAAAAATGTGATGATATCGATATGGAACATTTAGATGCCCAAACAGTTGTACTTACCGTGGAAATGGAGGAGTAGTAAGGCACGAATAAAAATGAAAGTTTCCGAAATACACTGAGTCGTAAAATATAAAGTAAAGCAATGCAGGGACTCCAACTTACTTTAATGATCTTTTTTTATACAGGTCAATAAGGAGTCGATACCACGTTACACGATTGGCATCATCGACTCCAAAATAACATAAATTGCATATATAAGGTGCTAACAAATTAGGTACCAATACTTTTAGAGCTGATAGTACTAGTCTCTAGGAGTAGAGTTAAGTATGAAACATTTAAAAGTGTGTATCACTTTTTGGAGATAATTAGGGATACAACGTTACTGCGTAAAAACACCCTGTTAATAAGATAGTCAACAATCAATCATTGACGTATGTCACAAACGACGATGTTCACTTGACAGAAAGTGTTTAAACATCTTGTCAGTTCAATGCACAGGCTGATTATGTTTGGTCGAAATTTTAATTTATTTATTTTGTTTCGGAAATTAAAACAAAAATATCATATAAAAAGTTTTCTTAATTTCAATTTAAATTTAATTGTTTTGATGTAATGTCGTCAGTGTGATATGAGCGTCAGTGTCACGAGGGGTTAAAACAAATTGATTTCCCTAGTGAATTGATTCAAACTTGTTATAAGGGCTGTAACAGTAGTGAGCATCATTTAATCTTAGACAATATGTACGAAAGTATAATAACTGTTCTGTCAGATGCAGCTGCTTCAACATATACCGGTAGAAAACGTAGAAAGGGCGGTTATGTGCCCGGCTGGAATTTGTTTGTGGCTGACGCGCATAGGGAGGCCCGACTTCACTTTCAGCAGTGGGTGCTAATGGGAAAACCCCACCAGGGTAGATGGTATGATTTAATGTGTAAAAGTAGAAAAATGTTTAAATCTAACTTAAAGTGGTGCCAGGATAGACAGGAACAATTAAAAATGGATAAGCTAGCCCTGGCCCACAAAAGCGGGAATTTTAAGCACTTTTGGAAGTCTACAAAGGAAATGGATGTGAGGCCGGGCCTTCCTGTAAGTGTGGGTGAAAAATGTGGCTCCAATGAAATCGCGGAATTGTTTAAGGACCATTTCGCGGTCAAATCACTATTGGATGGGACTGCTTGTTTGAACTCGGAGGTGAGAGGGGCCGTTGGGGCGAATTGTATCTTCACAGCTAAAGCAGTCGCAACAGCTTTAAACAGGATGAAGAGAGGTAAGTCGCCTGGTCACGACGGTCTCTCCATTGAACATTTCAGGCATGCAGGAGTTCATCTGCCCCGAGTGCTGGCTATGTTCCTAAGTCTGTGTCTAAGCCATTCATACCTACCGAAGGCATTTATGAGGACGATGGTGGTACCAGTGCCTAAAAATAAAACTGGGGACTTGTCTAGCAGGGACAACTATCGGCCTATCTCACTGGCAACCACAGCTTCGAAGATACTCGACAGTATGCTGGACTTCGTACTTGAAGGGCACTTGAAATTACACGATGCTCAGTTCGGTTTCAGAACTGGGTTATCTACTGAGAGTGCCATTTTATGTCTGAAGCATACTGTCGAGTATTACACGCAAAGGAAATCGCCGGTCTATGCCTGTTTCCTCGATTTGTCAAAGGCTTTTGACCGAGTGGATTACAATATCCTGTGGCAAAAGCTAGGGGAGACAGGTATACCGTCTGAGTATGTGAATATACTGAAATATTGGTACCGGAACCAGGTAAATCAGGTGAGGTGGGCCGATGGTCTGTCCTCCGAGTATAGACTCGAGTGTGGTGTAAGACAGGGCGGGCTAACATCTCCCAAGCTTTTCAACCTTTATATCAATGAGCTGATGGTCGGACTCAGCAGCATGCACGTAGGGTGTTATGTTGATGGCGTCTGCATAAATAATCTTAGTTATGCAGATGACATGGTGCTGCTGGCTCCGTCTATTGGAGCCCTGAGAAAATTGGTTGGGGTGTGTGAGGCGTATGCTGTTGCACACGGGCTGCAGTACAACGCCAGAAAAAGTGAGGTACTGGTGTTTAAGGCGCAGGGGAAGAGGCCTGCTTTTATACCGCCAGTTAAATTACATGGGTCCGTTCTGAAGGTAGTGGAAAAATGTAAGTATCTAGGTCACATTATAACTCCTGACCTACGTGATGACCTTGATATTGAGAGGGAGCGCAGGGCGTTGGCGGTAAGGTCAAACATGCTTGCCCGCAGGTTTGCAAGATGTTCTACCGAGGTAAAAATCACACTGTTCAAAGCCTATAGTCAGTCATTTTACTCGAGCAGCCTGTGGGTAAGGTACACAAAAAGAGCCTACAACGCCCTGCGCATACAGTATAATAATGCATTTAGAATGTTGTTGGGGCTGCCACGTTGGTGTAGCGCATCCCGTATGTTCGCTGAAGCCCGCACGGATGGCTTCCAAGCAATAATGCGGAAAAAAATCGCTTCGATGCTGAACAGGCTCAGGGGTAGTACCAACAGCATTCTGGATGTAATTGCTGAACGCTATGACTGCCCAATTTTAATGCACTGGGTTGGTCAAATTAGGGCATTTGCTCCTTTTAGATATAAATAATTATTGTGTTATACTAATATAAGTTTTTAAGTCGTACTAACAATCTATGGATGTAACTATAATTATATCCGAAATAAAGATTTAATAATAAAAATAATAATGTAACACCTCTTAAAATATTGGTACTTAATTTGTTAGCACCTTATATTGTATAGATTTTTACACCTAACTTTTCTTATCCGGATAGAGTGACAACCCTATCACAAAATTTTAAAATTCCCTAATTCCTTTAGTCCACGGAATTATACAATGAAAATTTTATGGTGTATATAACAGCTTATTACCTTACAAGTTTAATAAAAAAATCTTTATAATATGGCGGATTAAAAATAAAAAAAATAAAAAACCAAAATTGCTTAATTAGGTTATGATTTCGGAACGGACGGTGTTTGGACTATACTGATTACTCAATCTTACGCTATTTTTGTAGCTCTAAAAGTTTTATCTAAACTTTTTCTCTGTATTTTCTATAGTTTTTGGATTATCAGCAAATTATTAGTATATCCGGGGATATTTGTCGTGACTTTTAAAAATTCATTTTTCGGAAACTATTAGAATTTGGCAACCGGGAGTTTTAGTCTCAGCTTTAAATTGGTCTAGACTATCGATTTTCATCATCAGTAGAACATCTAAAAAAATGTGGTTCTTGTCACACTGTGCACTCCTCGGTTCTATTTTGTATGACTGATTTTCTAATGTTTTCTGGTTTTAGTATGCTTACCGAATACAAAAGAAAGTCCGACAGAGATGTCGAGTCAAGCAATATACGATCTAGCGGCAGAAGAGGTGATGCTGCGCAATAAAAGTCTTCGGGATGCTGCCTCCAGCTATATTCTCACCCACGTCATTATGTATACAAGTATATAAAAAAAAAGGCTTATGACGCGAACAAAACGACTACACCTCCGACTGTAGCGACTGTGTATCTGACTGACTGAAAATCCATATCCATACTTAATATTATAAATGCGAAAGTGTGTCTGTCTGTCTGTCTGTTACCTCTTCACGCTTAAACCGCTGAACCGATTTGGATGAAATTTGGTATAAAGATAGTTTGAGGCCTGGGGAAGGACATAGGATAGTTTTTTTTCTGGAAATCATCCCCCAAGGGGATGACGTGGGGGGTGAAAGTTTGTATGGAGCTACGATATAAACGAGATCCACGCGGACGGAGTCGCGGGCAGAAGCTAGTAGTTTATAAATGGATTTTAATGGCTACCTTCAAAGAGAGGTTTTTTCGTTTAGAGAATACCTACCTAAAGTATTTGAATGTTTGTTGAGTTTCTTAATTATTGCATAAATTATGTCTCTAAGACAGTAAGTCGAAGTTGTGACTGTATTGTTTTTAAGTTTGTTGCTTTATTTAATCACTTGTGTGATCTGATCGCACGTAATAAAATAATTCATAAGTGGAAAATGTATAGTTACCCTAATAGAGTAAAGTTTGGAAACTACTTAAAAGAATTGAATGTTCGTTACTGTTTTTATTTTTTTAGTAAAACCCTTTTAATTGAAACGATTATTTCTATTACATAACCCTATTTCTCCAAAATCAGTAAATGTTTCAACTTCCCTCAACCCCTGTTTCAACTTACCTCAGCATGAGGGGAGATGAAACAAAATGAATTTTCACGCTTAAGTAGTTTTTTTGCGGAAGCGTTCATATTACCGCTTTTTTTGTTGATCTGACATGAAAGTGGAAAAAATAAGCTATCGATTGGTACTAATCTCGTACGATTCTAGCCAATAGATTTTTGTATACAGCACATAATGTCAAAATTGTTTCAACACCCCTAGGTCTCCCCTAGTTCTTGAGATATTTAACGTTGTGACAGACGGACAGACAGACTGACGAAGTCGCACCATAGGGGTTCCTTTTTTACCTTTTTGGTACGGAACCCTAAAAATGGAACTTCTTTACAATTGTTCCAATTTTCAAATTCATAGCATAAAAGTCTATTTCGCCGCGAGATAGACTTTTATGCTATCAATTTGCTTGCGCGTCGTCTTGTGCTGACCGTGCTGGTAGTGTTTGCTTGTTTGTTTCAATAACTGGTTCCAGAAAGCCATTAGCTGCATCGATGCTAACGACCCAATCCTCAGAAAGAACGAGTAGGTAAAGCTACAGATGCGTTATTTGTTAGGTTCGGTTAGGATTAACAATTTCACTCAGTACCGTAAAATGGGGTGAGTAAGGTTCGTGGGGAGAGTTGGGTTATGAATGGGGTGAGATGGGATTTTAAGTTGCACTGCTACAAAAATAATGTAAGTATTCCAATTTAAAATAGAGCTATTGTACTCACAATAAAAAAAACGATTCCAAAATCACCTTTGTATGAAATCCCATCTCACCCCAATTACGAGGGACTACGGGGTGAGGTGATATTTCCTGTTTATAATCTAAGTTATGAAATGGAACTACCCAAACGACCGGAGCACCTATTATTTATTTATTTATTTACCATTCAGTTTGCATATGTAAAAATAAAATGTTATCGAAGGTTTGAATGTCAGTTTTGCCCCTACTCACCCCATTTGTACGGAACTTGGGCAGCATGGGATTAGTGACTTTGTCAAATGTACTATTAAACTAGTTTTTAGCCTAGCTCGGTGCCATTGTTCACAATTATCGGTCACTATAAAATTTAAAAAATACGAACACATCGAATCCTCAAATTAATAAAGGGATTCAGGGAAGGATTAAGGATTCTTCTGGAATAGGGGCGTAGACACAAAATAAAATAATCAATAATTGTCATATTTTCTTGAAAAAGGATAAAAAATGTAGTCAAATGGAGAAAAAATCAACGCAAAAGGTTAAATAATCACGAAGTTATAAATGTCCAAAGTTTTAAGAAGGGGTATGTTATGGGTTCGCAAAACGCAACTTCATATGAAACGATGACGCTGGAAGATTGTGACGTCACAGAAGACGGCGACGTGCCGCGCCCATCGTGGTCGGCGCCGCCGTCGACGCGGCTCCCCGGCAGCATACTGTAATGTTACGTCACACACCGTTAGCGTTTTCTCTCTCTAACAAGCAATACGAGGGTCAAACTGAAAGTTCTTAGAAAATCAAAAACTGAGCAATCAAGCAACTTATTACTTTTATTATATCTTTTCAAAATAGCCTCCCTTCACATCAATACATCGCTGCATTCGATAGAACCACTGAGAAAAGCACTTTGCCCACTCGTCCTTAGGGGTCTCTTCGACGGCCTTTTGAAACGCAGCCACTGCTTCGTCGGCGTCCATAAAACGTTTTCCTCGAAGTTTTTCTTTAATTTTTGGGAATAAATAAAAATCACAAGGTGCAAGGTCGGGGCTATAAGGTGGGTGACCCAGTAATTCCACGTTTGCCGTCGCCTAATAGTCGATCGTTTGCTTGGCGGTGTGCGATGAGGCGTTGTCGTGGTGAAGCAGGATCCTACTGCGAGGCCGTTTTTCTCGAACTTTTTCCAAGACAAGTGGTAAACAATTGTTAGTGTACCACTTCGCAGTAACTGTTTTTTGATCCTCTAAAATAATTGTTGCGTAATGACCAGTCCTTCCGAAGAACGAGGCCACCATCTTTTTTCCCACACTTCGACCTCTCTTCACTTTAGTAGGCAACTCCTCGGAAGGAAACACCCACTCAGCAGACTGTCTTTTAGTTTCAGGATCATAACAGTAAATCCAGCTTTCGTCACCCGTAACTACGTCGAACACAGCATTTGAGTCACCTCCGTTGAATCTTTCACCCATTTCACGGCACCAATCAACACGACGGACTTTTTGGGCTTCTGTCAAATTATGAGGTATCCACCGGGCACAAAGCTTCCTCACCGCTAAATGTTCATGGAGGATTTTGTGGACTTGACTCATACCAATGGCTAAGCTTGTACTAATCTGCTGATAGGTTACTCTTTTGTCAGTCTCTATCATACGCCGCACAACACTGATGTTATCTTCAGTAGTCGCCGTAGAAGGCCGGCCCTCACGCAGATCATCAGTGAGATTAGTGCGGCCACGTTTAAATTCATTAAACCAGTTGTAAATAGTAGCACGAGATGGGGCTTCATCGTGAAAGGCCAATCGAAGTCTATCATAACTTTCTTGTTGACTTAAATTACATCGAAAGTCGTAAAAAATCATTGCTCGAAAATTTTCTCGCGTTAAATTCATGCTCACGTAGTACACACAATTTTCAATTTGCCGCCAAATCGTAAAACAAATGACAATCGAGTGGAATTCGTACACAAAAATATTAAGAAAGAGTTCCATTTTCAAATTTTGAACTTATTTTTTTATTGTATTTATTACAAGTGGCCAGTTCTAAAGACTTTCAGTGTCGCCCTCGTATTACAACGGTTGTAGCTTCGTAATTCTTTGAGATATCTGAATGGGATTTTCGTCACTAAGCATATTTTTTTGTCTTCTTTCTTTTGGAGTAAAAATAATGTTCGAGTCTACACCCGTATTAATAAAGGGTCAACTTGCTTGTGATTCTTCTGGAATTGCAAGCGTCCACAGGCAACGGTGTCAGCTTACCATCGGGCAGACTGTATAGGTACATGTTTGCCACCATCGTCGGATTAAAAAAAAATGTGTCTTAATACAATCCAAAATCGATTTACGAAAACGCTACGGTAGCCTAGCGGTTCATGTTGGAGCAATCAGCGCGTTTGTATGGACACGCTATGAGTGCGCGTGGGTGAGGGCTCTAGAGGTTAGGCTAGATGGATTGTGAAATGAAAAGATACTACCTTTACTGTGCTGTAGCCCCCGGTTTATTATATAGAGTCACATATTTTATATATGTATAAACTATACAGCCGAATGCTATATATTAATGTAATTAATTATTTATATAACAGAGATAAATTTACGTGCGTCCGGCATTGACAGAAGGGTGCAAGAGGAAGGAGTGTTGCCAGAGCAAAACTATCAAAGCTACATTATCTAGCATACCATATGTAAAAATCTAAATGTTTCAACAGTTCAGGCATGCGGCTGTCAAACGGCGGTCGTGGGTTCGAATCTCGGCTCGTACCAATGAGTTTTTCGGAACTATTGTACGCAATATCATTTGATATTTATCGTTAGCTTTTCAGTGAAGGAAAAACATCGTGAGGAAACCTGCATACATCCACGACGAAATTCAAAGGTGTATGTGAAGTCCCCAACCCGCACTGGGCCAGCGTGCTGACTACTGCCCGTTCCCTCTCATCCATGAGAGGAGGCCTGTGCTCAGCAGTGGGACGTATATAGGCTGATTTATTATTATTATTTTAAATCATAAATTATTTATTCATTGCAAGAATGTAGTTTACAAAACAAGGTGGTATAAACATATCAAGTCCAGTACATTCTGCTTTACTAAGCATGCAAGGTTTTTTTATTTTTTGATACATTTACATTAAGAAATATTGAATTAATGCCAGTTTAATATAAATGCTACTAATTGTCAATATAATGTTAAAAATTAGATGTCAATGTATATTAGGTATATGTACATTGTCATTCATTGTCAACACTGAAACTCTTAACCAATAACTGGCCGTTTGCCCGGGCACGCTACAATTTTATAAGTCTACAGGCAACACCGGTGTTGCCTGTAGACTTAAAATTGTAGCGTCACGAAACTCACTGATTTGGATGTATCAGTCAGGGATGTTGCCACGGAATATAAAAAGTGGATGTTGCAGACATCGGAATCCACCCAGGAACCGCGGAAATTCCGAACAAATTTCAACATCTACATCCGGATCCGCAAAAATCGATGCGGTGTTTTTGCGGATGCGGATCTAGTGCAATTCACGACAAGAAATAAGTCCACGCGGTGCTTACTTTAAGTATTTAGTTTCTGTGACTAAGAGCAGACGCGTTTTTGATTTGTTTCGCTACCATTGTAATTTTGTCTCAACGTGTTGGTTATTTACTTACGTTTTTTAGTGCTGACCCCAAAATCCGCATCCGCGGCATCTCTGGTATCAAGTCAATCAATCTTTGTATATTTTGGTCCCATCGATACTGTCGCTGATTCCGTCAATGTCAAGCTTAGAAAAAGCACGATTTGGATGGATAATGGACCCGATTCTACAGTGGCCTCTAAACTTCCTAATTTTATATAGGTGTCGCTAAAACACTTTGCTATTCTATGAGCAGCTGTCATAATCAAATGACAGCGCTAATTTGAATCTGACGTTTCTTATTTTAGGCGGTCTATACAACTTACTTAGCTGCCTAAATGCTATTCTGAATAATATGTCGTTTTTAATCTGCCGCCTAAATTATGTCTAAAAATTAGACAATTTAGTTTTAGGCTAGTTAAGCCATGTGCACGTAGAATCGGGTCCAATATGTCTCACTGCTCACTGATGACAGTCTAAGAGTGCAAAAATATGTAAGTATCGATAACATCCTCTCATAAATAAGTACCAATACCTTAATCCGCTGACATAAGAGTTATGGGACGTGTTTATGAGTAAGTTGTATGCACCCATATTTTTACACTTGACTATAGGTACCTACCTACAAATAAAAAGCTATGAACCAAACAGGCCTTTCTTTGAAATCATTGCACTCGGGTGCCCTCTCTGTTCTTTACAGCACATCTAAATCCTATGACTATGATTACTATGACATATAAATTGCATAATTAACAAAGGCGCCGCTGTGACAGGCCCCAGTTAGATATCGTAAAGTGTAAGAGCTAATTCTTATCTGTTCTTACAAGCCCATTACGACATTTATCTTCGTTAAATTGCATGCCAACTAGTTTTCTTAAGAAAGGGTTTTTGTCTCGCCGAAATTAAATAAATGTGTGTCTTTACCTACACAAACAAACCTGTATACGCCGTTTTAACGCCGACTAGGTACTTAGGTAGATTATAATTTGAACTTTTACTATGACGCCAACAAAACCAGCCAAAAATATCACACCCATATTTGAGAGGTCAGCTGTATGGATTGTAGAACAGCCAAAATGATACAATCCTACTTTAGTCACAAATCAAATTATTGTATTTAATATTTTTGATTTGTACTAATTTAACGTGGAAGTTACCACTAGGTACCTACCCAAATTTCAAATTATTTGATACAGAGAACTAAATACAAAGGAAAAATTTACCGTCCCGGTATGCGATCACGGTAAATGTGTCCTTTGTATTGGTTCTCTGTATCAAATCATTTAGGTAACGTCTGATGGGGTATATACATTACAAGATTTGTCAGCACCAATTCATCAGAATCTGACTAATTGCTATCGTGTGGATGCATGTTGCGCTGCTGATCCAACCGTCAAACGAGTTGTCCTGACTAATTGCATGCAGTTGTAAAAACAATGTGTGAAAATCGTGTAAGTATTCGATTCTTGTCAAAGTGGAAAATTGGTAGGTATAGACAACAGCAAATATAAATGATAATTTTAGTACCTTGTCACTGTCACTACTTTGACGCATCCCTACTGTCATAATATTGTTACGTTAAGTGCGACAAAGTACTAAAATGATCATCTATATTTGCTGTTGACTGTACCTACTTTTTTTAGGAACCATAATATTTTCGGGATTAGGTAGGTACTTACTATGTTTTGTAATATACCAATATCTACGTCAACGAGATACTCTTCAAATAACCACCCATGTTTCACGATATCAAATTATAGGTACCTACCAAAAAACATGATGTCAATTAGTCCCCAAACAAAACAGTTACCCAATTTGCCTTTGATCATTTGATTACTACAAAATGCCCGTTATTTCAAAACAGTTAAACCGCGTCAAAACCTTTCAATCATGCATTAATTATACACTCATTAGCGAACTGTTACGGCTGCTACGATCTCTGGCTGCAATTTAAGTACCATTAGAAACAGAAGCTTCAATACATCAATATTATAATGATTTATGTTATAATTCTTGGTAATAAAAATGTAATTTAAATTTAAAAAAAGTTAAGCTAGAGTTGTAGAGCCTGGCTAACAAGTCGTGTCACAAGCATTTTTTATTGGTTATTTGGCAACAATTTTAGTTATACATTACGCCACAATGCATTACGTTACGTGTTGCCAGTATAAGCTATATTGCAGGGGGATTTTTTTTTGTTGTGCAGACTACCTGCTTATGGGTTTATTTATACATGATTTGTAAGCCCCAATTTATCAAAATCTGAGGGGCTACCGCGAAACGAAAACGAACTTCGTTCGTGTATCTCTGTCTTTGTCGCTCGAACAAGCAAGTGCGATAGAGAGGGAGATACACGAACGAAATTCGTTTTCATTTCGCAGTAAGCCCTCTGACTAATTGTTATTTTCTTGAAGCATGTTGCTTTTTTTTTTAATTCGTCCATTCGGAGCTAAGACCATGGGCCCATACTGCCTTCGTCTTCAGTAAATATAATTTCATTTCAATCAGTAGTTTCAATCAGAAGTGTCTAGTCCAATAAATATATCTTCAGTTATTTCCAATTCATATGATCAAATCCAGATATAAAGTCATCAGTATTATCAACAAATGTGTCAAATCCAATAAATAAGTCTTCGGTTGTTCCAATCCAATTCATGAAGTCAAATCCAGTAATAAAATCTTCAGTATGTTCCAATAAAAGCGTCAAATCCAATATTTAACTTCAACAAAGCTTACCCTCATCCAGACATTCCAATGTAAAGTCATTTGACAAACAAAATATACAATGCTCCAATAAAAATATATACAATTTTAAGCAAGAGTTTTAAATTTAGCATCATATTTACAGCATAATATACACAGTATTAATAGTCGATTTGAGCCACGCTTTGATGTCTTTATATTTTTATTTCATCATCACGTTTGCATTTTACTGCGAATAGCGGTATCTTAGAAAAAAAAAGTAATATTCACAATCATGAGACAGTGCTTTGTTTATGGCAATATTATTTATACTAAATGGTATCCCTAAATTGCCACAATTTGTCAAAAATTGGATGCGACAAATCAGTAGTGATAATTGTATGGTTTATAGAGCCCTTTATTCCAATTTTGTAACAAAAGTGTATATACAATACAATACAATACAAATACTCTTTATTGCACACCTCACACAAACAAAGCAGTTAAAAAGAGAAACAATACAATAACATGTAGGTAGAGGTAGACAACAGGCGGTCTTATCGCTGAAGAGCGATCTCTTCCAGACAACCTTTGGGTATCGGAGAAAGAGATAAAACTAGATTATGTAGTAGGTGGTGCAGAGATTATAATAAGCCAAAAAACCAAAATAATTATATCAATACACGTACATAAATAGCTCTATATATAAACATACATACACAATCATACATATATACAAATAACACAAATAAAAATATAGAAATATAATACATAAACAGTCAGCCAATAATAATAATAGTAAGACAATCGGGGTTAGGGGAGAGACAAATAATGTTCTTTAAGAAGAGATTTAAAGTTACCGATAGATTTAGCTTGTCTTATATCAAGAGGGAGAGAGTTCCACAGTCAAATAGCCTTAAAAGTGAACGAACTACTGTAAAATTTCGAAGATGACGAAGGCACAGTTAATAGCAAATTGTTAGAAGATCTAACAGAATTAAAATAACTAAAACGCTCTTTGACATAGCGGGGAGTTGCAGGGTTAAAAAGGACACTAAACAGAAGCGAAATAATGTGAGAGTTACGACGATAACGGATAGGGAGCCACTTGAGTTTGGAACGGAAACTAGAAACGTGGTCATATTTGCGTAACCCAAATATGAACCGAATGCAGACATTTTGGAGACGCTCAAGCTTATTAAGCTGCTCCTCAGAAAGGTCGAGATAGGATACATCAGCGTAATCAAGAATAGGAAGAAGTAAAGTTTGAGCAAGCGCAATTTTAGTTGCATAGTTGTATATAGTACGCGAAAGGGCAGAAAATGTTTTGCTTTGCACTTTTATTTAGCCTACTCTGTTTTTTTGTTACAGTGGGTTCTACTGCATCAGTAGAACCGACTGACACAAAAACACTAAACAATAGATGTTTTTTCATGAGTCGATGAGTGTAGTGGGTCGACAATAATACGTCTATCTCTAAGCCATTTTAATATAAGGCCTTAAATAAGTTGCCAACGGATCCCTACACTTCTTCCACGCATGACGTACCTACGCATAATGAATAGCCGCCATTAGAGCAGCTCTGCGCTGGCGCAATTATCCGGTGATTTATCTACATCAAACCCATCGATAATTAATATCGCCCCACGGCCTTTTTAGGGTTCCATACCCAAACTGGGCCAAGGAGAACATAGGTACCTATTACTAGGGCTCCTCTAGTCTCTCTGACTTTTTTTTGGATTCCGTAATCAACAAGGAACCCCGGTTATAATATTTTCACATGTCCGTCCGTCCGCCGTCTGTGGCTTAGCTCAGTGACCCGTACTATGTACTAAGAAGTGGTCCAGAAAAAAAGTAGCAGATCATTTTAATGCACATACGAAAGAAAAGGCAAAAGTATTGATGTTTTTTATTTTAAATGTAACAAAAATGGTCTGGTTAATAATATCTATACATAAAAATACAAACTTATTCATCCATGCCAGAATTCTCGTACTTTAGCTTTCGTTCTCTTCATAAGAGTTTGAACATGGGCTTTGTCCATCCTTTCGGCCTGTTTTTTCCATTTTTTTGAAAAGTCTTGAATACTTGCGGCTTTAGATTTAGTATTCTTTAAATGCTTCTTCATGTGAGCCCAGTAACGTTCAATTGGGCGAAGTTCAGGACAGTTGGGTGGGTTCACCTCTTTTGGTACAATGTGCACATTATGGTCCAAATAAAACTTTTTGGCTATTTTTCCATAATGGCAGGTGGCCAAATCTGGCCAAAAGAATACAGATGTCTTGTGTTGTCCTAATAACGGCAATAAGCGTTTTTCAAGACACTCCCTAACGTAAATTTCGCCGTTTATAGTTCCCGTTGTTATGAACTCCTCACTTTTCAGTCCACACGTGCAGATAGCCTGCCAAATCATATATTTTTGTGGATATTTGCTGGCTATCTTGTGTTTATATTTTTCTTTGACATTGCCCTTATTGTTTGCGACATAATATTCTTGCCCAGGAATTTGATTGAAATCGGCCACCACATATGTTTCATCGTCCATTATGCAGCAGTCGAATTTTGTGAAGAAGTTGGTATATAACTTCCTGGCCCGTGTCCTGGCTGTTCCTTGTTTTTCGGGATTTCGATCTGGTACTTTCTGGACCTTGTACGACTTCAGCCCAGAACATTCCTTAACCCGGTGGACGGTAGACTTGCTTGTATTTAACTTGTCGGCTAGTTTTCGCTCAGACATGTTAGGATTAGTCCTGTAAGCAGCCTTGATCTTATTCGCCAGTTTTTTATCCTGAAATCCTTTTTTACGACCGGAACCCACTTTCCTCTCAATAGTCAATCTCTCTCTGTAAGTCCGCAACACCTTACCTACTGTGGATCTGGGTATATTTAAATGTTCGGCGACCTTAACTTGACTCCAATGAGGATTTTCCAGGTAATTGTCCAAAATTAACTTACGACGAGCAATTTTAGACAGCGACATTTTATTTATTAACAAATATATTTAATAATGTATACCATAAAATCACGTCTAGCCTGCTTATATGACATATGTCAAACACTCATTTGTTTTTATTTCATAAACCCGTTGTAATTAACAAAAAGGTTCTACTACTTTTTTTCTGAACCACTTCTTACAAAGTTGTAACCCATGGTGTGGGGTATCGTTCGATAGCTTGTTCAAAAGTAAAATGGGTGTTTTAAAAAAAAATTTCAATTAAGCGAGGGGTTTCCGTGATATTGGGCTTTAAAGCCCTAATTTTTATTAGAGTCATGTTCGGCCTTTCCTCCGGCTAAATGGTTACTATACTGGGAGTACTGGGTAAATGAATAAAATCATGACAACTGTACATAATTATAATGAATTTAATACGAAAACTATCATGGATAAGTAGGCATAGCTAGTTAACGAGTTGACTATTACTCCTTATTACCAAGTTAAAAATGTACCTGAAAAGGCCAACTTTCATACACATTCGGGCGACGCAACCACAGCGTTAATTGGCGCGCGCGTGTCGATGTAACAAAGACTGACAGGCAACTACGGATGTTACGGAACCCTACACTGCGCGTGGTCCGACACGCACTTGACCGGTTTTTTAATACTACGACGGTGGCATACAAGGATACGGCTCACCTGATAGTAAACAGCAGGTAGACCGTCGTGTCGCCTACTTACATTCAATTAAAAGATATTACAGATGTCCGAAGGGTATAGACAGTGTCTTTATGGAGCCCGCCACTGCTCATCACATAAATAAATGAAACGCGGGCCCGTCGGCTTCGAGGTCGTCGAATAAAAAGCTATAAAAATAAAATTCATAGAAATGTTCTACATACACGGAAATTATATTTTTCCGCGTTGCATTGCGTTTGTGATATATCCCAATCCCAACCCTTCTTATGGAATTTAGACTAACTTTATTGTTTTTTTGAAGTGAAAGCTTCTTTAGCGGCGCGCCGTGGCGCTGAGCACTTTTTGGGATGGGGAAAAATTGTTAAACTCGCGACAGATTTTTGTGACGTCAGATGCGTAGGTTTTTTTTTTTGCAAAATTAACCAGTGCAATCCGGTCTTTTTTTATTACGGTTGTCAAAATATCGGGCTACTAAATTGTTTGGACGAAACCCTATCCATACCTTCATTATGTAATAAATAGAACGTATCTTGTTGCCAAACGACAAAAAAAGGAGTGTATGAATTCTTAAAGGGTCGGCAACGCGCATGGAACACCCTGGAGTTGCAAGCGTCCGCAGGCTACGGTAACCACTTACCATCACGTGGGCCGTAAGCTTGTTTGTCACCGAGGTGGTATAAAAAAAAACATACCTTTGTTATTTACGTTCGAATACATGGTCCTTTGAACCGGATTTGACTAGTGAAGCGGTAAGGAAATCTGTTTAATCAACTTGCTTACAATTAATTACATGCAAAGAATGTCAAGTTATTACACCGGAAGTTTTGACCGACCATAAAGAAGCTCAATTTGTCAATCCAATGATCAAACAAGTAGTAAAATTCCCTTTAAAATATTTATGAAACATGAAGAAATAACATCTCTAATTTAAAACGACGCAAATGCTATTGAATTCATACTTACATACATTTTTATAGAACACAATGTTATACGCAAAAGAAGCGTATCTCGAAACAAGTTTGATAGTTGATACGGCCTTTTGGAGGTAAGCTATACAAAATAATAAAAAATGGCCTTCGTAGGGACCAATTGATTAACCCGACAGATCCCTATCTAACGCATGGCGCTTAATCAAAAAAGTAGGTTTGATGTTTGACTGCAGTGGGTATATTCTACGGGTTTTCGGGACCTATGCTAATACCGATAGGGTTCAGAATTGCGTGAATGTATGATGCATTCTGGATAAGGATAAATTTAGAACATCATTATGATCTGGTTTCAAATTAAATTATTTTTCGTAGACCTCAGGAGTGTCTCACAGTGGGAAAAACTTTGGTCTGCTTATCTAACTAGGACGACCGCTTTAGCCTAGTTGGTAGTGACCCTGCCTACGAAGCAAGAGGTCCTGGGTTCGAATCCCGGTAAGGGCATTTATTTGTGTGATGAGCACGAATATTTGTTCAATTATTTGTGTGACCTTTGTTTCTGAGTCATGGATGTTTTCTATGTATTTAAGTATTTATTTATCTATATAAGTATGTTTATCGTCGTCTAGAACCCATAGTACAAGCTTTGCTTAGTTTGGGACTAGGTCGATTGGTGTAAGATTGTCCACTAATATTTATTTATTTATTTATTTAGTAATATTATTGTCATCATTTTTATGGGGGGCAATCTTGCACAAATAGAAGGAGACCCAGTACTAGACGACGACAATATTTAATAGATCATCATCATCATCATATCAGCCGAAAGACGTCCACTGCTGGACATAGGGCTCCCCCAAAGAGTGCCAAATTGACCGGCCCTGCGCCATCACCTGCATCCAGCGGACTCCCGCAACCTTTACCAGGTCATCAGTCCACCTTGTTGGGGGCCTACCCACGCCGCGCCTTCCGGTTCGTGGTCGCCACTCGAGAACCTTTCCGCCCCAACGGCCATCGGTTCTACGTGCTATGATGCCGATGTGGCCCTCCGGATCGCTAAACTTAAGTGGCAGTGGGCGGGGCACATAGCACGTAGAACCGATTTAGTGGATATAAATACTTAAATACATAGAAAACATCCAAGACTCAGAAACAAAGATCACACAAATATTTGCCCTTACCGGGATTCGAACCCACGACCTTCGTAGGCAGGGTTACTTGCTACCCGCTAGCTAGGCTACCCTGTCGTCTAATTTTATTTTTGATCCTACCTCCAAACTTTTTAATGCATATTGCAATGCAACATGCACCGTGATTACATCCTCCATTGATAGGAGTGGACATACTCCCTTTCAAAATAATATAATACCTATAGACATGAGAGATGAGAGTGGTCCTATCACAATTATCCTCGCCCAACTGGGGAAGCACCTCCGTTTTGCAGAAGACCACAGCCATAATAACACTACTACTTGCTCTGTAGTAGTGTTGTGTTCCTGGTGGCAAGCAAGATCGCCAGAGCTCCCGAGGATGCGTTGTGTTGAGAGCGAGGGAATTTGTTCCTTCAGCTGTTAACACGGTGAATCCTCAATCATATCAAGGGTCGGCAACGCCCATGTTACTCCTTGCATGCGTCTATAGGCTGCGGTGTCCACTTACCATCAGGCGGGCCGTACGCTTGTTTGCCACCGTCGTTGTATAAAAAAAAATTGGATTATTGCGTTTGTGCCATAAAGGTGCGTTACGGGTGAAGTGCATTTCTGTCCACGTGAGAGCTGTAATCACGATACTGGGCTACTGGCCAAATGCGAATCTAGTTACTTACGTTTCTGTCTAAAAACGATTAAACCTCCCTTTTGTGTTAAGGCGCCGTAGGTTCATGGTCTTCTCTCCCTCTCACTGAGCATAAGCGTGAGCGAGATGGAAGTGCGTGCTCGGAAGCGCGGATATCATGTTTTTTAATTTAAATTTTTTGGCCGTTTAAATAAATAAAAATGTAAACACTGATTTCCTTCAAACATGATATTGCCGATTTTTAGAAGCAATTTTAATATTTATGGGTCATTGTCAGATTTAGGTTCGCGTCTTGTCGGTGGACATTGCCAAAGTTAAAGGCTTAAAAAGGCTAATTTTTGGTTGAACTCTGAATCCGCATAATCGGCGTCGCCTCTCCTATAATTCTATGCGATAAAAACATATAATATATAAACAAGCCCTTAACTATTGCCCACTGAAAAGATGATTTTTGTTTTACTGACTGACAATGACTTATAGCTTTTGTGCATAATTTGTTACGAATATTTTAAGTGTATTTTTGTGTGTTTTAGACCTATGTTCGTGATTTTTTTCTATCGAGCGAAAGCTTAGTCATGTTTCGAAGCACTGATTTCCCTGCAGAAAAGCCTCAAGATTACTATTCGTTTTTTTTTGAAACCATATTATAATAAACAGACGCATTATATTGTTTCAAAAACTCTGTTCGCTTAACTTCGCTGAACCTACGGCGCCTTAATTAACGCAGCCAATGGAATCGCGCCCAGTTACCATAATACTGCAATCGCCCAAATATGTCTGTTTATAAACAAACTGATATTTCCTATCCTGTTTCATCATCATCATACATAGGCTCCCCCAAAGAGGGCGGAGGGAGGCGCGGCGTGGGTACCCCCCCCCCACAAGGTGGATTGATGATCTGGTAAAGGTTGCGGGTGGCGCGGGACCGGTCACTTTGGCACTCTTTGGGGGAGGCCTATCCTGTTTGACCACATGCATTTATTGAGTAGATTGCTGTATACTTTTCTGTAACTGCATCGTCTGGTGTCCAATCGTCACTATAAAGTACTTGCCGTCTTGTTCATCCTAGGTACTAATATTATAAATGCGAAAGTTTAGATGTTTGGATGTTTAGATGTTTGGATGTTTGTTACTCAATCACGCTTAAACGGCGCAACCGATTTGGTTGAAATTTTGCACGACGATAGTTAATAGGTTGGATTAAAATATAGGATAGTTTTTATCCCGGGTCCACGCGGACGAAGTCGCTGGCGGAAGCTAGTCTATCATAAAGATGAAGATTTCTTTATGCCGTTAAATTAACGATAAAAAACAAACATCTAGTTTCGTTCTCACGATGCACATTTTAATAATAATATGTAATGCTCCGAACAGGTTGCACTGGTCGCGCGCATGCCGCCCAGTAATAAAAAGTTACATTTGTTTTAATCAACACTGTCGTGCTGTCCTGCTCGCACCATGAGCGTGCGCATTGGGGTGTTGCTTAAAAACAAAATGTAAAAACACACAGCGTAGCAAGAAAAGTAGGCGCGGCTGTGTACCCGTATAGAGCGAGAGACCTGCATTTCTCTCTAACCGTCAACATAACGAATTCACAAATCAATAAGCGGTTGGATGCGCATTTGTGATTTATCTGAAGTCGCAAATGTCCATAGGCTATGTTTGCTTACATGCTGGCCGTATGCTTGTTTGCCACCATCGATAATTGTGAGTATATCATGAACCTTGCCTACTTATGTTGGTCTTTCCGATATTTTAATTTTCTTGTACCACATTTTCGTGATTTCCGAACGTCTATTTTTCAGTAATTTATTTTACTATAGTTTTACGAACTATTTCGTACACGTACTTAATTCTTCACTTAATTTGTGATTCTTCACGGAAGCATAATACAAAATACAAGCGAAAGTCTCTTTCTAATAAAAAGAGTTGAGGCTTACACATAGGTATATTACAAATTTCAAGCATTTGTAAAATGGGCTCCTAGTCTTCAATCACAATTTAAACCCCATTCAACTGGGTGTAGCTCGACACTCATTTTGATGAAACAAATAGACACTCACTTGCAGGAATGTCTTCAACTAAAACGGGTTTTAATTGTTGGCTCCTTATCGTCCCCTTAATTGAGTTGACTGCGATAGGCGTCTCGATACTTTATCAAAGAAAATGCAAGAAGACAGTAACCTGTCATTGCGTTAGTCTTTTCTGGCAATATTCTGATTCGTGCCACAAACATAAAGGTCAGAGACAGATAGAAATAAATTGAATTTTGATTGAAGAAAGTAATTTCTGAATACTTAAAATCTTTATTCCAATGCTAAAACTTGCGATATAAAACATGATTAGCAACAGAGATAAACTTAAAAGCGAACGCCCACTCATAAACGTTAGTCAAACCTATTTTAGTAAAAATACCGTTAAATTCAATTTATTTCTATCTGTCTCTGACCTTTATGTTTGTGGCAAACTGTCGTAGATACTGAATTTAATAGATGGCGTCCTAGTAAATGCCCGAAAAGGCTTGTGGTAAATTAACCTGACTAAATTAAGAAGTATCAAAGGACCATCCTTAACATCTCATGTCGTATATAAATTAGTCGTGTTATATCGGTGACGTCACTTTCAATTGAATTTTTGACAGCTGGTGACAAACAAACAAAAGCCTATAGGCGCTGAGGGACAGGAGATTCAAAAATGTATCTCATTCCCACGTGTGGAATTGTCAATGCTTACATCTTTGTCACACATGTATGTGTGTGAGAGTCTTATATCCTTTCTCTATCAGCACGTCTATCAGACGGCCGCGACATACACTCGATTTTTCTCGCACTATACCTCTTGTTGTAAGTGTTCTATAAGAGAGAGACGGATAGTGCGAGAAAAATCGAGAGAGCTCGCGCGCCGTCGCGTGATAGCCGTGCTGAAGAATATTTTTAAGAACCCAAACGCAAAATCTTAACGTACAAACGACAACACTGTTAACTGACCATCCTGTGTTTATATAGAACCTTATTACAATGCACTTAAGGTGCACCGATGGTCAGTTAGCTGTGTTGTCGATAGTACTAATCGTAAAACTATTAGATTATCGATTCATCGTTGTGACTGACTCATCTGTTTTAACTATGCCCATCAAACTAACAAACCATTAAATCCTACTTAACATTCCCAATCGCTTGTTTACCATAAACCTGTGTTCACCACCTTTCCTCTACAAACGGAAACAATAAAGCCCGATACACATCAGAAAGTTAATGTCAAACACGTAATTAGGACTATTTAGCTCGAGGGATGAGTAAATCATTGATAAATGCTTTAATAGGACAGTTTGAACGGAAATGAAGCATTCTTTTTAAATGATGTACATTCAAGTAGACCAGAGTCTGACAAATAAATGATGTACATTCAAGTAGATTACCCACTAGATTGTTTCTCTTATTTATACGAAGTCGGTGACAAACGAGTGTACGCGCCGCGTAATGGTACGCAGTTACCGTAGCCTCTGGATCACTGCAACTGCGGGGACTCGCATGCGCTGACTCCCTTTCAAGCCTCCCTTTCTTAAAAACCTGTAGGTGCACTCCTTTCTTGAAGAACCCCGTAGGTACTACAAGAACTTCGGGAACACTGCGGCAGAAACATCGTCTAGATCTACATAGATCCTAAACTAGATCCTATCTCTACTAGATTCAATTACACGGCAACACTAAATGTCATAGGTACGTAGGTAGGCATGCGTAGGCATGTACCAACAATGTTGGCGCGTGATTGTAAAACCGCAATAATTTATTATGTAGAACAATAAATAGCATGTCAACCAATAGACATTAATAACATACATAAACCACATGTTGTGTATTTGTTTAACTGATGAGTATGGTACCTACTACACTCGCGGTCAAAGAAACCGGGTCAGTACGAAAATTTGTAATATCTCCTAAAATAATAAAGCTAGGGACATGAATTAAACTGCATATTGTAGATAATTTTATACTGAATTAAATAACATCAAATGGTGGAATCGTAATTCTTTTGTTTAATAAAATTACATAGGAAACAAAAAATCAACCAATTTTACGTACAAAAATAAGCAGTAGGTACTTCACATACAACACAAAAAATAAAAATTAATACTTCGTATTGCCTCCTCGGGCTCTTCTTACAGCTTCTAGACGATTCGGCATGCTGTTTATTAAGTTCTTTATGCGTTCTTGCGGGATATTGTCCCATTCTTCCACTAACGCCTGTTTCAGGTCTCTAAGGTGTAGCTGGGGCGGGGTTTCGAGCTCTTACACGCCTCCCAAGCTCGTCCCATACATGCTCAATCGGATTTAAGTCCGGACTCCTCGAGGGCCAGTTCATACAGTTGATACCAACCTCCAAAAAATAATCTCTGACAATTTGAGCTGTGTGTGGCCTGGCGTTGTCATGCATAAACATAGAATTTCCACCCATATTAATTAAGTATGGGCCGACATGCTCATTAAGAATCTCTTCTACATATCTTGCACTCATTAATGATCCATTTTCTATTAAAACTAACTCCGAGCGACTCTCTGAAGAGATTCCAGCCCAAACCATGACTGACCCACCGCCGAACGCCACTTTTTCCTCAAAACATGCTGGAATAAAACGTTCACCAGGCCGTCTGTAAACTCTTTGCCGCCCGTCATTTGCATAGAGCATAAATCTGGATTCATCGGAAAACAAAATTCTTGCCCAATCTTCGTCACCCCAGTATCTGTGATCGCGGGCATAAAGTCGTCTTGCTGTTCGATGTATTCTTTCAAGTTTTGGGCCATTGGCCGGCCTATGTGGGGTCAAATTTGCTTCTTTGAGCCGCCGCCTGACAGTCCGCTCGCTGATGCCGTCCCTTCGGGTCTCTAAAAGCTGATTTTTCACTTCAACTGCTGTGAGGTGCCGATTTCGGAGCATGGTTGTAACAATAAATCGATCTTCTCTAGCTGTAGTACATCTTGTTTTGCCGGTTCCTGGTCTTCTAAGGTTCTGCCCAGTTTGTAGGTAACGTTGGAGGACTCGCTGCACTGTAGAAAGTGACACACCTGTTCTTCTCGCCGTATACCTCTGACTTCTTCCTTTTTCTAACATAGTGATGATACGAGTACATTCATCTCGTGTTAGCGGCATGATAGACATTCAAGAATGACCACAAAATAAAACAATGACAGCCTTTTATCACAGTTCTTTGACAGATTGAAAATAATTGCTTAAAAACAAACAAAAGTAAAACGAACGCAATTTCAAATAAGTACCCAATTGGTCTTTTTTTTTCAATTAAACCTTTTTCCAGTTACTACGTAGAACATTGAAGGTTGGATTTAGAAGGATATTAAATTCTCTATAAAACAGAGTTAGTTTCATGCAGATACGACCAACGATTTACAAAATATTGAGGTTTTCGTCACTGACCCGGTTTCTTTGACCGCGAGTGTATTTGCGTATAAAAAGGAGATGACGACTCATCTGATTTCTTTCTTACACTATCATTATTAAGTCCGCAGTAAGTAAGCTCGATTCTCCATACAAACGTTGTTACGCTCTCATTTTAAAAGTACGTGTTGGATTGTAATGAAACTTTGCATGTACATGAGGTAGGTATATCCAGGTCTATAATTAGTTTATGTAGCTTTAGATACTATAAACAAATACAGCGAATCTAAGTTTTTCATACAAAACTTGTTTTTGCTGTATTTCGGTTGTTTTATAAACTGGAACCATATAAACTAATTACAGACATAGATATATCTCATGTTATTACATGTGCAGTTTCGTCACAATCCAACACGTAGTTTTAAAATGAGAACGAAACTCCGTTTGTACGGGAAGGTGAAATTCGGGCGAGCTTACTGCGGCCTCTTAAGCACATTGTGACAAAATATGTCCTCAACATCAGCGTCCATCCAACTCAGGATTTCTAGAACAATATATACCAATTTTTAGATTTATTTATTTATTTATTTCTTTTCTTCAATCAGTAGCTCCTAACCTAATCCTCTATCTCTGGGGAATGCAGAGGCACCATCAATCCAAGCGTGAATCCTTTCGTTCCGCCTGGTTATCATCTGATCTTTAGGGAACCCTCAGAATTAATGGGACTGCGCTAGGAATCTTAATGGCCACTGATCCCATTATAAGAAAGGGCTTAACTTGTGTACGATTCCAACTACCTAAATATCTCCCGGTTTTCACACCCAAAACTCAATTCACTGACCGTTCTTAAATCTTATTGTAAAGGGATAAGATCCGTTATAGGTCGATTAATGTGTCTTTGTTGGCACGGCGGAGTACTATTATATTATGTAGAATAGTCGTATCATGCTTTGCCGTTTAGGTTGGTTAAGCTCTTTAGTTTAAGATGTGAACTGGCCAGATTGAAGATAAAATCCGACATCGATTATCCAGAATTGAATAACTGTAATTTTGGTTCGATAAAGTTACATCAATTTGGAAATTCGTTTATGTAAGTGTGGTATCTACTATATCTACAAATAGATGACAGTAGTTGACATTCAACCTCAGATATGATCTGCATCAACAGTAACACTAATGTTATTCTCCCACAGCGAGTCATAACATAATAACTTGAATTATTATAGACATTCTGATACTTTCTTCGTTTTAACTACTTCACTGAAGCTTTGGTTTAAGCTCAAAATTAGACTTATGCACTAATTATTATATTACTTACTAAAACTATAATAGCCAAAAGCCTAGGTTTAAGCATGCGGCTGTCAAACTGCTCCTGTAGAGATTTGGGAGCTTATTTAGGATATCATTTGACATTTGCCATTTAAGCTTTTCGGTGTAAGAAAACATCGTGAGTAAATTTACTCATGATATTGATGATTTATGTATATAGATATTGAAGCCGATTACCGGTAGATTAACAATTGGAGGAATATGTTTTTTATACACTATATTTATTGAAGTGAAAACTTCTTTAGCGGCGCTGAGCACTTTTTGGGATGGGGAAAAATTGTTAAATACGCGACAGATTTTGTGACGTCAGATGTGAAGGAGGTCACTTTTTGCTGCTAGCCGATTCGATTTCATTCAAAACTGAACGCTATTCGTAAGAGTATAAAGCCGTTAAACACTTTTGGCAATAGCATATTCTGCAAATAAATTTGTAATAATACCAACGCGTCCTTCACTGTTTTGCTATTGAGAAAATTCGAATAGTTCGAATTTGGGCGTTAATCTTAAAGAGATAAAGCTTAGAAAAATATTTACCAACGGCAAAAACAAATTGATATTGTGGTCGCCACCGCCGTCTGCTGTTCTTGCAAATTCGAATAGTTCGAATTTAGACGTTATTCCTAAAGAGATAAAGTTTTGAAAAATATTTGGCAATGGCAAAAACAAATTGGTACTGTGTTTGCCGCAGCGAGCCGGCGGCCCGTCACACCCAACGCGCCCGCGGGCCGTCCGCCTAAATAATTGATAATTGTTTATAAATTTGCGTCAAATTCATTTTTAGGGTGACACCGTAAGATGTCACGTGACCTGATCGAAAAACTGTTACAATGTTATTGAGTTTTCACTTCTGCCGGCACTCCCGGAGTGCAACCTGGTCTTTACTTATTTATTCGAGAGGTAGGGCTAAGCTCTAGAGTTAGGACAGGGGTCTTCAGATTGACAAAATATGACACCTCCGGCATATTATAGGGAATAGGGATAGGTTTCCAATTATCCATTAATGTGTACAACAGAGTTTATTTAGAGGTGCTCCCTGTTGCCTATTAAGACCAATGGAATCGTGGCCCAGTAGGTTTCGTTTAAATCAAGGAATAGGTGATTTTATGACCATGAAATGTTCGCCATTGACGTGGTATGAAATACAATAGGAAATTCTCATGATACGCACAAGTCACGTCACCTTTTATTAGTTAAGGTCACAAAGTCATATCTTACTTAGCAATTCAGTCAATGATGGCCCTTTTGGTTGGTACACACAGCAACACACCTAACTAACCATACCGTGAAAACCTAGAACCTTATTACAATGCACTTAAGGTCAGATTAGATTTCCGATGGTCACTTAGCTGTGTTGTCGACTGTACAGTAGTGAAAGTGATCATCCCACGCGAAACCGGTTCCTCCAACAATCAAATAAAACACTTTTGGACAGCAGTGTTCCATAAATAACAAACGGATAGAACTTAGACGTATGATTGAATGCAGCAGCTTAAATAGCAGCAATGCGCCAAAGAAGAAACTTATGATATAAGCTCTTGACTAGACATTGAAGAGCAGGCCACTGACCACCAAACTGCAGTGCAGAAAGTACTGACAACCTACGGCTCAATCCTCCCAATCTTATAGCTGATAAGAGAGCTACGCCGACAAGAGTCTAACTCTTAAAACGACGATGATGCAAAACATCATGAGGAAACCGGTACAAACACAACAAGGTCTAGTTTTCTCTCTGCGTTGGAAGGTCAGGCCCCGTATCATGGTCGACAAGATCGAGCGTCAGTCTCGTTCTATCGAACGGTGTCAGCCAGTGACGGACGCTCCAGCTTGTCACTTATCGCGTGATAAGGCCGACCATGATACGGGGCCAGATGGCAGTCGTTTCCGTAAAAGCTAGCCAAGTAGGTATCACCGCCAAATCTTGGCATTAGATGCTAAAGCGGAGCCCGAGCTTGTTTAAGACTACTATCAGGAAAACTATACCTATCGAATGGATGTGCCGCTCAAAGGAATACAGACACGATTCCATCTACAATAATTGACGTATGAGGGGATATCCCCACTGTTATGTGTTAATCGTTCAATTTTGAACAGAGACATGAATGTGAGGATAGGTAGTAACTATGTCCCAGTATGTCAATTATTGCGAATGGAATCAATCGAGTTTCAGCAGTGGTATTCGGAATTGTTGCGGATCTGACCGCAACTGCGGATAACAACCAAATACCTATCTTATTCTTGTCATTATTTTAATCACAATATCAACTCGGAGTTTTAGTGTTTCGTACCAAAACTGGTCCAACAGAACACCTAATCTATACAGTGTGTTACCAGCACCCGGCCTTTTTTTAAAGGATGTTATAATAACATGTACATTAGGGTGGATCGATTTAGCTTTTTTTTTCAAATTTTGATTTTGGCAGGTATTAGAAAGTTGCTACTCACAAAAACATTAAAATCTGTATAATTCAAATTACTGAAATATTTCAGGAAGTACTGCCCCAAGCTAACTGAAAAATGACGAAACCGTCATTTTAGGGTAATAACTATAATGGGTATATAAATGATTAAAACATCCTATTTTTTTCTTAATTTTATTTTTTTATACACTTCAAATTGGCAGTTAACATATATTATTAGAAAACCATGAAAATTATGATAGATCTTTGTTTTTTTTCACGCTGAAAATAACTAAAATTATTCAATTTTGTAGTCTTTCTTGGAGTTAAATAGAGGCATAATTTTTCGAGATTTAAGCCTTGTCTTAATAAAACCATCTCGTTTAATAGGTCCACAAACAGCAGCTGCTGCCTCTGTTACTATTTTAACACATCTTTCAGTACTTTGAGTATGACAAGGGTATAATTTCAGTAGTGGTAAAATGAATTCATCAATTTTGTTGAGGTCTTCGTTGCACTCTCTTAAAATATCTGTGCTGAGAATTTTAAGCAATGGTGGCTCAGTAATTGTTACATTGTTCCAGGGTATCATATTATAAAACTTTGATATGTTTGCTAATAACTTCGGCTTTACCACTAGAAATCGAAATATGACCCATGTATTCAGAGTCTGGCTCTTTGACTAAACTTATATGCTCTTCTGAAACAATTTTACGTTTTGTGCCATTCACAATTGACAAAGTGCTATCTTTGAGGCCATCAAAATATAATCCAAATGAAGTACAGTCGAGGAAATTGAATGTTTAGCACTTTTGGACCTTAACGTCATTCAAATAGAGTTGACATGTGCCAAACTTTCATTTTCCTCCACTATACACACCAATAAGGGCATATTTACTAGAACACTTCTTTCCTTTTCACGGTTTCGGCGAATTTTATTACGATCGACCACCTTAGTCAAATCCGTTTTTGTAATCAGACCAACGTCTTGAAGAGCCGCCGAAACAATAGCTGCAGCAGCTCTATCTGAAACACCATACCTATCAACAGTAAGAGCCACAGTTGGCATGGAAAAACTGGCTGCTTTGGCTTGGCTTTCTTGAGGTGTTTTAGAAAGTTGAGGTTCAGACACAGGCCAAAAATAATCCATAGTCTCTTGGTCTGAGATATCTGAGTTATGAGTAGACGAAGATAAATTTTCATATTATTCTTCACTTGATTTTGAAGCTGCAGTATGACTCATTTTGAAATGATCATATTTTCTTTTTCTATTTATTTTTTTCAAGTTTTTTGATGTAGTTTGTACGTCTATGCGACCAATTATCATTTGCCGTTTTGTTCGTTGATCAATCAAAAAGGGCTTCTCTTAATTCGGAACTTTCATTGGTTTATCACACTTGCATAAATTTATATCTTTGCACTGGCATGCCGCAATGTCAAATAGAGCCTTTGCCTCATTTTTAAACACTGATATGCGGTTTTTGTAAGATTCAACATTGTGACGAGACTTATAAGGTTTCAATAAACTGCGATATTTTTCGTAATATTCTTTGACTTTTCTGGTGACAGACCGCGGTTGTATAGTTGGAATAGATGCCGTTTTCCAGATTTTCAACACGTCGTCCGATATCTTCTGGCAAGTATCAGTAGCTAAGTTCTGGTACTGCTTTTTCTTACTACGACTCGCATATAGGTAACACAATATAATATCTTCGTAAGTAGGCAAAATATTAACTTTTAGTTCACTCCCATGACCAAATATAGGGCAAATTAAATCACTTCGCAATGTAGACAAAGACATTTTAAAGATTTGTTGTTTTATCAATGTTTGTGTTGATTTGATGTAAGAAACCAGATTGTAGTGAACTTTGTCATTTATTGTGATAGTGTAGGGTATTTAAAATTTATGTTGAAGTCATAACTACCCTCTAAATTTAAGGTTTGAGTGAAAACAATGTTGCCAGATGACAAATCAGTCATAATTATATTGTTTTGTTTTATTTTTTCTCATTTTTTTTATTGAAAATTAAAACCATTATGCGACAGGCAATTTAGGTTTAATTTTTTCAAACTTCATGTGAGTTGGGGCAGTACTTATTATGGTCCTATTTCAATAATATTTCATATAATGAAGTTTAAGGTATGTGAGCAACTTTTGACGAAAGCCCGTTAAATTATAATTAAAAAAAATTTTTTCCTTAGTAGGCCGATCCACCCTAATGTACATGTAACTCAACCATGACATTAATTTAATTAATAAACTAGATCTCAGACTTCGTTAACTTTCTAACAAAAGTTTAATTGCCAGCAATGTCAAAGTAAATTGACAAGTAAGTGTAAGTGACAGCTCGTCATAATTTGTTTAGTACGGCCTCATACACCTAGTCCATTGAAGGTTTGTATTTTGGAAAATTAATTGCGCAGTTAATTTACATAATTATGATTTGCAAATATATGCATACAATTGCTAATGGAACATATTATCAGTTTTAATATTTTTTGCATGCCGGGTAACACACTGTATAATCACTTCGTCTCTGTCCGTCTGTCACATGTTTTCTTTTTGGCTATTTAATACAGGGTTGTATTGTCAGTAAATTAAGAACTTTCGACTACTTCCTTCAAATTTCCAGGAAAAACGTACGGAGCTTAGATATCATAAAAAAAAAAAAAATTAGGTCATTCATTTTTACTAAAAGTTATATGTAAGAAAATTCTTTAAGCGTCTTCATAATTTGCTGGCTCGTAATAAAGCCAAGTTTTTTAAAACCCGTAAAAGCTTTTAAAGACTGCAAACTTACACTCACTTAACGCGATAATCGCGTTAAAAACTTATTTAAGACTAAATTTAATCTCGATTATAAACTAGATTTTAAGTAAGTAGGTACCTACTTAGATCCGACTGGATAAACTAAACTATTAACTACGAGGTTATTATAGCCACGTTCGAAGCTTAAATTTATTCACGGATTCCGAATGTTCCGATCCGACTATGAACGTATTTACTAAGTTTTTTTTTTTTTTACTTAGAATAGGGATGTTGGCATTGGCGCCAAATAAAATACACATTAAGGTAAACGTCCGAGTGCGCGACGATGTACTATAGTATATGGCATGGGCACTCTACGTCAAAGCAATATAGGTAGGTTAAATACGAACTAACAATATTTTTCTTCATTCAAAATAAAATAATAAATAAAACAAATAAATAATTAAATATTAGGGGACAATCTTACACAAATCGACCGAGTCCCATAGTAAGCTCAGTAAGGCTTGTGTTATGGTTACTAGACGACGATATATATAATGGATATAAATATACATAGAAAACTTCCATGACTCAGAAACAAATATTCATGCTCATCACACAAAATAATTGCCCTTACCGGGATTCGAAACCAGGACCTTCAGCTTCGTAGGCAGCGTCACTACCCACTAGGCTGACCGGTCGGTCGGGAAAATTAAGATATGTCACTTTAACATTTAGTGCCCCTGCCATATACTAGTACCTACCTACAGCGTCAAGCACTCGGACGGTTACCTTAATTAAGAATTTTCTAAAAATAATCATAGTCGAACGGAGAAAATAATAATAATCGCAATGTTATAACTATAACTGTACAAAATTTCAAGAGGGGATATATTCTGTCCCTTTTCCGCAAAACCCACCTTCATATTAAACGATTGCCGTGTACCCCACGTCACGAACCCTAAATAGCGTTGAAAATTTCCGGAAAAAATCCCGTTTCTTTCCAAACGGCTCGTCTTTTTCCGGATTTGTACGGAAAAAAACCATGTGATTTTCCGCTTCAATTTTTTCGAAAAAAAAACGATTTAAACAGGTTTCAATCGGTTATTTTTCTTAATACTGGTGGGTAGGTGAATGATTATAGACTTACTTTGCCATTGACATCCGTGTCAGTTCAGTTCAGTTGTCAAAATGACTTATTGGTTTTTTTCGTTAAAAATCCGAAAAAACTGAAAAAAACGAAAACTTCATAAGTTCCCAAAAAAATCATTTGATTTTTTCCGACATTTTCAACGCTAACCCTGAGTGTTTTTTTCCCTAACCTCAGAATAAATAATAGAAAGTACTAGGTACGTACAGAAGGTTCTCTGTTAACAAATCTCTTATTTAGTTATGCCGAACGAGCCTAAACGTGGCCATCCCTTTCTACCGCGTGCCATGCGCTGCGCTGTGCTGTGATAGAACGCGTGCGTGCCGTAGCAGCACTAACATACCTACCCCTTGGGGCCGGCATGTACATACTTGTAGCGGCGCAAACTAATCACGAAGTGATTCGCCTCTACCCTAACACTCAATACCTATTAAAACGGTTGTAGTTACCTAAGCTTCGTAATTTATTAAGCTATTTGAATGGGATTTTCGTCAATAGGCATATTTTTTTGCCTTCTTTCTTTTGTAGTATTATAAAATTGGAGTCAACCTATCGTTGATAAACCAATAGTAATACAAGAAAAAAAGTCTTAGATAAGATAAGTTAACATAATTTTTATTGGTAGCATACTGATACACGTCAAATACAATTTGTACAATACACATACAAATTCTACATTACAGAGTAGATACTTATTTCGTTCGAAATATACACAGCATAGTAATGTCACTAATACCAAGCACGAACGCACGCCTAAATAATGAACCTAGAACATTCAGAAGTTTATAAAAATAGTAAGCCTAATTCTTTAACAAACATTTCAAAACGAAACAAATTGGAATACGAGACGTAGGTATGTGTCACACTGAGCCCCTTACAACGGAATGTATTTTCTTGGGCCGGTGCGAGCGCCCTAGCGATGTTGTTTTAAAAATATTTCAAATTTCCCTTGTAGCTTGTCTACCTACGAGCGTCACCGCAGAATAAAAATAAGGGCAAGTATTTTTGACTATTAAGAGGGGGCGTATCGCCAGGGAAAAATCAGAAATCACCCGCGCGCCCCGTACCTGCCGCGCTGATGCGTCTATTGCTGCCCCGCTCCTTCTCGCATAGTATATGCCCCGACAGTCAGATGAAACATGATGAATACCTATAGATAATTATAATAAGTGGAAAGAAAGACAAAATCTGTAAGTACCTATATTTGAAGATATAATTTTCGCTAGTAGCTAAGTCAGTTTCGAGAGCTATAACTGAAATATAACCTTCCGTTTTTTTACTAAATCACGTAAGGGTTGTAATTTAGCATAATAATGTCTCGTAAAAGGCTAAAGCAAAAAAACAGCTATAATCGAATTTAAACTTTTGTGAGACATATCTAAAATACTACTAATAAATCCACGGTTAAAAAATTAACGTAAATGTCACGGCAGGCGACATGTTTCGAACTCTTCGGGAGTTCTTCTTCAAAACAAACATCGAAAACACTAATCCTGAAGAAGAACTCCCGAAGAGTTCGAAACATGTCGCCTGTCGCGTCATTACGTGAATTTATTAGTAGCATTCAAAAAAACTGTAATTTATTATGAAAACTTCGATCATGTTTATGAAAGCCAGATTTTCAGGCCACTGTGTGGCGGCCAAATTTTTCAATTCTGACCCCGTGTCATGGTCGGCCTTATCACGCGATAAGTGACAGGATAGAGCGTCCGTCACTGGCTGACACCGTTTGATAGAACGAGACGATGCCCCTATCTTGTCACTTATCGATTGATAAGGCCGACCATGATACGGGGTCTGATCTCGGATTCGTACTTGGAGACAATGGAGACGCTTTGGCCCTTTAGTTATCAATTTTGAACATATTCGTATTAAAGAAAAACTGCAAAATTGTGTTCACTTTTTTTAATATAAAAATGTCCAACTTCGCAGGCAATAATTCGGGTGCAGACTCGAAAATTATTATTACTCCAAAAGAAAGAAGGCAAAAAAATATGCATAGTGATGAAAATCCCATTCAGATATCTCAAAGAATTACGAAGCTACAACCGTTTTAATATTGCTTGTTAGAGAGAGAAAACGCAAACGGTGTGTGACGTCACATTACAGGATGCTGCCGGCAGGCCGCGTCGACGGCGTCGCCGACCACGATGCGCGCGGCACGTTGCCGTCTTCTGTGACGTCACATTCTTCCAGCGTCATCGTTTCATATGAAGTTGCGTTTTGCGAAAAAGGGACAGAACACATCCCTTCTTAAAACTTTGGACACTTAAAACTTCGTGATTATTTAACCTTTTGCGTTGATTTTTTCTCCATTTGACAATTTTTTTTATCCTTCTTCGAGAAAATATCACATTATCTTATTTAGTGTCTACGCCCCTATTGTTGGAATCTAAAAGCGTCACCCGTGATGACTTTAAAGAAAAAAAATGTCAATAATTACACGGTTCACCCACGTATTAAACGTCACTACGGGCGACATGTTTCGAACTCTTCGGGAGTTCTTATTCAGGATAGAGTGTTTTCGCGGCGGTGTCGCTTGAATCACGACAAGATTCAAGCGACACCGCCGCGAAAACACTTTCTTTATAGAGTACAAATTACTTTAATTACCCAAGGAATACCACTACCTACATTTTGTTGCTTAAAAAACCACCGGAGCTATAACTGAAATATGGCCTTCCGTTTTTTTACTAAATCACGTAAGGGTTGTAAGCTAGCATAATAATGGCTAGTAAAAGCCTAAAGCAAAAAAAAGCTATAGTCAAATTTAAACTTTTGTGAGACATGTCTAAAATACTACTTATAAATCCACGGTTAAATTCACGCATTAAATGTCACAACAGGCGACATGTTTCGAACTCTTCGGGAGTTCTTCTTCAAAACAAACATCGAAAACACTCATCCTGAAGAAGAACTCCCGAAGTGTTCAAAACATGTCGCCTGTCGTGTCGTTTAATACGTGAATTTAACCGTGAATTTATTAGTAGCATTAAAAAAAACTATAATATATTATGAAAACTTCGATCATGTCTATGAAAGTCATATTTTCAGGCCACTACTGTGTGGCGGCCAAATTTTTCAATTCTGATCTCGGATTCGTACTTGGAGACAATGGAGACGCTTTGGCCCTTTAGTTATCAATTTTGAACATATTAAAGAAAAAGTGCATAATTATGTTCACTTTTTTAATATCAAAATGTCCAAGTTCGCAGGCAATAATTGTTGGAATCTGCACTCTCAATAACCCTAAAAGCGACACCCGTGATGACTTTAAAGAAAAACAATGTCAATAATGTCACTACGGGCGACATGTTCCGAACTCTTCGGAAGTTCTTCTTCAGGATGAGTGTTTTCGCGGCGGTGTCGCTTGAATCACGACAAGATTCAAGCGACACCGCCGCGAAAACACTCATCCTTAGGAAGAATTCCCGAAGAGTTCGAAACATGTCGCCCGTAGTGACATTTAATACGTGAGTTGAACCGTGTAATTATTAGTACTGTTTCAACATGTCTCACGAAAGTTTAAATTCGAAAAGCAATGTCCGCCATCTTGGAATTCAAAATGGACATCATTTCTAGAATCTTCACCCTCGAGAGGCCTGCCAATGTATGTTGTTCTTTAAAAAAACGCGCATATTAATTTACAACGAATGTTTCAAAAATTTTAAATAATGCGACCACTTTTTGAAATATTTCTTACTATGAATTCGTATTTAGACCTCTCAGACATCGATTTTGAACATAACCGGATTTATTCTCAACTAGCGATCCGCTCCGGCTTCGCACGGATACTATATTATACATATAAACCTTCTTCTTGAATCACTCTATCTATTAAAAAAAACCGCATCAAAATCCGTTGCGTAGTTTTAAAGATCTAAGCATACATAGGGACAGACAGCGGGAAGCGACTTTGTTTTATACTATGTAGTGATAGTGATAGTGATAATCTTCCATAAAGTAAATACACGATCGACAGAAAAATGTTCGTCTAGTTTTGCATGTACTGCACAAATTATTCTAAGAAGCCGGTCACCCGCCGAATGCTGCGTAATCTTATAGTTGTATTTTGAACTTTAAGATATATATGTTAAGGTCGACTTTTAAATATATTATTTCAAAATGTAGCAAAATATCTACTGGAATGTAATGATACGTTCATTCACTGGACGAATATACTGGGTCACAATATTATTGAAATAATTATGTTCATCGTGCTGTCGTGAGAGCACAGAACGTAGTCCTCTCGTCTCAGCGGAGCGATTACGACTGACTCCGCCCGCGAACGGCAACAAAAGATATACAGAACCGCACGAAACACGCGACGGGAGAAAGGGTATCGCGCTAAATAAAAATGGCCTATACGCCAAATACGTTTCACCTCAATAAGTCTGAAAAGGGACTACATAAAAATACCCCGCTAGTACTTTCATTAGGTAATGTGAAAAGCTATTATACACTCAACTTTTACTTAATTTATATGCACGGGAACCTCACACTATTGAAATTGAGTAAAAATAAGACATGTTTTGGCGGTTCTTTTCTATCGAGGCAATTTTGGTTTTGTATGGTTTTGTTCAGACGATTCAATTGCAAATATGATGTAGTTTTGGTATGTTCTTTTTCCTGGCATTCGTTTTAGTTTGTCATAGGTAAATATTCAATCTAAGAACCCCGATTTCGCGGAGCGCCCCCTCTTAACAGGTCGTATTCGTCTGTATTTACCGTCCGTACAATAAACTTCCTTTTACAGCATTGAACTGTGTTCTCTATTAAATATCCTTATAAACACAGGGTGAAATAATAGATATGAAAATAAGTTGAATAAGTAGGTAGGTATAATTTTTTCCGGAAACTCGGAATATCATTTGATATCCAAGAGGTGAAAACATCGTGAGAAAATTCTAAGGTGAATGTGAAGTCCCTGACCCGCACTGGTCCATCGTGGGGACTAATCATTCCTCTCATCCATTAGAGGAGTCCTGTGCTGTACCAAACTGTGGACGTACAAATGCTGATGATAATAATTATTAACTTAACTTGCTCAAATATTTTTTCTCAAACATGCAATGCAATATTGACGTTGTGTTCTTCATAATGGGCTTCGAAGTGTCACGTTCCGGGCGCAGCGAGACGAGAGGCCCGTAATGGCATTTCATACAAAATTGGAGGCCTACGCCTGCAAGATGGTCTTTTTTAATTTCCATTTAACAATTTGTGGCACAGGATCACGGCGTTCAGCCATGAAAATTAAAGTATGATTTCTTGGAGTTTTTTTCATTTATTTCATTGCATGTTTGATAAAAGCACTATACATACCTCGGCGTGAAAAGGGGTTGCCAGCCTCATAACTATCCGACCTTGCTTCGCTCGGCCGTCTATATGTACTCGCCGGCAACCCTTTACTTCCCGGCCTCTGTAGTAATGTACTATAGCTCACTTTGAAAAAGTACCTATCCTAAAATGGGGTGAGTTGCGTGAAAATAGAGAATCAAACCACGATAAAAATGTATTTTACATGCGGCTCGATAATTTGTATACAAAAAAATATTCCGGCCGCATGAAGTTTAATTTTTTAATGATTATCTGTCGTTTAATTTCAGAATGTAATAAGTGAGAAATCCCACCTCATCCCTTAGTGAGTTAGAGGGGATAGCAATGGGGTGAGCTGGGAAAATGTATGGGGAAAAACTTTCGAATTCTGAATTTCGTCCCACTTTCCGCTCATATTTATCGCTCCTCTTCCACATGAGCGCTCCGCTGGTTCCACTCCAGGCCACATATCTTTCACCTGTCACTTCTAGAGACTCCACTTTTTTATGGTATAATTTGGCTAGTCCACGTTGCCGCAAGATAAGAACTTATGTCTGAAAGTATACTAAAATTACTTTTAGAGCAACCTGAGCCAGGAAATCAAAGTAGCAACTGAAAATATTCGCGTCCCATCTGCCCCCCCAATCCCTTAGTACCCTATTTTACGCTAATGGTATTTTTACTTGCACAATTTTCTGTGGGTCGTAGGTTTGGAAACAATGATATTCATATCCATTTATCCATAATAATTAATGTGACATGTAATTCTGTTGGCTCATCACAATGCCTACTATACATTAAATAACAAAATAGCTTTATGACAACATGGCTGTTTCATCGAATCAACCAATTATGGTCAAATTTTTCGTTGGACTCTTAATCCGCATTAACGATGTCACCTCATACTTATATGATTTCATGCTTAATTAAATATAAGTTTACGTACATGTACGGAACCCCCGTAACTATTAACGACAGGAAATACTCAGTAGGTACTCAATCTGTATAACTTAGTCACGTTATTGGTGTACATACTTATATCACTCTTACAAAGTATCCCATACCTATAAATTATTATTACTTTTTTACGTTAATTGAAAGATTATTCCCATCTTATAAGAAATTCATTCCCAGTTAAAAAGCACACCCTGTATTCTTACTGGGTATTATGTCCGCTCGTTACGATGAAACATCGTGATAATGAGCCCCAAACGACGGGTTAACAAGCTCTTTCATCCGATTTAACCCGTGAAATGAATTCTTTTTTAATTAAATTGACAGCCGATGATGTGTTTTGGTAAGAATAAGTATAGGGTATGTACTGGAACAAGTTTTTGTAAGGTGCGAGTGTGACCACACAGTACGATGCTCAGTTGTTTTAATTATAGTGTAGTTGCATACCGCCCTTGGCCTATCTATCAATGGAGAGGCGTTCATTAAACCCGTTTCTATCCAATGACTCTAGCGGGATTGAGTAGGTACCTATGAGTTGATCGTTTAGTGTGTATTTATAATTCGTCATCATCGTCATCACATCTGTCAACAGACGTCCATTTCTGGACATAGGCCTTCATTGAATGAATAATATCCCAAGACAAATCTCTGGCGTGCCTAAGGATACGCACGAATAACGCTTGCTTGTGAGCTTGATCCTAAATATAATAACATGAGTTTTGAATTCTAAGTTTCACCCGCAATACTTGAAGAGTAATGACGCTTCGATAGAAGGTAGGAGAGGCAAGGGAAGAGCATGGTGCAGTTATATTATGCATCAAATAAAGGAAATCCCATAAAAAACATTCCATGTTAAAAAGAGGCCAAGTCTCGAAACTCTTCCACCGTAAAAAGTTGTGAGATATTTCGTAGAGCCAAGTCTCAGGCATTCTTATTAATCTTTATTTGCTTGCAAATTAAAATTCTGCAACGTGGCAATCACACAACTTAACTGTATTTATGGATTTTTGCATACTTATCTAAAAATATGTAGTATTGTGTGATTGCCAAGTCACAAAATTTTATTTAGCAAGAAAATGAAGATTAATAAGAATGCCTGGGACTTGGCTCTACGAAATATCTCACACCTTTTATGGGATGACATGGAATGTTTTTTATGGGATCTCACTTCTTTTTGTAGGTTAATGTGTTATCAATACATAAAAACTACGAATGCAGGCCCATTCTTGCTTTTGAATTTTCCCGTTCACTGCAAATGTAACTTTGTAATCCTATATATTTGTATAGGATTACAAAGTAATGTATACAGTTGGTGTATCTAGAAAACTGGGTTGAAATTGCAATTTTTTTATAGTTTTCCCTTTATGTGGCTATTAAACCCTAACTCTGTACCAAAGTTCAGCTCTCTGAGTTTCTGGGAAGTACTAGTTCTATTTTGATGATCATGAGTGAGATGAGTGAGTGTCATAAATGCGAAACTTTGCTTTCGCTAAACTTCGGAACTAAATGACCTACAGACTTGAAATTTTGGATTTTAAGTATGTAGATGAGGAAAATTTCTGCGTTCTGGTCTTATCCAGAGGTTCTCAAATAGAGGCCTGAAAATGCGGCGAAATGGTTCCAGTAAAGGATGGTACGGCAGTGTTTGCTTCGCGCTCGACTTGGCGGGGGCACTACCGTGTCCCCAGATAGCTGGTGTCGTGTCGTATCACGAAATAAAACAGCGGGCGTACGACAGGGAGAAATGGAAAATACTCCACCGACAAGAGGATAAAAGTGTGATGTGATGATGACGCTTCTCTGTCATTCTGATTTTCAAAGATACAGACATGAAAGTGCAGGCCCCTTTTGTCAAATACACCGACAACTTTGCAATTTTTTATATTTTCTGTGCCTTATATTTAATTTATTATAGAGATGACATAATTACACAAATACAACACATGAAACAAACAAAATAAAACTTATAACAAACAAAACAACATTGCCCGCCCCCGAAACACCTCAATACTCGCCGCGTTTCCCAGTTGGATGGCCAGGCTCAACCTTTGGGCTTAGTATGTGCCCACCCTGAGATCGACTGAGACCCCGATCAAGTTACTTTGCACTTTGATTATTTAGAAATCTATGGTATACATTTACAACTATCCGTTTCTCTAAGGCGTAAGTAGTGGGAACTGGTTGAAAGATTAGTTGAACCGAGTATCGAATTCGATAGCTCGGTTTATCGTGAGCGACTATAGCTCCGCGTATGGCTAAAGGTCGCTAGTTCTAATCCAGCTCGGATCAATATGGACCCAAGGGTTAGTTAATAGTCGCATTTCCATTCATTTCTTTTTTTTTAATCTCTGCCTTGCATTACGTAACACAGTTTCGGACATATTTTCTTGTAAGTTCCTCTAGAACGACGCACTATTTTATTTTTTTCTTTGTATTCATATTCGGTTTTACTTATTTTAAGTAGGTTAAGAAGTTCTATCATTGTAATAAGATTTTTTTAGCAAAAAATTACTGACTGTTGAGTTTGTTTCGGCGTTTCTTCTTAACAGTGGTCTTCTTTTACAGAAACGCTGGTAGTCTTTGACTTGTAAAAGTGCCATTACGGCCGATTTGCAGAATAAAATTAATTAATTTCATTTTTTGTTATTAATTCCAAAATGTACAATACGTACACGTTGTACAGACGCTACCTTTTGATATAAAATTAACCTATGATATATATACGATGCGATGTTTTTGAACCAGGTACTTATAAACCGACATGGACATCATTTTACTCGTGTATGTCAGCGTAGGACAAAAAAAGTAGGTAAAAAGTATGTGTAAATAAGTGAAAAATAATAGTACATTACTACAGAGGCCGGGAAGTAAGGGGTTGCCGGCCGAGTACATATAGACGGCCGAGCGTAGCGAGGTCGGATAGTTACGAGGCTGGCAACCTCTTTTCACGCCGAGGTATGTATAGTGCTTTTCTCAAACATGCAATGAAATAATTAAAAAAAATCCAAGAAATCAAACAAATTTTCATGGCTGAACGCCGTGATCCTGTGCCACAAATTGTGGAATGAAAATTAAAAAAGACCATCTTGCCGGCCTAGGCCTCCCATTTCGTATGAAATGCCATTACGGGTCTCTCGTCTGGCAGCGCCCGAAACGTGACACTTCGAAGCCCATTATGAAGAACACAACGTCAATATTTCATTGCATGTTTGAGAAAAGAGAATTAACGTTAACGCCAACTAGACGGGGCTAAGGCCAAGCGCGCACTACGATTTTTTGTCGTGCGATAATCGCGTCGCAAAAATGCAACGTATGTGTTGTGTTTATATGTCAATGCGCGCATATGCCAACCCGGTATACCAAAAGCGTAGCGTACCTATATTTTTCTCCAAGTGTAGGATTAGGTGCTCAAATACAGGTATGCCGCTGGGAATCGGTTTTTATACATTTACTATGTTTACCGTAAGCTACTTAAATAACCTCTAAGTATACTAAAATTAGCCAAGACAGTCTTGGGTCAATCGGACACTTGCGTTTCACATTTAAGTTTGATGTCAATATGTTTTGTATTCTTGCTTTGACGCGCGCCGATCTAACGAGTTAGAACGAGAGAAAGCTACTGAATAAATAGTATCATAAAAATAAATCGCGTCGAAAAAAAAAAACCTATTTTTTTTCACATTATACTCTCGATTCTGAACCAACTGTTTTCAGGTTTTGCGTTATTTTATGAACATGTTGTATAAGTATAGCAAATAAGTTTTCGCCTGTATTCCCACAAAGGGTAGGCAGAGGACATGTTATTTTATATAATTTCCACTTCTAGCAATCGTAGGTTTGAAGATGAAGAAAATGTGATATATATTTTTATCGCCGACCGCCCACGACAGACTTCACAGTATCCTCATCGACCCCTACACTCTTACACCCACGGGAGAAAAGAGGATGGTGTTATTCTACCCTGACACAGGGGAACGTAGTCGCTCATTATAGGCCTCATTAGAAGGCTCAAAGTCACCTAAAGGGCAATGGAGATGGCTACAAGCTAGGAGTTTCTCTGCATGATCGCATCAGAAATGAGCTAGGCTATCTGCAGCAGAACCTAGGTACCCGATATAGCCCTCCGAGGCTACGAACCGTTAGACTTAAGTGGCAGTGGACGGGGCACATTACATCTAGAACCGACGGCTGTTGCGGCAGAAAGGTTCTCTAGTTGCGACCACGAACCGGCAGGCGCAGCGTGGGTAGACCCTCCACAGATGGACTGATGACCTGGTGAAGGTCGCGGGATTCTGCTAGATGCGGGTGGCGCAGGACAGGTTTGTGGCACTCTTTGGGGAAGGCCTATGTCTAACAGTGGACGTCATCCGGCTGATGTTTTTATATATTCATATGATGATGAGCACACGAGAATGCTATCAAATCTCCCAAACAAATGAATGCCCCAAAGGTGGTTGCGGTGCGTGGACTGCTGCCAGCATTGCGATTCCTCAAATCAATAAAAGATCGGCAGCGTAGCACACTGTAATCGAAAGTGTCCATAGGGTTCGGTATCCGCTTACCAAGCAGGTCATATGCGTCTTTGCACCCAAATAAACTTGGAATCCGAAAAAATTGTGTCAAATAGACTTGATGGATATCAATGTCTACTTCTGATGCCATTAGGTGGATCACAAGTCTAGACAGCACACTACACCCGCGGGACTACACAAGAAGCTACTTTAATATCATACTTTATCTTTTAATCTCCGAAAATGCATCCAATCATGCCAATAAAGTCCGACCAAGCGTGTAATAAGCGAGATTTCGTGAGCTGCTTTAGAGTACAATTATTTCAATTTCGCACTTGGAAATTCGAGGAAAAACCGTTAATACGGCTCGTAATCTTGGTAATTGGCAAAAAATATCAACAGTAGTGTTGCAACTCTTTAGTGTCTGGTTTTTTTTTGGAGGTATCAATGCCAAAACAGTATTTTGTAGTGTTTTAACGGTTTTTTCTAGGGGCTAAATTATGCCGTCATGACGCTTGCAAGTTCTTTTTACGTTTTTGGGTTTATATGTTTATCATTATCAATTACCTACACACATTATCGACGTAATTCCGGACCAAACGGAGGTATGCTAATATTAATATTATAAAGAGAATTGAGATGGGCCGACTATGGGTTTGGCCGACTAGTCAGCCGACTACTCGGCTAGGCCGATTCGTGGACTTCGGCTAAGTTCGGGTGCAATCGGGAAACTTCGTTTCGCTTTGCCGTCGCGCTGTCTGCATGCGTTCATAATCATAATCATATTTATTCATAATAATTCAGTATCACATGTCAAAATTGTTAATAATTATAATTAGTTCAAAGTATAATAGTATGTAGCAGTACCAAGACGCAAAAGCGCTGTGTTTTCGTTTGGCTTTTGCTCACGTATTTTTTGCATATTTATTACGCTATTGGTGAGGATCTGTTATTAGCTCACTGTCACTAATGTTTTAAGCTACTGTGTAATATTTAAGCTGATGATCTTCCTATATAAATAAATAATAAAGAAATAATATTATACCAAATGTGATATTAAATCTGTATTTGAGTAAAATATAAAAGGTAGGGTAAAAAATTGCAGGTTACTTACTTATTTTACGTCTCGTTTTCCTGTGATCCATAAAGTGCCGACTAATCGGCACATTTTGCCGACTAGTCGCCGACTACAAATGAGGCCCAATAGTCGGCTTTCCTGACTAGTCGGTACGTCCCTAATTGCTAACTTTTTAAGATTGTACGTAAGTATAGATCTCCTGAAACATTTATCCGATTTAAACAATTATTTCACTAGAGTATAAAATTGACCTTCTGGCCGGACTAAGGTTATATTTTAGCGTGCGAACAGCAACAACGTTTCAATCATGTAAAGAATTAGGTTACCTACAATATAAACGAAAACGCTTTTTCTTAAACCGCGCGCCCACTGTTATAAACTTCAGTGGTATTTCCAGGAATATTTTAAAGATCTTTTAGCCTGCTGTACACATTGGGCCAACGTTGGCGCGTGAGCAGGATGCAGCTATGCAAATGCATGAGAACGAAATAAAGCCCTCTTCCTCTAACCGTTAGAGTCTAACGCATAGCTGCATTCTGCTCCGCGCCAACGTTGGCCCACTGCCCTCCGGCCGCGATGGCAACTGAGTTTGGTAACCAGTTGCTGAAAAGTATTGAATATTCTTTTTAGACAACCAGTTGCCACAGACGAATGACGGTTCTTGTTACACAATTGTTATTTTCCTCCCTTTTAGTTTCACAACCAGTTGCCGAAAAAGAAAAAAAATCTGATTACACAACCGATGTTGCTAAAGGATTGAAGACATATCTAACCTTTTTTGGGCTAGATGATTGTATTCACTGACTTATTACTATCAATTTATTTGTCCTATTGCTAGAGGTTATCGATTAATTGCAGTATTATGTCTATTGCAAACTAGATTACAGTAAATTCGTAAATGAGTCGTTTCCGAAGCAGTCATCATGTCGACTTCAAATGTATATCCAAATACATCAACAATAGAATTTATTAGTTCAAGAAGAGGTGGTGTTTCCATGTTGTACGATGGCAGGCGTTACAGCCGTAAAAAAATATATGTAAATCAAAACTCATTTTGGAAATGTAGTGCCACAAAAGGATGTTGCGGAAATATTACTTTGAATACTCGCAATGAAATAATCACGCAAAAGGCACATATGGACGATTGTAAATGTGACTTTGCGAAAATGACACTATTAAAGAAAATGGATGATCTCAAGATGAAGAGCAGTTGCAATTTTGAATCTATCCCTAAACAATACGACAATATGATACGTGAGTTAAAAAATATGGGACACAATCTCGTCAGCGATGTACCAAAGTTCAGTAGTGTGAAAACTGGCCTCTATAATGAGCGTAACAGAGTAGTTGGGACCAAAAAAATGCGATTTACGCAGATTACAGACGTTGTGATACCCATGAAGTATGAACATTTATTACTATGTGAGTATGAAGATGGAGATTTCAGAATAATTGTATTTTGCGTTGATGATGTGAAAACTAAAATGAGTAATTACAAACATTTCTTTGCTGATGGCACTTTTAGAAGTTGCCCAAAACCTTTCAAACAGTTATATACCATTCATGGTTATGATGAAGAGAACCATATAATAACACCATTGTTTTTTGCACTTCTCCCCAATAAAAAAAATAGAACGTATAAAATTTTGTTACGCTTACTAAAGTCGCAAGTATCTTCATGGAGTCCAAAAAAAATAACATTAGATTTCGAAATTGCAGCAATTAATGCATTCAAAGAGGTATTTCCTAAAATACTTTTTAAAGGTTGCTACTATCACTTCAACAGTGCACTGTGGAAAAAGGCGAAGGCCTTAAAAATAAAAACTAGAGTAAAAAAAAGGCATGTGGCGAGATGTATAGGAATTGCTCGCTTACCAAAAAAATATCAAACTGAAGGATATACGTATGTAACGGCAAAGAGTCCTGACGGTGAGCAAATCAAGAAATTCAATAAATATTTTCAGAGACAATGGATAAATAAAGATTATTTTTCGGAATCTTGTTCTTGTGATACTGAACACTTTAGAACCAACAACAATATAGAGGGATGGCATAGAAAAATCAACAGTTATATTGGTCGGAAACATCCAACACTGGCACATCTGCTTGATGTTCTGGAATCTGAAGCTACATCCTATGATTTAAAAAAAACTACACCAAAAAAAAAAAAGAATACGAGGAGATCGATGAGGAAATTCGATTAGCAATAAAAGCTTTAAAAAAAAAGAAAATTTCCGTCGGACACTGTCTTGAAATTATCAGTCCTTTTGTCATTACATTCTAATACTTAATTAATAAAATTCTGAGTAACGATTCCATTTTTAGTTTATTGCCAATGAAGTACTACTACTTAAGTATTGTGTTTATTTTCAGTTATTTTTTATGTAAGCTGTACAGTTAGTCCGCTATACTTCTGAATAAATATATACGCTAGACACAAAAGAAGTAGTTTTTTTTCATTTCATACACTAGAAAAAAGGAATAATGTAAAAAAGTTATGTGTTTAAAGGTGCCTCAGAGGGGGTACTTTACAAAAGTATTCAAATCCTACTAAAGCTGCCTCCTTGAGGCAGTTTTGAATTGTTCAAAACTACCCAGACAATGTAACAGGGGATAATAATACAGTATTCAATAAAAATACATAAAATGTTCTTATTAGAATTTTTATTTTATCATATAATAAGAAAGAAAAACAAACAATTAAGTAAAAACTATTTACTTTATAAATAAAATAAAAATAAAATTAATTTAAGTAAATGCATTATGAGCGTTAAATAAAATAACTAAGAAATCATTTTAGTTTACGAATGTATGTACTTAACTAATGCCAGTTTATATCGGGGCAGATATGAACATTCAGTTTATATCGGGGCAGATATGAATTTTTTTTATGGCCGGGGTAGTTTTGAACTGCTATTCACAACTGCCTCCCATTTTTTTTTCAAAACTACTCCAACACTTATGTAAAAAAATATACATCGATATTTTCCAAAACAATAAATAATTCTAAAAGTTTATTCTTCGTCACTAAAGCTAATAGATTGTACTACAGAATAAATTCAGTTTCACTTACCGTTTGAAATGCGAGTGAGGGAATGACAGCGGTTGAAACGCCCTAAGAATTACCCATATCCATGTGTAAGCCGGAAGTTACTCTTTACCCAGTTTATATCCATGCCGGATACGGAATCTAACAAAAGTAATACCTACGGTCGTGTAATATTAGTCGTTGAAGAATATCATGCATGCATTTGATACAGGAGGTTCAAAATTGCTTTCATTTTATTTGAATGGGACTACGATAAATGAGTCTCCCTCGTGGTCGTAGAAACGGGGGGCTAGTACTAGAAAGGGGAAAGTTAATCATTTTTTTTTTTTTTTATTAGAAACAAACAGTCTTAATATGTTTACAAGATAATTAGCTTATAGCTATACAATAACAATATAAGTAGACCTATAGTTTCCTACATATATATAATTTTTTTTTTTTTTTGTTGCTTATACTATGACCAAGATAACTAACACCTTATCTTCTAAACATTGTATACAAAATAATCTCTGATAAATTGGCTCGTTTTATGCACCTGTCATACAATCTCCTATTTAACAACCTTATGATTCCTAGTTATGAAACGAGAATGATAATTCCTATTAAGTAACTGTACTTGAAAAATTCCTAGTTGGCAACTATAGTTATGTAGCAAGAATGGGCATTCGTCTTTGGCAACTGGTTGTCTAACAAGAATATTCAATACTTTTCAGCAACTGGTTACCAAACTCAGTTGCCATCGCGGCCGGAGGGGTGTGTACAGCAGGCTTGGCAATATTTACGGGAACTGGACATAGGCGGGGGTCTATTCCATGCAAAAACGTATTGAATCAGAACGTATTGAATAGTTATCAGTTGTTGTTGTTGTTTTGTTCTTTGAGGAGGCCATAGGTTTAGAAAACTGCGACAGCTTGGGGATGTCCAACTTACGTGAGAGCGAGAGATAGTGAGCTCTCTCTCTCACCACGTCGTACCGCTGCCGCTTCCGCCGCCGCTCGAAGCATTCCAAATCCCGCCAAAACAAATGCACAGAGACAGCTACTGTTTATTTGGAATAATTGGAATTCTCGCCGCTCATCGCGATCACTGCCGCTAGTCGCTCGAAGTCGTGGCCTGTTAGGCAGCTTGTAGACCTTGTCACTATCGTGGTTTATAAAATTACTCAAATCTACCGGTTTCGTCTCTATTGAGACTAAAGCTGGTGAAGCGTACGGTATTAATTAGAGCGCTCCCGTTTATGAATTTTAATTAATTTTACGTCTAACTGGCTCGGTTCATAAAGGATGGGAAGCGAGGTAATTAATTCAAAATAATCAAGCTTGCATCGACATGTGAATTATCAATTAAGCCAGGAGACCGATTTCACTCGACATATGACACATACGCGACATACGGTCATCATCATCATTTATTTAAGAGCTTGGCTCTTGTCGGTGGAGTAATTTACATACATATCTAAAAATCGATCGTGCGATATTAACTAAAAATGTAAGTAATAGCAATGTGTACTACTTCTTGCGAAATAAATTATTATTGTTACTAAATAAAATATGGAACATGTTTCAGAAAAAAAAAATCATTATTTATTATTTAATACGATACCTATGTGACAAGTGTGTATTATCAAACTGCGATTAGAATGGGTTTGGAGGAGTCAGTTTTGCCATATAAATACGTCAACGTTTGTATGAACTGACAGCTAGACGGTCATCACACTGCCCCCTCAATCACCGCATCCCACTGCGGCGTGCGGAGCGACGGTTTGCAACGTTGTATGCCATCCAGTTTGTATATAAATTCCGCAAGGTACTTCACACTGCACCACACCTCCGGCCGGCGAAGTTAGTAGGTTCCGCACGCCACAACGACCTTCTGCGGCAGTTTGATGACCGCCCTATTCCAAACCCAAACTGATTGCGTATGAGTAATAATAATAATAGTAACCATTTATTTCAGGCAACTAAGGACCATAGTTACAAATACCTACATACTAAAATACATACAATATTAAAAAGGCGACGAGGCAGTGCGGATCCGTTGCGTCATCAAAGTTGGTATGCGATGTGTTGAGCCAGATTGAGCTCTTGTTTGTTCTTGATCGGATGTGACGGGAGCTACACGTTTTATAGCAGGCATACATGCGTCAATTTTAGCCGGGTTTATTGGGGGGGGGGGGGTAAAATGACCAGCGTTTTGTTTTCAGCATGTTTTTTAGAAGCTCCAAATTTAGAATAAAATTAGTGTTTAGTGTATAAATCTAGGGAAAACTAAATTATTTTGCAATTTCGGTCCTGTTTTCTAGATATACCAACTGCATAAATAATTACTTAATTGAATCTATTTATTTAAAACAAAATATTTTTAATATTGAATATGGTTACTATAAGATGTTGTTAGGTTACCTAATTACGTAATAGCTTAAGAAAGAAGGACCCTTAAGTAGGGACTTAATAAATTAACCGACTTTGTATTACATGGATCACAACTTTTTAGGGTAGAATCGACCTAGTCCCAAACTAAGCAAAGCTTGTACTATGGGAACTAAACGACGATAAACATACTTATATAGATAAATTAATATTTATTATACACAGAAAACATCCATGACTCAGGAGTTCGTGCTCATCACACAATAAATGCCCTTACCTGGATTCGAACCCAGGATCTCTTGCTTCGTAGGCAGGGTCACTACCAACTAGACTAAAGCGGTCGTCAAAATACATTGTATTCTTAGGGCATTTTAACCCAGTATTTCAGTTAAATATTTTAAATAATTGTTTAATGTAATTGACAGTATGCGATTAATACAAATAATGACACATCATATTATCATCATCATCGTCCTAGCGTTATTCCCGGTTGTGCCCCGAAGCATCCCGGGCTCCGCTTTGACACCTAATCCCCATATTTGGCATACCCACTAGTTTTACGAAAGCGACGGCCATCTGACCTTCCAACCCAGAGGGAAAACTAGACCTTATTGGGATTAGACTTAATTCCTCATGATTTCCTTCACCCAAAAGCTAACGGTAAATACACATCATATCATACCCACTAGTTTTACGAAAGCGACGGCCATCTGACCTTCCAACCCAGAGGGAAAACTAGACCTTATTGGGATTAGACTTAATTCCTCATGATTTCCTTCACCCAAAAGCTAACGGTAAATACACATCATATCATACCCACTAGTTTTACGAAAGCGACGGCCATCTGACCTCCCAACCCAGAGGGAAAACTAGACCTTATTGGGATTAGACTTATTTCCTCATGATTTCCTTCACCCAAAAGCTAACGGTAAATACACATCATATCATACCCACTAGTTTTACGAAAGCGACGGCCATCTGACCTCCCAACCCAGAGGGAAAACTAGACCTTATTGGGATTAGACTTATTTCCTCATGATTTCCTTCACCCAAAAGCTAACGGTAAATACACATCATATCATACCCACTAGTTTTACGATAGCGACGGCCATCTGACCTCCCAACCCAGAGGGAAAACTAGACCTTATTGGGATTAGACTTATTTCCTCATGATTTCCTTCACCCAAAAGCTAACGGTAAATACACATCATATCATAACACGTTTATCAGACCACTCAAAAAAGGTATTCAGCTGAATAATATCTACATTGTTGAAGGTTACGATTCAAAGGGGTAATATATTATATAATACAAGTACGAAGTATATCACCTTTCATATTTCCAAAACACCATGTTTCCATAGCAACGTCCTTGGAAGAATGAAAATTGTCACGATCCTTAGCCGTTTGAGGTGAGTGACATTGAGATGAATAAAGCTTTGATGTCTTAGTCAAAGGGAACATAATCACTTTGTTTAGTCGTGGCGAGTAAAATAGTTCTCGGAAATAAAATGTGATTTAAAATAACGAGTAGGTACTTAATTATTCCATTAGGTACCTAAGACTTTATAGAGTAAAATCATGCATGCGAATTGTATAGTGTACCATCGACAACACAGCTAATTGACCATCCGTGCACTTTATGTGCTTTGTAATAAGGTTCTATTTAAATACAGGATGGTCAGTTAACAGTGTTGGCGTTTGTACCATACACCTTACTTTGTTAACTATTAGTTTTATACTAACGATTCGTATGCAGTATAGTGCGAGTATTTTTTCTAGAACGAATTCACTTCTCTTTGTACTAGTCACAAAGCCATTGTCTTTCATTGTTAAGGGGCTCCCGTCAAAAATCAACGAAATTTTGTAGTTTTTATTTCGACACTCGTCCTCGGTTTATTGAAGCTAGCTTTCCAGGTGCAGATATGGGAAAGTTTGATTCCTGTTTAACATTTTTGATATTGAATAACTTGAAAAATGTTATTACAGAATTAATTATCCATTTTTAAAGAGAGGTCTGTAAAAACACAAAACCCGACATTCATCCTCATTAAAACTTTTATACACCCGAAACTCATTCCTACTCATACATACTGAACTTACCTATAAATTTGATATGCGTTTTTATAATATTATTAATTAACACAAAAGTTATGGCCAGAAAACCAGTTTTTTGGCCTAAAATTGTTCAACTTTGATGCCAAATATCTCGAAAACAATGAACTTTGAAGTAAATATGGGATACTATATTGCTTAAAGCCGTTGTTGTTAATATAATAAGCTACAAAAAACATTAGAAAACGAAGGGATTCAGATCGAAGGTCATTGGCGTATGGGAGCCCCTTAAGTATAACCGCTAATTGTTTACGTTGTCCAATGTATGATACATATACATACAGATAAAAAGTTGTTTAATAATAGAATTACTAACACTATTCGAGTAAATTATTTATTAAACATGGCCTTTTCATTTCGAAGCTTTTGTGGTACGTGGCTAAACGAAGGCTTTGTTGAACCGATGGGCCTTAAGATAAGATCCGTTCTAGAAAAATGATTCGAACTATAACTGAACAGTTACCAGCATTCACTCAAAAAGCGCGCATAAATAAATATGTGACACGCCTCTATATTATATTCTACTAGCTTCTGCCCGCGACTCCGTCCGCGTGGAACTCGTTTATATCGTAGCTCCATACAAACTTTCACCCCCCATTTTTGGGAAGTGGGGGGTTAGAAAGAGACAAAAAGTAGCCTATGTCACTCTCCATCCCTTCAACTATCTCCACTTAAAAAATCACGTAAATTCGTCGCTCCGTTTTGCCGTGAAAGACGGACAAACAAAAAAACAAACACACACTCGCATTTATAATATTATATACATATATATTAGTAAGTATATAGTATGGATGGCCGTTAGGAATATTTAGATATATTTCCCGCGTTATTATGACAGACATTAATCTGTGTAGTAGTCCAGGCAATGAACTGACAACTTGTATGGAAAAAATGTCAATTTTGGAAATAATTTATAATAGTTTATTTTTTATGTGTAACGGATATAATATTATCAATTAAATAGTTACCCAGCGACAAAATCCGACAAAATTTCAGACATCGAAAAAATGATAAGTTAGCTGGCTTCTGAAAAGTCAGTAAAAATATTAATAAATGTTTTTGTCTTTATTTTGGTTCATTTACATTTGCTCTATAATATTCAAGATAAATCGTACAAAAAAAGATAATGCATGCTTCATTTAAATCTACATAATAATTTCCGGGTGGAAAGTTTGTCAGATTCTTGACTAAATCATCTTAGAATAACATTTTCAAATGAAATCAACAAAAAAAACGCTATTATAAATTAATGTTTTTCAAAACCGTATTTTGCCTGGAGTATAGGTATAGTCTGTGTAGGCTGTTCCTACTTTTATTCACCTACCTTTTTAACTAGCTTTCAAATGTTCTATTTTAGTCCTGTTTTGTTTTCAAAAGAAGACGGTGAGGACAACACAGACAGACAGATTACTAACCCCCTTATTTATAAAACTTAAAACGCCTGCTAAATAAAATGTGTTTTGTCCTTATCTGACAAACACAAATATCAAAATGACAGATAAAGACAAACGAATTTTAACGCCATTTTAGTTAGATAGTCTTGTAGAACGTTTAAATGAATTCGGCCTTAAGTCATCATGTAAGCGGTGACGAAACCCGTTCGATGGCCAATATTTCGTTTTCGATTTCTATCAAGTATGTTAAACCTACGAATATATAACCTTAAGGCGCCGTAGGTTCAGCGAACAGTTTTTTAAACAATATAATACGTCTGTTTATAACAATTTGGTTTCATAAAAATACGAATAGTAATCTTGAGGCTATTCTGCAGCGAGATCAGTGATTCGAAACATGACTAAGCAATTTTCGCTCGATAGAAAAAAATCACGAACATAGGTCTAAAATACACTTAAAATATTCGTAACAAATTATGCACACAAGCTAAAAATATTAAAATTGCTTCTAAAAATCGGCAATATCATGTTTGAGAGAACTCAGTGATTAGTTTTTTATTTATTTAAACGGCCAAAACACTAAAATTAAAAACCATGATATCCGCGCTACCGAGCACGCACTTCCATCTCGCTCACAGTTATGCTCAGTGAGAGGGAGAGAAGACCATGAACCTACGGCGCCTTAAAGACATGAATATCTATGCCCAAGGCGTGCGGAGCGCGGGGCGACGGTTCGCAACGTAGACAAGGTTACAATCGACAAGCGCTAACGCCAATAGAAAACTAATAAAATGTATGGGAATGACAGATGTTAACGAAAAGTGTTTCGTCGGCATCTGTCATTCCCATACCTTTTATTCGTTTTCTATTGGCGTTAGCGCTTGTCGATTGTAACCTTGTCTACGGCCCCAGTAGTAGTTTGTATAGAAAATCCGCACGGCACTGCACAATATACCGCACCTCCGTCCGGCGGTACGTGGCTCCGCACGCCTCTGTGTGATTGCCCTAATCGGTACCTACGACTGTTTCGAGTCACACGTGAAAGACGTTTTACTAATGATAATAATTAATTTACGACCACGCAGTTTACATCGACAGTCGATCGATAGAGGTAATATCGTGGACATTGTACCATGTGTTATTATTTGTCAACATCTCAATAATGCTAACAAAGATGTGGAGTTTATTTAACAAACGTATTGAATTTGACCCATTCAGTCCACTCTTAATACGCCTTGAAGAGCAAAGTCTGTCTCGTAGATTAGGTTTCTTAAACGCTAGACAATTTATGTATAAAAAGTATGCAGTTATAAAAGGAGAACCGAACTACGTTTGTATGGAGAATCGACTTGAGTCGTCCGTCTTGGCGACCCTTATATAATACCCAGAATACCAACTACCAACACTGTGATCATAAGAGTGTCTTTACCGCCTGTACCTAAGTGAGATTTACCGCCCACGGGCGCAGCGGCAAATCTCACTTCACACCCAGAAGAAGACCTAAAATTGAGTACGCACCGCGGGCGGTTATTCGTAAAGCCCAAGATCGCAGATTTATCACAAACTCCTGTGATCTGGGGCATTCACGAATTCACCGCCCTAGGTACGTAATGTACTATTATCTTCCCTACATTCGTAATACTCGTATTTTCCGTGCACACATTTTATTGGAGCATTGTCTCTCATTCACTAGGGAACGAAGCGAGCTCATACCTACGTTCCTTAAATAATCATGGTTTGAGATGCAAAAGACAAAATTTATCTATAACTTGCGTATGTATTTTACCCTCTCATTTTAGCAACGCAGATCTACGTTGAGAAAATATATCTGTATTGTATAAGCAAGAAATGCTCTAGTTGGTAACGAGAATTACAAATCTAGTTTTTCAAACTTTGAAGTGCATTTTACTAAAGCGTAGATTATCGAACTCTGCTTCAGCTTGGGCCGAAAATCATTCGTTTTCCGGTGTCCGGTGTGTCCCCCGCTGTTCCCCTATACACGACTCATTTCTCAACCGATTCTCGTGAGCAGGTTCGTTAATTACACAGTTTTTTTTGTCGAGTCACTTTTTCGGAAAAAAAAAAAAACTTTTTTGAAAATGATTGGCTTGGGAGTTCTGCAGCTCACAGATCCACTTGTTTATAATTGAACAAGCATACGCGATGATTACTACCGCTAAAATTACCAGAAAAAGGTTTTACATAGAAGCTAATTTAGAGTCCAGAAGCTACGTTCGGTCAACGTAGTAGGGATATATTTAATTATACTTTTGTCCTATGTACTAGTGTAGGGGTTGTTACTCAGATGGTAAAGTCTTATTTATTTATTTACTTATCTTTTATTTATTTTATAACTTGCTAGACGAAAGGCTCATGGGCCGATCCTTGACATCTTCGGTTCCTCTTCTATTTATAGACTTCCAGACAGCTTGATTTGAACTCCGAAAATCTGCGCAGTGCTGTCCAGCCAGCACTGTAGAGGTTGCGTAGACGACCTCTACATCACACTTAAAAAGAGACACCAACCTGCATTCTTTTGTAAAGTAAATATTTGTGTAGAGGATTTTTTTTTTAATACTTAACTCTATCGAGACACTTAAATTATTAGAGATTATCAGAGGAAGAACACATAACGTTTCGAACGAGCTTTAGGATAATAGGGTTAGGGTGTACACTCAAAATTTATTATTTCTCTAAAAGAAAGAAGGCAAATAAATATGCCTAATGACGAAAATCCAATTCAAATATCTCAAAAAGATTTGAAGCTACAACGGTTTTAATGTTGCTTGTTAGACAGAGAAAAAACTAGCAGATCGTGACGTCATGATCCTCGAGCGTCATATTAAAAAATGTCAATTGTTTCATATGACGGTGCGTTTTGCGGAAAAGGGACAGAACATACCCCCTATTAAAGCTTTGGACACTTATAACTTTGTAATTATTTAACCTCTAGCATTGCTTCTTTCTCCATTTGACTACATTCTTAATCCTTTTTCATGAAAAAAACACCATTTTTAATTCTTTTATTTAGTGTCTACACCCCTATTCAACTGTAATTTTCCCATACAAACATTGAAATTTAGATCTACCTGATGCGCGTATAATGCGTTAGATATAGTAATACCCCTGGGTATTAATGTATGCGCACGCCTCAAGTACAGATATTTATGCCCTTGTTTATGTACGTATATTATTACCCCTGAGTGTAGGTACCGTAAAATGGGGTGAGTAGGGTTCGCGGGGAGAGTTGGGTTATGAATGGGGAGAGAATGGATGAAAGGGGGGTGAGATGGGATTTTAAGGCTACTGCTACAAAATGCAGCTATAGTAAATATTCATATTAAAAAAATAATCAATCCAACAATCTTCCAAAATCACCTTTGTATGAAATCCCATCTCACCCCAATTACGAGGGACTACGGGGTGAGGTCGGATTTCCTGTTTATCGTCAAAGTTATGAAATGTAACTACGTCCGGAACACTTAGATTCAGATTCAGATTCAGATTCATTTATTGCTTCTTGAAAATTTACATTATATTTTACAAATTTTCTTTGTATATAAATAAAATGAATTCACAGAAAGCTCGTCAGGTACATACCATAAATTTGTTACAATAATGTCAAAAAATAAATGGATAAAATTACATATGTCAAACGTACAATAATATAAAAACGGAAATTACAGCAATAATAATAAAAATAATTTATCTCTAGGGCGTCCTAGATTATGATAAAGTCAAAGAAAAACAAAATAATAAAAAATAAATAAAAAAAAAAATTGCATCAAAAAAATAATAATATTAATAATTGTCTAATATTGTTTTTGTTGGGTGAATTCCTCTACTGAATACAGCGACTTTGACAATAAACAGTCTTTCAATCGGTGTCCAAAACCATCATCCGTTGATTCATTTCTGAGACTGGCGGGTAGTCTTTCGTAAAAAGCGGGGCCCATTACGCGCGGTGACTTGTCGAGGAGCGCGAGGCGCCGCCGCCGCGGCACGAGCTGTAATCGCCCCGTCTGACGGGTGATTCTGCCGGGCATATTCACTTTTTTAAATGAGTGTATATTTTTACGTGTGAACATTATTACTTCATATATGTAAAGTGAATATTATATACCATTCAGTTTGCATATATAAAAATAAAATGTTATCGAGGTTTGAATGTCATTTTGGCCCCTACTCACCCCATTTTCGTTACGTAATCGACCAGCTGGATTAAACTTCTTAGCGTTCTAACTATATAATAGGTTTGCATACCGTACGATAAATTTAAAATTCAAATATGGAATGTATATTCCAACACTTAACTATGCTACGAGTAGCTCACCTTCATGCAAAAGGTGCCTTTAATAGGTTACTGTTGGCGGGTTTATGACTATGTTCACAGCGCTCAGTCTATTATAATCCGTGCACTTCAAACAGGCTTTATCTCTCAATCCTTATTAAAAACCTTCATTGAACAACTTTCCGGGATATTGTTTAATAGGCCATTTTACGACGGTATACCGAAGGACTCATAATACACCGTGCCAAACTCGGGCCGAGCTCGAGCCGTGCCGGGCGGATACCGTAACGTCTAGATAACGAAGAAAAAATTCATTCTTTTTCTAGACTATACTTAAAACCGCAAACTAGCCATGTAAAACAAAACAGATTTATAAAAAATAACTGTTTATTTCGTTTTTATGCATTACATTATTTTGATTATTGACATTCAGTGTCCTAATGCAGTTTTGACCAGCGTGACTGTTTGTCGGCCAACACTCAGGCGCGGCACGGCCGATACGCGCGAATTATCGAGCTTCTTGCTCTGTGGCTATGTGGTGTTGTTTTTCTGGTGGTAAGTAAAATCGCCAGAGCCCCCGACGACATGGATATCAACACATTATATCCATAAAGGGTCGGAAACGCGCTTATGTCTGCTCTGCATGGCTATCATGCGACGGCGCGAGAGCTCGCGTCTCTTTCTTATTAGAACACTTAGAACAAGAGATAGTGCGAGAAAAATCGAGAGTATGTCGCGGCCGTCGCATGATAGACGTGCTGGAGTCACAAGTGTCCATAGACCATAGTATCTACTTTCCATCAGGTAAGCTGCTAGCTTTCAACCGGCGTAATTAAAATTAAAAGGTCTTTAAAGGTCAAAATAATGAATACCATACGATTAAAAAAATAAATAGGAAACTCTAAGCTTGAGCGTCAGACGGCTCACGTACCAGACTCGGTTTGGTGTACTGTGGGTCATCTTTTAATCGTATCGCGAGGAAATTGCTTTATTTCGTTCCCTTTTACGGACAAAACGGCCACGTTTTATGCCTTTCATGAAAGCGATACAATGTACCGATTGATCGTTGAGAGTCAATCAAATTGAACGTATAAATCCGACGTCGAAAAAGGTGTTTGCAAATTGATCTTTTGTACAAACTTACGATGTTCGTGCTAATATTATGTGACACCCGGCCGTAAAGTAGCAATAACCGCCCGCTACGCGAATATACACTACCTCGTCTAGCACAACTTGCTGCTCAGTCGCTTCGCGCGCGACTGAGCGTCTCCTCGCTCACTCGCACCGTGCAAATTAGAAAAAGGAGGGTAGATCTTTCTCGACTCGCGTCGCGGCGCGGCGTCAGTTGTGCTAGCCCCTCTGGCCAGCGGGAGACATAAAATGCACGATCACGACGGGTAATAAAAAAAGCATCAGATTGCATGTTTATCGCCGTTGCCTTCGCACGTCAAGTACCTGCGGTCTGTAGGGGAGAGTGGTCACCATTCGTACGCGGGGCACATTCATACAGTTAGTATAACAGACAAACTAAACGGCACACAAGCGCGCGTTTGCTTGTGTGCATAGACATACCGGCCGCCATGTTGCTAAGCAGAGTGTCGCGCCAGTCGCACCACGGTGCATTCGGCTGACAAGGCGTAACGTGTTTTCGCGCGCGGTGAGTAAATTTTTTACGTAAATTCAATTCGCAATTGTAAGTAGAATTATTATGTTTTTGACAAAATAGTGTTGATTAATATTAATGTTAACATTGATAATTTTGAGCTTTAATTGTTATATTTCTCAAATTAAATTAGAATTTGTATAAAGTAGTATTTTAATTTTGTGCAAGGCATGGGGTGCATTCGGACAGCAAAACAGGGGGCACATTCGTACGCGTACGAATGCTCCCCTTTAGATTTTATGAACCACCAGAACATCACAATAACATTTTTCTTTTTATGAAGTATTCTAATTCTAACAAATCGATATATTTTATAAAGTAAGCCTTATAACTAATATTTTATTGCAGAATCATGGTACGAAAATATAAAAAAAGGGTACGCGTACCCAAGAGGTGGATGAAGAGTCCATGAAATTAGCAATTGATGACGTAATTCAAGGACGGCTGTCATATAGAAAAGCCGCGTTGCAATATAACATCAAGACATCGACGTTGGAAAGCAGAGTCAAGAAATTCAAAGATGGCTCTAACACCGATGAACCCTCACGAACATTTCATTCCAAGTTCACTAGTCTACAGGTCTTCTCCTTGGAAGAAGAGACACGCTTGAATGACTACATTATTAATTGCTGCAAAATGCATTATGGCCTAACAACAATACAGATTCGCAAACTTGCCTACGAATACGCGAAAGCGTCAAATTTAAAATATCCAACGAAATGGGATGAAAACCAAATGGCCGGGTTAGAGTGGATGCGTAAGTACTGATTTTTAAGCTAAGAATTATCAATAAGTAAACTGTGGATAAACGATTTAATTTTTTGTTATGTTTCTAAAGAATCATTTATCGACTATGAGTCAAGTCAAATATTTTAAGTTAGTTCTTTAATAAATAAATATTTTTGTAATAATTAATAAAAAATTAACGACTTTAATAGGCTTTTTAATTACCCTGCATGAATCTACCCCATGGCGTATGAAAGTACCCCACCTACTGTACGAACGTACCCCGTACGTGGGGTACGTTCGTACAAATATCTTATCGTAGAAAAATTACTATAACTCTTTAACCTTTTGACATAATAGTTTCGGGTTTTTTTGTAACAAACTACAATATATTTGTTACGCTTAGGTATATAAACTAGATAAATTCAACAATCCATCATAAATTAAAAAAATAAAATATAAAAAGCGTACGAATGGTGACCACTTTCCCCTATACGAACAATCGATCTGTTGATATAGAGCATTTTTTTGAATAATATTTTTTCTATTCTATTGTAGTCTATTCTATAACTAATAAGTGGTGACCGCCAGGGGCTGTGTGTAGATTCATCATAACAAACATTACTGGTAGTGAGTACGTAAACGCGAGTCACGTATGACATAGTAGGTACAGGAGGGCTAGCACAACAGCGGCGCTACCACGAAAATTGAAACTCAAAGTTCATTTAAATGCGTCCCTGTCACTCGAGTACTGTAAGTGCGATAGAGATGGAGATAGGTACCCGAACTTCGAATTTCGATGTTCATGGTTATAGCTCAGACGCCGCGAGCGCGATGCGCGAGGAGAAAAGCTTTCCTCCTCTTTCTAATTTGCACCGTGCGTTTGTGACGGGAGTCGATGAGCCGCGCGCGACTTGAAAGCAACTTGCTTGCGTGCTAGACGAACAGAGTAATTTTTCGTCCTACCGCCCTAGGCAAGCAATATCAAAATTAATTTTCAAACCATTTTTATAAGGAGGTATGTAAATTGAGCTAAAGATTAAGTATGATACCATCAAGCTGGTCTTATGATAGAAACAATCGATCGTTCTGTTCAGACTCTTTATAAATTGTGTCGATGTAGCCATATTCGCAAAAGTCCAACCCAATATCAATAGGAATGTACAAATTAAAGGTGTTCTCATAATTACATCTGAGTATAGCTGTTGAACGAAATGCTAAAACATTCACCTGCATAATATTGTTAATAATTAACCTACCAGGACAAGAATAATGTAACGGTTAAAACATTCAAGTGCCTACCTGCCATTTATTTTACATCTTCGCTGCTGTTTACAATAATAAAAGATACTAATCCACTTTAAGCCACGTACACACTCCACAACTGCTAGTTATTGCTTCGGCAGCGGCAGGAGTCACTAATACGTTGCCGACGCGTTATTGATTTGAGGATTGGTTTTGTCGTAAGAGATACATAGCAAAATCCTTACAAATATTATAAATGCGAAAGTGTGTATGTTTGTCCTTCTTTCACGTCGCAACGGAGCGTCGTATTGATGTAATTTTTTGTATTGAGATAGTTTAGAAGCTGGAGAGTGACATAGGCTACTTTTTTCCAGCGGGAAAACATCAAATCCCCACGGGAAAATTCAATAGGGAGGTATGTTACATTTTCCTATAACCACGCGGGCGAAGCCGCGGGTATCAGCTAGTAATATAATAAAAGCGAGCTCTGGCGGCCTTACTCAGCACTAGTAATCAGCCACATATCCTACGAGCAATATTTGTATATATATTTGCATTCACATTCTCGAAAACGGCTCTAACGATTTCTATGAAATTTGGAATATAGTGGTTTATGGGGGCAAAAAATCGACCTAGCTAGGTCTCGTGTTTGAGAAAAATCGTGCTCCCTATTTTTACCCGAGCAGAGCTCGGCCGCCCATCAGGCACTCTACCTAGAAAGCTAATAGCAAGTAGTATGGTTTGAGATAATTTAATGAGGGCGAATTTTTATAAAATTGCGATCAGAATTGGAATCTTCTACGTTGGACAGAAGAGTTGCTTTCAGAATGGACTCATCATCATCATCATCATATTAGCCGAAATACGTCCACTGCTGGACATAGGCCTCCCCCAAAGAGTGCCAAAGCGACCGCTCCTGCGCCACCCGCACCAGTTTAGCGATCCGGAGGGCCACATCGGTTACCTTGGTTCTGCTGCCGGCAGCATCATTTCTGATGCGATCACGCAGAGAAACTCCCGACATGGTCCTCTCCATTGCGCTTTGGGTGATTTGGACAGAATGGACTACTTCGACAATTCAACAGCTCCAATAATTTCAAGTATAGGTGCATATAGTACTCGTATTCAAAATCTTACGGTCTTCTGTGATACTTAGTTAGTTACTTCCCCAGTTGTGCTGTAAATATTTTGCTGTGCCCTACCACTCCACACAGATCTCTTCGCCTTAATAGTAGTTTTAGTTTTTATCCTCATGGTGTATACTCTGCTTTACGCCAAGATGCAGCTACCAGCATTAAGGACGCACATTTAGTAATCATATGCGTTTGCGATAACCATTTGCGATCGTATCAGGTTGAATTAATTTCCATCGGAGCAACATACTCGTATATGTTGTTTTGAAACTTAAAACGAAACGAAAGCTACCGACGAAGACGCTCAAGCTGTTGTAAACGTGTTTTGGTTTGTAGGTAGCTTTATTTATACTAAGTAGGTAATTCAACTTTTGCGTTAGTTGCGTATTATCCGATTGGTTTACAGCCTGTATTGGTTGATTTCCGTGAAAAAATCCACTTTTTTCCTTAGCCTGTTTAGGTGTCCCACTGCAAAATCAAAATCAAAATAAATGCAGAGACAGCAGATCTTCAAGCTAAAATAGTACAGGCATATTCAACCTGCACGCAGAGGTGTGCAAATTGTTATAAAGTCATAATTCTATAATTGTTAAAGCTGCAGCGTAACCGCCTCCCCCCTTTTCTCCCACTCGACCCTATTGCTGGCATGCTCCCGCCAACCCAAGCAGAATGCCTCCAAATTGCCCGGACATGCCCTTTTCTGTCTGCCTCTGCTCCGGAGCTATAACCACGAATTTCGAAAGTCGAAGTTCGGGTATTTCCATCTCTAACGCACTTACATTACTCGAGTGACAGGGATGCATGTATACGAACTTCGAGTTTCGATTTTCGTGGTAGCGCCGCTGTGTCCGTCTTGCACACGTTATCCACGTTAATCACCTGCCCCCGAGCACCCAGGGGAATTAGCGGCAATTATGTTATATTAAACTAGGAAATAATGATCACGTTCGGTTATGGCGCGGTAGTGTAGGGTCGCAGTTCACCTAACAACCCAACCGTTTTTTTTCCCCTGGGGGATAAGGCTAGAGCATTCACGTGGACAACAGCGTCTTGCTGGGTCCATTCCGTACGTATAAATTCGGAATACACCATCGCTACACGTTGGTATAAATTCATCATTTACATGAAGTTCATAAACTTATAAACGTCAAAACGAACTCGAAAGTGATTCACAGTGAACAAGTCGCTTAATCTTTGCTATTATCAATGTCCGATGGCTTGAATATGTCATGCTCGCTTAAAGGGCTTTGCTTACGGTGGCGTCGTTGATCGGGTCGCCACCTTCCCTAAAATATGGTTGAGGGAGGCGATGGCTGAGATATGCGTCATACTCGTGATCGGGTGCTGTTTGTGGAGTCCGGACTGTTCATGCTTGCAAGGGCATAGTACCTAGTTAACTACTTAAATACTAGTGTTATTATTATTTTTATCGTATTGACGAGAGACATCATTCTGATCTTGACACGTTTTATTGTTATTGACCCTGTACTTCTCTGACAATATTACATTAATATTCCTTTTTTTGTTTTGACGCTTAGAGACCGTATACATCTCTTAGAATATTAGAATAATTATTAATTGTATTTGGACGCTCAGAGACCTTATACATCTCTGGAATACTGAATTAATATCATTAACTACTGTTAACTCAAACTAAAAATGATCTTTATTCAAGTAGGCCTAGTAACAAGCACTTTCAAATCGTCAGTTATTTTTTTTAAGTAATTTATGTAACATAAAAAATAAAAAATAATTTTATATGAAGTAAAAATTGTATAGAAAATACTAGTGAATGTTACTAGAAAAACAATCTAATGTCAAAAATGATGAATGAAAAACAATCTAATGTTAATGCTGATACAGATCTTATATCGAATGTAATGGTCATATTTTGCATTTTTTTTGTTTACATTAACTTATTGACATTTAGTTTGTTAACCTTTTATATATAATTTTTAATTATTATTGTGTAAGATTATTATTATTTTATTGTAAATTACCGTTTGACATGTAAAAGTGCCCTTGTGGCCTAATTGCAGAATAAATAATTGATTTGATTTGATTCAATCCTCTTAATGAAATTCCCTATGCTGTCTTTTGAATAGAATAGAATATGTTTATTTCCTTGAATATGGTACAGTACAGTTGATGGTATAATTATATTATGCTCAGCATATCCTGCCGCGAATCGGCGTGGAAATATTAGTCATGTTACATTATCTGATAAAAATTACTACATTAGAATTAAATTACAATATTAGATTTATTCAAGCATGCTGCACACATCAACATTAAATTATAACTATAAACTAATCAATATACTATGTCAATGCACTTATATAAATCTAGTGGTCAAAAAAAAAAATTCGTTCATTGTGTAAAAACACTTGTCAAGGAGCCAATTAAACAGTCTTTTTTCAAATTTAATATTCGGTAATAGTTTTATGTCATTCGGTATTTTATTGTATAATTTAATAGCCATAATATATATATTTTTACTAAAAACTGTAACTGATTGCCTGGGTACATACAGCTTATACGGGTATCTCCCGTTAGTTTTGTCCAGAACAACATTATGCAGGGGAAATAAGTGCGGATGTTTTTTCACAAACTTAGCTACTTCATATATATACAGGCAAGGTAAGGGGAGAATTTTCAGCTCCTTGAATATTGGTCGGCAATGGGCAAGGTAATGACTTCCACAGACAGCTCGAATACACTTTTTCTGTGCTACAAATGCTCTCTGTATGTCTACTGAGTTACCCCAGATGATTAGTCCGTAGCGTAACACAGATGATACGTATCCATGATATGCACACAGGGCTGCTTCCTGAGATGCGACTGCCTTAAGTCGCCGTAACGCATAAACGAATCTGTCCAGTCTAGTGCATACGCTATCAATTTGTGCTTTCCAATTCAGATTTTTGTCAATTGTAAGGCCAAGGAAAGATGCAACATGTACAGGTTCTATTGTTGTATTATTTAAATGTATCTTTAGAACTATATTAGGAGAATTATAATTTTGAAAGTTAATGATTTTGGTTTTATCAATATTTAATTTTAATTTGTTATCTTCTAACCATTTGATAGCATTCTTAACGTCAGTATTTGCTTGTCTTTCTAATTCGTTCCTTTCCTTACTTTTAATGATCAAAGTGGTGTCATCCGCGAACAAGACACAGTTATGTTTCAAGGCGGTCGGCAGGTCGTTTATGTAAAGTAAGAAGAGAAGCGGGCCCAAGACGCTTCCTTGCGGGACACCACTTTTATTTATTTTTGCTGTAGATTTGTAGATATATTTCCTATTATTAATTATTCGTGCTATTTCAGTATATTGTCTACGATTGCATAAATAACTTTGAAACCAGCTATGTGCGTTACCCCTTACGCCATATGATGAAAATTGTTAGTATCTTACGTTACGCTATGCTCTTATAAAAGTTAAGGGGCTGAATCGGAATCATCGCGTGATTTGAAACGCCGTTCTGGCTAGATTAAGAAACTATAAGTTCTGATTTTCAGATGTTCGATTCTTGACTATAATTATGACCGTTTATCTGATTGAATCGATACATGATTGCCTAAAATTTCCTCTATAGAAAAAAAACCAAAGTTTGGCCTTTATTTTCCTTTTTTTTACACAGCCTACTCAAACAATACGAGTACATTATTTACGAAACAATCAAGTTTATACTATATTTCATCTCATCTAAAATCTCACTTAATGATATGTAAATAAAACTTCACTACGTTAGGTACGAGTATTTATCAAAATTTGTCCAAAAAAGCCTCTCTTTTTCTCGTGCGCGGAAGGCATAGCGTGTCTCTGTCAAGGGGGCGTAGTCGACTCGAATCAAGGCATCCCCTTAAGGGATTAAGGTAGAAGCTTCTACCCAGTCCCAGTTTAAGCGGCATTTAGACTACTACACTAACTGGAGAAAGGGACCGAGTTAAACCATCTCATTACATCGAAGGGCCGCTTTTATGATGCACCTGAGCATTCACTTGTAACGAGCGAATGCTCAAGTGTAATTGTAGCGAATGTTACATTATATGTATAAGTCTCCTAGCGTTTCCCCGGTTGTGCACTAAAGGAGCCCGGGGTCCGCGTTGGCACCTAATGACAGGATAACAGATATATGCTCGCAAAATATGCAGAAGCATTTTAGAGAGCATTCTATCGAAACGATAATAATCTTCTACGAGCTTTTTGCCGGGCCGAGCATTTTAATTGTTATTGTTTCCTCCGCACAACATTCAGGTATTTACCTACTAGAGCATTGGCTAAAACAGTGTTTTAATCTTTTGTATGCCACGGCCCCCTTAGTACGGATTCTGTGCTGTTCTTTACTCAGTCCCTGGATAACCCTGGTAAAATACGGAGAAAACGAATTTTCCCAGACACGAGACCTAGCTAGATCGATTGTCGCCCCCGTTAACCCCATATAACAAAAATTTCATCGAAATCGTTAGAGCCGTTTTGGATAACGTGATTGCAAATATATATACAAATATTGCTCGTTTAATAGTATAGGTTGTTTGAGGTACTAATATCAAATATTTAAATCACTTTATTTTTAATAATTTACTTTAAAAACAAAGTTTTAACCGACTTCAATTTAGTACTCCGCCAAGCCACGAGAACATTTCCACATTTATTTTCCAATTTACCACATGAACTGATTTCCGAGAGCAAATGCGTTGATTATTAGAGAAAAAAACCCAATCGCTGTATGTGGGCCGATAATATCAAAGGACTTCCGTCGATTCCACAAGGATCGCCTTTGGTACTTCATTAGCTGCTATTTCAACGGAATGTTATCAGAATCTGTGACGTGCTTTTGTACTTTAAGTACATAATTGAGGAATTCCATAAGTCATCTGTGGTCTTCATCATCAGTTCCACTCCACCAAATTTATGATTTCCGGATGTAAATACACGAGATATATTAGAAAATACCAAAATCACTACACGCGTGCCTAATATAATTGAGGAGTTCTCTCAATTCCTCATGGATCCCATCATCCAACTAAATTTAAAAAAAATGGGACCCACCTGGATGCATATACTTACAAACAAAAAAAAACTTTTCGAATCGGCTCATCAATGACGGAGTTCTGAGGTAACAAACATTGAAAAAAAAAAAAAAAAAACAACCGAATTTAGAACCTCCTCCTTTGTTTTTAAGTCGGTTAAAAATAGGAGTGACCCCTATGGGGGTGGTGACCCACAGTTTGAAAAACACTGCGGTAGAAGGATCGTAGCGATGTTATGGCCGCTCCACACAATCGGCCATCCTGACCCACAGGACAAAGGATACAGGACGCAACTATGCGTTAAAGGGAGTAAGACATATTTATGTCTCGTTCTACCGCATGCATATCCGCGTCCTGTATGATGGGTCAGGATGGCCCATTCTGTGGAGCGACCATATGCCTCTATGCTTGGTTCTGTTCGTTGCTCAGTTCGACAAACTTAAAAAAGGCAAATGCTCGATGTTCTGATACATGTGAATGATCAAGTCTACCACCACCTTAAGGGGCTCCCATACGCCAATGACCTTCGATCTGAATCCCTTAGTTTTCTAATGTTTTTTGTAGCTTATTATATTAACAACAACGGCTTTAAGCAATATAGTTTCCCATATTTACTTCAAAGTTCATTGTTTTCGAGGTATTTGGCATCAAAGTTGACCAATTTTAGGCCAAAAAACTGGTTTTCTGGCCATAACTTTTGTGTTAATTAGTAAGATTATAAAAACGCATATCAAATATATAGGTATGTTCAGTATGTATGAGTAGGTATGAGTTTCGGGTGTATAAAAGTTTTAATGAGGATGAAGTGTCGGGTTTTGTATTTTTGCAGAGCTTTCTTTAAAAATTGATAATTAATTCTGTATTAACATTTTTCAAGTTAGTCAATATCAAAAATGTTAAACAGGAATCATACTTTCCCATATCTGCACCTGCAAAGCTAGCTTCAATAAACCGAGGACGAGTGTCGAAATGAAAACGACTAAATTTCGTTGATTTTTGACGGGAGCCCCTCAAGTCGAAGAACCTGCTTAGCTTTTTGACTGATTACCAATAAAGTGTTTCTATTTTCAACCTTTCGACAGACTCGAGTGTAGAGTTTCTCTCTTTGGTCCGAAGTTAATAAAAGCAAAGACGGGGAGATAACAGTCGGACATCGTAAAAAGGTGAACTCTGTTTAAGTACCGCGGCCTATTTTATAGCCTAATCAACAAGGAATAACTTTGTGTAAATGCCTGTTTGACATTCAATATTGTTAGAAGGATCAAGCGCAATTTATAATAACGACATAGTTATTTTTTATGATAATGGTCAATCTTTGTTTATGATATATTAAGTATATCTTTTTGTACATTAAGTACTTATGTACTTAATAAGTTAAGGAAGTATTTAATATTGCAGGTAGATATTAAGAATTCTCGAACGGTTATGACCTTTGATATCTCACAAGATGCCATTAGGTAAACCAACTATGATTAAATAACACTAAATGTTGACATACCGTAAAACGGGGTGATTAGGGACAAAACTGACATTCAAACCTCGATAACGGTTTATTTTTACATATGCAAACTGAATGTTGTATTTACTCGTAATAAGTGTTCCGGACGTTTGTATTTTGTTTTGTTTATGATTTTGGATAGTTCCATTTCATAACTTTAACGATAGCACGAAATCCCACCTCACCCCTAAGTCCCTCGTAGTTGGGGTGAGATGGGTTTTCATACAAAGGTGATTTTGGAAGATTGTTGGATCGTTTTTTTATTATGAATATAACTATAGCTCCATTTTAAATTAATACTCAATACTCAATCATTTATTGCGTTCCACAATGTTAGTTTACAGGGTTTTAGGTAAACATAAGTTAGTTGCTAAGTGATGTGAATAAAACTCAATTGTGGACCCTGTTGGGCACCGCAAGATTAGTGAAGAGAAGACGACGACGAGAAATTGGATTACATTATTTAGGTAGCAGTAGCCTTAAAATCTCATCTCACCCCCCTTTCATCCCTTCTCTCCCCGTTCATAACCCAACTCTCCTCGCGATCCCTACTCATCCCATTTTATGGTAAGCGCTTACTGGCATCTTTAATCCTAATTCATAGTATTAAAAATTAACCACGGAGTCAATTATTGACTGGTCGACAACAGATTTTCGTGTATTTTGCTCAACGAATTTTCCAATTTATTCTAGTTATTGGCCCAGACTCACATCACAAAATGGGTACGTATTAGAAGATCGAATTATCGAAATAATTGATACATCGAAAATGAAAACATCGAAGTACAAAATATCGAAAGTTTAATTTACTGACTTATTAAAATATGTAAATAAATATATCGAAAATGAGAATATCGAATTTAAAACATCGAAAGTTCATAATGCCATAGTTTAAAACGTCAAACGTATTAGTTACCGAATGATTTAAGATCAACTGCCTAATTGTCGAAAATATTATTATCGACATAATAAGAAACATCGAAAGTCAACAAGAATGTCGATTGCGGAACAGAGGCGCGGAGACATTAAGATCAATAGTGACTTCCCGTAGGTCCAGCGCTGCGGGAACAGCAGCCCTTCCGCCCTTGCGTGACGAAGCACGGTCCCTCCGCTCCTCCGTTCTCTTTTATAAACACTCCAGGGGTAGGGCAGACCAAACCACGTGGATGGTGGGGTGTTTCGATTCAGTTTTGGATCATTTTTGGATTCCAAATTCCTACTTTGAGGTCAAATATCTCGGCCATTTTTGATTTTAGAGAAAAGTTTTTCCTACCTGTTATACCTACTGTTACTGTTGATACTGGTATACAATATAGAAGATTAGGTTAGGGCAGCTAGAAAAAGGGGGGGCTCGGTGGGCAAAGCCCCCCGCAGTGAAAAAACAACATATAATTTTAACGATGGTATTATTTGTAGGTTAGTTTAGGGTTAGCTTGTGCCCCTCAGAACGGAAATAGGCACCCCGCAAAGCGGGGTGAGGTCGGCACGCCGGCGGTTAGGTTAGGTTTAGTTTAGGTAATAATAAATGTTAGCACAACAAACTAATTCTCACGGCCATAAGAGGGTAGCTACAAAGGTACAACATGTACAACTAAAAATTTTAATAATTTTACCAGTGGTATGCAAGTAGACCATATGATGTTAGTTATTTTGATGGTTCGACGTTTTACTTTTCGATTATTTGGGCGTCGCCATTTCAATGGTCGATATATTGTCATTCGAAATTATCGCCTGCATAATGGTCGATATTCTGTACTTTCGATATTTTAACCGTTCGGCATTTGTATTTTAGACCAATTAGACGTCGATATATTAACATAATATATTTCGATCGTTCGATATTTTCATTTTCGATATTTTGTACTTCGATGTTTTCAGTGTCGATATTTCAATTTTCGATCTTCTAATAAGTACCCCACAAAATAACGTGAAGTTGGTTATTATATTTATACTGATTTCACATTTAGTATCTATACCTAATTAAAGATTTACTAGGATATTTTTTTTTTTTAAATACAACTGTTATGGATAATTTTCCGCAACGCAGGCTTTGTCAAAGTGCGTGCAGAAACACATCTTCCTAGGGCTCACATAACAGTGATATAATCCGCAACAGGTTTCGTCAACCGCAACGGGCTTCGCCAACTTCTTCTTCTTATTTAAGAGCTAAGCTCTTGTCAGTGTAGCTCAAAGTAGGCCCTCCATCTACTCCGATCCCAGGCAACCTCTTTGACATCTCGATAGGACCTAACATCCACTCTCTTTTTGAGTTGATCTGATTGAGTTGATAGTTTATACACCGTACCTATATTAAGTATTATATTATTCACACGGAAAAACTATTGTCTATTCAAGCATCCCCGTTGACTGGTCTAGAAGGGCGTTACGCAAGCCGCCCGTTTCGGCGATGTTTACCTGACCTAAAGCCTTGTTTATGATGGGGAAACACACCTAAATCTACTGTGTAGTTACGTTTTGATCTAAAGCAGTCCATAACAATGCTCAACCCGTTGTTCGTAACAGTAGTTTACGGCTGTAGTAGGATTTAGTTGTAATTGACATAACTTTTACTTCAACTAAATTAATGACAATTTGTATTCTTACAAAATTATATGATGATACTGGTAGAAGGATAGCCTTGAATTATGGCTTGATGATACAGTTATTTGATATCGAAAATAAGAGGGAAGGTGATAGGGCACCTCGTACGACATGACAACTTCATACTTAACATAATTGATGGAAAGGCAGGGAGGCGAGGAAGAAGAACCTAGAATAAACTACATAGAACAACTAAGTAGTTTAAAATTGGTCAAAGTATCCGGAGACCAAAAGGCTGGCTCGTTCCTTTTTTTGAAGTGAAAACTTCTTTAGCGGCGCTGAGCACTTTTTGGGATGGGGAAAAATTGTTAAATACGCGACAGATTTTTGTGACGTCAGATGTGAAGGACATCACAAACTCTTATATTTTGCTGAAAGCCGATTCGACTTCATTCAAAACTGAACGCTATTAGTAAGAGTATAAAGCCGTTAAATACTTTTTGCAATAGCATATTCTGCAAATAAATTTTTAATTTTGTTCACGCGTCCTTCACCGATTTGCTATTGAGAAAATTCGAATAGTTCGAATTTGGGCTAAAGAGATAAAGCTTAGAAAAATATTTACCAACGGCAAAAACAAATTGATATTTAGGTCGCCACCGCCGTCTGCTGTTCTTGCAAATTCGAATAGTTCGAATTTAGACGTTATTCCTAAAGAGATAAAGCTTTGAAAAATATTTGGCAATGGCAAAAACAAATTGGTATTTTGTTTGCCGCCGCCGACGGGCGAGCCGGCCCGTCGCACCCAACGCGCCCGCTGCCCGTCCGCCTAAATAATTGATAATTGTTTATAAATTTGCATCCAAATCATTTTTAGGGTGACACCGTAAGATGTCACGTGACCTGATCGAAAAACTGTTACAATGTTATTGAGTTTTCATTTCTGCCGGCACTCCCGGAGTGCAACCCGGTCTTTTTTTTTTTTTTAGTTTATTTGGGTAAACAAACAGCCACTACAATGATTACATAAAATATTTCCTTGCCCAACATATCGGCATAGCTATCCAAAGGGGGAACGCAGCAATCTTTCAGGAACCCTTCCGCAGAGATCCGACCTTGGGGACTTTTTTCAATTTTTATTTTCTTAATATTGGGTTACTTGAGTTTATTTTCATATGTTCTTATTGTAAAATACTGTATATTAACAGAAAATAAAAATAATTTAGTCTCACTCAAAAAGAGTTAAAGTTAGGTCGCACCAAAGACGACAAAGAAGTTGCGTGGGATCGGAGGAGATGGAGAGCCTACTATGAGTTACACCGACAAGAGCTTAGCTCTTATAATAGAAGAACAGTTATTCGAAAAACATAAAAAATTAAGACAGATTCGCAAGACTACTACTTAACTATTATATCATACGCGCACCATCGCACCTTGCAGTCCTTGCAATAATTATTCAAGGAGTACATCTGAAAGTGTGTCTAGGTATACATACCAGATTGACGGATAAAATCGGTATAAGTATTTGTATTGGATTTTGCCTCATTTCGGCGCTTCGTTTTAGTGTGAATCGTTCTTAATAATGTGGTGAGCACTTTGAGTGAAACGAATTTTTAGGTACTACTCGAATAGTTTCGAAAGCGGTCGATTCCAAGTCGATTCAATAAGTTTGTTCTTGAAATTGTTCATCCTAAATTTAGACAGAACATTATCTACCTACTTGGAGGCGGGAGACTGGAAATCGATAGGTACTTCATAAAGACGACCGGGTTCTGGGAAGAGGTCCTGGGTTCGAATCCCGGTAAGGGCATTTATTTGTGTGATGACGATGAGCACTGAATATTTGTTCCTGAGTCATGGATGTTTACTATTTATTTAAGTATTTATTTATCCATATAAGTATGTTTATCTAGTACCCACAGTACAAGCTTTGCTTAGTTTGGTACTAGGTCGATTTGTATCCCTTATTAGGGGACAAATCTTACATAATCATAATCTTTATAATATAAAAATCCTCGAAGACCAAGTGTCGCACGACTTTCGAGTAAAAAAATCTTTAAAAACTAAAATATATCTTATTAATATTAGTAACTACTTAGGTAACATGATTTCAAGATCTCTGAAGGAGTAAAAATATTGCAAGTCTCTTTAGGCCTCGGTGAGAACTAACCAGGAGTCAGTTAAGTTAAATATTGATAAAACTGTAGTCAAACATAAAGTCTCTCAAATGTATTTTATTTACGAATGTTTTTTTGATAGTATGTTACGAAACACACACACTTATGTAAAATTTTCCTAAATCAAGTTGTTCGTGCTATCCAGTTAAAAATCACACATTTCCATGCAACAAAACGCAGCTGCTTGACTTCTAACCTTATTTATGCCCAATCAAAATTCAACGACCGTTAAGAAAATTAGTGGCCGGTGTTCGTCAGTTTAGAACCGATAAATTTGAAAAGAGAACCCATGTTCAAGCATATGTTCGAATTTCGAAAAATGATTTGTTGTTTCCTGTACTTGCTACTGGAAGAACAATCCGCATTCTTACTTATTTATGGTCACGTTCCTCGAACATCGTGTGTGGACTGTTTGGAACTGCATTACGGTGCCCACAATACATGGTTTGCGTCGGACAAATTGCTAACATGATTTATTGGTACGTTTCTCGCACGTTGTAAATTGTGTGGAATTTACGGTTGACGGGAGCAAATAGTATTTCGGTAACTCTGAAAGGGCGTTCGTGCATAGAGCATGCCCATATTATGTGATGTTTTGGTTTTTTGCAGGATAACGTACCTGGCATGTTAAACGAAGGTTATTTCTGGTCGATTCCTTTAGATTTCTTGTATGACACCATAACCTAGTTGAATGTTATGATTATTCTTTGCATTCTGTATCAGATCGAAATGTTGTAAATAAGGGAGTTTTTGCAACTAAACTTTCTCTTCGTTAGGTACGGTCAGCAGCAGAAGTAGCTACACAAAAGACACGCTCAAATTGATCTAAACAGTCCTTATCCTCTTGACATTAGAGTCGTGTGTAGGTCATTTTGAGCACTTGTCCCGCGTAGCTACTTCTGCTGCAGACTGTACAGGACTGTTGCGGCCTATTCGATTTGACAATTTTGGAGTTTAATAAGATAATGGTTTAAAACCAAAAAAAAATACGAAAAAGCACTGCACTCCATAAAAGCAAAAAGTGGATTCGTTCTTATCTTAAAGCCTGCTGTACACACTGGGCCAACGTTGGCGCGTGAGCAGAAGGCAGCTATGCGTTAGAGGAAGAGGGTTATAACTCGATCTCTTTCGTTTACATAGCTGCCTCCTGCTCATGCGCCAACGTTGGCCCAATGTGTACAGCCGACAGCCGGCATAGAGTCCGCAGTAAGCTCGGCCGAATTTCAACTTGCTATACAAACGTAGTTACGATCCCATTTTAAAACTACGTGTTGGATTGTGACGAAACTTTGCATATACATTGACATGAGGTATATCTATGTCTGTTATTAGTTTATAAGGTTCCAGTTTATAAAATAAACAAAATACAGCAAAAACAAGTTTTGTATGAAAAACTTAAATCACTGTATTTTTTTTTACTATGGTATCTGAAGCTACATAAACTAATTACAGACATAGATACCTATACCTAATGTCATTGTATATTCAAAGTTTTGTTACAATCCAACACGTAGTTTTAAAATGAGAGCGTAACTACGTTTGTATGGAAAATCGAGCTTACTGCGGACTCTTAAACTCAAATATGTAGAAGCATCGTATCCTACGATATTTCTTTCATTATTTGAGTCGAAAACATTGTAGATACCGCTAATAATCTGTATTCTGCGAACCCATAAAACGTGGTACATTGGCATTCACACTCGTCGAGCTCACTCGTTGACGTACCATGAACCCTCAAACTCAATTCGAAAAGGTCATAAGCACCTTAGTAATGTAACGGTCATAGGCCCTTGTCATCGTGAGGTTTGAAATGGGTATTAGCGAAGGCATTAGGACGTTAGGCGGTAACTTTTCAAGTGCAGTGCCCTTTGAACCCTTCGGATATCATCCCTCAATGCCAACGACGATCAGGATATTAGGACCTCTATTTTTTGAACGTGCTATTCTATAAGTAAGTACTATCTAATGTTATAAAGAATGTCCGTGATATTATATACTTGTATGTTTATATTACTTACTTTGGAATCACTTATTTATTATTATACCTTGGTGTAGTGCTTGACTCCCACCTTACCTGGCAGCAGCATATCGAATCGCTAAAAAGTCGCGTTCGAAAGCTTATGTTTGTCTTTCGCGCTCTAAGAAATTTCGCGTATCCCGAACTGCTGAAAATAGTTTACTCCGCACTCTGTGAATCCGTACTAGGCTATTGCAATTCGGTTTGGGGAGGGGCAGCAAAGACGCACCTTATTCGTTTGGAAAGAGCGCAAAGGTCCCTTCTCAAGGTTATCTACCGCAAACCATCACGTTTCAGTACCAAAGAGCTATACAAAGTTGCTAACGTCCTCTCTGTCCGCCAACTATTTTTGAGAAAAATACTGTACAGTTATGGACAAGTACATGACAAGAATTTTGAAGCAGATACAAGACGCCGCCAGCGCTGGAAAACCCCTAAAACGCGTACAAAATTTGCCCAGAGATTTCACCCCTTCATTTCTCCTCTGGTTATGAGATTATTCTGCAAATGTCATCCCATAAAAAGGCCACCAACCAAACGGTTGTTGTCCGAGTGGCTTATGCAACTGGATTATCATGAGACTGAACTCCTAATGACAGTGATAAAGTGATTACTAGGTACCATTTAGTCAGTATTGCAGTGCAGATATTTTGTTTTCTATTATACTATAATATATATGATTTTACGCCCAGCATACTTTTTTGTCACATATACGTACCTACGCGCACTCACCATACACACACACACAAGCACAAAAACACACACACACGCGCGCACACAATTTAGCCATCTAAAACTAGGCATATATTTTATTTATAAGTTGTAAGTTGTACCTATTTTGCTCTCTTTGTACAGTTAAAGTCAAAAGTCAAAAACATTTATTTGTAAACATAGGTGTACAGGTCTTGCAAGGATTTATAATAGTGTGCTCTATGTTTAGCCATTAGGCATACAAATATTTCAGGTCGAGATGGAGCATTGTATAATAAATAAGTAGGTTAAGTAATTGGAACGACGAAACTGCGTCCTGTAACACAGGGTTTCCTAGCTCAGGACGCAGAGTCGTGATTTATATTGTAATGTTGCCCTTGAACAATAAACTTTTTCATTTTCATTTTTCATTTTTCATTTTCATTATATACTAGCTGATGCCCGCGGCTTCGCCCGCGTGGTTATAGGAAAATGTAACATATTGAATTTTCCCGTGGGAATTAGATGTTTTCGCGCTGGAAAAAGTAGCCTATGTCACTCTCCAGCCTCTAAACTATCTCCATACAAAAACTCACATTAATACGACGCTCCGTTGCGACGTGAAAGAAGGACAAACAAACAAACACACACACACACACACTTTCGTATTTATAATATTAGTAAGGATTATACTTTATTCAAAAATATCAATCCATTAAATCCCTAGTCCAGCAGTGCATCCGCAATGTTTCCCCTAAACTTGACTATTTATATTTAAAATAGAGTCTGGAAAACGTAAAGCTATAAACGTTTTATTGAAAAAAATTTGATAGGGGTCTCGCACTATTAGGCTACGCCTACATCGGGGGGACCAGTAGAAATTACATAACAAAACTTTAAAAGTTACCTTCAGTTGGCCAAAAGTAATAAAATCAAAATTAATGCAAGAGAATTCACTCACGAATCATTGTACTGTCAGGAAACAGTTCCATCTCAACATAATGCTGGCACTAAATGCCTATACGCAAACGCATAGGTACATTTTGACCAACAGAGGCTCTAGTATAAGTTTTACCGAAACAAAACTTCACGATCGCGTTTGCGTTTTACCCTCAATTTGTATGGGATTTGACAGCTAAACGCAAACGCGGTCGTAACGATTTGTTCCGGTAAAACTTATACTAGAGCCTCAGTTGAGTGTTGCCGAAAGAGTGAATCTACTTAGTGGATTCAATTTGCATTTTCCAGACTTTAACGGCCGTATTCATAAACGTTCTACAAACCTGTTTTAAGGGGCTCCCATACGCCAATGACCCCCTTCTGAAAAATGATCTGAACCCCTTAGTTTTCTAATGTTTTTTGTAGCTTTTTATATTAACAACAACGGCTTCAAGCAATATAGTATCCCATATTTACTTCAAAGTTCATTGTTTTCGAGATATTTGGCATCAAAGTTGAACAATTTTAGGCCAAAAAACTGGTTTTCTGGCCATAACTTTTGTGTTAATTAGTAACATTATAAAAACGCATATCAAATTTATAGGTAAGTTTAGTACGTATGAGTTGGTATGAGTTTCGGGTGTATAAAAGTTTTAATGAGGATGAAGTGTCGGGTTTTGTATTTTTACAGACCTCTCTTTAAAAATGGATAATTAATTCTGTACTTATTAACATTTTTCAAGTTATTCAATATCAAAAATGTTAAACAGGAATCAAACTTTCCCATATCTGCAACTGGAAAGCTAGCTTCAATAAACCGAGGACAAGTGTCGAAATGAAAACTACTAAATTTCGTTGATTTTTGATGGGAGCCCCTTAACTAAAATGCCGTTAAAATTCGTTTTTCCTTATCTGTCACTTCGTAAGAAAGGGACAAAGCACATTTTATTTAGCAGAGGCATTTTAAGTTTTATGAATAAGGGGGTAAAAGTGTACAAGATGTATTTTAGATGTAGACCTGAACTGGATTATCACTCACCCTAACATCAATCCGGGAACCAATACTTCGTCAGAGCGGCTATTCAGCATTTTGCTGGTTATAAAAGAAATTTGAATATGTAATATAGCAATCCGGCGATGTATTAAAGTGTTCAATCATGTGCTCAAAGGATGAGTCGGGGTCCGTTTTTGTGATTTGTTATCTAACAAAATATTATGAGAAAATGTTCTTTGGTTGCCCGTTTTTAGGGTTCCGCACCGAAAGGGTAAAAACTCGACCCTATTACTAAGACTCCGCTGTCCGTCCGTCTGTATGTCTGTCTGTCTGTCCGTCTGTCACCAGGCTGTACCGCATGAACCGTGATAGTTAGACAATTGAAATTTTCACAGATGGTGTATTTTGTTTTGACGACCGGTTAGTCTAGTGGGTAGTGACGCTGTCTACGAAGCTGAAGGTCCTGGGTTCGAATCCCGGTAAGGGCAAATATTTGTGTGATGAGCATGAATATTTGTTTCTGAGTCATGGATGTTTTCTATGTATTTAAGTATTTCTATCTATTAAATATATCGTCGTCTAGTACCCATAACACAAGCCTTACTGAGCTTACTATGGGACTAGGTCGATTTGTGTAAGATTGTCCCCTAATAATAATAATTATTTATTATTATTATTTCTGTTGCCTCGATAACAAAAAATTGTAATAGGTACAAAAAACAGAATAAAATAAATACTTAAAATAAATACTCCTATACAACCAACGTGTTTTTTTGGCGTTTTTATAGATAATGGTACGGAACCTTGCGTGCGTGAGTCCGACTCGCACTTTGCCGGTTTATTATAATAAACTAGCTTCTGCCCGCGACTCCGTCCGCGTGGAACTCGATTATATCGCAGCTCCATACAAATTTCACCCCCCACTTCATCCCGTTGGGGGATGATTTCCGGGATAAAAACTATCCTATGTCCTTTCCCAGCACTCAAATTATCTCTATAACAAATTTCATCCAAATCGGTTCAGCGGTTTAAGCGTGAAACAGACAGACAGACACACTTTCGCATTTATAATATTAGTATGGATTTAATTTAATGCGGATAACTAGTTTAAACTAGGTAGAATAATCTGAAAAAAATGTTTTCCCAAAGTATCACGTCCCAAACGAATTACATAGCACATTTGAATACTACGACACATTGTTTTGTTTTGAAATTATCTATGTAACACTTAAAAATTATGTAAATTAGGAATTAATCAAACCCGGCATATCAGTATGCCGGAAAAGACAAATGGCATAACAGATAGGAAAGAAATGCTCAAAACATTGGAACACGCGCAGTAGTTTAATAAATAGCAGCGAATCATTTATAATAGTTATCAGCTTACAATAAATGTTAATAAAATAGTTGTGGTATGGGCATTGGACTTACCCTTTATAGGGCACAATCTAAATTTCATAGCCAAAATGACCACCTGGGGCCGTAGACAAGGTTACAATCGACAAGCGCTAACGCTAACGAATAAAATGTATGGGAATGACAGATGCCGACGAAACACTTTTCGTTAACATCTGTCATTCCCTTACATTTTATTAGTTAGCGTTAGCGTTAGCGCTTGTCGATTGTAACCTTATCTAGGCCCCCAGGTCTGTTAAGGTCATCTTTTTGTATTTTTTTATGGGCCAGAATTTTTAGGTCTACACAATAGCAAGAGACTTGAATTATGAATAAATTTTAACTTTGCCCGTTAAATTTTCCAAAATTCGACTAAGAACGTGCAACGCGCAACTGACCCCGTATCATGGGCTGCCTTATCACGCGATTAGTGACAAGATAGGCGCGTCGACTCGTTCTATCGAACGGTGTCAGCCAGTGACGGACGCTCTATCCTGTCACTTATCGTGTGATAAGGCCGACCATGATACGGGGTCTGGTGTGTAGTCAGTTTGAGAGCGTCTTTTAACTAGCTGCCCGCGGCTTCGCCCGCGTATTGCGGATAACGTAGGCAAACCCGCTGGATAAAATGCAGCCTAAAACCAACTGAAAATCCATTCTACACGCAGGTGAAAGAATTTAGTCAAGGTTAAGCGGTTCCGGAGATTACCCAAAACATACAAACTTAAAAAACTTTTCCACTTTATAATATAATGGCTGCCCAGCCCGGCTTCGCACGGATTACCCGTTTTACCGTAGAAATGAAGCATTTTCCCGCGGTAAAAAGTAGCCTATGTTCATCAGAGATAATGTCGGCTTCTAATGGCAAAATAATTTTTCAAATCGGTCCAGTAGTTTCGGAGCCTATTCAATACAAACAAACAATCAAATCTTTCCGCTTTATAATATTAGTGTAGAAGTGTAGATAAGTAGGTATCAGATAACATATGCTGAAACGTATAAACGAAATTGTCCGCCTTAAAATAGCCAAAATCGCCTGGGGCATAAGTATTTCTGAGTAAGTACCTATTTTTTTTTTATCAGATGTCTGTACATTTCTAGGTAACAAGTGCACACGACGACTAAAGTTCGTACAGCAATTAGTCAATAAAGATTGTTCCCTGGACAAAAACATGAGATACTTAGATAATTGTATGCCTAAAATCATTGCCCATAGGGGTACAATTGGGGATATAGAAGACAAAATAGATATGTATATAAAAAATCCTATTTTGAAAGTTTACAAAAGTCAATTTCCTACCAGTAGGTATCATAAAAAAAAACTTTTATTAAATTTTGAAACAAAACAAATCAATAATTTATCTATACAAAACTATATTTAACTTAAGCATGTAAAATGCTTATAATGCTTATGTATATAAAATACTCGATTACGAAAATGAATCAAACGAATACATTGAGTTTCTATAATCTTTATTCATTTAAATAATTCCCATTTTCTCTCCTGATCCAATGTAAGATGATATGATATTTTCTTATTTTATTACGAAATTATTAAACTATAGGTACAATTGATTACCAATGTCTATGAAACTAGGAACTAAAATGGCTAAAACTAACTTAACATATGGGGCGTACAATATCCTACTAATATTATAAATGCGAAAATTTAGATGTTTAGATGTTTGGATGTTTGTTACTCAATCACGGTAAAACGGCATAACCGATTTTAATTAAATTTTGTACAAAGATAGTTTATAGCCTGGATTAAAATATAGGGTAGTTTTCATCCCGGGTCCACGCAGACGAAGTCGCGGGCGGAAGCTAGTATTAACATATATCCCCTAGGGCCTAGATCATTACTACTTGGTAGGGTGCCCATAAGGCTGGCTGCGTTACCTCACTGAATGGCAATGCCAATGCGTTGAGCGAGTAACGAGCCGTATGGTCACCCAGTGGAGCGGGTGAGCATTTTTGATATTTATTGGAACAATTTTAAGGCCTCCCGGTCCCCATGGACCCAAGGTCTCTACGGCAAACGCCGCAATTACGTAACTGTCTCCTAAAGATGCGTAAAGTCTTTTTGAATCGTAATTTATAAAACGAAATCTAGCAGGTGGGATAAAATAAATACCATTTCCATCCAGATTACCTAGGTACCCCTTACATTCCTACAAACGTACAAAGCAGCAATCTCACAGACTTTTCGTTCTTATATTTTAGATATTCGTATTAGTACAGACGAATTCTCATTTTAGTTAAACTCGCGTCTCTGTGGTGCATGATCTCTTTGTGGACCGAATTTTGCGGTCAGGACTTTAAAGTAGCACTTTTCCAACCCAACTTGCGGTTTACATTCCATGATAGATATTTAGTGGCTGAAGAGAAAGTTACCATAAATAATATATCTATTACCGTGATACATACTCCAAAAATTAAGAGTTTTCTAGGTAGTTTTACAGTAAAAATAAAATCTTGAATAATATTATGTTACATCCCTACCTCCTATAACCTTTTATTCTGCTTGTTCGTAATAGGTTTTCACGATTAATTAAGTATGCGCACTATTATTAAATTTAATTCAGTTGCAAGATCTGAACCGAATAAGTTTCTTTCAAAATGTAATTTTTGGTACGAGTTTTAATTGCCAAAACTGTACTTTTCTGTATACCATCATCACCATCAACTACCCATTGATATGATTCTAATGACCCAAACTCAACGGGGTTACGACGGTTAAGTACTGAATTCCCATAGCCACCTTCTGTCTCCATCACCAGATCAGCTCGATGGTACCATAATATTGAATGGTCATTCAAACTATAGGTACTTACTTATACCCAAAATTTCAGCTATATACTTAAACAAAAAAAATTCAGCTCAATCGGTTGACGTTAACTGGTACAAAATTCAGTCCCAAGATCCCTCACTAATTAACAAACGCGAACAAGTCAAGTTAAATAAAAGCTTGTAACAAGTTAAATGAAGAATGAAAATTCATTGAAATCAAATCAGAATGACCCAAATAGCTAGTTGGGCAATTTTTTTTCTGAATAAGAATACTAATAAGAACTGAATTTTTATTCTTATTCAAATAGATTTGAATAAGAATAATTCTTGCTTATTTAAAATAACATAAAGGTGAATAAATCATGCTACTTTTATTTTAAATAAGGAATACGGAATAATTATTACACAAATTGTAACTAACATTTTATTTAAATAAAACGTTATTCAAATGAAGTTAATTTTGTGGGATCGTCGGTAAAATTTTGTTGATTTTCACACAATGGATTTTATTTTAGGACAAGTTTGTGTTTACTTGGTATCTTGTATTGACGAGTTCTATACATTGCACTTGGTGACGATGTTCTGATGATGGAGTGAGGAGGTGGATAGTGGAACTCCTCAATGGCTACTTCTATACCCCTCGAGTTTGGGCTCATTTGGTCTGTTTTGACGAGTTCTATACATTACGTTTGGTGACGAAGGTCTGATGATGGAGTCAGGAGGTGGATAGTGGAACTCCTCAATGGCTACTGGTATACCCCTCGAGTTTGAGCTCCACGATGGATGGAGAGCGACCATCGTCTCCAAGTATAATTTATAGAACTCGTCATAACAAATCAAATGAACCCAAACTCGAGGGGTATACAAGTAGCCATTGAGGAGTTCCACTATCTACCTCCTGATCCTATCATCAGACTACCGGCACCAAGTGTAATGTACAGAACTCGTCAAAACAGACCAAACGAGCCCAAACTCGAGGGGTATACCAGTAGCCAATGAGGAGTTCCACTATCCACCTCCTGACTCCATCATCAGACCATCGTCACCAAGAATAATGTATAGAACACGTCAAAAGAACCAAATAAACTCAAACTCGAGGGGGATACAAGTAGCCATTGAGGAGTTCCACTATCCACCTCTTGACTCTGGTTCCACGATCGACTGGTCAGATCAGCTGAATTCTACCAAATTACTACCTTGTATATTTGTATGGTTGCTATATCAGAAACAAAACGAGCAACAAAACTATGTGAAACCCAAATTACAAGATTTTATACTTAAAAGATTGTATTACATACAATACTTTTAAATTAGACAAGATTCAAGCGTATATTAGTGCCTCTATACCGATTACCGATACCAAATGTGTCGTGTTTACCTCCGTTCCGAGTATCCGAACTACGTTCGTATTCAAGGAATATTATTTAAAATAAAAAATCATGATTCGATTTATTTGAATAAGAATAAGTTAGCAACATTCAATTTTCTCACATAAGAATTATTCACGGCAAAATTATTTGAATAACCTGAAGGGAATAAAATCACCATGATTTTATTCATGCGTATTCTTATTCAAATAATGATTTTATTCTTGAGTGCCCAACTCTGACCCCAGCTAACCTCGGTCGCCGAGCTCGCAATGTCAAATACCACGTTGTGTAAACTTGCGACTTGCAACGAGCAAATGAAATTAACTTGATACTCGAAACTTTGTTCCGTGAAGCAACCTATAAGTACCTACTGTAGCTTGCCTTTGTATGTTAACAACACTGCTCGAATACAGAAACGTCATTAAGGGTCAGTATCCACCAGATTGGTGCGAGGTTGCGAGGCAGTGAGCGATGAAGTAATCCACCAATAGCCGCTAACCGCGCTTGCGGATAGTCTGGCCAGGGAAAGATGGGCCTATTAAAGACCGGCAAATTAAAAAAAAAACAGCTTGTTGCAACACCGTTTGTAACGCGATAAAATAATAATGATTCTTTACACAATTATTATTGTTCTCCAATTCAAACTTAATGCAACTGATTGAAAGGAAATAAGTAAAGTTATATTAAATAAATATACCCTTTAACTTCATCTACTTTATGTTCAAGAAGAATAATCAAAACCACTCTACAAAATTTCAATTTTGATGAGACCTAATAATTAAATTGAATTTTTGTTACAATACGTGTCTCAGTCAGCTGTCAGATTTGGGGGCCATTTTTAAGCATGGAATTTCGTATAGATAATTCTACCTCTTTTTTATATTACATCATTGACTGTTTCCATATAATAAGTTTTAAATAAATCTCAGGCTCATCTTTCCCTGGTCAGACTCTAGTGACACGCGGAAATAATGCACCAATAGGAAGTGTCCTATTGGTGCATTTTTCCTCTCACCGTTTCGACTCGCGTATCTCTGGTGGATACTCACCCTAACCCTTTATTTGGCTGTGTGCCTTTAAATGCACAAACTTTTGCTACCTACCGTTTTAACCCACAAAGTAAACGAGTCATGTCAAAAGTTTATCATGTGTATGTAACGTGTGCATCATAGGTAACTTCCAAATGGATTAAACGACTTGGGTGCGGCTTTTACAAGACAAGACTTTCGTTGTCTGTCGAGATAGTTCTTAGATTGTTGAGTCGGGGTTGTTTTAAATTTACCTATGCACAGTCGAGTTCAACAATATCTGCACGGACAAATGATCAAAAATATGTACCTAAACGACTTTATTGTTAAGGGCATAAGGTTGATTAGGTATATTTATGAACTCGACTGTACCTACATGGTTATTGCAATTATTCGAAGAACATTTTGATGCATGTCTGCTTACTGTCAGGCAGGCCGTATCCCTGTTCGCCACCGTAGTGGCTTAAAAAACATCATGAGAAACACCATTTTTAGGCATAAATAAAGTGGAAAGCTATTAACGCTCACGATATACAAGGATTGTATTAGAGTCTGGCAAACAAAAGCGTGACCTGGACTTTTTTTAACTTTTAATATGGCAACATTATTAATCTGTCAAATGCACGTCAAAGTCTTTCGTTAGAGTTTTTCGTATTTTGTAAACTCAATTATTTCTCTCTCTAATATGGGTAAAACAATAAAAAGTAATGTGCGAAAGCTGCTACATACTATGATCAGTAAGTTCAAGCAAAAAACAAGAGGAGAAAGAAGTTGTTTTCCAAGAGAAACAACCATGTTTAGATGCGATGTCGGATTTTGTAAGTTAGTATTACTTTGTAATCTTAATCCTTGTCGGCTGATTATTTGATATAATAATATTAACGATAATGATGATACCGTTTCTTATGTTTACAGATAATCTTGAAAATATTCAAGGAATCTGTAAAAATAATTTATCTACGCACATATCATTAGTGCTCTAAAATGCGTTCAGAAACCGTAGGAAATGACCAGCATTATTACAACCAATTTTACTATGACAACTTTCTTGTCTGTGGTAGCACGGTGTTTTCACTTTAGAACATTGTGTAAAATAGCTTTTCTTTTGTTTCTTTTCTTTGAGTCGGATGATATTGGTTCCTGCGACTATAGATGTCGCTAAATTAAATTTAGTACTTAGGGCAGGCGCAAGCCCATCGGCACCCGTCGGATGACGGGAAGCGACCACAGGTCCGGTCGCGTGCGCCAGCACTAGCTGTTTAAATTTTCTTTTTTTTGTTCTAGCAACATTCATTAATAAAGAACTGTGCGATTATTTTCACGCAGCTTTATTATTGTACAATTATTTATATGATAATTTCACTGCCTACGCTGCTAAACGAATATATGAAAAATGCAAAAAGAGCATTACTTTTCAATCGTGTTTCAATTTAAAAGGACAGAAATCTATTATTCCGACATGAGTTTTCTCAACAGCTTTTTTTAAAACGAAACGGAAAGATGACATATGTCAGCCGCGGCATTTGAAATTCTTTCACTCCGTGACTTTTGTTATATACGTGAATGCGATTTGAATTGTGTTTTCATCAACGACTTTTGCTGTTTCTGGGCTTTGACGAAACCCCTACACTCATTGGACCCCCTGTTTTATCTTACCGGACTACTAAGATCGACGAATCTACCCCGCTTTCGACCCCCTGCTTTATCATACTTGACTACGTCGAACCTGATTTACTCTTTGGAACCCCTGCTTATCTTACCGGACTTGAAGTAGCTTGTGGCATGGAATCTAGGATATGTCTTCGGGCAATGAAAAAAAGTGTTGCGTGCCCAATTGCGGTAAACTTGTAAGTACCTATAACTAATATAATTATTCAAGATTTTTCATTCTATTTTTGTTTGTTCATTCACTGTTTAGAATAAAATAATAAGAAAACGCAGTCTGGTGTGCTGTAGGATAGGAATATGTATCTTGGCAGGCGTTTCCAGAGTTTAAATGCTTTTAGTTTAGTAGATATTTCTGACTTTCGACTTAACCCCTGCATTTTCGAGATTACCCCAATGCACCTTATGTAGGCAATAAACAGCAAGATTCTTGCTTAACATACTTTTTTTCGTATATTCATCGGCACCTGACACATATTTATCTTATTTTCAGAGAAAGGAATACTACCGAAGGAATGTGAAGGTACAGCGGATTAGGACGATGTATTGAAGAACATTTAAAAAATAAGAAATGTTGGACTTACCCATCAGAAAGAAAGAAAGAAAGAATATAATTTATCAGTGCAAAAACTATACCTACATAAATAAAAGTGTAACAATTTTATTAGTCTGTTTTCAGACATACAAGATGTTGTGACGTAGGTACATTATAAAGTAGGAAAGCTAGTATGAATAATAAAAAAAATACATAAAAACTTTACTGTACATTATAGTATAGGTAGATATCAATGTCGTGAAGAAAGAACGAAAGAACTGATTACATATTTTGATTTAACTTGTCGACTATTTTGGGCAAAATGGTGCAGAGACATTAACAAAATATTAAGTGGTTAGCGGACTGATTACGATAACTCAGATATAAATAGTACAAGACATGGCTTAAGAGGATAGGTGTAAGAGGCGGACATCAATAATAATTATATTTACAGGGTGAAATCGGTAAGTATGCGTACTTGCACAGTTGATTATCCTGCACGGCTATCACAAGACGGCGCGTGAGCTCTCTCGATCTTTCTCGTACTATCCGTCTCTCTCTTATTAGAAAACTTAAAAAGAGACTTATAGTGCGCGAAAAATCGAGAGAGCTCGCTCGCCGTCTTGTGTTAGCCGCGCTGTTATTATAAGAGGCTAGCTAATGCACGGCTGTGTCGATTCTGAAGGTCCTAATACTTTACTAATATTATAAAATCCTTGGTGAAGTTTACCTCTAGTTTTTTTAAGCTTTATTTTCTGTACCGTGTTATTTTTAGAGGTGTGCAAAAAGTGTATTTGCATTGTATTGTATAAATACGAAAGTAACTGTCCGTATGTCTGTCTATTACTTTTGCACGCTTAAACCAAGCATGCAACTATATAGTTTGAGACCCTGAGACAAGGTCTAGACATCCCGGAAATGATCCCTTAACGCACTTGCTGCCAGGAACCCGCCTAGCGGGCGCCCGCTCCGTAGGGAGTTAGTAAGTATGTAAGTAATCTCCGGAACCGCTTATCCTATTTCAAAAATTCCTTCACCTTTGTATAAAATGAACTTTTTGAATGGGCATAATCTTTATTTTAGTGTGTATGCCTGAGTTCTTTGCAATACGTGGGTGAATTTTAACACGTTTCCTGTCCATGGATATGTCGGCGGCAGATCGTTAAATACGCCAGATCACGAAATTCCTAGGCATATCGTGAAACGGCGCCATTTCATGATATGTACAGTACAGATTTTTGTAAGGTTATGAGTTTAAATTTGGAACAGCTGTCAAAACTCAAATGGGTCTCTATTCTAGTATCCATAGATATTAAAACAGTTATCGATGCGAAACGTCAATTCAGTATGTTTTTTAATATAAACCGCACGACATTTGTTCAAGAGTGACATGAGAATAGGGACATCATTCGTTTGTCTATGATTTAAAAAAACATTCGTCTTGACGTAGGATCAAATTGCCGCCATTACTTTTGTCATTTCTTTGTTGGTTTTTGCTGTTACGAAAGTAGAATTGTGAAAAGTTGTTTGTAATTCACATTTTAGTTGAAAATATGAGTAGTAGTGACTCCGAGAACAATATGCACCCGCCGGATATCGTAAATGCAGCCACGATTGCAACAAAGATATTTTACAGGTAGCACTATAGTAGCAATGCAGGTCATTTTCCTACGGCTTCTGAACCGATCTTAGAGTACTTATGATATGTGTGTAGATAAAGTAGTGTATGCAACTGTACATAATTTAGCCTTAAAACACTCGTGTGATCCTATTATGAAACTCGCTAACGCTCGTTTCATAAAACCACACTCGTATTTTAAGGCCTCTGATTATGTATCAGTTGCATAAACTACTATTTCCTACTATAATTAGTAATACCATATGTGATTTTTTTGAAATTGCCGAGTTTTCTCAAGGTCACGCTTTCGTTTGCCAGACTCTAAAAAATAAATTGTACTTAACGAAAATTATTTTTCCCTCAAAGGGAGAGAGTGACATTACTATTCAATTACCGTAAAATGCTGCAACTTTGCCATTTAAACTCAATTTTGCCTATTTCGTTTCAATTATGACCTCTCGAATTTGCTTAGTTTTTTCTTGTTTTTTACCATTTGGTAGGAATTTTCATTATTCTGGCAACACATATTTAATTTTTTACAATGGTAACTCCATTGTTGCTCCGCCAGTTACGCATCATAAGTCGGAGTGAGTGGCAGCATTTTTTTAGTGTCTCGCAACTTTTGAACTTTTATCTACAAAAAAGGTGTTTTTTGAGAAGTGGTAACGTCCCAGGGTAAGCAAAGACTGTCTATTTTCCGTAAGTTTAATATTTTCAAGAAAAGGACATGATTTCAGCATAATAGCGTACTAGGCAATATTGGGCAGTGTTTTGGAAACTTGAATGACACAATTTTGCCTGGGTCTAGGGCTGTCACTAGCTGGGTTTTATAAATGTACAGAAAATAGTAAAAATAAGCCTGCTTAAATGAGTTTATTTATTACAAGCTTTTTATTAACTTGCAATGATTGTTGGTTTAAGTCAAATCTTGCAAGTCGATTTTCACCAACTTTCAGTGTGGGTAGATCTGCTGACAATGCAGTAATAAACTAACGTTAACAAAAAAAACTTAAAGGTACTTAAGTTATTTTTATTGTAATTACTTGCAAATTGTATATCTATTGTATTATAATTATGTTGTATGTTTGTCTTTTAGTTCAAGATTCGCAATAAATTTTTCAACCACTTATTAGCGACCAATTGAGGTGTTTAAGGTACTTATGTAACTTGGGTGACAGTGCAATGTTTATGGTACCATCGAGATGGTCTGATAATGGAGACCGAAGATAGAAACTTCTAAACAACACATAATAAACCCACTGTGTTTAGGCTCGTTTGATTTGTCTTGCAGTTATCTTTCTTATCAAATGGGTTGTCAGGTCGATTACCTACAGTTGGAGTTTAAAGGTGATGGGTGATTAGAACTTTACAATGAAATAGAACTTTACACTATAATAATGCATTGTGAATTAGCAAAAAAGTGTACTTGCAATGTACTTATAATAAATAAAAAGACCGGGTTGCACTCCGGGAGTGCCGGCAGAAGTGAAAACTCAATAACATTGTAACAGTTTTTCGATCAGGTCACGTGTCACCCTAAAAATGAATTTGGCGCAAATTTATGAACGATTATCAATTATTTAGGCGTTATTCCGTTTAAAAAAAATAAGGAAAAAAATGGGTATTATTGTTTGTTGATTATTTTGTAACTAAAAATAAAAATATTTTATTTAAATAATGATCTTTTTTTTGGCACAACCCTACAGTTAACAATATTTTTGTATAGAAAGTTTGTGGAACCTGCTACAACTTTACCTATTGCCTGTGAAAAAAAAAGTATTAAGCTTATGGCAATAATTTGACTGCCAGGGACAAGCCCAATGTCTCATGCACACGAGTAAATATTATTACAAATAGCAACACATTATTTATTGAGATATCCGCCTAGGCAAAGTTACGTCTTAGGTCTACAACTTTGCCTGCCACTTTGATTGCTTGTAAATCGGAAATACAGTATGATTAGGTAATGAGATTTGAGTCTTATCTGGCAAGACATAGGGTATGTTTTCCGACTAATACTCATTAAACTCATAATGAAAAATAGGTTCACAGATATAAGAAAAAAACGTCAAAATCCAGGCAAAGTTGCAGCATTTTACGGTACTCGACGTTAAGTCTCAGCCATCTCGGGTTTATCGAGCTTGCTGTCCTTTGTCGCCACCGACGCGAGAACTCGGGAGATTAGGTATAAATAGTCACAGTATAAGAAGCTCACAGTATGTTAACTTCAGTATGTCTTTCGGCTGATATGATGATGATGAATGAGAACCTAACTATAAAGAGAGATTTGTATAGAGAGTCGACTCGAATCGACCGTGCTGGGTACTCAGGTCGTTTGTTTGTTTGTCATTGTTTGCGCTGTTTGATTTGTCAGTATGTGGATAGATGTCATCATCATCATATCAGCCGAAAGACGTCCACTGCTGGACATAGGCCTCCCCCAAAGAGTGCCAAAGTGACCGGTCCTGTGCCACCCGCATCCAGCGGACTCCAGCAACCTTAACCAGGTCATCAGTCCACCTTGCGGGGGGCCTACCCACGCCGCGCCTTCCGGTACGTGGTCGCCACTCGAGAACCTTTCCGCCCCACCGGCCATCGGTTCTACGTGCTATGTGCTGTATTGCTATGGATAGATGTATTGAGCCAAAACAAACGCTTCTAAATGTAATCCTATACTATAAAATGAGCAATTTATTATATTTCTGAAATCATGTTCTCGAAAAAAGCTTCGATGAAATTTGTAATATTGGGGACGAAAAATCGATCCAACTGGGTCTAGTCTAATGTCTGGGACAATTCGTTTTGTTCGTATTTTCTCTATTTTCACCCGAGCAGAGCTCGGTCGCCCAGGGACTAATTAATAAATGAGAAAGGAATCGAATTTAATATATCTAATAAGCAGTGTTTCTTTTTATTATCTACTATTTCCTTCATTAGTCTTGCTTCTCCAGTTAAGTATTTTACAATATGAATAATCAAATACAAAATATAAAAACATTATAAAAACCTAACCTATAATTCCGCCGGCAGCGAGGCGGGGTCTAGTTACTGCTACATATTTATTATTATTGTACTGAAAATAAATTAGGCTGTGTAGGCGGCACGATAAAAACACAATTAACAGACTCATCTCTGCCTTCAATTCAAAAGAATTGACACGAGTTCATACCCTATTTCTACTCGCAATAAAGCTGATATTCCCTTGAAGATGTCAGTCTAAATGAACGCTGGTCTTTTGAAACTCACCGATTATAAAGAGTTGCTAGGGCCCGGTCAGTTCCACAGATAATAATATAAGAAAGTAACATAACTCAATAGCAAAAGCCCTCGAACTTAAATTGTATAATAAACGTTTTAAGGTTAGGAATAGTTTTGAAAAGTATTTGTGAATAGGTTATTTTTAGAGTAAATGTGTGTTGGTTGGTGTAACTAATGACCGGTTGGCATTTGTTTGTTGTGAAGTTATTATAAAAAGGGCGTATGTGATAATCATTTCTTAAAAAGTTACGCTTTTCAGAAGGTAACGGGGCAGTAAGTTCTGATCATCGAATATAACAAACATATAGAGAATCATACGAATTAACAAAGGCGTGGAAAGGTTTAAACGGTCAGTTTTGGTTTTTTTTGTTATGGGCCTTTTAACTTAGTGTCTTTGATGTTTTGATCGATTTTCATTTTATCATAATAGCTTTGAATTTTCACGACATAATGGTGTCTTGGGTCACAAAACAAATGAGAAATTTCTTCATTGGATTCGAACTAAATTCAGCGAGAGGAAGTACTCTTGAAGTATTCTGACTTTATGGAACGAGCGAGCGGAGCGGACGAAGTTCACCGTATAGTTATTTCTGTCTGTCCGGATGTCCCACTGTCCCGCTGTCCAGGTGTCCTGCTTTTGTATGGCGGTAAATTCTTGGCGAATGAGAATAACTACCCTTACCCTTGATCCCCAAAGGAAATAATAATAATAATCATTATAATTTATTTAGAACCATAAGTCCATAGTATGAATTACAAAAAAATACATTCATTCATTAAAAAGAAAGATTGACCCATATATGGGTCACAGCTTTTGTTCCCGTGGGCTCCCGCTGACACACATATGGATCACTTTTTTCAAAATACTTTATACTCAGTTATATTATATATTAAAATTCTAATTTAAACAACAACATGGAAACGTCCGGGATTTAAACACCCTTACACTTTCGGGGTCTCGGGGACAGAAGGGGTTAAATACATCGAATAAAATAATTAAATTAACAGCATTAAAACAACACAATACAATTACTAGCTTCAACATGTAAGGAGTTGCAGTGCTCCACCATCGGGCATTCCAACCTATCAACAATGGTGTTCACCCCGTAGCATGGACGGCCTTATCACACGATAAGTGACAGGATAGAGCGTCCGTCACTGGCTGACACCGTTCAATAGAACGAGACGACGCTCCTATCTTGTCACTAATCGCGTGATAAGGCCGACCATGATACGGGGTCGAGGCTGTTGCCTGCCATGCTGCCCATTTCAATTCGCCATTTATTTTGCAGAGCAATAGTACTAGCTATAATTACTTACCAAGGGCTGTAAAAGAAAGAAAGCCCGAAATCGCATGTATTTGTGACCCGAGCCGCAGGCGAGGGTTGTAAATATGCGATAGAGAACTTTCTTTCTTACTGCCCGTGGTGAGTACACAATTTTACGCATTCACCTGGCCACAATGCGAGTTTTACCGTACGCACAGCGTTACATTCGTTTACGAATTATAACCTGAAAACTATCAACTCTAGCCTCTGCAACCATACCTGATGCGCTGCAAAGGCGAGGCAGCCCCAAAAACATCCTGAAACCATTATTGTACTGGACACGTAAGCCATTGAGAGCTCTATGCGTGCACTTGGTCCACAAGCATCGAGAGGAGAATGTATGGCAAAATGCCTTAAAAAGGGTTATTTTGACATAAATGAAGAGTGATAAAGTTTAACATGTGTACTTATATCTGTCTGTACCTGAAGCCAGGGTAACCTAGTAGCTATATATACGGTAGCCTGTTGGTGGTTCGGCATGCGGCTGTCAAGCGGCGGTCGTGGGTTCGACCCCCGGCTCGTACCAATGAGTTTTTCGGAACTTATGTACGGAATAATTTCGGTGAAGGAAAACATCGTGAGGAAACGGGTCTGATCCCAATAAGGTCTAGATTTCCCTCTGGATTGAAAGGTCAGACGGCAGTCGCTTTCATAAAACTAGTGCCTGTGATCTTGGGGTTAGGTGTCAAAGACCCCGGGCTCATTTAGGGCACAACCGGGAATAACGCTAGATCGCCAACAGATAAGCTATTTCGAGTGCTGGGCGGATTCTTTAATTGAAGTCTTGTGCCTACCCCGATTAGACACGTATCCGGTGTTGGAGGAGTTTTTTATTTTAAATCTAGTTATGTATCCTTGATTTATATTCATCAAGTATTTTGTTTCTTTTGCTTATTTTCTGGCAAAGCTGAATCTTTTTATTACATGTTAAAGCGGAATTCAATAAACAGCAAACACACACGAAAACCTTTAAAACACAATACTAGACGCCGAATAAACAAGGCTGGACAGCTTCTTTCGCCACAAAAGAAGAAAGGCGTAACGACAGACACGATTCGTAAGCACTTGTGACCTTATTGGTTGGAATGCGATAACGTTGTTGTCGCGATGTGACTTGGCAGCGAACCAAGTTCTAAGCAATTAAAAAGTTGTATCAAGTCATCCTAATAGTAACCGCCAGTGTATCTAGAACCCCCGGATCTGAAACAATACGTAGCGGTCAAGCATCATCATCATATCAGCCGAAAGACGTCCACTGCTGGCCATACGCTTCCCCCAAAGAGTGACACAATGACCGGTCCTGCGCCACTCGCAGCCAGCGGACTCCTACAACCTTTACCAGACCCCGTATCATGGTCGGTGAAGATAGAGCGTCCGTCACTGGCTGACACCGTTCGATAGAACGAGACTGACGCTCTATCTTGTCACTTATCGCGTGATAAGGCCGACCATGATACGGGATCTGGTAAAGGTTGTAGGAGTTCACCTTGTGGGGGCTGTCGTGCGTAAGCATATCTGTTGTGTATAGTCACCCTTCTCAGTCGTACATCTTGTCAGAGTGGTCGTGGTCATGACACTCGGTGGGGCTCTATCGGAGTGCCTTGCCAATGATCGCAGCTTTTGCTATGACGCGCCACATTTACAGATCGCTGGTCGACGAGCCTGTCCATCAAAAGGTTCACGGTTGAGTTGTGGCAGAAGACTTTCAAAATTAGTAGTTGAATTATCGACGAAAGTCAATTCTATGCAGGTTGTATCAAAAATAGGGTTTCAATCGATCAAGGGCAGGTACGGTAGCGTATTGCGATTCCAAAAATGCATATGTTCATTTTTTTATTTGTTTTTGTTTACATGGAAATGTTTGTTTTTGTTTACATTGCAGTCTTTGTTTTTTTTTGACATTGACTGTGTATGACATAAAAACATATGTTTTCATAATACAGCTGTGCGCGCAGCGGTTGAAAATGAAATAAACCCTCCCACCCTTCACCCTTGCGGGGGAACGTTATCATATAGAAGCCATGTCAACAAAAACAAAGAATGTAATGTAAACAAAAACAAAAATATCAATGTAAAACTAAAGTAAACAATAAATAAAAAAATAAACAACCTCATATTTTGAATCGCAATGCGCTACCGAATATGCCCTTCGCTCGGTTCACACCCCATTGTTGATATACACCCTGTATGTTAACCCTAATACTACTGAATGAGTTGATGCCACTTCCGCATTGCTTAGTAATATCGCCTACACGTCCTTACTTATCGGTATACTATATATCGCTCTCACATTTTTGCGTAGTACATACTCGTCTTACTTTATAAAATATTCGTGCTCGCCACACAAATATTAGCCCTTACCATGAGTCGAACCCAGGGCTGTTATTCGCTACGCGCCAATGCGGCTCACCCCGCCGGTAGCCCCTCAAGAAAGTACACCTGTATCTAGGCTTAGATCATGATAGATCAAGATATATTTGTGGGTGAGCGTGGAGTAGTTTAAAATAAGTGACAGAATAAGTAGGGGAGCTGGACCTTCAGCCAAAACTACCCACTAGGCTAAAATATAATAGCAGGACACTTTGAACAGACACCTATACAACTTAGGTATCACAGACAGCCCCATGTGCAGAGCGTGCATGGAAGCAGAAGAAACCACCAAACACATTCTACTGGACTGCAAGCAGGTAGAAGTATACAGGAAAAAACACATAGCGTCTCCAGACACACTACGGGACGCAGTCGGGAACACCAAGGACCTCACAAACTTTCTGGAGGAGCTGGGGTGGTTAGAGTAGCGCTACCCCACCGTTTCACGCAAAATATAACTAACTAACCCACTAGCCTAAGCGGTCGTCAAATACATTTATGGTTGGATAGGTTTTATTTAACACTTATTTTAATTTGTATCTTATACTGGTTCACTTTAAAGTGAGTGGCCGCTAGCGGCGCTAGGTGAACACCAGCTTATCCCGCCAAGTTATACATCTGTATCACCTGGAAAAATAGCTTTCAGCTTGCAAAAGTATTACCTCCATTTTCATACAACTTAACTAGGCTCTGTTAGTTAAATGTTTTGGCACTTGTTTGCAATCACACATGATTAGCATTTTAACTAATATAGATTTGATGGACGTTTATGAATAAGCCTCTATGCCCTTATAGTAGGGTTGCCATACGTCCCGGTACGCCGGGACATGTCCCGGTTTGAAGCATGGTGTCCTGGCGTCCCGGCCGATAAGCGAATTGTCCCGGTTTAAAAATCATAGTTATTTAATAGGGGGCTTTGTAGCGAAAACCGCCAACAAACAGAAAACCCAAAGAAAAGAAAAAAAAATCCGACTGGCGGGTCGCCGGCATTGAATGGCTGTGTTAAAAGTTGTTTTGTGTTTAGGCAAGGACTAAACCTGTAAAGTTACCTATTGCTGTAATAAAAGTTGTTTTTTTTCTACCTTTAGGTACTAGTTTTTCTTTAAATAGTTTTTTTCTGTAAATTATTAATTAATATTGTGCAAAACAATGACAGACAGACATGTAAAATAATCAAGGTAAAATAATCAATTAATTATTAGGCATATTTGTAAATAATAATATGTACAATTTTAGATTGGATATGTATGTTGCCCTATGTGGAACTATGTTGCCGTGCCCTAACAGGGCGTCACATGAACAGCTTATAGTTAAGAACACCTGTACCTGCTATGTGATATGCAATACATGATTTCAATTTCAATTTCAATTTAAATGTCCCGGTCTGAGTCCCCACACTTATGGCAGCCCTACCTTATAGAGGCTTATTCTAGATACTCCAATTTTAAGTGTTTCTGTTTGGCTTTATGGCTAACTGGCCCCGTATTATGGTCGGCCGTATCACGCAATAAGTGACAAGATAGAGCGTCCATCTCGTTCTATCGAACGGTGACAGCCAGTGACGGACGCTCTATCTTGTCACTTATCGTGTGATAAGGCCGATCATGATACGGGGTCTGGTAAATAAATTAAAAAAACAGAAACATAAAAATATGGGAAGTCCTTTGCCCTTTAGGTATTATATCCCCTGACTCGATAGGATCGTGCAAGTGTATTACATCGACTGATTAATGTTAATTAGAATTTTGCACATGCTTGATTTCTCAGTTGTAAAGGGTTAGTGGTTATATCATTGATCATTCTCTTTACAAAATTAAATGGTTCTCTAGGTTTGCAGGAGCTTCTATTTTTTTTCTTATTGAGGTTGCTGTGCGACTTTTACATTCCTTCACAACGTCACGCCTGCTTGAACTAGCAATACCATTCATCTCTTTAAAAACAACGCTAACTACCCATATCCTGTTTCTCACGGGTTATCCATACAAAGATACTTATCCTTCAGTACCTAATTGCAGTGTTACTTCCAAGCCGCCAATAAACTGCGCGTACGCCTGCGTGCATGCTGCATAGCACCCATGATTACCGCAACCAACGACCATTATCATATGGACTAGTATGTTTGTGGCGCCTCTCATCGGCGCCCTCTTATGAACATAACTATAGAGCGCTGAGTAAAACCTCATTTGTTGAGACATTCTGGCCACTAACTAACTCGCGATACATGTTACGTTTGCTGTTGTTTGTTGCCTTATGTGTATCCTAAGAAATATGATTTTGTGTTTTTTCTTTTACTGTGGTATTAGAGATATTTTTAATCTTAAGTTAACAGTGTGTTATTAACATCTTTCTAATAACAGACTTAGCTCACTGCTAATGAATCTGTAAGTAGGTAATCCATCACGTCTAATATTAGACGTATTTGCGAAACCAGCTGGTCGATTGTGTAACGCATTGAGGTTGAATTGCTAAACATGTGTCAATAGTTGGAGGACTTAATATAGGTTTCGCTTTTTTCCCATTGTGTAACGACAATTAGCCTAGCCGTATATTTTACATGAGTAACTTTCGTTATATATTGGAAAATCATCAATAAAACGTATATATAAGGCTTTTAACTAACTTTAACTAGTGATAGATTATATTATCGAGCTCGCGTATCCTAAGAATGAATAGAATAGAATAGAATAGAATAGAATATAATAGAATAGAATAGAATAGAATAAAATAGAATAACATTTATTCATGACAACAACACTTTCATGCAAATAAATCTAAATACAAAATAGAAGACAACATTACCACTAAACGGAATCGGAATCGGTAAGTATGGACGCTCATTTTGGGCACACTTTATCACTGGCATCGTAGCGTGAAAAAATGCGTCCATACTAACCGTAGCGTAGCAGCGGTGTGGACGCTCATCTGTAGCCCCTTTGATGATCGGCGAAAAACCGCCCCGAGAGCGATTCCGGCGTATCGCGTATCAAATATTCGTGATACAGTATCAAAACACGGCCATACTTACCGATCTTGATACGCGTATCCGATCCCGAGTGTGCGGGGTATATAATAAACGCGTGTCAACATCGATCCCGAGCGATCAGATCGAAACGCGTCGGTGCAACGCGACGGAGATACGATACGACAAAACGTGAACCCAGCTTAATGTGCGGCAGAGTGGTCGCGTTTATTCACGGCCACTATAGTGACAGTAATTTGAAGGCGCTCTAAGGCCTCTAAGTTCTAAAATATTAACGGTTTATGACAACGTAGACAACTCATTTCTTGAGATAATACACTAGGCAGGTACAACAAGACCTTTTGCCTTTGTACATGTATCATCTGTTCCTGTAATAATTGTTTTGTTGTGGTGTTCTGTTCCATGTACAATAAAGAATTTACGTGATTTACATACAGTCATACATACAAGAAGAGACATGAGAGTCCATCGATTGTGTATGTCCATCTTAATATTTATACACCGTATTTCAATAAACAATCCTTATTATTGAAACAATTAGGTTCACATTTGCTTGAACTCGGTAACAAGATGGACTTTATGAGTACTGTAAACTGTAAAGTCATTTATATCGTGTATGATTAAGCTACACTGTAATTTGCACAGATTGCAAAGTCATCGCGATATTCAATGCATCAATTTTCACATCTAAGATCTACTGCATGTAAAGGAAATCTATAAGTACTTAATCCATACTAATATTATAAATGCGAAAGTTTGTCTGTCTGTCTGTTACCTGTTCAAACTTTAACCGCTAAACCGATTGAGATGAAATTTGGTGTGGAAATAGTTTGAATCCCGGGTAAGGACATAGGATAGTTGTTATCCCGGAAATCATCCTCTAAGAAGGTGAAATGGGGGTTGAAAGTTAGTATGGAGCTACGATATAGTAGACGAGTTCCGCGCGGACGGAGTTGCGGGCAGAAGCTAGTGATATTATAATGGCGAAAGTAACTGTCTGTCTGATACCTTTTCACCCTTAAACTGCTGAACCGATTCAGATGAAGGGAAGGACACAGGATACTGATTATCCCGAAAGTCATCCCCTAGGGGGGAGAACTGGGGCGGAAGTTTGTATGAAGGTACCATATAAACGAGTTCCATTCGGACGAAGTCGCGAGCAAAAGCTAGTGTAAAATAAATTATATAATTATAATCGAAACAGATGTTTTTTTATAGCGGTCAACTTTGCCCAGGTTTTTTTGAACTAAACATACCGTATTGAGCACGCAAAAAGTATCCAGGGGCTGTTCATATACAGGGAGGAACATTTCCTTGGACTAAGCTGAAAGGACAGCGTTATATAAGTGACGTACAAACGATCTATTATAAATGTTAAGCTGGATTTAAAAGAAAAAAAAAAACGTAAAAATCGAAATATTTTATCTTAGTGACAACCCTAATACTATACATAGTTATTATTTTCATTTGAAATTGACACATGTCACAAGTCACAAGAATCTTGCTGACTTCATTGAATCTGCTGGATAGGGTTGAAACATACAGTTTTTTTCACCAAAGTTTAACAAGTTGTATCTCGGTAACCGTTAGAAATATTAATATGGTTACTAGGTGAGAAGTAAAGCACTAAACCTGATCTATATCCCATTTGCTTAAAAGTCCATCGATCTGTTCCACCCAGTATAACGTCATTTCAAAATAAGGGGGTCTGACCGTGGCATGTCGATTTATTATTCCATTCAAGGAATTAACAGGATAAGGATAGGGCGGGGTGGTCAAAAATCGACAAAAAACGATGACGTAATATATGGACAAGCCCCTATCAAAATTGTCTTCTACGAATGAAAGTCGGATGCCTTTTTTAATTTCGTAGTTATATTTTTAATCCATAACTACCGACGCGTGAAGTGCAGGCGCGTCATAACTAAGGCACTGGTCCCACCGCCGGCAAGTAGCGAGTACTGTCATACTTTATGTTTACTCGCTTTCACTCCCTTGAGCGAGTGACCGCAGTGCCTCAAGCAGCGACCACTGGCAAGAGGCATAACACCGGTGGTGACCCACCGAGTACATCATAAACATGACCATTGACCATAACCACTCTGACCAGAGTGTACGGCTGAGAAGGGGAACTACCTATACTTACCATACACTTAATGTGAAATTAAATCGTAGCTACAGAATCTCCTCCCAACAAATTGCTGACAGATAGTGGTTGTGATACTTATGGCTAGTAGATATAAATGATTGTATGCAAATCTAGCACGAGTGTCAAATCGTGGCGTGCGCCCACGCAATAAAAGTGTAGATTTGATTAAATTTTCTCAACCTTCACCTATTACGCAATAAGGTCGCAGACACTAAATAAAATAATAAATAATGTCATATTTTCTCGAAAAAGGATAAAAAAATGTAGTCAAATGGAGACAAAATCAACGCAAAAGGTTAAATAATCACGAAGTTATAAGTGTCCAAAGTTTAAGAAGGGGTATAATTTTCAATAATTGGACCAACAACTGAGTGACCAACGTTGACACGCTGTAGAAAAAAACACAACCATATCTCAAAATATTTTATTTTACATCACTTATAGGTTTTATGGGTAGGTACATAATGTTTAAGAAAACTCACTAGGCCGGTATTAAGATTCAATTCAATCTTAAAAGAGTATTTATCATTCTATACTAAAAGTGACATTTAGATCTACCTGACGCGCGTATACAATGCGTTACGTGATCGACCTGCTAAAATTACATGAATTGATAGATGGGTAAAGGCCGCGAATTTTATGTATATGAATTTATAATTTTAACATAACTATATGTTCTCATGTAAGTGAATTTGTAATTCTTATGAGAATAAAGCTTCTTTAACCATAATTTTGACCATGATGTGTGTGACATAGAACTAAAATAAAAAAATACGTGACGTTACCATAAAACGTAACATAAGTTGGTATTAGGCTCATACTGGTTAATATTCGCAAAAAACAAACATGATTTAAAAAATTACCAATACTACTACAATACTAAATACAGATAAAGTATTTTCACGTAATCAACAACGCTTCGCTCGCTCGTTCGATTAATACTAGCTTCTGCCCGCGACTCCGTCCGCGTGGAACTCGTTTATATCGTTGCTCTATACAAATTTTCACCCTCTATTTCACCTCCTTAGAGGATGACTTTCAGGATATGAACCATTTTATGTCCTTCTCTGGGACTCGAACTATCTCTATAGGTACCTACCAAGTTTCATCTAAATCGGTTCAGCTGTTTAAGCGTGAAGACGTAACAAACAGACAGACACACTTTCGCATAATAAATATTAGTATGGATATGGATGGATACTATGGATTTAATTATCTCGTGCTGATCCCTGTACCTACTATACGTACCTACAATTTAAAATTGATTCATCTTAATAACTTACTGTATTTGTCGTTGGAAATCTATTAAAAACTCATTTGAGTTCGTCTTTTTCTGTGTGCACTTGCCTTTACCACATGTTTTCGTCACGTTACACAAAAAATACGTTGCATTTTATAAAAATGCAACGTATTCGTAACGAAAGTGTAACGTATTTTTGAAAAAATATTGATTATCATGGTGAAATAACCATTTTTTTTAATATAATACATGTCATGTGCGTGAATAACATTAACCTATCGTATGAAAAAACAACCGCTTCAAAATAATCACTACTTAAAAAGTTATTTAGAAAAAAACTGTCCGCATCACCTTTGTCCGCCATTTATCAACAAACTGACGAGGTTGGTTTTTCTCTCTGGTGTTGTCCTACTAGAATATGAGTTACCAGTGCACAAAAACGAATTTCTACTACAGTTGGCTTTAAATCTAGCTTTAAAAATCTTCACGAAAGTATTCGTAAAGAAAACGCAGAATTGTGGCCCGATAAAAGAATACAAGATAAAGCAAGTAAATTATTTTATAATATTTTTTTCGCAATTGGTAGAACTATCGTTACATCATAAAATTTTGTTGAAACAAAAGCATGATCATGAGGAGTTGAAAATCGCGAAAATAACAGAGGCTCTAGTATAAGTTTTACCGAAACAAAACTTTACGATCGAGTTTGCGTTTTACCCTCAATTTGTATGGGATTTGACAGCTAAACGCAAACGCGGTCGTGACGTTTTGTTTCGGTAAAACTTATACTAGAGCCTCAGGGCTTTTACACGTGGTCGAAAAAAATTTACAACTTTCGTTACGTTATGAACGGAAATATATTTATATTAATTATTTGCAAGGATTTACATCACTTATGACACTTGCGACCTTGACAGTTTTTATCGATTAATACATATAATAAAATTGTTTTGAAACCTCTCGGTGTTACCAATTTTTTTTTTATGAGCATGTTACATTTGAAACGTTTGTTACGTTTGAGTAGTTCCAGGCGAGCAAGCTGTACAGGTTGCCCCGGCGGAATCGCGAAATAAAATATAGCCAATCTCCATCCAACCATAAGTCCAGTCCATACACAAGTGAAATATTTTTTGAAATCGATAAGTGGTTTCGGAGATTATCCTACAAACAAACTTCATCGTCATCATCATCATCATATCAGCCGAAATACGTCCACTGCCGGACATAGGCCTCCCCCAAAGAGCGCCACAATGACCGGTCCTGCGCCACCCACATCCACCGGACTCCCGCGACCTTTACCAGGTCATCAGTCTACCTACACTGTGCCTTCGAGAACCTTTCCACCCCAACGGCCGTCGGTTCTACGTGAAATGTGCCCCGCCCACTGCCACATAAGTTAGCGATTCAGAGGGATATATCGGTTACCTTGGGTCTGCTGCGGATAGCCTCGTTTCTGATGCGATCACGCAGAGAAACTCCCAGCATAGCCCTTTGGGTGGGATATAAAAACTTACTAAGCTAAACTCTCACGTGATCTCACAGTATAATGTATATATATATATATATATTATAATATAAGACACTGACCGGACTAGTTTTGCTCGTAGTCTCACGATGGTAAGCGACGATAGAGCCTTAGATGAAGCACATCGGTGCAATAATAACCTATTCACTCTTGTTTTTAAGGCACCGAAATCATAAAAGTCAGTGAAAAATGTAAATTACGGGAGCTTATTCCAATATTTAGCAGTTCACATTAAGAAAAATGGTACAATTAAATCGTTTCTTGCGAATAAATGGTAATGTTGACAGCATAAGGATGCATATACATAAGTTTCTCGCGTCTTCGTTCACGTATTGCAAATACTGTAGATATAAAATATGCCCTTATAGAATATGTCCATATGGGAAGTCCATTCTATACACAGGTAAAAGAATTGTGGTTCCGGAAATTACCCCTTACGTACAAACTTTACATACTTACAAACTTATAAAGCTACAGTGGATAAATTAACTTCTTGCGACGACCTTACCAAATGTGTATACTCAGACGTTGAAGATATGTTGAACACTTTTGTACCTTGTTGATTTGTAATTAAGGCGAAAAATGTATAGATCTTCTCCTCTCTTTGACCGCGATTGTACCTACAGTATATTAAATACTATTTTTATACCATAACGGTAGCAAACAAGCATACAGCCTTCTCGACGATAACCAGACGACATTACACATGGGTTCATGACACTCCATAGGATTCATAAGCACGTTGCCGACCCTATTTTGATTTGAGGGCCCGTTGTGTAAACAGCTAGAGACATAATATCCCTCGCACCTATCAAAGCGGTTGCTCGGAAGCCCTAGTGAACTTAAATCGCCACCAGGAATACACCGCATAACTAGTTGTTGGGCTGTGTGTAAGGCTGCGGTCTTTTGTAAGGTAGAGGTATTTCCCCTACATGTTGGGCTGCTAGAAATATAATTAGCGTGATGACACTTACTACATTTTGCTGATGTGCCTTCTCATATCATGTACTTAGTTAAATTATTCATCGCAGAGTGGAAGCTCTAATCTGGTAATAAGTTGAGCATTTAAGTAATCTTACTATGTTACCTATAGCTGGTTAATAATAAAGTAGGTACCTACTTACCTAGGTTTGTGAGCGATTTTGATGTGAGTCCGCGACGAAAATGGTAGTCCGCAGTAGTGCCTGAACTGTTCTGATACATTCGTCTTTCTTTGAAATGAGTTGTCCAGGTATAATACATAAGTACTCATCTTTTTGGTCTGTACTGAAACAGCAGCGAGAGCTGTGGAGCAGAATTAATATTATTAGAAGTCGATTTAGAACAATATGACCCTTTTCCGTTGATACAATATAAAATCATAAAATCCGTAGGTTAACATGATCGAGATACTCACCAAAACATGTAAATATTCAATTTAGACTTGATTTCATCACATTAGAAGAATACTTTATCCTAGAATATTTAAACATTTTAAATATTTTATCACTTGACAAATATTGTATTTATTTCCATATGACATGTATGGTGACTGACACGACGTGTCAGAATTTTATTTTTAATGAAATCAAACCTCTGTGTGCTAGAGCTAGACTGTCGACTTAGCTGCTATAGTAAATGCTATTATATCAACTGAGGTATGTACTACTACAGACATCTAGTGTCCAGTAGAAGAAGTTTATACCATCAATTAGCGTAGCGTTAATTGAGCGTTAGCCCCAACAAATCATTATAATCTTACCCCTGCACGCGTTGGAACAAAATTGTAATTAATAAAAAATAGCATATATCCTAGCCTATAAGGTAATATACGTCGCTATTGTATACACGTAGGCATCTTTGCACAGTAGCCGATTTTTCATTCACACATATCTTTAATTACCTAATTCCAGCCCTGTGAATATTTCAGCGTCGGTGTTGGTAGCCTAACATGAGCTAATTGTCATGTTATTTTATGTTAGATACCGTGTAAGTGATTATATCAATTGAATTTTGTTAATTAACAGTTTTTATGTTTTACATACTTCGGTTAATTACTAGACCCCCGCACGCTGTCTAACATTAGTGCCATATAATGAAATAATGCCATGGTTAAGACCTTTCAAACGAGATATGTCTCAACTGTATACACTCTGGGTACAAAATGCCCATTCTCCTTTGTCAAATATACCAACACATGATCTTATTAAATAATTAAATAGTGTAGTGTGGCGGGCCGTGGACCGTAACTTCAGCGAAACAAGGAGTTGTAGTGCCTAACTGAAAAGGTTTATTACCGCTTTACTAACACTAGTTTTTAAGTACCTAAATATATTGTTACTATCAAATTATGGATTATTGAGTCCAAAATAAATGATTATTAATTTTGAATTTGAATTAGGTACTGAACAAAATTTGCGTAAGTGCGACACCCAGGACAGCAGGAGCGGGCACTCGAAGCGCAAATAAACTGCAGGCACAGATTATTTTAGTTCTATCGCAGGCTGATAGGACAAGTGGAATCAGACAGAAAGCATGAACTAATTAGCCGTGTGCCTTGTAGTGCCTTACACTAAATAACAAATGACAACGGAGTTGTACATTCTCCGGTGCACAAACGCTTGTTCGATCTAAAAGAAACGCAGCGCCATCTATTGGGTAATAGGGAAGATGCAATATTTTAATTTTTGCTTACATTTGAAAGAATCGCATGTCGAAAGACCACGAAAGTATTAAAAAATGAAAATACTATAATTTATAGTCAAAAATTCCGGCGAGAAAGCTTTCTTCTTTATGTAGTCTATAACAAGCGTCCAGGGAGCAAAATTGAATTATTGCTCCCCTAATTTTGTATTAAGCAGCAACGATGCCAACGAAAAAATAAATTTAAATGTAAGGAAAAAAAAAAAAAACTGGAATCCTACATCAATGTAGAGCCCTCGAAAAGTATCGTCTCCGAATATAAATCTGTCGCTAATTCTTTGTCGTCGTACTAACGTTTGGTGTGACTTAATGACTATTCCCTTAGGAGAAACCACGAGGCATGACTAAGTTATTGGATTGAACTATGAACTATTGGAAATAAATTCCCGTTGCGGACCAAAAGGAACTAGTTAAGACGTAGTAAAATCAGGTTTCGGTATTTAAATTCAGTAATGATTTGAGAACGATGCGAGTGATATAATATGCCTGTAACACGGAGCACAAAAAAGAGAAGGGGATAATTGACGATATTCGTTTATGTCCGCGGACACTTTTTTTCCTTATAATATTAGTTCAATGTAGATCTAGAGGCTTATTCTGGTCCTTTACTAGGAAGATGACATTCAGTCACTGAAAATGTTAAGTCTCGGACACGAAGCGATGAAGAGCTTAAGGGAAATAAATACATAGAGGGTGTTTGGTAACTGGATGCTAAGCCGAAAGTAGGTGATAGTTTAGGCCATACTGAACAACTTTTACCATGGGGCCAACACCGAAATCTCAAAAAAAATATTGTCGAAAGATTTCGGGATTGGCCCAATAGTAAAAATGGTTCAGTATGGCCTAAACTATCACCTACTTTCGGCTTTGCATCCTGTTACCAAACACCCTGTATATATAATCAAGTCCATTCCCCGAAGGGGAAGTCAGTGGTCCCGCATTTAATTTTCACTTACTACGATCTTGACCACTTTCTTGCTTGTTTTTCTTTCACAGATGCCGTTTTTCATAAATGCTCGTCGGTATAGGGTACTCTTGGTCAGACCTTTCTTTAGATTTTCTCAGATTTTTAACTAAATTATCTGAAATATTTAACTAGTTCTTTTCACCAATTGAACAGGATCAGAACGCTAGACCGACGCGAAGACCGACCACTACTCTACGAACCATGTGTAACGACATTATAATGACTCAATGTTCTGCCTGCGGCGTCCTGAAATGGCGTCGGGGCGTGAATTATTGTCCATAATCAGACCCACTCACGCGACTATTGTTCACTCTTTTGAGCTCGTTTTTCAAATAAGTCATCGATTGACTTGATAACTTATTTGAAAGTTTCTTTCAAAAATCTTAGTTCATATTTTAGTTGGTAACAAGGGTCGGGTCGCTTAAAATGCAAAGTTTTTTATTTGTAATATACAGTTACAGGAACGCTCTGAAAATTATATTCAGAGTGTTCAGGGAATGCATTACAAACGAAAACCTCCTTTCTTATAGAGGAGTGTTGGTAACCACACTTATGTATGGTAGTAAAAGTTGGGTGTGGCAGAAAAGACATCAAAGTCGAGTGAATGCAGTAGAAATGAGAGCGTTGAGAAGAAATGTGTGGAGTGAAATTGAGTGATAGAGTCAGAAACAGTGTTATAAGAGATACGAGTAAGTGTGGAGTGGATGGAGATATAGTCACGAAAATTGAGAAGGGTATGTTAAGGTGGTTTGGTCATGTAGAGAGGATGGTTGAAAGAAGATAAACGAAGAGAGTGTATATAAAAAAGTGGCAAGTTGGAAGAGGAAGACCTAGGCGAATTGGAGAAAACTTACTAAAAGGCCAGGTCAAAAGTACCCTAAACCGACGAGCATGTATGAGAAATGTTATGAAAGTGAGTGAAGCGAAAGAGGTTTGTCAGGATCGTAGCAAATGGAGATCCGTGATCTCTGCCTACCCCTCTGGGAAAGAGGCGTGATTATATGTATGTATGTATGTATGTACTATATAGGGTAACGGTGAATATCTACTTGAGTCCTCATGCTTGACAGCTAGTTGACGCCAGATGGTAGTTCAAAGTTGTACAACATTATTAATTTATTTCGTAAAACAAGTGCCTACGCCAAATTATGGGATTCGTTTTCAAAGCGGACCCCGGCCTTCTTTAGGGCACAACCGGAAAAACGCCAGGATGATGAAAATGATGATCTTTTTCAAGTGTTTTGTGTTTTTCAGCTTGTTCGCAAGGAATCAAAGTGACAACACGGTCAAAGTCAATGCAGTTTCTTTTTGTGAAACATCAAAAACGCTCCGCTAGTATGAAATTAGTAGGGATATTTATTGGTTTTTAACAATTTATTTTCACTGTTACCAAATACCTTATTGGCCCAAAGTAATCTACGGAAACAGTTTGTCTTCTTGAGGAACGCGGGAACCCAAAATTGGTCAAACAGGTCGAAGAAGATTATCATATGTAGTTCTCTTTACAAGACTCCGTAGTGTAACTTGACCTCGAGATATATAACAACTATGGGTGATCAAAGGCCAGACTTACACTGGTCTTTGTAGCGTTGCGTTGTTGATATGCTCGAGAAAATTTAACGTGGCCTATTTTTTATAGAACTGTCATTGTAATTGGAATCTTCTACCCTGGACTATAGAGTCGCTTTTTGAATGAACTACTTCGATGCAATTCGGCCAACTCAAATTATCTCAAGTATAAGCGTGTTGTGAACAGCCCCAGGGAAAGCGAGATACGAGTTGGAATAATGCGGTCCGCGGGCGGAAACGCTGATAAGGTTGATGAATAATGAATATTTGACAATTACTCCAGGCAAAATACGGTTTTGAAAAACATTAATTTATAATAGCGTTTTTTTTGTTGATTTCATTTGAAAATTTTATTCTAAGATGATTTAGTCAAGAATCTGACAAACTTTCCACCCGGATGTAGATTTAAATGAAGCATACATTGTCTTTTTTTGTACGATCTATCTTGAATATTATAGAGCAAATGTAAATGAAGCAAAATAAAGAAAAAAATATTTATTAATATTTTTTCTGACTTTTCAGAAGCTAGTTAGTTTATCGTTTTTTTTGACGTCTGAAATTTTGTGGGATTTCGTCGCTGGGTAACTATTTAATTGATAATATATCCGTTACACATTAAAAATAAGCTATTATAAATTATTTCCAAATTTGACTTTTTTTCCATACGAGTTGTCAGTTCATTGACTGGACTAAATATATCAAGTCCAAGTCAGACTCGTATTTTACGCACACAACGATCTTCGAACTCTCTGACTTGTAGTCCTTAGTCTACCTACACTAATATTATAACGAGGAAAAATCTGTGAGACTGTAGCTTTGCAAGTTTGTATGTATATGGTAATCTAAGGTACATTAGAGAAAGTTAAGAGTCCGCAGTAAGCTCGGCCGAATTTCATCTTCCCGTACAAACGGAGTTTCGTTCTAATTTTAAAACGAAATTTGTATGGAAAATCGAGCTTACTGCGGACTCTTAATAAAAGGTTCAGGCTACAAAGTACAAACGCATTAAGCCGCATTCACATTTCTCTGTCGTGTTGTGTTGTGACGCATCAGAAACGGTATCGGTTTCATACATTTAATATGGTTGCGTTCACATTTCTCCGACGACGACGGCATCAGAGAAATGTGAACGCAACCATATTAAATGTATGAAACCGATACCGTTTCTGCGGCGCTACCACGAACTCCGAAAGTCGAAGTTCGTAGTACATGCATCCCTGTCACTCGATAAAGGGAGTGCGATCGAGATGGAAATACCCGAACTTCGACTTTCGAAGTTCGTGGTAGCGCCGCTGATGCGTCACAACACAACACGACAGACAAATGTGAATGCGGCTTTATTCTGCATGCATTCAAATTTATACCGAAACCTTTTTTCGCACTGGCCGCGCGGCATGAGCGCTCGCGGTGCCACAGAAAATGAATAACTTGTCATTACAAAGACTGTCAAGAAAGCGGGGTTGACAAAGTGAAAGTGCGTATAAAAGATTATCTTCGTTCATCGGTTTATTGTTAATTACCAACTGTGTGATCGAGAATATTATGTGACACAAAATTGGATGGATCTGCGCACGGAGGTAGCTGGCAGCCGGCGGCGGCGCAGTCAGTACAGAGATATCAAAAGGTAGGTACCGTCTGATTTGATTTTAAGTGGAATGTTGCGTAACGTGATAGCCTAAACATTTACATAAAATGTAGGTTTCAACATGAAGTGAATGTATCTAATGTTTCCAAGGTATAAATATACATTGGGGAACAATTTCAGAAATCAACCTAAGCCCCTAACAAAACAAAGCTTGTAGGTACGTCATGCCGTCAACTTTTCTTAATCCTTACCTGTTACTTTGAAAATAATGTCTGTAAGAAAGGATATAACATTAAAAGGGTAAATATGATTGTAGTACGAATCCTTTTTGAAGAATGAATTCACAACTTCTCTTTGTAGGTACAGTCAGCGTCACATAGTTAGTAGCAGCCAAGCTAGCCAAATATTTCGGTACACGTCTTTATTACTGTAAGAATAAGGGTGTGTTACAAAATATTTGGCTACTCTGGCTGCTACTAACTATATGACGCTGACTGTACCTAGAAAACAAAGGCATTGCCTTAAATTGTTAAGTGTAACCGCTAATTGATAGTGTTATTTAAAAGTAGTAAAAATCAACACTTTTTCAACCAAAATGCGGTTGGACTGGAGCAAAGGGGGGGCCGTCACTTATAAAATTTTACCTCGTAGTGGTATCATTATGAGACCTATTTTGAATGATTGTATCGTATAGAACACGTTAAAATAAGCATCTTTTACTTGAACAATTTTTCTTTAAAATCAAAAATGGCTGAAATAAAGCGCTCCGAATATTGAAAAATTTTAACACTTAGATTTTTTTTGTCTAAAGTGGTGTCATTATGAGACCTATTTTGAATGATTGTATCGTATAGAACACGTTAAAATAAGCATCTTTTACTTGAACAATTTTTCTTTAAAATCAATAATGGCTGAAATAAAGCGCTCCGAATATTGAAAACCCTCCGAATTTTGGTAGCTATTGCCGACTAGGCAATAGCTACCAAAACCCGAATCAGCGCACCCCACTTCCACGTGGTCTTGTCTGTCCTACCCCTAGAGTGTATATAAAAGCCCGCGGAGCCAGAAGCTCGCGAAGGAGGTCCTGGGTTGAACGGGTGTACGAGGCCGAAGCGAAGCGAGTGGGGGGAGGTGGCGAGCGAAGCGAGCCGGCGACCTCCCGAGCGGAGCGTAGGTCGAGTACGCACGTGAAATGAAGGGCCGACGAAGCGAGTTTCTGGCGGGAGCCCGGGCGGAGGGCGGGAAATAAGAGTCCCAGAAACGAATATTTGCTAATTAGAAATTTAAAAAATATATATATGGCACTGCTTAACTATTTTATTAACGTTTTTGGACATGCGTCGGGAAGCTACATAAATTTCACCACTAAATTTTTTCAGTTTCAGAGTCCGACCAGGATATTTTAAAATTCAAATAATGGCAGCTACTTTAAGGTAGCAGAAATAATAAACAAGATTACTGAAATCATAGGCGAGGTACTATTAATAATGACTTGGCGACTAATATTAGCAGAAGGATAACAACTGCTCCCCAGAGATAGGTAGGTTAGGGTTATTTTTTTTTATGACCCTAAAAACGACACTGCTCCCAGAGATAGGTAGGTTAGGGTTATTTTTTTTTTATGACCCTAAAAATTTTTGATTTTAAAGAAAAGTTTTTTAAGAAATTATTCTAAGTCCTAAAATCTTCCCAACTTTCGGGTCAAATATCTCGGCCATTTTTGATTTTAGAGAAAAGTTTTTCCAACGAAACATGCTTATTTCAACGCATTATCTACGATACATCAATAAAAAATACGTGTTATATTGACACAACATCCATCGAAATTATTCTAAGTCCTAAAATCTTCCCAACTTTCGGGTCAAATATTCTAAGTCTTTTTTTCTGCCTTTTGACTTTGAACCCCAATATCTCGGTAAATATTGATCTTAGAGAAAAAGTTTATATTATAAAACATGCTTATTTTAGCGTTTTCTACATGATCCAATACAAAACATGTCGAAAAACGGCAAAATTTTTTTTTTTTTTTAAGTCCTTATTCGGCCCCCCCCCCTTTGGTACAATCTGACCCACTAATGTATATAATAAACACGGCGTTTTATTTTTAAAGCATTTGTGGCACGTCGTTAAATACAATGGTTTCGGACCCGACAAGATCCGTTCTAGAAAAAACGTTCATACTATACAAAGAGTTACAATGATTCACTTATAGCCGGCTCCAATAATCAATCCACCGATAGTTTTCCTTACCAACAGTAACATTTTGACACATTTTTACGGGTAATCTGTCAAAATGTAACTGCCGGTAAGGAAAACTATCGGTGGATTGATTATTGGAACCGGCCATTAGTGAAAGCGACGAAAATGATGTGCCATATTCACCAATATCCTGTTCTGTGTCCAGACCAAATACAGGAAACATGTTCTTCCCTGTTCTTTGATCTAGTGTGACGGAATGGTCCATAATCCATAAATACTTTATAGCCATATCACTGCAGAGTTATTTAGCGCAGTTGCGTGTCACTCTAGCTAGACGTTAATATTGTGCTGGTTCCAGACTTGTAGACTTAGTTCAGTGGGTTAATTGCTAAAGTCTGCCACCGACGTCAGCTCGTATTGTTCGGAATTAGCAGTACGCCAACAAGTACGTCCAATCCAACAAGTTTTGCCTATACACGGTGTACTGGGTGTAGAGGTGTTCAAACGGGACAGTGAGAGGAAAATTTAAACTACTAGTGATAAGGGCTCTTAATGGGGTGAATTGGAAATTATCGCGTGCTTTGAAACGCCGTTCTGACTAGATTAAGAAACAATGAGGTCTGATTCTCAGATATATGATTCTTGACTATATGATTGTTTATCTGATTTAATCGATACATGATTGCGTAAAATTTCCTCGATAGAAAAAAAACCAAAGTTGGATCTTTATTTTCCATTATTTTTTCTCAGCGTACTCAAACAATAAGAACATAATTTTACGACAGAATCAAGTTAATACTGTAGTATTTTATCTCAGCTAATGAAATATAAATAAAACTTCACTAAGTTACACTCTGATTATTAATCAGACAGAAAAAATGTAAACACTGGTGTTGCCGTTAACAAGAACCATTTGCAGCAATGAGGAGATTTATAATTTTCGCAGTTAAACGAAACTTACGTCTTAATTCAATAATATACACTCTAATTACAAAAAGAAAATTAATTTTGATAACGTATTTACCACAATCCCTCCTCATAATTATTTTAAAGGATAAGTAATACCGTTTCTATGTGTAGAATATATTATTAGCACTGGTATCACTGCTGCGATACACCGGGATTGTGCATCTTTGGGTTGCTTACTATTTTTGAAGTGAAATAGTTATTTACGATACAAGTGCCGAAAATAGGAAATTCGTAACGAGTGGTGATAAATTAAAACACGACCGAAGGGAGTGTTTTAAATCGACAAGAGTTGCGAATTACCTATTCGCACGTGTATCGTACAACGATTTACTGTACATATGGCTCTTTAAAGTTTCGACATATGCACGGAAAGTGCTCTTTCCGCACTAGTGCGGGAAAGTAGCACCATATGTACTGTAAACTTCTTTAGCGGCGCTGAGCACTTTTTGCGATGGGGAAAAATTGTTAAATACGCGACAGATCTTTGTGACGTCAGATGTGAAGGAGGTCACAAACTTTTATATTTTGCTGCTAGCCGATTCGACTTCATTCAAAACTGAACGCTATTCGTAAGAGTATAAAGCCGTTAAACACTTTTTGCAATAGCATATTCTGCAAATAAATTTGTAATTTTGTTCACGCATCCTTCACCGTTTTGCTATTGAGCAAATTCGAATAGTTCGAATTCGGACGTTATTCCTAGTGATAAAGCTTTGAAAAATATTTACCAACGGCAAAAACAAACTGATATTTTGTTCACCGCCGCCGTCCGCTGTTCTTGCAAATTCAAATAGTTCGAATTTAGACGTTATTCCTAAAGAGATAAAGCTTTGAAAAATATTTGGCAATGGCCAAAACAAATTGGTATTTTGTTCGCCGCCGGCGGCGGGCGAGCCGGCCCGTCGAACCCAACGCGCCCGCAGCCCGTCCGCCTAAACAATTGATAATTGTTTATAAATTTGCGCCAAATTCATTTTTAGGGTGACACCGTAAGATGTCACGTGACCTGATCGAAAAACTGTTACAATGTTATTGAGTTTTCAGTTCTGTCGGCACTCCCTTATTTTATTTGACGCCTGTCCTGTCACTCAGCTCACTCGGCTTGTAATCAGCTTTATCCACTATGCCAGTGTTTCTAAACCTATGGTCAGTGGACCTCTGGGGGTCCGCGAGTTCCTATAGTTATGTACGGGGGTTCACAGCAGTCTCACCCATAGACCATTTCACAATAATAAATAAATGCCACAAAAAGTCTTGCCTGTTTTTTATTATTAATCCTTGGATTTGTGCTTGATTTCCTAGGGGTCCGTGGACGGAAAAAAGGTTAAGAACCGATGCACTATACAATTCAATGCTTTACTAGTAACTATTATACTGCTTATAAATATTTATCATATTTATTTTCAATTTTGCTGTTAAAGAAAACTTTAAATAGTATTGCATGACCGACCCGTACTTTCAGAACCCCTGATATGTCACTTTGAGAGTGACATAACTTTGTTTACATTTTTTCTGTCTGATTAATAATCAATCAGAGTATAGGTATTTATCAAAATTTGTCCATATACGCCATTCCCGAAGAGTGTTGCATGACTTGCATGTCTTTTTCTCGTGCGCGGAAGGCATAAGCGTGTCTCTGTGAAGGGGGCGTGGTCGACTCGAATCGAGGCATCCCCTTAAGAGTTACGAGACCGATTTAAGAGAAAATAAAACATGCATTCAACCATTTAAAAAAGCCTTATACACACGGCCGGGAACCCAGTCAAATCTGTCTAAAAAGACTTGTTCCTTACATCCAGCATTATATTACGTTACGCAAAAAAAAGAACGCAGACTTTCGCGTGCTCTGCTTGTAGGCGCTTTCCTCTACAAATGGTTTTTCGCATCGGCTATAAGGTCTATGAAAGCGCCTACGCTCATGCGTAGGGGTAGGGGTACGACATCTTTGGCACATATATAAACTCGTGAAAGTAGGGTTGTTTTTTTTGTTTTTTACTCTTTTATGCCTCCTTAAATATCTGAATAATATAGTATAGGCTATAATTTACACACTTTAAACGTAGTAGGTACTAATCACGTGTAAATGGCAATCTAGTGCTATCCTATCAAATAACTAAAATACCTAGCAAGGAAATTTACTCTATAACCTATAACTATTCAAAATACAGCTCAAATCAAATCAAATCAATTATTTATTCTGCAAATAGGCCACATGGGCACTTTTACATGTCAAACGGTAATTTACAATAAAATAATAATAATCTTACACAATAATAAGGTCTAGTTTTCCCTCTGGGATGGAAGGTCAGATGGCAGTCGCTTTCGTAAAACTAGTGCCTATGCCAAATCTTGAGTTTAGGTGTCAAAGCGGAACCCGGGCTCCTTTAGCTCGGAATAATAAATTAATATTTGCAGATTAAGGCCCGATATAAACGGTTAACAAACTAAATGTCACTAAGTTAATGAAAACAAAACAAAATTGCAAAATATGACCATTACATTCGATATAAGCTAATTATTGTTTTAGTAGGCCTCAAAAGGAAATAATATGACATCGGGAGGTCTATTTAACTTGACGTATCGAAGTTGGAAAACTACCAACTACTAGTATTATGATATGTTAATATGTCGAGACAAATAGACTTGCTAATAAGAAACTCTACTCCTACCTACTACTAAACTTTACTTCTAAAACTAACTATACATATTATTGGAAAACAAATACGGCGCTAACAGATGTGATATCTACGAGTGATAGTTTCCGTCTCATTCCCTCATATTGAGAAGCCTATAGTGCATTTTTTATTTATTTATTGCAATGGGAAACAACTTATAATATATCTAGTTAATACAGAAGCCAAAAGAGTTTCCACATAAGGTTTATATTTTTTCATCACACTTGCTCGAAAAGGGCTTCATAATGCGCAGACATACAGAGCTGTAATAGCCTGTGTTACGCCCACGGGCGTAATGGTTTTTTTCTTCAATTGTATCTGTCACTCATGCGGCAGTTACAAAGCAAAGAGGTTTTATATCAAATACGATGTCTGAAAACTTATTTTTAAATAAATTTAAACTTAAATAACTACTTAAACATGTTTCACAGAATTATTTACAGATTTAATATGTAGTTATTTAGTGTCTATCTTGTGTAGTTTCCGTCTCCATCATCAGATCAGCTAGATGGTACTATAATGTTGCATTGTAACCGAACGTACATAAGTATGCAAAATTGCAGCTCAATCGGATAACGGCAAGTGACTGAAAAATTGATTACAATTTCTTACGGACAACTTACTTACTTACATATACATAATTACCAACAGTGCAATTAAATAAAAGCTTGTAAAAATACCCTACATATGTTTTACTGAATAGTCTTTGCAGAATATTTACAAAATATTTACATCCCAAATATAGTCTGACATGGGGTAAAATATATTTTCATCACACTTGCTCGAAAAGTGCTTCATAATGCGCAGACATACAGAACTGTAATAGCCTGTGTTACGCCCACGGGCGTAATGGTTTTTATCTTAAATTGTATCGGTCACTCATGCGGCAGTTACAAAGCAAAGAGGTTTTATATCAAATACGATGTCTGAAAACGTATTTATAAATAAATATAAACTTAAAAAAATATTTAACCATGTTTAACTGAATTATTTACAGATTTAATATGTAGTTACTTAGTGTCTATGTAAAATGTTATTAAGTGTTTTCAAATCGTGGCTGTATACCGAAGGGTCTTTGCCATACGCGCCTCGCGTCAAATTCAACAAAATGGACGACTGACATGTTGCAGTTTTTATTACGATTTGTATTCATTTCATCTAAAATGTATTTGTTTCCTCACAAATGTGATGAAAAACATTGTGTATAACACGGGCGTTAGAATATTGCAAACTCGAGTCATCAAAAGCCCTCCGCCTTCGGCATCGGGCTTCTGATAGACTCTTGTTCGCAATATTCCACTTACGCCCCTCGTTAAACAATGTACACACAACATGTACTAAATGCATTTAACACAGGATTAGCCTAATGCCTGTACGTGTTACGTATGCCTTTACCATGTTGTTCTTCTAGTACATGCATATTTTTTTGGCTTAAAACGGGACACAACGATGCCCCAGCTGGCCAAACGAAAAGATAAAGCCCTAAATCCACCACATAAATCCGAGGGTCAACGCATGTGTTTCGGACACAAACTCCAACCACTCGAATCTGTACGAAATGTCATTGAATTCAAGTACTGGATGATTTACGACGCACTATTGTGCCGATATAAATAAGGCTGGGTACACACTGTCAACACAAATATGTTGGTGTACAACATAAACATGACGGTGTTGGTGTGTTGACGTTTAATTATGTTGCGTGCCGTGATTGGGTTGAGACGTGTTATTGTTTATAATATGTAAACGCTGGTGGTCTTCCTTAACCTGAGCTCCCATTCTCCACCAGATTTCGCCATTCCAATCCTATTTCAATATCACTCTCGCACTCATACACACTCGGCTATGCGTTAACACAAAAGAGAGCCAAACAAGACGATTCTGATTTCATTTTGCTGTCAAAACGTGTTCTGAATTTGGGCTGTCTTTCATAATTTATTCCCATCTTTTAGTTTGCGCATAATAAACAAACAACAAAGTCGAGACGTTTTAAAATGAAAACCGTATGGTAATGTCAAGGCTGGGTAGAATATACAAATGGAAATTTAAAATTAGATTGTTCGCGGAGCTGAATGCTGAATGCACTCTGCCGGCGGTGTTGACTTAACGAGATTAAATTGTATAAAACTATGCTGATGTGAGTTTGAAGGTAACTTGAGTAATTTTTCTCTTACTACCACTTTGGCTTTCCGCATAAAAACTAAGTAACCGATATAACCCTCCGAATCAATTAACTTAAGTGGCAGTGGGCGGGGCACATTGCACGCAGAACCGATGGCCGTTGAGGCGGAAAGGTTCTCGAGTGGCGACCACGTACAGTCAGCGTCACATAGTTAGTAGCAGCCAAAGTAGACAAAAATATCGTAACACTTCCTTACTCCTATAGTAATAAAGGCGTGTTCCGATATATTTGGCTACTTTGGCTGCTACTAACTATATGATGCTGACTGTACTAGAAGACGCAGTGTGGGTAGACCACCCAAAACGTGGACTGATGACCTGGTGAAGGTCGCGGCAGTCCGCTGGATGCGAGTGGCGCAGAACCGATCAATTTGGCACTCTTTGGGTTTGCGCGGGAATTCGTTAATTTCTGTACTCTTGTCTACAAATATTTACATTTATTTAGAGTACTCAGTGGTCATCCCTGCCTGAAACTTATTATTTGCTATGCAAAGTACACGTTTGACCAGCAAGTGTGCACAGGTATTTTTCAGTCGGGACTTCTGGACATCCGGACAAAAGAAAGATTTTTGGCCCAAGCTGAAGAGGAGAAATTCGTTCGCTTCGCTGGCTCGTTAAACTATGCCGAGAGGGCCCAATTTTTAAGTTTTAGGTTTTAATATTAGTCATAATTTAAGCTGTACAGTCAGCATCATAGTTAGTAGCAACCAAAGTAGCCAAATATATCGGAACACGTCTTTATTACTAAAGGAGTAAGGAAGTGTTACGATATCCCCTCAACTGTGGGAGATAAAATTACAGATAGCCCACGTCTGTGGAAGGCTCGTGGGGCCTGCTTCACAGACATGATTTTCAAGTGCATGTGCAGGTGGAAAATTACGTTTTATTCCGTTTTTTACGCAGTTGCAGTCTATATTTTGGAATATATCTGCTCTCTATTAAATTATCTAACTGTAACTATGTATTACCATGACAAAACAGGTGTGAAATAACTGTACAGCTAGGTTCATTGCATGGGTACCAAAAATCGTGCATGAAAGTGCTGGCTATGACTTGGGATGTGGTTTTCTTCACAGTTTTAACACAGTTATTAATAAAAAAACACACTCAAATACAATAAAGACAAAAGTTTACTTACATGTTATCAGATTTCACTTGTTTCTTCTAATAATCACGTTTTAACTATTTGAAAATAGCGAAAGAACGAATCCTGACCGCACGTCACACTGATAGTATTTGACTGACGAAAAAACGACTTTTTTCCACCGTTGAGCATTCAAATGTTCGCTTGCTAGCTGTCTTGCTTCGTTGACAACACGTTTTAATAGGTTAAAACGAGATAAATATACGTTTCACTGATATTTTACGAAAAGTATAGACCCGTTTCGAGCGGGCCCGGCGGGTCGCGCCACAGATTCAGCGCCATTACTACTCGGGCCCGAGGGGCCTTTCCACAGCTGAGGGGATATATTTGGCTACTTTGGCTGCTACTAACTATATGATGCTGACTGTACCTACATAGCTTACGATTCAATTATTTTGTAACTGTTAATTATTTAAAAAACCTGAAATAAAAAAGAAACAGACCTTTTGTTTGTTTCTCATGGACACCTACCTTTATAAGCACGCTTTCACTTCTCAGAGATGAGGTTGGTATTATCACATAATACTACATATAAGTATGCTTACGTCTATCTAAACATGGATATTGTTGGCTTAGCCCTTCGCTGCAGCTACTGATGATTGTCATGTCATTGTGTGAAACTGTTACAAATTCGGAAGCAATCTTAGAGTATACATTTCTACAGAGAGGCTATGATAATAATAACGCCTAATGCTAGGTTTACACGGGCTTAGTAGCTAATGCTTAGTACTTGACACTTACACTTGTCACAGGTGTGTAAACATGTTGTATAAGTGCTTAGTATTAGTGCAACTGCAAGTGCAAGTAATTAGAAGCCGGTCCTATTTACTAAGCGACAAGCACCTACCCACAGCTAAAAATCCGCTAATACTTGTCACTTGTCGAGTGGTGTGAACATTCATGACAAGTGAAGTTTGATTACTCAAGAACTTGTACTAATACCATTCTCTAACACCTACTTGCCACTGGTCACTCTGCAGATAAGTCCCTAATCTCTTGCACTAATACCAAATACTAAGCCCGTGTAAACCTAGCATTAAACAAAGCGAGATGGTAGTATACCTACAGATCTTAATAAGTGCGACAGAAAGGGATACATCGTCGGTTATCCTTGCCATAATTCCACTTTTGTTATTTACCGCAATCGAGCTGGTACGAGGTTGCGGCATATAAACCATTACCCGCCCAAATTAAGTGGGTTGTTTATGATAAGCCATCAGCCATCTTAAGACCCGTTCTTAATTTAGCTGCATAGGAGCATTTCCGCCCCTAATGGTATGGCCTCCGTAGATATCTATACTCTAAGGAAGCAATAGATATTTCAGCAATAAAGCATCGGTTTACATTGGAAATTGTCTGTGTATTCAATTACTAAAGGATCAAAGAGAATAAGGAATAAATTACAAAAGTCGATCAGAACAATACTAGAGTTTGCTTTCCCATCTTTACATAGCCGATGGAGAATCAAGAATCAAACATTTATTTGTGACACAGCATAACACAAGAGAAAAGTGAATCTGTGCTGTGTCACGAAATGGGCCCAACTCTGCATAATGCTGGATTTGCAGCCTGGTCTTCCGTTGGGTCCATCCAGTGTGGACGCGGTACATAACACACATAGCACATAACAATAACAAAGAACGGGTGGAGGGCGTCAAACTAAATCTCACTATTTTCCTTGGCATATTTGTTTTTAACTTTATTTTCTATCTTTTTTTTACCACACTGTGGTAAATAGGCATACGGCTTGATATCTTCCGTACAAACAAAGACTTTAGTAGTTTAGTACACGATTAATATAAAAAAATGCTGGTAATGCAATTTACGCAGGTGATTTACTTCCACACAGTGGCAACACACTGACAGTTTTTATTGAGTATATAGGTAGATGGTATGGAGCAGAGGCGCGGATTGGATGTCTCGAGCGCCCTAGGCAAACCTCATCGGCGCCCCTCTAGCTTCCATAGATATACTTTAAAACATTTTGCCTCGTGCCCTTAGGCACGTCACGTGCCTAGTTTGCCTATAGGGATAATCCGCGTCTGGTACAGATACCTCTATATTGTAAATCTAGCCACAGCAGACGTTGTGTGCACATAGGCAGTCTTTATAATTTACTAGTATACTTAGTTGTACAAAAATCAATTCAGCTTATTTAATCAGCTGCACGCTACCGTTCGATTAGAAGTGGGGGGGTTATCTGATGTGACGATTGATTAGTCACCGTGTCGATATAGTAACGCGGCTAGCAGTTAAATATCTTTAATTAAATGCTTAAGTGCGGGCTATAAGCAGTTTTATTGCTATTCTTAGTTTATAGCCGTTCGATTCTTATTGGTTGCTCGTAAAGCGTTCCTTACAGTGGATGAGGGCTTTGTAAATAAAATTAAATGATCTTTTTTATGGTGGGACGGTGACAAACAAGCATATTTTCTTGATGGTAAGCTGACACGGTAGCATAAGGAGTTACGAACGCTTGCGACCGAAGAAGAATGACACCCGTATTGTCAGCTACATATTGATTGATTTGAGGATTCGTAGTGTTGAATGAAACTAGAGATGTATAATGGTGACATTTCATTTTTTATTATCAATAATATGAGTATGAGACGAAGCCGGTGCTCACTCTCAACACCTCATCCTCAGGAGCTCTGCTCTTAACGCATGTGTAATGTTTATTCGCTCATTAGCTACTAGTAGTATTTTTAGATTTAAGATGGGGAAACCCTTGGTAATCAGCTAGAAATAGACATATATACAGTGGCGGACTAAAGGTGGTTTTCCACCGGATGAGCGCGGATTGAATTGATTTTTTATTTGCACGCTAAATTGAACCGTACTGCTGTACTGTTAGAGTGCAAATCACACTGAAGATTATTTTCAAGCGCTTGACATCGCGGGAAAAATTCTTCAGTGTAATGTGCATTCTAATAGTACGGCAATACGTTTCAATTTAGCGTGCAAATAAAAAAACAATTCAATCCGCGCTCATCCGGTGGAAAACCACCTTAAGCCCGTCAGATGCCCGCGGCGGCAAACCCCTAGCCTTGGATATCTCCTATCAGTTAAGCTGGACAGAATCACGGCCCTACTGATATGCCAGCCACGACAAGACAAGGTTAACACGCAGCTTAATTTATTTTACACTAGCTTCTGCCTGCGACTCCGTCCGCGTGGAACTCGTTTATATCGTAGCTCCATACAAACTTTCACCCCCCACTTCATCCCCTTGGGGGATGATTTCCGGGATAAAAACTGTCCTGTGCCCTTCCCCAGGACTCAAACTATCTCTATACCAAATTTCATCCAAATCGGTTTAGAGGTTTAAGCGTGAATAGGTAACAGACAGACAGACAGACAGACAGACACACTTTCGCATTTATAAAATTGGTATGGATGGATATGGATTAGTATGGATTAAGTCTCCAAAAAGTGCGTTTTTTTACTTCCACGGCAGTTGTCGTTCATAACTGTTGTAGGTAGTTCTACAAATGTATGTGTACCCGTTATTATTTTAATAAATCAGTTGCTATCCGAGCTCGGTGGTTTAACTTACTACATGGTGACAGCGGTGAAAATAAAATAATTCGGCATTTATGTTGCGAGTCTTTGTGGTGAAATTGTGTAGTCAGTGTTATAAAAACGAGTTGCGACTAGGATGGAACACGCGAGACCGCCTCCCGAGCTCAACACCGATGGGAGCCCCGTCAGCCGGGCTGACGCGTGGCAGTGTTGGAAGATGCAATTCCATTTATTTCTTAAGGCATCCGGGGTGTCTAAGGAAGATGCCGGGACTCAAGCAAGTTTGCTTATCAATTTAATAGGGCCCGAGGGGTTCAATGCTTATCAAACATTTGTTTTCGATAAGGAAAGTGATCGCGATAATATTAAGATCCTTCAAGAAAAGTTTGATGGATATTTTGGTTTGAAACCAAATATAACGTTAGCGAGATACAAGTTTTTCACTCGCAGTCAAGAGGATGGTGAAACTATTTGTCAATATGTGACCGCTCTTAGATTATTGGCAAAGAATTGTGCATTTTCATCATTGGAACAGGATTTAATTCGGGACCGTATCGTTTGTGGCATCAATAACGCTATCGTGAGAGACCGGCTACTTCGTACAGATGATTTAACGTTAGATAAGGCGATCAAGATCTGCCAGGCGGATGAAATATCGAGTGACGGTTCCCGAAGGTTAGAAGCGCTTAGAATAAGCGCGGGTCCTTCACAGGTGGACGCTTTACAATTTCGTGGCGGTGGAGCCAGCCGTGGGGCTCGAGGTGGCAGGCGATGGAGGCCGAGTCGCGGCGCCTGGGGCGTGCGGCCCGGCGGCGGCGGCGCGGCACCATATCGGCGCGGCAGCGCGGCGTCAGCGCGGTGCGTCCTCCGTGCCCGGGGTGCGGGCAGACCTGTGATCCTGGCATGTGTCCAGCCAACGGGGTGCAATGTTTTGTGTGTCAAGGGTATGGGCATTTTGCTCGAGTCTGTGGTAATAATGCGGTGAAGAGAAAAATGTATGAGATTGCCGTTTGTGACGAAAATGAACCCGATATCGAGTGTGAGTCGTTTTATATACCGGTGATTGCTGATGTGTCTTCAGTGAACGTGTCGTCGGACGACTGGTATGAGACATTAAGAGGTGAGTGTGGAGATGAGAGATTTAAACTGGACTCCGGTGCTGATATAAATGTATTGTCATTTCAAAGATATTTGTGTTTAGGTTATGACCCAAAAGCAATAACAAATAAACCGAACATCAAATTGCATTCTTATAGTGGTAATATAATCCCTATAAAAGGTATATCTTTTATGAATTGGTGTTATAAAAATAAAGTGTATAAAATGAAATTTGCTATAGCTGACATAAGTTGTGAAAGCGTATTGGGGCGTGATAGCTGTAGTGAGCTAGGATTGATTAAACGCATTCATACTGTTAATTTATCAGAATTTAGTGATTTGTTTGAGGGGCTGGGGTGCCTTCCGGGGCGGTACCACATAGTGGTTGATGAGTCGATTCCGCCGGTAGTGAGTGCGACGCGGAAAGTACCGATAGGCTTGCATGATAAATTGCGGCAAGAATTGGACAGGATGGTTCAGTGAGGCGTCATACGTAAAGTAAATCATCCTACGCGGTGGGTGAGTGCCCTGGTGATAGCGGCTAAGAAGAATGGGTCGCTTCGTATCTGCTTGGACCCCCGCCCGCTCAATTGTGCCGTGCAACGCGCGCATTTCCAACTGCCCACTATTAATGAGATAGCAGCTAAACTACATGGGGCTCAATACTTCTCGGTCTTGGATGCTAGCTCGGGGTTTTGGACTACGCAGTTAGACGATGAAAGTGCAGATTTGTGCACATTCGGAACCCCCTTTGGTAGGTACCAGTACCTTAGGTTACCATACGGATTAAATTGTGCTTCAGAAGTGTTCCATGCTAAAATCAAACAATTATTAGAAAATGTAGATGGCGTTGATTCGTTTATTGATGATATTATTTGTTGGGGTCGGACCAAGAGCGAACATGACGAAAGATTGAATAATTTATTAAAGAGAGCTAGAGAAATAAATTTAAAATTTAATAAGGACAAATGTAAGTTGTGCGTAGAGGAGGTAACATACTTAGGTCATGTGTTTAATAAAAATGGCATGAAGCCTGATCCGGAGAAAATTAGGGCCATAAAAGATATGCCGGCACCTGACGATAAGAAATCACTTGAACGCTTTTTAGGTGCAATTAATTATTTGTCCAAGTTCATCCCGCATTACTCGGAACATATTTTTCCGCTTACCAGACTCCTTAAAAAAGAGTCCGCGTGGTGCTGGGACGCCGTCCATGAGGGTGCGTTTGCTAAGTTGAAAGAGTTGGTTTGCAATGCACCGGTGTTGACTCGGTTTGATGCGTCGCAATCCGTTGTGGTTTCGGTGGATGCCAGCGCGGTGGCGCTGGGCGCCGCCCTGCTTCAGGGCGGGCGCCCTGTCGAGTACGCGTCGCGCACGCTCACGGACACCCAAACGAGGTATGCTCAAATAGAAAAAGAGATGTTGGCCATTCTATTTGCGTGTGAGAAATATCATCAGTACATATATGGTCAAAAAAATGTCCTCGTAGAAACTGACCATAAACCATTAGAGAGTATATTTAAAAAAGCGTTAAACACGATCCCAGTACGCTTACAGAGAATGATGTTGCGATTGCAAGGTTATGACTTGAGAGTCAGCTATAAACCTGGTAAATATATGTATATACCAGACACCTTATCGCGTGCGCCCCTGCCGGATTTATACGATGACTCCATAAGTAAGTTTGTTGTGTATCAAGTAAACCAGTTAATTAGCAATGTTCAGATGTCAGAATTAAAATTGAAACTGGTCAGTGATGAAACTGCAAAAGATGAGGTTATGTGTCAGCTAACAGAATATATAAATAAGGGCTGGCCACAGCATAAGCGTAATGTTCTGGAACAATTAAGACCATATTGGTCATTTAAAGATGAGTTACATATTATTTCGGGTGTGATTTTTAAAAACGGGCTAGTTATAATCCCGACGTCTTTACGAAACCAAATGCTTAATGTAATTCACGATGGTCATCAGGGCATTGACCGTTGCAAGGGTCGCGCGCGAGAAGTGTTGTTCTGGCCAGGCATATCGAGAGATATTGAGATGTACGTGAGGCGCTGCGACGCTTGTCAGGAATGTCAGAATGCTCCAGCTAGGGAGTCGATGTTACCTATACCAATCCCAGAATTGCCGTGGTATAAAGTGGGAACCGACATATTTGAATACAGAAAACAGTGTTTTCTAATACTGATTGACTATTATTCTGGTTACATTGAAGTGGTACAGTTAAAAAATATAACTTCGATGGCAGTTATTACTATTATGAAAGAAAATTTTGCTAGATACGGGATTCCGCACACAGTAATTAGTGATAGCGGCACACAATACACGAGCAGGGAATTTAATCGATTTAAAACTGAATGGGGATTCGAGCACGTGACATCGTCTCCCTACTATCATCAATCAAACGGAAAAAGTGAAAGAGCCGTGCAAATCATAAAAAAGATGTTGATGAAATCAATTAATAGTGGTACTGATTTTTATCTAGATTTACTAAGTTACAGAAATACACCGCGAGGAAACATAGGTTCACCCGCGCAATTGTTAATGGGCCGTCGACTTAATTGTAGGCTGCCCGTTCATCAAAGTTTGTTAAAACCGGTTAGTCATGACATGCAACATTATAAAGAACTCATTAAGCAACAAAATAAAACCAAAACAAACTATGATAAACATTGCAAAAATCTATCTGAGTTAGGTGTTGGCGATGACGTAATCATACTGGATCACACTAGTACAACAAATAAAATGAGAGGAAAAGTTGTTAAAAAATGTAACACTCCACGTTCATATATAATAAAAAATCGAAAAGGAATGGAGTATCGTCGTAACCGCCGACATCTAATTAAATGTGAGCCGGGAGTGCCGATGCCGGGTGAGAAGTTCGTGCCTCCCCCGCCGCCGCCGCTTCCCGCTCAGGGTTCGATCCCGGCTGATGTAAAAAGTGCGCCGGTACCACCTGTATTGCAGGCGCAAAGTTCGAACCCGGTTGCGAGCGCAAGGTCTGCTGGTCAGCCATACGAGCCCGCTCTTACTCGTAACAAAGCTCGTAAAATGGGTATTGATATAAATAATTTGTTCTAAAATCATTTTCTTTTAGAAGGGGGGTTAAACATGTAGTATAAGGATTTGTATTTTTACATTAGTTGTAGTTATGCATGCTTTTTATTTTAAGGGAAAGATGTTGTAGGTAGTTCTACAAATGTATGTGTACCCGTTATTATTTTAATAAATCAGTTGCTATCCGAGCTCGGTGGTTTAACTTACTACAATAACTATCAGGAAATTTACTGAATCAGCGTAGCTGGAAAACGAGGTATTCCCTATGGAGAACTTTACTGCTACACTAACGTAATGCTCTCTGCGACACGGTGCAAGAAGCTTAGCCAGTATGTCAACTCGGGGCAGCGGGCCCAAGATAGTTGCCATTTTATAATTTATTGCTGTAGATAAGCCGTTTCAGGTTGTGACTAGTACCTACCTATGCGAGTGCGAGAGTGATGGATGTAACATAAACAACGATAATTGATAAAATGGCGATACTATCTTAGGCCCGCAGGGAGTAGAGACAGAGAGTTGGTAGAGCCTATGGAGTGCTTAAATAAGGTCAATAAAAAACCAGTCCCGTGAGAGACGACTTTACGTATAAAGAGTGTTTTACTATCGATCAATAAGAAAATCTTGTATATTTCCATTATTCAGACATGCTATATCAAATCGAGCAAAAACCGTGGAAGTAAGCAAACATGTTTCTTGTATGGAGACTCTTTTTATTTTTTTAACTAAGTCGGTGATAATTTGGCCATATTAACAGTGCGATTATAAATGCCCGTGAAAGACGGAAGTATAGACAGCAGAACCAAATGCTGGTTCCACTGTTGGCACACTGTGGATAAGGTAACTTAAAAATGGAAAGTATTTTAAAATTGGACGTGCTAGTGTGAGACGTTAAAGTTCATTTCTGACTTGGCAAACCCCGATTTCTCGGTTGTCAGGGTTACGGCCATTATACATCTGGCAATTTGTCACAACTTGCGATAGTTAGTGTAGAGGTTTGCTGTGTAAGCGGGCTGGCCATACAAAAAGATCAGCATATAGACTTAAATTTAAATAGCAGATTGAATAAGCTGTCAGATAAACCATTTGTATGGTCATTCTACTCCAATCATTGGCAGTCTTGTGTATTAACTGGGGATAAAATGTAATTTCTAAAGTAAAGAAAACATTTAATTGCAAAACCCAATCACTGAAGTCTCTAACCTCTCTGGTGCTTCTTTCCAGCAGTCACTGTCCCGTACCTAACTGTGACTCTACCCTGACAAAGGCCACATATCGTATTAGAATGAAAGGTATGATTTCTCTCACATTCCAACTATAGCAAGTTGTTTTGTTGTGACAAGTTGTAGGTACATTGCGCGATTGCCTGTAAGAAAACCTACACCGAAATACCTACCTCATAGACTCTCATTACTGACACAGATTTATATTGTGGCCACAAGTTCGGAAAACTCTCATGCGTCAATTAATTAGTTTTATCTGCTATCTAAATTATGAGCGGAATTTTCACAAAGCATTAAAATTAAAAACTCGTCCGAGCAGTAGCGTATCTTCTAATCTAATGGATTTTAGAATAATTCTAGAGGCTTTGTCGATAAAAACTTAAAAACACTGTTAATTAGTAGGTAACTAAACAAGCTCTGCCTGCGGCTCCGTCCAATTATATCCCATTCCGTATTCGTCATGAGATTTTAAGAAAAACCCTTGTGGAACGTAAAATCTTTAGCAGGTAAGTACTATTATATAACACTTTAAATTCTCGCGCTTTACACACATATTTATATTATTATTTTCCTCGGGTAGTGTAGTAGGCGGCTTTTGTAGGGTAGGGAAATATTGTGCACCCGTATCTCCGTTGACAACTTGCTGGGACGACTTGCGAGAATGACCGGTGCAACCCGCGCCGAAGCCGAAACCTAAGAAATAAAAGTAAATAAATATCGCTAATATTATGTTTGAAAAGCACTTAATGATCGAAATAAGTAAAACTAGTACAATATTTCCCATTTATAACCTAGATAAATAAAAAACGCAGACGATTTTGTCCGTTTAAATCATAATGTTATCTGTAATGAAAATAAAAAAGTTTAAGTATTTCGGTTTTATTTTACACGATTTAGCAACAGTAATGAGGTATTCGAGTAGGACTCGTTTATTACACATACAACTTTCACCCTCCATTAGAAATCCTTTGCGAACGACAACATCGGGTAATTTGAAGCCGTCTATAGTACCTACCTAAGGCTTGCTTAGCTTGGAACTAGGTTGATATGTGTCTCAGAATTAAATTTATTACCAGGGACACTAACCTATTTAATAATAATAATAAATATTAGGGGACAATCTTACACAAATCAACCTAGTCCCAAACTAAGCAAAGCTTGTACTATGGGTACTAGACGACGATAAACATACTTATATAGTTAATAAATACTTAAATACATAGAAAACATCCATGACTCAGGAACAAATATTCGTTATCAAATATTATAAATGCCCTTACCGGGATTCGAACCCGGGACCTCTTGCTTCGTAGGCAGGGTCACTAACTAGGCTAGAGCGGTCGTCAAACCCAATTACCAAATTTAAACCATATTATTGATGAACTAAACTGATACAGAAAAGTGTGCCTTGATTTATATTCTAAAAACGTTCAACGAGAAGTAGCCATCAAGTCAAGGTGAATAGAAACCTTTTGATGTTAGACAAAGGTCCTATTTCCTTTGGTGTTTACTTTATCGAGGTGCTAAATTGGTAATGCACGTAACCGCTGTGCTTGACACAGCACAATTAGTTTGAATATTGTTCGGAGTAAATTAGGTTCAGAACAGAACTATTTCTGGTCGTTGCAATCGGCGGGATTCCGTGGGAAAGTACAGGGAGTTAAGCCTTTCTAAGATGGGGGGAACTATCGATCTAGTAATTAACAAGTTTCAAAGCTTCGGCGAAACTAAAGATTGATGAGAGGGTAAGGTAATTACGTATTTTAACTTCGTAAATTGCCTACCTTTAAGCTTTCACGGATGTGTTGGATACGGCCGTACATTTAAAAGTTTGCAATAAGATAATGGTAGACCGCGTAGTACTTTTATATTATAAAAAAAAATGCAGAATAGACAGAACGACATCACGAAACTGAAATTGTTTCATTTTCTCAAATTTAGTTTACATGTTATTCTAAATATGCACAAGTTGTAATCATCTGCAAAATTGTATATGTTAAGAGTCCTCAGCACGGTCGACTCACGTCAACTCTCCATACAAACATAGTTTGGTTCTCATTTTTAAATGGCATACTGGAATAACAAGAAATTTATTACACAATGGGATCTGCCGTATCTAGGTCGGACACTAGTTCCTGTTGCAATAAATTATTCATATTCATATTAATTTATTTGTTGCAACCATGGTATAATAGACAAGGGGAAGCGATTTGAGACTTCGTATGCGATTTAAAACGTAATACTCACTCTGTTTTTACCTATGCTGTGCTGGCGATCATTAAATTGCGGTTATATTATAATTCACAAGCGTAAGCATGAAAGATAAACAATATTAATCGTCACTAATGCTTACCCTATACTTTTAATAAGGCCGTAAAAATACTTTAAAACCATTCAACCCTAATGGGCTATAAAGTACCACATTCCCCGAGCCTCAATTATCCGGGAGAAAAATAACATTTTAGTTCATAATTTAACGAACCACTCAAAGCCCTCGTCTCTAGTGCCGCCCTCTCGAGCAATTCCCGTTTTGTTTTCATTCGCCTACGTTTCACCTAAATACTTGTGCTCTCCAATTTTCCCTGGTTACCGGGGTTAACTCGTATTTTACTGCATTGCTTTCTCGTGAAAGCAGTTTACAATTGCAAACTTAAAATTAGGCTTTATACCTAGCCCTTAACCTTGACTACGTCTACAAGAAATACAACATAATCTCTGTTGGTACGTAATAACTTAACCCAGTTTTTGTAAAAAATATGAGTAGTTGGCGGTCGAACACGCAAGATAATTAATTGTTCGCCAGGTGGCTTTAATACCTATGGACCACTGAAGTCTGAAATAAATGATTTTTATTTTATTTTATTTTTTAATAGAAAAAGAAAGAGAAAAGATGGTTAGTACGAAAAACTTCTTCGGGTCTTATTATAATTTCTAGCATCGGAAGCTTCCTACAGATATGTCGGATCTCATAATGGGTACAAAGTTTCATGTTATTCCAGCATGCCGATTTAAAATGAGAACCAAATTACGTTTGTATGGGGAGCCGAGCTATCCGGGGACTCTAGTCTTCATAACGCACTCGCACTCGTAATTTCGCGCGATACGCCAAGCGAATACTACTCCAGGAAAACCGCATCAAAATCCGTTGCGTAGTTTTAAAGATCTAAGCATACATAGGGACAGATAGCCGGAAGCGACTTTGTTTTATAGTATGTAGTGAAGAACAGTAAAAGCTTATACCATTGAGAAGCATGACAAAAAGTTAGCCATTGAGATCGTGAAGAGAAATCAATACAACGCTCCTCAAATCAATAAAGGGGGGCAACACCCTTGTGAATATTCTGGAGTCGCACGCAGTCATAGACTACGGTGTCTGTTTACCAGCAGACTGGTCATATGCTTGTTTGCCACCGACGTGGTGTTAGAAAAATGTCCATCCACGCACCCTGCAAAGTCGAAATTTGCTATTAAATAAAATTCACATCACCAAAATACAAACACATAGTAACTTTAGAAAATATACAATATCGTTTTGATAACCTGATGTGAATCAGTCTTGTGCATACAACCGCACCTTGCACCGGTTCATCTTTATGACCCTCGAATTTCTAATAGCCCCAAGCTAGAAGTCCTATTTCGTTAATTTGTAGACGGTAATACAAAAGGCATTTTAGGCCAGATGTCTTTTAGGGTCATATTGACCAAAATTACTTACAAATTCGTCGATTTGCAAGTTAAGCGTCAGAGAGGTTAGAGTTCTTCAACATGTATTAGCTTTTTGATAGTTCTGTAAAAAACGAACACTACTACATATTCCGTATAATCATTTGAATGCAACTTAAATTCAAATAATGAACGGCTAAATTCGAATGGCAAATGATGTGTGAATTAAATTAGTGGATGTAGTGTGAAAAGTTATTTTGCTCATTCACATATGCTATCCTGTTCTCAACTTGTTTCGTCTCTTCTCACCGCTCACCAATAGTAGGTATAATATCTTGACTGCGAGATTCATAGCAACGAGAGGTCCGACTTACACTGGATCGTCTGCCTAGCTAGCATGATGAGTTTACGTCCGACGTAAAACATTCGTCACTTTCGCACTTACGTACTTGCCAGTGAGTGAGTGAGTGTCGGACACAAGTGCGACCATGCTAAGGCTAAGATGAGATGCAGGTATATTCCCACTTAGTTATATCATCTGTTTTATTGAGGGACTAGTTGCAACTTTTATTCTCAGTAGTTACATAAACTTCTAAATAGTTATATCATAGAACAGTTAATATAATTAGTGGGAATAGACTGAGAAGCGTTGTAGAAACAGTCGCCCAATTTGGGATTACAAAATACCACCTCTCCACTTTCATGTAAAGCAGGGTAGGGTCATTTCGCTGGTTACGCGACCACCTTCGGTTAGCGACCACCTGAAGAAGGAGAAGGTATTTTCTATTGAAGATAACATCAATTCTACAGACCCTATTGAGACAAATAATTGTACGTGCATTTTTTTGTTGTTTTAGAATAGAAATCTACTAAAAAACCGAGAAATATCCTTTCAGTTCACCAACTCAGCTAAGTGGTCGCCCACCGGCACATGAAATTAGGTGGTCGCTAACCGGCGAAAGGACCCTACTTGTATCCTTGTGTCCATTAAGTCTAATGGAATCGCGGACCAATTTGTAACTTAAGCTACCGACGTCAAAAATAGTAAATACGTTAATCATGTAAGACCACAGAGCATGGTAAAGAAGGAACTCATTGTATGTATGAAAAATCATACAAATTACCAAATAATTATGGATAACTTACAACTGTTAGATTAATAAAGCTATGTATACACACGCACTTAAATGCCGCAATCGAGAAATATACGTTACGCATGTTATCAATAGCTAATATGAATACGCAAAATACCACACAGTCTATCACTAAAAAGTAATATGATCCAAATCCAAACTAATATTATAATGCATACATTGCAACCTAATATTATAAATGCGAAAGTGTGTGTGTTTGTTTGTTTGTTTGTCCGTCTTTCACGGCAAAACGGAGCGACGAATTTACGTGATTTACACATTTTGACATAGGCTACTTTTTGTCTCTTTCTAACCCCCCACTTCCCTAAAATGGGGGGTGAAAGTTTGTATGGAGCTACGATATAAACGAGTTCCACGCGGGCAGAAGCTAGTTACAAATAAATGAAATAAAGTAATATCCACCAAAAGATAAATACACAGAAGAACCCTTTAGTGAACACGTTATCTTTATAATTTATAGAAATAAGTAAATAAAATTAAACCCTTAATCATGTGTAATTATCTAAAAGAATCCTTCAGACGTTATAATGCCGATCTTATTACAACCTACCGGTAATAATTATTATTTAATAACATCCAGCCGACGACAGACCTGCTGTTCAGAATTTAATTATAGAGTAAACTAATGAATAATTATTATAACATGCGCGTGTAAAGAAGGCTTAGGCGGTGCGCAGACGAGCTATTTTTATTTCGGCTTACACGGCTGTTATTCGGAACGCGCACATGCGGCTCGCCTCACACGTCATGCCTAAGTGCAAGGCCTGAGTGGACGCCCCGCTCAGAGCGGGGCGTCGAGCGTCCATATAAATTGCATTTGTTTTATATGGACGCTGCACGCCCCGCTCTGAGCGGGGCGTCCACTCAGGCCTTGCACTAATGAAAGTAAGTCTCGGCCCTGCCCCGCTTTTTTGTTACTTGTTTTAAGCTCACCTCTACGCTCACTCACAAATATATCTAGACGCCGCGATTCCTAGTAAGTAAGCGTAGATAGAGGTCTGAAACTCAAACAATTCGGTCTAGTTTCGTTAGGCGTGAGAGGTGGAGTGAGGAGCGTGAGCGCGTAAAGTATAACAACCCAGCACGGCTAGCACGCGACGGCGCGTGAGCTCTCTCGATTTTTCTCGCACTATCCGTCTCTCTCTTATTAGAACACTTAGAACAAGAGGTATAGTGCGATAAAAATCGAGAGTATGTCGCGGCCGTCCTATTCTAGACGTGCTGATAACGATTACTTACTTTCTGGGTGAACGATGATGTGAGTGACAGATTAGCGGGGCTGTAATCATCATCGTATAGGCGTTTGGTCTCTCACACTCGTCATACCTACGCAGCGTTATGCTTAGCATTTCTAAGCACAAAACTTTTAAGGAGCAGTCTCGATTCGTGGAAACCAGACACGTTTCAGTCTTTCGCGGTCGAGAAAACGTGATGGAACTCTATTCGGGAATGGCTTTTTCACCAAATGTCGATAAATATCTAAATTCGTACGGATATATTCAAGTTTGCTTATATGAGTAATGGTAACGACGTTTTAGACTTTTTAAGTACCCATTTAGCCCCATCCGAATGAATGATCTTCGAATTCATATCCCCATCCCGCTCCGGCTAATGCAGTCCGCCACTCAGTACTGCCTGGGTGTGCCTGTTTCATCATCATCATATCAGCCGAAAGACGGCCACTGCTGGACATAGGCCTCCTCCAAAGAGTGCCAAAGTGACCGGTCCTGCGCCACCCGCATCCAGCAGACTCCAGCAACCTTTACCAGGTCATCAGTTTCCGCCCCAACGGCCATCGGTTCTACGTGCTATGTGCCCCGCCCACTGTCACTTAAGTTTAGCGATTCGGAGGGCTATATCTGTTACCTTGGTTCTACTGCGGATACGCCTGCTACGCCGCCTGTTTACCCACGACGAAATAGAGGTTTTTGTTATACGTGTAACATGTGTATCTGCGTGCCTGTGTGAGTATCGATTTTTTATATATTATTTATAATGTTTTGTCGGTCTAAGGTGTTCTTTAGTGTGTTTATTGTGTCGGGGGTATTTTAATTTCTATATTTTTTTATTTTATCGGGACGGAACAGTAAAAAATAAATATTTAAACAAAAATGTGTTAACCTCTTCTTGAAATCTTAATAGAATCTTATTTATTTTTCATTATATTAATGAACAATCCATACTAATATTATAAATGCGAAAGTGTGTGTGTTTGTTTGTTTGTCCGTCTTTCACGGCAAAACGGAGCGACGAAGTTACGTGATTTTTCAAGTGGAGATAGTTGAAGGGATGGAGAGTAACATAGGCTACTTTTTGTCTGTTTCGAACCCTCCACTTCCCTAAAATGGGGGGTGAAAGTTTGTATGGAGCTACGATATAAACGACTTCCACGCGGACGGAGTCGCGGGCAGAAGCTAGTAATTTATATTTGTATTCAATTCGGAACCAGTCACTCGTTCCCCGTCCACGGATAATCGGAGCGTGTGCGCTGTGCCTTAGCTCTCGATGCCCCAGGAGAGCTTTCGAGTGGAGCTTTTTAATTAATGAATGTTAAAAGTATGTAGCCGGTAATGTGACTTGAACTTTTATAAAACTCCTGTGGACTGTCAACGAAACTTAGTAATATGGATACTTATTATAATTATCTTATCAAGTATTAATTACTTAAGCTCTTTTCGAAAGCATACCTCATTCAGGTAATGAATTGTCATAATTTCAAATCGAGAAAAACCTTAAGTAAGCTTTTGCTTCTTACACCGATTTATTTTTTAGTAAGAGGTTGAATTTATATTCAGATTTACCTATCCCAGGGATATATTTGACTTACCTTATTGATTTGAAATCAGTTTAGTATTGATCAAACGATAAATACTAGTAGTACTATAGATAAAAAAACCGGCCAAGTGCGTGTCGCGCCACGCGCAGTGTAGGGTTCCGTAGTTGTTTGTCTTAGTTACATCGACGTGCGGTGCGGTTGCGTCGTCGGCCGAATTTGTACAATTGGCCTTTCCAAATACACATTAAGTTCGTCGACTATTACTCGGTAACTACTTATGCCTTCTTGTCCGTGATAGTTTTCCTTTTAAATGTATTATATTGTACTACTACCACGATTTTTTTCACATCCCCAGTAGTAGCCATTTAGCCGGCAGGGGGGGGAGACACATGACTCGAACAAAAATTAGGGCTTTAAAGCCTAGAACCATTTTTCCAATCACTGATTGGAAAAATGGTTCTAGGAAACCCATAATATTTTTGAACGAGCTATCTAACGATATCCCACGTCATGGGTTTAACGAAAAAAAAAAATACTTCCCCCCTTTAGGTGTAGGGGAGGTACCCTAAAAAAAAATATTTTTTTCAAGATTTTATTGTACTGTTTTGTCGGCGTGATTGATTTATATACCCATGCCGAATAACAGTTTTCTAGTTGTAATGGTTACTGAGCTAAGACGAAGACGGACAGACAGACAGACGGACGGACATGGCGAAACTATAAGGGTTCCCTGTTGACTACGGAACCTTAAAAAGTACCTACACCTACCAATCTCTGATATAATTTGAGGAAAACAACGAAGTTTCTTCAGCATGGTTCGAGAGGTCTCTCAAGCTCTCTCGCTCTTTCTGTCTCTCACTTATTAGAACGCTTAGAAAGAGACGGCACCGGCGTAACAGGATATTTAATTTCTTGTAAATTACTGTAGTCGACGAACAAAGGATGGGTAAAGTTTCTTGAGGTTTTCAACATTTCAAGGCTCACAATTTAGATTACAAGTAGGTGCGATACATATTACGTCAGCACGGTTAGCACAACGGTGCGCGAACTCTCTCGAGCTATCTCTCACTATCCGTCTCTTTCGAAGTATTCTAATAAGAGAGGGATGAATAGTCCGAGAGAGCTCGAGAGAGCTCGCGCGCCGGCTTATGATAGCCGTGCAGGCCCGACACGTGTATCGGCTGCTAATACAAATTATTTCCATTACATTAGGTACTAGCTTCATTATCATTTTATCATTATCTGCATGCTGGCTGGATACACAGAGCTTGATAGTAGGTACACCATCTTTAAACTTTACTGACTATCACTAGCCGGGCCCGCTAGTGAGACGTCACGCAGGCTTCGGCTTTCGGCTGAAATGATGATGATGATGATATAAAGTTTGTGAGTGTGCAGCTCTGCTTTGTATGGCTGTAAGTTTGTATGTAGGAGGTAATCACCAAAACTTCTCATCCGACTTCAAAAAATATGGGATTGGACATAAACTATATAATTTCGATCATATACGTGCGGACATAATACGAGCGGGATTTGAACCCACAACCGTTTGGAATCCGTCCTCGCTCCGCCAATGGTCAATTGGCAGAGCGATGGACGGATTCCAAGAGGTTGTGGGTTCAAATCCCGCTCGTGGCGAATAATTTTTCAATTTTCCACTATGATCGAAATTTGGAATTTCGTTAGCGGACGTTGTTTGCTAAATAAACATTTACTGTTAAACTATATAATTGTCCCGCTGCTTTACTTGTGTTCTATTTAATAGCCGCGCAAGTAGCCAGTATTTATAGAAATGAGTACGTTGGTACTAGCGATGAAAATTACATGAAAGATACATGTATCTTTCAAAAGCCCCTGTATTTTTCAATAAAATACAGTATCTTTCCTTGCGCATCTTCGATTGAATCTTTCCCAAGTTTAAGTTTTTTACGTGTAAAATACATTGCATTTTTCGCAATATTATATTATATTATGAATAGTGACTCGGAATGTATTGGCTCTCATACAAACAGGTGACTTTTCATTCCGCTCAGACTATATTTCGATATCAGTTAACTAAAGAGGTTGAAATTATCAATTATGACGAAATACTTATAAATTGGAATCGTTAATCTATGCCTTATGTGACGCGTCTGAACGTGAAGTCAATTTTGCGTCAAAGGCATGACAAGATTGATAAGTGCGGGCCCTGATATATATATTAAATAAAGTGTATGATTGTATTTGTCATACAAACGTCAGTTTTGTTTTTTTTTTTTAAATTACATGTATTTTATAGGAAAGATACAAAGTTTCGAAAGAAACAACATGAATCTTTCGCCATTTTCATCGCTAGTTGGTACATTACGATTACTGTTGGTTAACCACTGACAGATAGAATTTTCAACTTTAATTTCATACAAATAAAGCAATTTTCAGAATACTGTTACCCACGTCTACCGATTTAGAAATAACTACTTAATTTTTATGAGGTTAAAGTTGAAAATTAAATGAAGGCAAACGATCTGTCAGTGGTAAACCCCAAATAATTCTACTGTATTAATATATATATATAGAACAGAGTCTACAGTTACGATTCAAAGTCAAAGTTATTTATTCTTCAATTTTGACATTACATGCACCTATTGTAGGTAGGGTCATTTCGCCGGTTAACGACCACCTAATTTCATGTGCCGGTTGGCGACCACTTAGCTGAGTTGGTGAACTGAAAGGATATATTCTCGGTTTTTTAGTAGATATCTATTCTGAAACAACAAAAAATGCATGTACCTACAACTAATTGTCTCAATAGGGTCTGTAGAATTGATGTTATCTTCAATAGAGAAAAACCATCTCCTTCAGGTGGTCGCTAACCGAAGGTGGTCGCGTAACCAGCGTAATCACCCTCCAAGAGATTTCTCTCTTCAGTCGTTCACTCTTGACACGGTCGTGGTTTCATGATGATGTATGGATAAAGCAGCCCTCGCGATGATCACAAGAGATTTCTTCTTGTTCTTCTTAGTCGTTTGCTCATTGCTGAGGGTCGTGACCACAAACGTCACGCACCACCTTCCTCCAAGCACTTCTGTTTTGCACCATCCGCAGGCAAGCCTGATTTAGTGCAAGCCAAGTATATAATTTCCCTGACCTATTGCCCGGACGAGTGATGATTACCGTGGTCGGCAGTGGATCAACGTGCTACGAATCGCGGTGACAGACTAGTTACAACCGTTAAGTAGCTTAACGTTTGTCTTTTCATTCTGTAAGCTCGGTTAATCCTAATGAAAGTCATTGTCAACTCGGTGCTGTCGGCTTTAAGACGAATTATAATATAACAAGTGAAATATATTTTGTGTTGTTTAAATTAGAAATCAAATTGTGAATCGAATTTTAAAGGGCCGTAAATAGATGTAATCTTAAATTTTAATAAAATTTAAGACGAAACTTTTCATTCCAATTGGAATGAAGTTGAGTCAGGTTTAGAATTAACTGTATTGTTTTGTTAATATTCAATTACGAGTTAATTTGATAAGGGTTAGATTACACTGAAATTCACAGTGATGGTTTGACAAATGCAAATTAATTGCCTCCTCGCCTTTGTGGCGATTTAACCTATTCTGTCTGTATTTTTACCCGTCTTGTGTACAATAAAGTATACACATACCTACATACATACATACATATCATTCAAAGTCAACATCGTAGTTATCGATTAGTAGGATCGTATAAATAGTGCAGGTATAGTAACGATGACAGGTCCTTCTTCAGATGGTTGACCTCTTGGGTAACTACTAACTACCTAGTAATTCAGCGACTATTAGCAACTGCTAATACAGCAATTCTGAGCTTAGGAAGGCACATTCACTGCCAAGAATTGTAGAAGACCCCCGTGGGTTTTCCACTAAGTAGCGGAAAGCGACTACGGCGTAGGCGCCCACTAGGGTTGCTGGCAGCGAGAGTATTGAACCGTTGATCGTTGGACCAGGTTGTCCATGGCAACAAAAATGGCGGCTTGAAAACTTCGAAAAATAAATAAACGAAAAGTTGCTCACTCACCTCATTCACCGCCACGCTTCGATCATAGCGCTGCGCTGTGATCCGTGGCAGCTGAAAATCCATATGTAGCGAAAAACGCCTGTAGTACACTGACCCATGTATCGTGCTTGGCGCTGGAGCTTAGACTCCTCTAAGCTCCAGCGCCAATCACTAGAAAAAGCATAACTAATAAGTAATAAGTTGTTGAGTCCCTGTGGGTTGGTTGGAAGATGAGATGGCAGTCGCATCCGCAAAGCGACGAGAAAGCAAATAGCCGATCCCAATCAAATTCAATTGGTTTCACTCGCTCGCTTCCATGCCCGCTGAGTTAACGTGTCAGAGCGAGCGCGAAACATTGAAAAGCAATTGGGATGTGAAAGTTATGAACCGAATTGAGACCAAAAGAGACGGTCGATTACGTAACGCATCGTAGGCGCGTCATTTAGATCTATATGTCACTTTCTGTATGGGAAAATGACAGTTGAGTTCAACGAGCGTTCGAAACGATCCGTGATCACCCCTCTGGGCAAATTGGTAGTTATTTGGCCGGCTCCCGCTGCGTGTATCGACAGCTTAACTCAACTCCCGAACGCTTCACAGAAATGAGAACTAAATGATTAATGAACATAATGACGTACAAAGTTTACCTAGTAGGGGTAACGCAGATCCTTTGTTTCGTTGCCAAACATGTCGTAATAGACAAGGGTACTCGAAATAATGTAAACACAATCTGTGTACGAAATGGTGTTTGGTTTCGACTGTAAAACGTACCTAACCATTCGGGTTACCAAAAGCATCATAGATACGATTCATCGTCATCAAGTACCTACCCACAAAAGTCTCAGAACAAGCCTTTAGTGTCACCAGCGCCGTATTCTGTAACTTGTTTTAAGCTCACGTCAACGCTCACCCACAAATATATCGATGCCATAGTAACTCAGCGTAGGTATAGGTCTAATATTATTTGTTAAAGCAATGACGCGTAGTTGCAGTATCCAAGATGCAACCGGATGGCTCGAGGTATTCCCCCGAGGTAGCTCCCGAAGTGTTGTGGAACCGCCCTGTGCAACCCGAACTCAGTCAACTTGAACTGGGGCGGAAATAGGAAATGTATGAAAAAAAACACCACACAAAAGCACAATAAACTGTCGAAAAGCTGTTATAAACTGTCAAAACCGTTCACAATTTAACGCATTCGTTTTCGTTAGATTATGAGATTTATGAGCTACCACTGTCAAATCGTAAAATTGTGAACTGATATCAAATTGGCATGCTAAAAAACTGCATGCAGCTAGGAAAACCAGCCGAAGCCAGTATGTTTGCTGGAATTGAACATGTCAAAAAAAGACGAGGGAATTCATGGGGAAGTAAACGTACTGCGTATTTCTGTACTGTGCTCCTAAATTTGCCCAAATCAGCGCCAGTTCCGTTAACACGCTCCCAAAGATTACACAGGCAGTCATAAATACCTGATACACAATACCTACTATAATGGATTGCGGTCACGATTCAACATGTATTGTTTACGTAAAACAATTGAAGGGTTGTTTACAAAAACAAGTGACGTGATTGTTTGGAGTTAATACAGGATGCTACTGTCCTAGGATCAAATTTAATAGCTACTTAGATAAAGGTTATTGCCGATTGATAACTTTAAAGTTGTTTATACTTTATTCCTCTCGTCTTCAGCACTCATCCCGCGTGACTGATCATCCGTAAGGGAGCGACCACACCGGTGCGTAACGCTGCGTATACGCGTTGACGTGTCGAATGCGTCACGTATTCTTCATACATTTTGCTGCGTTTACGGTGCGTTAGCGTATTTTGAGCAGCGGTGTGGGCGTACCTTTATCCGTAATGCGTACATATGCCTTTTTAACCCCCGACGCAAAGAGAGGGGTGTACGTGTCTGTGTATCTGTTTGTGGTATCGTAGCTCCCAAACGGATGGACCGATTTGAATACGGCTTCTTTTTGTCATAGATAATTTTATCCCAAGTGTTCTTAGCCATGTTTCATGAAAATCTGATCAGCCGTTTATGAGATATTGGACTTTAAAATGAAAATGTCGGGGGTTTTTCAACTTATCTAAGTTGTCGTTATTACCCAGTCCTGTCCAGCTAGCACGACAGGTTTTACGTTCACGTTTTGCGGCACAGATGTACCATAACTTCACGTAAAACATGACCATAAAACCTATCGTACTAGCTGCCCTCTGATTATCTATCTATGGATTATCCGGGACAATTTGCGTAATGGCCGGGACACCGGGACACCTCGCTTCAAACCGGGACATGACCGCGGTACTGGGACCATTGGCAACCCTAATTTAGATCTAATTTAATGATATAATAATAATACTAGTAATAATAATTTATTTCGACCAACTAGGGTCATACAACAGACAGTAGATATATGATATTTAAAAACTAAATAAAATTAGAATCATGGACAGTCCTATTAAATTCCCTACACATATACGTAGCTCACAGCGTTTTAAAACTAACTAAGGTGAATCTAGACAAAGGAGGACAAAACTTAGGTCAAACCAGCGAACGAAAAAACCATATAATGCGAGCTCCTTATTAATATAAGGACTAATGTTCTGCCCAAACACGTGCCCAAAACCTATTATATTTATATGTTCGAACTAAACGGCTGCCTGGCATCGTTATGACACCCCGCCCCCGCATAATGGCATGGCTCCCATTCTGTGGGGCCATTTTGCGGCGCTACTTAGGCTTCTATGTTTTTTTCGTTCGCTGGGTCAAACTGGTTAAAATAAAAATAGCGGAGTCGCCAGAGCTCCCGAGGATCTTGTCTTGAGCGTAACGGGTCCCGATCGACTCTAGCTGTCTTCAACCCAACGAATCCTCACATCATTAAAGGGTCGCTAACGCGCAAGCGTCCGTAGTCTAGGATGTTTGTTTACCATTAGGCCGACTGTATGCTTGTTTGCCACTGTCGTAGTATAAAAACAATTGCATTCATTCATAAGGTCATAATTTTAGGAAACTATTACCTCCAATAAGCCTCGTCTCTATTTGATGCTTACTTTCTGGCACATCCTGTATAAATACATTTACCATGTGTGACATTATATATGTACCTAGATATCACATTGTTTAGTCAGCTGTATTGGAACTATAATCCCTTCAATTGTGTCCGAGAAAGGGTTATTCAGATTAACATATTGAATTGTTATCGGTTTGGTACCAATCTCTTCCAGCACGGCTATCACAAAACGGCCCGCGAGCTGTGTCGCGGCGAGATAAGACTATCCGTCCCTTTCTAATTAGAACACTCAGAAAAAGACGGATAGTCTTTCTAGCCGAGAGACAGCTTTGGGTAGCGGCAACAGACAAATAGTAAAAACCGGCCAAGGAAAGTTGCACAACACTCACACATGCTCACTTTCTTACACCAAAACACGCACGCTTGCACAAACACACACACACACACACACACACACACACACGCACGCACGCACGCACACACTCACACACTAATACATTACTACACTAATTCGTCTCTGTTTCTGTTTTTAATCTAAGCTATAAATAAGTACTTACCTACATTAAATAAACAACAACTGTTTTTTTATGGAGGAGCGGGTCTTCCTGACACAGGTATTTTTTACCTACTAGGAAGGCCCAAACCTATTGTCATTTAAACTCGCAATTTATGAAATAAACTATTTTCATTTTCATTTTCATTTCATTTTCATAATCGGTAACTAGTAATGTCTACTTAGCCGTAATATTTTTCCTTATCATCCGTACCACTGCCTTTCTCAATATAAAAGATCAAAAACATGTGATAGCGCGCACAACAACACACTTCAATCCTGTTCGCTTAGTCGACACTTATGCGACACCCACAGGAAGAAAGGGGGTGGTGTTATTCTAATCCGACACCACACGGGAATTATGGGACGCAACTTCATATGAAACGATGACGCTGGAAGAATGTGACGTCACAGAAGACGGCAACGTGCCGCATCGCGGTCGGCGGGACCGTCGACGCTGCCCCCCGGCAGCATCCTGTAATGTGACGTCACACACCGTTTGCGTTTTCTCTCTCTTACAAGCAATATTAAAACGGTTGTAGCTTCGTAATTCTTTGAGATATCTGAATGGGATTTTCGTCACTAGGCATATTTTTTTGCCTTCTTTCTTTTGGAGTAATAATAATTTTCGAGTCTACACCCGTGTTAATGAATGTGTAAACCGCCCCTATTATAAAGAACCCAGAAGAAGCTACGGGATAAAATATGGCCATGTATAGGCTCCTTCTTGAATATCCATTCTATATACTGGCGAAATAATTCTTAAATCGGATCGAGTACCGTACGGTTTCAGAGAAATTTCCTCCCTCTGACGCTCCGGTTGTTGGAATGAGCTCCCTGCCGAGGTTTTCCCGAGGGACTACAGTAGGTATGGGGTTCTTCAAAAAAGGAGTCTATAAATTCTTAAAGGGTCGGCGCATTTTCCCCCGTGGAGTTGCATGCGTCCATGGCTACGGTAACCACTTACCATCAGGTGGGCCGTAAGCTTGTTTGCCACCGACGTGGTATACATAAAAAACCTATGACATTATACAGAATTACATGTAACCAAAACACGTTTAGATAGTTCTCTGAGCAGCAAAGCAGAAGATTATAAGAAAAACTATTTGGATACTTAATTATAAAGATACTAAAAATTGTAAAATACTAAAAAGCAGAAACATCCGCTGACGAAATTCTAAATTTCGATCAAAGTGGAAAATTGAAAAAAAAAATCTTAAATTATCCACTTTGATCGAAATTGAGATCAATAATCACAGCAAAGATGGATTTTGTTAACACATACAAATACGCATTCCATGGATAATTCTGATATTAAAATACTTGGTAATTTCGGTGATAACAAAATAAAAAAACTACAAACTTACATTTCAGAAACATCCTCTTTATTATCTAATGCCGGCTTCGCTTTAGCCATACATTTTTTTAAATCGGATAATTGGTTCCCTACAAACTTTAGCATATAAATATAAAACGAACCTATTATTCAAATCATTGACTTGAATAGAGCCCCACATATGTATCGATGTAGGGACAGCCCTATTCAGCAATACTACAGCAACCACTAATAGCGTCAGCTCCTCATCAAACCCTACCTCTGCATGTGACCTGAATAGGTGACGGGACAGAACTCGTACCTATGTGAAAACAGCAGTGGCCTGATTTCGGAATTTGAATATCGGTCACAGAGAGTAGAGAAACAAGTCGTATTTGCTGTGGACCACAGTTGTTTTTCGCCTCTCTGTGACCCCTATGTGACTTTGATATTCAAATTCCGAAATCAGGGGGTCGATCACGTAACGCATTGTAAGCGTTCGGTAGATCTAAATGACAATTTTTATATTTTTATATGGAAAAAGAAAATGACAGTGCCCTAACGCCCCTCATGCCGCTGTTTTCCCATGCTGTGGTCAATAGTTTAGGGCTAGGTAACCTGTAGCACGTAGAACTGATGGCCGTTGGGGCGGAAAGGTTCTCGAGTGGCGACCACGTACCGGAAGGCGCGGCGTGGGTAGGCCCCCCGCAAGGTGGACCGATGACCTGGTAAAGGTTGCTGGAGCCCGCTGGGTGCGGGTGGCGCAAGACCGGTCATTGTGGCACTCTTTGGGGGAGGCCTATGTCCAGCAGTGGACGTCTTTCGGCTGATATGATGATGATGATGATGATGATGACGTAACCTGTATTAAAATGGTTTTAGGCCCAATCAACTTTTAGACCCACACTTTTTTGTCCGGTATGTAACGCAAGTGACACGGCCATGTGTGTTAGAGAAACTGCTCTAAACCAGGGGCCGTAGACAAGGTTACAATCGACAAGCGCTAACGCTAACGCTAACTAATAAAATGTATGGGAATGACAGATGCCGACGAAACACTTTTCGTTAACATCTGTCATTCCCATACATTTTATTAGTTAGCGTTAGCGCTTGTCGATGGTAACCTTGTCTAGGCCCCCTGGTATTCAATTGTTTACATTATAACGATGGTCTTCGGCAGAAGTTACGGCGTGCTATTTCAATAGGGAAGATGCAATACTTTCATTTTTGATATCATTTGAAAGAATTGCCTGTAGAATAGACCACACAAGTATTAAAAAAAAAAAACTATAGTTAATAAAGAAAAAATCCTGTTACAAACTGTCAATTCAGACTTTCGCGCCTAAACGGATCTACAGTTCCTGTGACGTCACTCATGTGTGTCACTCAAATTTGTTTGTCCGTGGTTCGTCCCTAAATGTCATAGAGCTGCCTAAGTTTTGACTTTTGACAGGAGTGACGTCACCAGACGCTGATTATTGGATTAAAACACGGTCCGTTTCACATTACTTTAATTCGTCATTATTGTTGGAAATTAGTATAAACTAGGATGAAAACGCTTCAGTAGCTATTAAGTATTTTATGTTTTTTCAACATATTATAGCTGCATCTTCCCTATTGGTTTGATACACAAGTTTTTGAAATAAATTTATTTGAAACATCGTGAAATAACACAAGAAACAGAAAAAGTGTGGGTGTAAAACTTTATTGACCCTTCATCACATAAATTAAAAAAAAACAATCACACTAAAGCTAAAGGACCACCTCGACGGACAAGCTTTCTAGGTGAACAAATGTTTGAAATGTGACGAGTGGAGATACCTCCTGAATACAAACTTTCAAAGCGCGCAGACTTAACCTCTTTATAGTATTAGTAGAGGCAGAACGAAAAGGACATGGCAGGGCGACCTTGATACGTTTTGTCTGTACGGATTGGCAAATACTAGCTCGGCACCGGGACCTAAAAGACTGGCAGAAAAGAGGGGGGCCTATGCCCAAGAGTGGGACACAATATAGGCTAATAATAAATAACTACAACTTAGAAAAGTTGAAAAACCCCCGACATTTTCATTTCGAAGTCCAATATCTCAAAAACGGCTGAACAGATTTTCATGAAACATGGCTAAGAACACTCGGGATAAAATTGTCTATGACACAAAAAAAACCGCATTCAAATCGGTTCATCCGTTTGGGAGCTACGATTCCACAGACAGATACACAGACACACAGATACACGGACACGTTAAACTTATAACACCCCTCTCTTTGCGTCGGGGGTTAAAAGAAGCGGGTTGTGTCGGAGATACAACCGTTAATTAAGTTTAAGTAGAGAGATACTTCTTTGTTGGCTATGGAACCCTAATAAAAAAAACCGGCCAAGGCTGCTATTATGGTGCACCCGTAAAATATGTTACTTCACTAAAATCTGTATAAGTACAGATAAATCGGTATATATGGCAACATTGACTGACGTAGCTCATTTGACTCGCGATACATTGAAAATGGCGGTCATTTCAGCATTATTTTCATGTCCGCCACATAAACTAAACAAAATTTGTGATTAACAACTAATGGCAAATAAAGAAGGATCAAAACATGTAACAAACAATTATTTGAAATCAGATTAGGCTTCTCTACAAAAAGTTATTCCGGAAGTCACTTGATACATTTTGAACTGTACCCCTATGTACAAGAACGCGAGCAAAGAAGTATCCACTTTAAAAAAAAATCAGGCAATAAGAGGTGCCACACCATCCAGCGGAATACCGCAATCAGTTCATCAGTGGAACTCATTGGGGGAGGCCTATGCCTAGCAGTGGATATCTTTCGACTGATATGATGATGATGAATACAGCTTGTCTAGATCATTATGAGCACTCCACCCGACTATAGCGACTATTGCCACTGTATAGTCAGGGGGTATATATATACGTATAATTACGTAACATACTCACCTCTGTACTCACCTCTGTACTCACCTTTATGACATTGACAATAGGGTACAGAAATGTATGCCCGTTTTTGTGTACGTATAATACCTACCCCTCTACGTAATACACTTGGTTGGTACGGTTAAAAACAAGCCTGCCACCGATTTCTGTATAATTAGTGTTACGCTTAAAATACACGTAACGCCGCATGTCTCCGCACTAATTTGTTGACAGACTTAATTGACAGCCGCTGTTTCGAGAACGTCAATATTTACTTACACATTAAAAGAAGCTATGTTACAAAGAAAGCTTACTCCAATTTAAACCTTATCCTTCTTTAATAAAGTCTTTGCTGGACGATTTGATGCTATCTCTTGTTTTGTATTTTTTTTTAAGTTTCGGAATCGCTCCCACATGTTGGAAATGTTGGGATTGACTTCTGTTGAATAACTTAAGGTGACCATGGAAGCTATAAGTACTTGTAAAAAGTTATTCATGAATATCGTACCAGTTTTCTCTAATACATTTTGGTTATTTTTTTGGAAAAAAAAACTTAGAAATAGGCGTCAGTAATTTATGTGTATATCAAAAGAAGTAAGTACCACTTCTTTTGATATACACATAAATTACTGACGCCTATTTCTAAGTTTTTTTTTCCAAAAAAATAAAATTTAAGGGGGTGAACTGGAAATTGTCGCGTGCTTTGAAACGCCGATCTGACTAGATTAAGAAACAATAAGGTCTGATTTTCAGATATATGATTCTTGACTATATGATTGTTTATCTGATTTATTTAATTTAATCGTATATGTCACTCTTTAGAACCTCCCAGGGGACAAGTGCAGGGTTGTGGTAGGTAGCGGACGCGAGTGACAGTTGTCCCCTCTTTGTCAAGTGAGTGGGCAACTCGACTGTTAGAAGTTCTTAAGCCGCCCGAAGGCCTCTAACTCGGCTTTTATTTATTTAGTTATTTAGATAGGGTTTACATTATAATGTTTACATATGTGCCACTATAGGTTTATTTAATAGTTGGCGAGATCGCGCGGTTCGATCCGCGTGTAGGTACTATGCTAATATTACTAATTACTAAAATCATTCGCAAAGAAAGTACAATAGCCTCTTTTTGCAAACTCGCCACCTCCATAGTTAATAACCTGAAAAAGTTAAATGGCACATAGTTCATTCTTCATTTCACGCATCATCCATTACAACCATACTCATCATTCATACACAGAATCACTTATTCCATTAGAAATCATTTACCATACAGTAATCGCGGATTCAGTCGCCCGTATCCTTCGCGGGGACTGCTTTCTGGTTAAATCAAAGACAAAAAAAAAGATAGGACAGATTAATTTTATCAATCGATAAAAAAAATTTTTTTAAGAAAAAAAAAACTGAATGTTTCGAAATTAGTCTTTTTTTTTTTTTTTTTAATTTATTTAGAAACAAACAGTCGCTTAAACAAATATATAAGGGGTACACATAGAGTACCAACAGACATAATGCTAAAGACCTGGAGGTTAATTAATATTATGATAATTGTGTTAACAAAAAAGGAATCTTAATCTTGCAACTAAAAATGAATGTAGTAATTTTTCGGTTAGAATACCTACAAGGAGATCTGAAGAGTAACATTTACATTAGGTAATTATAATACTCCTGGAAGGACTAAGAAAATAACTTACGTTTTACTAACAATTTGATACTTAATAATGATTGATGAAAAGGATCAATATCGATCAGATACTTATTATAAAAACTAGGGACTCGCCTGAAAAAAGTATGCCGTGAGTAATTTTTGCGGGCAAAGCTGATATGGAATAGAGATCTAGGACGTAAGGGGTGACGCGGGCAACTAAAAGTAACCAATTCTAAGAGGTTCGGACAGTGTAGTGGTGTGTGTGTAGTGTAGTCTTATATAAAGAGTAAAGGAACTGAAGTCCATCTTGACTATCAACCCGGAATCGGAGGAAGAGTTTCGGGGATTACCCTCTGCCTACAAAGTCACTAACTCACAAACTTGATCTCTTTACTAGCTTCCGCCCGCGACGACGTCTGCGTGGACGCGGGATGAAAACTATCCTATATTTTAATCCAGGCTATAAACTATCTTCGTGCAAATCGGTTGAGCAGATTAAGCGTGATGAATATAGTGATACATACAGTCCAAACTTTCGCATTTATAATATTAGTATAGAAAATGGCAGTGACGACATCGATTATTTTTTAATGCCGAGATTAATTGCGACTTCGGCCTTATTCATCACTCAACGTTCAGCTTCTGTTCGTTAAATTAAAATGGACAAAAAACTTGAGGAGTTTCGGCGACTTTGATTATCGCCTAAGTTTTTAATTAAGTATATACAGAGCGTTAACTTTTGATTAATGTAAGTTACAGACAGTGGAACGTTATGTGTTATATCTGTACGTCACACCTGTCATACAATGGTAATTATAGGTATCGGCCCAAGAGTTCAGGTCACGCAAACAACATATCATATAATAATAGCGGGAATTTTGAATTTATGTTCTTTTTTTCGTACCGATAGCAAGTTCAATCAGCAAACTTGACAACGATTTGGGGATTCTGGAAGTAATTTTATCGACGAGTTATCAATCTTTATACAATTTCTGGTATCTATCTGTTTTAACGAAATGCGAACTTTATTTAATTTGTATCCATTTTGTTTTATTAAACATCCCAACCGTTTCGCGTTTTTCACATGTCTCTCATCCCATTGTGCTTGTGTTACTTATTTTACTAGTATATTCATTATTTATGTATTTTATGTATACGTTTGTATCGGCGGTATGTTGTGTTGCGTTCCGTGGGTCACGTACGGTGCTGTCTGAAAATCAGCGCTGTAGGTGTCTGTCTGACACCTCGGCATAATGCTGAGACAGCGACCGATTCACTGCCGCGAAGACACACACATTATGTGTAAATTGTATTGTATTTGTACTCCCTTTGTCTCTGTGTGTCTTTTGCGTAGTGAATAAATGTCTTCTTTCTTTCTTTCTTCTTTAAATGAAATTATACTCGTAGTGCCCGGAAATGTCCTCAAAATATGTTACATCACCAATAGCAAAGAGTCAAGCTGATTTTTCCACCGGAGGGGCGAGATGAGACGATGCGAGGCGAGTATTGAAATTGGTATGGCAAATTTTCAATTCTCTCCTCGCGCATCTTCGGTGGAAATAGTAAGTGCCATACAAATATCAATGCTCACCTCGCCTCGCCTCGTCTCGTCTCGCCCCTCTGGTGGTAAATCAGCTTCATGTTTGACATTTGTTTCTAGTTGTTAGTATAATTTTCGTTGTTTCAGTAGTTTTTTAGTTATGCCATGTAACTATTTTGAATAAATAAATAAAATCTTTGTCCCTACACAATTGATAGGTAGAAAAAGCCTTACCTTATCTTGTGGATCTTAAGATTCCTTTCTCCCAAAATTGAATAAGAAACTTATAACTAAAATCCAACTTAAACGGGGTCACGGTAAACCCAAATCCTGGATCCGTTCAATACATTGAAGTTAAATGTAGTGTACAGGCGGTCCTCACACTGCGACGCATCAACGGACGGAGGTGCGACGCTGCATACAAATTTCGCCGGACGGAGGTGCGTTGCAGTGTGTCGTACCACACGGAATTTATATACAAACTGAGAAACGGGGTATACTCGTAAATCACGACGATGACGACTACTCCTAGTCATACTCACTCTTAGTCATGACTAAACCAGTTAACAATAAACAGTTCTCGTAACTGGCGGTAATATTATCAATCAAAGTACAATGGAGATTGGATCGAGATAGATTAGCCGGGGCAAATATTTGGAGGGATTACGAATCGTGGGTCGGTCACGGTAGACCTCATTAACTGAGCCTTTGTGGGGCTTTTGGGGAAAGCGAGTGCAATTCAACTTGGCCAGCCGACTGTGTTGTGCGGTAATGTTGGCGTATTGTGCAGTCTAGCGGTATTCAATAAAGGATTTCGGGAGCATTTGATTATAGACTAAGCTACGAATAGAAGTTTGCACCCCAGATGGGATGAAAAGTCTTTTATATCGAATTTAGTACTTACATTAAAATGGTTTACTAATTTTCGGCGAAAATTATTAGGCAAATTTTTAACTCCCAAACTATTTTTCCATATTTTTATTTGGTCAAAGTTTTATTTCTCAACTCAACGTTTCGCACTGATATCATTTCCCAACGAATGATTTGATAAATTATTGTTAGGCAAATTATTACCTGGGATTTTTTTAATACGTCATTTATGTATTCGTCAAATGTATTGATTGGCATAACATACTTTTAGCACTAATATCATTTCGCAACTATTGATTTGATAAATTATTACCTGGGATTTTTTTAAGATTATTATATTATAAGATTTTTTTTATGTATTCGTCAAACGAACGAACTACGAACTAGAGTGCCATAGTTTTATCTGTGCGGACTGATAATCTCCAGCGAGTCGACGCCACCCCGCTGTGCGGGGTGTCTATTTCTGGTCTGAGGGACACAAGTGAACCCTAACCTAACCGACCTAAGACAGTCCGCTTATGACAAGCCATTTTTGTCTGCTCTGATAATCCGCGTCCAGAATAGTGCTCCGCGCCTCAGTATTTCTATGACCTTTGAAGCGCTCTAAATGGTGCCATGTTTTTGGTTGCCCAAACGTCATTTGCCGATTTGTTATTTGCCTAAGCAAATCATATGCTTCATAATAATTTGCCACATAAAAGTTTGTCGAAGTAAAATTTTGCAATATAAAAATTTTGCTAAATGAGAAAACTGCGAAGTTAAGTTATGCCAACAATTGGTTTGCCAAATGAAAATTCTGCGAAAAGTTGGTTGCCATGTGAAATTCTGCGAAACATATTTCGCCGAAAAGGCAGAACCCCCATTAAAATATATTATTGGTTGGCAAAAAAAATCCTGGCATAACAATGAATACCTACTTGAAAATATATTTTTTTCTTAAACATTGGACTTCATTGTTTAACGAACAAATTAAATTCTAATCGAAAGTTTGAAACCTATGGACTAAATTAAATCTGGGCAACCTATTTTTTCCCTGGCCTATAACTTGTTGTCAGGTATAAACTGGTAAGTGGACATTAGTAATTACACTCATCTGTTTAATAAATATATTCGTTTACATATTTTATAGACTTCATCTATCGATTAGTATAAAAGTTCTATAAACAAGAGCGCAATGTAAAAAAAAGTCATTTTTGTTTGAGTGCAATGTAAAAAAGAAGTTATTTTTGTTTGTTTTTTCTTGCCAGGATTTTTTTTGCCAGCACATTAGCTAAATATTTTTTAATGTACTAAATTCGATATAAAAATAATACTTTTCATCCATTAATCAGCTCAGAGCAAGTCGTTCCTCTATTCGTACCTCCTACTAAAACAGAAGTTACTAACTGTTATAAAAAAAAAGATGACTACTTTGACTTAGTTGTTAGTGACCCTGCCTACGAAGCCGGCGGCAGGTCCGGCTTCCAATGCCGGTGAGGGCATTTATTAATGTAATAAGAATGAATATTTTTTCCTGAGTCTTGGATGTTTTCTATCTATTTAAGTAATAAGTAAGCATAAGTCAAAGTGTGTATCATATCATCGTCTAGTAGGTACCCATAGTACAAGTTATATGCTTAGTTAGGGACTAGGTCGATTTCTCAGATCGTCCCACCAATTTCATTTAGTTGAACTCAACATACGGTCTTACACCTTGACAGATGGTTTAAGCTGCGTCTGCTCGCGAGAGATAGCGCCTCTTGTGCCAAGCCAATCCGGGTTAGAAATTTGCGGTGACATTTGAGGCACGTGAGTTGAGTAGAGACCGTATCATTCGTAATCTCGTGACGTATGCTTTTCAGCCCAAGCTCGCTTGTGGGTAGATCATGAAACCGATATTTTTTGAACTATCATTAATAGGGGTGGGTGGTGACACCAAATAAAATAATCAACCATGTTGAATTTTCTCGAAAAACTATTAAAAATATCACATCCTGGAGGAAAAACCGGCCAAGTGCGAGTCGGACTCGCGCACGAAGGGTCCCGTACCATGATCTATAAAAACGGCAAAAAAATGATGTTTGTTATATGGGAGCCCCCTTAAATATTTATTTTATTGTGTTTTTAGTAGGTCTTTGTTATTATAGCGGCAACAGAAATACATCATCTGTGAAAATTTCAACTGTCTAACTATCACGGTTCATGAGATACAGCCTGGTGACAGACGGACGGACGGACAGCGGAGTCTTAGTAATATAAGGGTTCCGTTTTTACCCTTTAGGTACGGAACCCTAAAAAGTAGCACAAGGCAATAAATAATCACAAAGTTATGTGTCCAAAGTTTTAAGAACAGAAATGTCCTTATGTCCCATTTCGCCGAGACCCGTGACGTCACGGGTCTCATGCATTTTCTCTCTATCAAGCAATATTATAACGGTATAGTCTTGTATGTTCGTACTTTTTTCACATTACTTATTGAATAGGATTTTCGTCATTAGGAATATTTTTTTGCGTTCTTTCTTTTGAGGTCATTATAAAATGAGTGCCCCACCCTACCCTATTGAAAAATGATTCCAAATGTTCGCCCCGACTATGAACACATGGTACCGATTTCACAGCGCAGCATACAATATGCTCAATATAAGTTTGCGTCACTGAACTTAGCCTCAAGTTAAAACCAAAGTCTAAAAAGTAGAAACACAAACAGGTATGTGGCGCGTATACTTAAGATCAATAAAGTAATATAAAAAAGAGGTAAGTAGATAGGTTTATATCCTGCGCTGCAAAAGTGGCACACTAAAACTGAGTCAATTGCACCCACTTGCCTCTGTTTCGCGTCGTCAATGGAAACGTATGCTGTCAGATTTGGTGGGCATTTTTGTACACGGAATTTCGTATAGACAACCTAATCTAAGTACCTCTTTTTTATATTACATCAGTGCTTTAGAGTATTTGAGTTGGCCGACTCTATCATCCGAGGAAGAAGATTCAAAGTCCAATGACAGTTTTAATAAAAGTCAGCTTAATAATCTCAATCATAGGTTTGCGTCTCTCAAAGTTAACCTCAAGTCGCCTCCCGCACACCCGTCGAACCGCGCTGCACGGCTATGGCGAAAAATCGAGAGAGCTCACGCCCCGTCTTGTGACAGCTGTGCTGAGGCTAATCACAGACGCAAAATTTATGTAGCGCGTTCTGTATCTGCCGCATCAAAAAGTCAAAAATCTGTAGATGCGCTGTGTGGAAGGCACATGTGCGCTGCCCCACTATTCTGTAACTTGTTTTTACCTCACCTCACCGTTCACCCACAAATATATCTTGACCGCGATTCGTAGTGACTAAGCATACCTAATCAGAGATCTGGTTTCGTTAGGCGTGACGGGTGAGGTGACGGAATGAGCGCAGCCCTGCTACCCCTATTATCGTAGTGTCTGGCTAGACCGACACTTATGAAGAAACCGAAATTGAGTAGATCTATAAGTGTCCTGTTCGATTAATTTCGTTACGATACGCTGGAAATCGAAAAAAACAACAACAGCGTCACCGGAATTATGTTTTAAGGGGTGTCTCAATAAGAGTGCACTATTTCATTACAAAATACCTCTTAGGTAAATGATACCCGTTATAAACTATCTCCACTTGAGAATACTGGCAGCGGCCCATCGCTAGATAGGATTCATTCAGACGTGCTAAGAATTAAGGTTCAAAAATAAACATTAGGTTCATTAAGCATGTGGGCGATATTTTAGCAGCTCAATCAGCTGTAGGCGGTCGGCTTACAACATAAAAGCCTTTTATCAAGCACACGCTATTTGCAGCGTATAGATACCATTAAGGCGACTATAGATAGCCCCCAAAAGGTTGTCTCACGTTCATTACACAAACATTCACTGCCAAGAATCGCTACGCCTGTGGCTGATCCCGTGGTCTTGCCCGCATGTAGCGGAAAGCGACTACGGCGTAGGTGCCCGCTATATAGGCGGGTTCCTGGCAGTGAAAGTGTTAAGAGCCTTAGCGTTTCTAAACCAATAATTTGGCTTAGCTAGTTACCGAAATGGTCGGTAGAAGATTTACGTCGAATATTCGATTCGATTAAACTCATCGTGATCGTCAGCTTTGGCCTCTTAGCTAGGTGGCTAGTCACTTCCTCGTTGCTAATCATGCGCAAAACTAAAAATAATAGGTATATTGATTGATGTTTGTTTAATTGCTACCCAATGGTTGTCTAGAACAGATTGGTTAATTGTGGGTATCGTATCCAGTAAGATGACGTTAAACGAATAACTACAACTTAGAAAAGTTGAAAAACCCCCGACATTTTCATTTCAAAGTCCAATATCTCAAAAACGGCTCAACAGATTTTCATAAAACACAGCTAAGAACACTCGGAATAAAATTATCTATGACACAAAATAACCGCATTCAAATCGGTTGATCCGTTTGGGAGCTACGATACCACAGACAGATACACAGATACACAGACACGTTATACTTATAACACACCTCTCTTTCCGTCGGGGGTTAACAAACTTCTAAATTGTGTGCGCACGAGCTTCTTTGTTTCTAAGTTTTTTTTTTTTATACCATGACGGTGGCAAACAAGCGTACGGCCCGCCTGATGGTAAGCGGACACCGCAGCCTATATAGGTACGCATGCAACTCCAAAGGAGTAACATGGGCGTTGCGTTCTAAGAGTTGCTGCTAGGTGCGCAAAACCTTTTGTATTTCTACTGTATCGAAAGTAAGCTACTTATATACATGTTACACTTTCTTGTGTATATTATATTCTCTATCGAGCTGATTTGAGCGAACGGGAGAACAACATGTATCTAGGTACTTATAGATAACATACAAATTTATATAAAAAGGGTTTAGTTTGTAGTTAACTTAGTATGATTAGATTAGATAGTATGAAAACCTATCTCACCCCAATTACGAGGAACTACGGGGTGAGGTGGGATTTCCTGTTTATCATCAAAGTTATGAAACGGAACTACCTAAAATAAAATAAACACTAAAATATAAACGTCCGGAACACTTATTGTATTCTACACCATTCAGTTTGCATAATGTAAAAATAAAATGTTATCGAGGTTTGACTGTCAGTTTTGCCCCTACGCACCCCATTATACGGTAGTTATTATTATTAAATATAAATCCGCGTCAAGTCAGGCCCAAACATCTTCCATATCCATATACTAAGTATAGTTGTTGAGTGCACTCATTCTCACACGTAAGACTTGGCGTCAGTGTGAGAGAGCGCTAAATATTAATTTAATTTAAATATTGCTGCTATTTTCTGACCCTAGCCTATCTTAGCTTATAATGACAAATATGGAGCGTGATAGCAATAGATGGTCAAGCTATTAAAAAGCTAGCAGTCAAATATCCATTCTGTTGTTTTAATTTGTTACTAAGCTCAAGGCTTTCACTATCTAAACAACGGGATGTCGGAACGCTGTTTCACACACAAAAAACCAATAAACACTGGTATAAAACACAATTAAGTACGGTAAAAAATAGAAACAACAATTCAATGACGGGTTGATGGTTGGCCATTGGAAGAAACGGTAAAATAAACACAGATTTGATTGTGTATTGATCTGACTCCGTATAATTACGAATGGGAGGTCAAGTCAAGTTGTATAGGACAGATAATGTCTAACATGTTATACTATTGACCGGGCCGTAGAGAAGGTTATAATCGACAAGCGCTAACGCCAATATAAACTAATAAAATGTAGGGGAATGACAGATGCCGACGAAACACTTTTTGTTTAAGGGTCCTTTCGCCTAAAACGAGCGTAATATGCAAAATGCTTGCTTTTTTCATTCAAGATTACGACGTAACTATTAGTATTTATTCAAAAACTGATAGCGTACTTAAATAATTATCTCTTAAGCTAGGGGCTAACATGGTTCAAATTTTCATTTTCTGTTTCTAAACCTAAAATAAATGAGTTTTCTTGGGAGTCTTTTTCAAATTTTGCAGTGAGAAGTGTCGTTTCGGTTCTCAATTTTACAGTAAACAAGAATCATTAGGTACATGAATGTTTACAATTCACATCACCAGATCTTTTACGAGGGGCTGACATGATTGAAAATCAAAGATTCATTTTAAAAAGTTGAAAAACACCTTCCGAGTTTTCTTATTTTTTTTGGTGAAAACAGGTATACATTATATTTTTTTACCGCAAATTGTACTTTTATTCAAGAGTCAAGAGTCCTTACGCCCACATAAGCAGAAGCGGGAGCGTATTTTGCAAAGCCCCTAGTCTATACTCTATCTAACCTACTTTAAGATCTCACATTTTTATAAATAACAGCAATTGTTATAGGTATCCAATAAAGCAAAGAATATATTAATACTTGTTCATAACGTTATTTTGTTCCTATAAATACATATTAGGATTTTGCATAGAACTTGGCACTCATTTCGATCTCCATTCTTTTTGCGGCCAAGCCCACAGCGAAGCATAACTTTTGTATTGAACTTGGCTCTCCTTTTTTACATTTATGTTTTTGGTGGGATATTTATTACACTGGTATGCGATAATTTTTTGGAGTCAGACCAACCTCAAGTTTGACTTTTGAAGAATAAGGGCGGGCACCGACTACGTACTATTATTACTTACGATTACAGACCCAATTTGGGTTTTTATTGATAATAGAGTTTTTTTTAAGCAATCGGTTCTGACAATCAACAAAATATATCTACCTATAGTCAAGATAATCCGAAAAATTATTCATTTTGTTTCCTAGTTTTATGTTTCCAGTGCATGTCCTTGACACATTAGCGCCATCTATAGGAGCTATTAGATCCCATAGAAACTATTGTGTTGCTTTGATTTATTCGTCCATGGAGGGTAGTATTTCAGTTTTTTTTTTAACTGCTCATCGTGGGTGGCTGACTTTGCCACTCCCTAAGTCTCGTCTGCTCTTTAATGCCACGATTATTCAACAATCTATAAATAAAATGAGTTATGTAATGTATTAACCGGTTAAGATTTGGCGTCTTAGGTAAGCATGGTATTTATTAGGCATAAATCATAAAGGTCTTATTGTACGCGTATCTATGACTTTTATATAACGTTTTTAGTGTTGGCATTAGCAAATTGTCATAGTTCATGGATGTTATTATAATCGAACTGGTTTGTTTGTTTAGACACAATAGTATAAATGATTGGGCTCATTCAATGGTTTTTGTTTGTGGTAGCAGATGAGAAAACCAATAAAATAACTTAATTGAATTCACGTTTATACATTCAATTGAGTGACTGGACTAGCTGGCACCTGTGGAGGATCATTTTCACTGACTGCGGAGGTCAGCTTAGTCAGTCATGTTTCTTAAAACTTGTCCGCCATTTTAATTTTTGCATTTTCAGTTCCCCTTCCTAAACCATGGATCAATATTCCCGCGCGCTAAAAACGCAACGAAATCAAATGTGACGTATTGGTTATGACGCCTTCGATTCAGAGGGCCTACCGCGAAACGAAAACGAAGTTCGTTCGTGTATCTGTCGCACTTGCTAATTCGAGCGACAGAGTGGGAGATAAAGTCTGTCCGGCGGCGTTAGAGTAAAGAGCAATAAAACTTGTAACAAAAACATTTTTATTTTGAAAGCTGATAAGTCGTAATACAAATGAGCGAGTTCCAACCTAAATACAGTTTCTATTAAAGCCTAAAATGCCTTTTATGTTTCACCAACAAAAGATATCTTCACAGATGCACAGGGTTGTCAAAAATGTAAAAGTATTTGTTGTGTTCTTATTTTGTGTTGTCTTCAGATCGAAACGCTTGATTTTTTTTATATATTCTTTTCTTAACTCCACAAGTCGAGCTGATTTCATGATGTTTTGACGTTTGTTGGTAAGTGTTTTGTAGGTAAATCGACTATGTTTTAGGTATTCCCATAGTGTCGTTTTACCGTAAGGAAAATTCTCATCATTGGCTTCATTTATTTTTTTAAGACTATCAACTGTAAGAACAACGTTTAGTCTATGACTGTCATGAATTATTCGAAGTATAAGATCTTCTGTGAAATTGACAATTTTAGGGAATTTTTTGAATTTTTTTTTTTTTTGTTACGTGGTAGCCCCTCAGGAAGCTTCGTTTACACGAGCTTCGGCCGCATTTACCGGTCAGCTACCGGAATAAGCAGCGTGGGTAGACCCCCACAAGGTGGACTGACGAGGTAGAGGTCGAGGGAGTGCGCTGGATGCGGGTGGCGCAGGACCGGTCACTTTAGCACTCTTTGGGGGAGGCCTCCGTCCAGAAATGGTTGTATTATGATTTATGGCTGATATGATGATGATCATGAGGCCGCATTTGTATGCGGTGTTTTGTGTTAAAGTAAGAGCTTACTGATGTCACTAAGAATGCCTTAGGCACTTGTCAGTATTATATTTGAGCACTAATTAGAAATACCTACTACAAAACACTAATACAATATATATTTGCTTTGCCTTAATGTCGACTGGTAGAAAATGCTTTTTAGCACTAGCCCGCCTTTTGTGCCGTAAGTTTTTTTTTTGTGCACTAATCCTATTAATATCATAAATGCGAAAGTTTCGATGTTTGGATGTTGGGTCAATCGATTTGGATGAAACTTTGCACGAAGATAGTTTATAGCTTGGATTAAAATATCGGATAGTTTTTATCCCGGGTCCATTCAGACGAAGTCGCGGGCGAAAGCTAGTGATTAAATACATTAATTCATTCAAGAGAGAGATAATTGATTAAGGAATAAAAACTGAGACAGTGAGATAGCTACATGTTTTATTTCAAAGCCTGCAGCCGTGTCAGTAGCAAACATTCGGCGTACCAATTGCAAAGCACATGAGCCGAGACTCACACCCATCTCTTCAGCAAGCGTGTATCCCAAGCATTGCCAATATAAACGAGAGCCTACCCCATTCTGTTAAAGTTTATATTCCAAAGTACCAAAACTGTCATAAGAATATTTAAAAGATACGCCTAAAACGCGGTATAATTTATTAAAAGCTAAATCTAAGTTCTTTGTCTGGCTTTACTGAAGGCTTCAGACGCCTGGAACGCCGCTAGATATATTAAATAAAAGTGCGCCCGGGAGACCTAAACAAACATAGGCCGGCCATTATTCTTACACAGGTGTAGTTAGTGGAATAAAATATGTATAAGTATATGGTTTAGAATTTCAACCTGATATAGGTCTCCTGAAGGGAGTCACACAATTAACAAATTCCAAAACTCCCCGGACTCGCCGGCTGCTCCTCGTCAATACCGGCAAGTCCAATGGTTCTCAGTCAAGTCAACAGTCAAGTAATATCATCGATATGATACAGAGAAAGAATATAATGGAAAAATAAACCATCTTCGTCTGTAGCCCCCGACAGGATTCGAACCTGCGACCTTTCTATTAACGCTAGACTGCTCTACCAACTGAGCTACGAGGACAGTGACGTAAGCTGTGTATTCTTGCATTACATTCCCGCTATGACTAGCGCCCTCTGTATCGTGTTATAGACTTGTTTCACAGCCTAATAATATATTTTAATTAAAAATATTTTTATTAAAAATAAATTTGTTTCGTGATAGGGTATTTATTTGTCAAGTAATATCGTCAAATCTTCACAGATTCTTACGAATTGAACACTCACGCTCCGCGCACACAAATAGTCGTCTTTAAACCTCTCTACGGCAGTACTAACTAGGTTTCTCAACAGATTTATCAAATTAATTAAGCAAAACACTCCGGCGTGTCGCCGAGCAAAATCGAGGTTATATTTTATACAACGACGGTAAGCGGACACCGCAGCCTATAGACGCATGCAACTCCAAAGGAGTATCATGGGCGTTGCCGACCCTTGATATGTTTGAGGATACGCTGTGTTGAGAGCTGAAGGAACAAATTCCCTCGCTCTCAACACAACGCATCCTCGGGAGCTCTGGCGACCTTGCTCACCTACAGGAACACAACACTACTACAGATCAAGTAGTGTTATTATGGCTGTGATCTTCTGCAAGGCGGAGGTGCTTCCCCAGTTGGGCTGCTCCAAATTCGAGCGGGAGCGGGTTATATAGGAAGTACTTATGACAAGTTCAATTCTTTTCTTCTACTACTGACAGGTGTTCTTAAAGGCCCCACAGACGACGAGCGGCCTTAACAGATATTTATTTTATTGGCATGATGTATGTGACAGGTACGAGATGCAAGTTGGACTTGTGACTGATGTCGCGGGAGTCCGTTGGATGCGGGTTTTGCGGGTGGTGTAGGATACATTGTGGCACTCTATGGGGGATGTCTATGTCCAGCAGAGGACGTCTTTCGGCTGCCGACAAAATAGGCAACCTGAGCTAATTTTGGTCACTTTTTCTTCAAGGTCTGTAGAATTAGGCCCACAGTAGTCTTAAGTTCTGTGGATTCCACTTTAGGCCAACGTTTTAAAAGCTACGCCAGATGGTCGTTAATGAAACGCTTAGGCTCATAAATAAGCAAGTGATCTGAAAAATAAATTATGTTATTTTATTATTATTTGGTATAGTTGTCACAATTAAAACAGACCTAGTGAATGTTAAAACAACACAAACGACCACAAGCAAACCATTCCTTTTCCCGGATTTTTCATACGATTCGGAATATCTCCAAACAATGCCAAGGCACATAAATAACTTTTTCAACACACCTGCTCGTAAAGTAGGTCTTATTACAGCGTATTTACACTGATAATGCAGAATATTACCCATGCCGTGCCTTTTACATTACATTATCGCACTAGTGCCTTTTCATTACATATCTTTTTAAATATTAGCAAGAAGTATTAATGTTTCGAAAACAGCTAAGTAGTTATTTGCGTAAATATAAAATTAAATTCAAAATGTGATAAATAATTAAAGAATTTCATGAAACTGCTTGTTAGCTTGTTGGTATTTATATTTTGACGGTGTATTTTTACCTATAAATACCCAATTTCAAAATTTATAAATATGTGGCTGATTAGCTACTTTGCCGGTGCCCTTATCTCAGACTTGCGCGCGCATGCAGCGCTGAGCGCGCGAAAAAATAAAATTACGGCCGCCATCTTTTAAATGGGTTTCTGTTTGTTAAGTTTATTCACAGTATTGCATTTCGTTAGTGTTGTTTTGTAAAATGTCGAATTTAGATAACGAAGAATTACTTATCGAGTGTACGCCGCCAGATATCATAGTTGAAGCGCAAAATGCGAGTGATAGTCTTTTGCCCTCAAAATCAAAAGATAAATACATGCAAGCCTACGCAAATTTCATTCAATGGAAAAATAGCAAAAATGCAAGCTCTTTCTCAGAGAACGTGTTCATGGCTTACTTTAGTGAACTGGCGAAGAGGTATAAACCTAGTTCGCTTTGGTGTATATAAATATTCTATGTTGAAGAGTACCGTGCAGAATAAAAATGCAATTGACATCAAAGCGTACACCAATCTAACTGCATTCTTGAAAAGACGTTCAGACGGCTTTTACAGTCGAAAATCCAAGGTTTTAACACCTAATGAAGTGGAGAAGTTCATTAAAGAAGCACCGGATAATCAATATCTAGCGACAAAGGTCAATTCCACTATTTAGTTTTGTATTCATTATTATAATATTTGTAGGCGGTATTGTGAGTGTTGATATAATAGGAACTAAGTACGATTATTATAACTTAATTATGGTTTTATTTATTTTCAGGTCGCATTAATATTCGGAATTACTGGTGCCTGTAGGCGTCAGGAATTAAACAACATTACGACAAAAGATATAGAGAATCACGGAGAGATGCTACTTGTCAAAATTCCGAACACTAAAAATAAAATTCCTCGGTCATTTACTATTCACGGACCATTTTATGAAATAGTGAAAAAATATGAAAGTTTACGTTCAACAAAAGGAAAATCTGACCGGTTCTTCCAAAATTTTCAAAACGGCAAATGCACGAGTCAGCCTATCGGAGTGAACAAATTTGGATCGATGCCTAGAGAAATTGCCAAGTTTTTAGGCTTACCACAGGCTGACGCTTACACCGGACACAGTTTTAGGCGGACTTCAGCTACATTGCTGGCTAATTCAGGAGCCGATATATTGACTTTAAAACGCCATGGGGGATGGCGATCTAATAATGTCGCCGAGTCATATATTGAGGACTCCATCCAAAATAAAGCCCACATAAGTGCCAAAATAACACAAGCAATCCATTTGGAGCCACAATCCAAGAAGTTCTGCCCTGAACCGCGTCCTTCCACCTCATATGCCAATGATGATTTGGGATTTCATACGTTTGCTAATAATGAAACGCAATGTTCTTCTACCTCCTTTCAGAATGTTGCATTATCACCGACATTTACAGTTACCCAAGAACAAAGCAATGAAATAATTAATAATACAATTAAACATACAGTACAAATGCCTCATAAGGCGGTAGCATATCATTTCAATAATTGTACTTTTAATAACTGTTTCAATAATTAAAGTTTTTAAATAAATGTGAACTTTTATTTACTTTTCCTCGCAAGTGTGTTGAAAAACGTCGTATGAAACACGTGAGCATTGGTCATTACACTTCTCGTCTCCATTAAGCCTTCGCCTTCGGCTCAGGCTTAAAAACCGACTCGAGTGTAATGGCCAACATAGCACACTTGTATCATAATGTACTATTACGTCGTCGTACGTTACGGCGTGCGGTATAACTCGCATTATGGCCAGGTGAAGACGTAAAATTGTGTACTCACCACGGGCGGTGAATTCGTGAATGGCCCAGATCGCAGGTGTTTGAGGCCCGAACCGAAGGTGAGGGCCATAAATATGCGATCTGGTACTAATACGTACGTCTGGTACGTAATGTACTATAAACGCTTCTGCTCAAAACAATTTTCCTGAATAGATGAAAAGCCACAAAGTTATATTATTCCCGACTTATATCGTAACTGCGGGCAAATATTATTTTTGGTAAGCGGGAGCTGTCGATATTTACTTGTATCCACTTCATGGCATCGATCTGTTATGCCGTAATATTTCCACGGAAGTTTGTGATATTTTCCCCCGTCTCGGTTTCTAAGCAACGAATGAAGGCTCGTAGAAATATTCATACCTTTTTGGCAAGCTGTATTCTGAACTTGTACAAAGTTTTTTCGATTATGTGAAGAGTAATGTTGAAATGTTTGAACTTTCTAGGGGCGGAAGTTAAAGACCTAAATTTTCTACATTTAATGTTTTGGTGGGATTACAAAATATCTTTGAATGTGTCCCCGATAGCTTAGTTAAATATTAATGAAGATGAATTAAAATCCTGCTAAAGTCTAGTAAATAACAACGTATTTACCGCTTAAACTTTATTATCTAATAACAGTGCTATAAAATATGTAAAACAGGTACTTACCTATTATTACTATTACATATCTACAACGATGCAACAGGCCGGAAATTACTGTTTACATACAATTTAACATCACAGCAACAGGCTACTTTTCGGCTCTAGTCCACCAATTAATGTGAGTCAGTCGGAGCCAGCAAGCATTTAAGTTATTCGTTACATAATTATCGTGGACGAGTCAAATAAAATATCTTAATCGTAAAAGGCCAATCGTAAAAGTTTGGATTTTAATTTGGTAAACCAACAAATCGTACTCGTAACTATTTCTGAACGTTTCATTAAACTTTAATAATACGGTAAGGGGCAGCCGGTTTCTACATTTAAAGATCAGAGAGAGAGAGAGTAGCTTTATTAGGAATCGTTGTTTTGCTAATTTAAGCAGCATCAGTACAGCTCATCCTCAGGAGCGACCTTGCTCACTGCCTGGCATTATATTTTATTATTAGCAATAAATACATTTTAATGTAATAACACATATGTAAAATATGCTACGCCTTTATAGTTTCTCATGTCACCGGAGCTTCAAAACCAAGTTTGAATTCGCGAGTCCCTCTCGCGCCCATGCATGCAAATTTCTCCCCCACGGGACAGGCAATGCCTAGTGTGGGGGTCAGTATTATTGTAATAGATTAAGTATGTTTTGAGAAATAAACTATTTGTATTTGTATTTTGTATTTATATTTAAATAATAAATAATACTTAACTTAAAAATCGATTTCTCAGGATGTCGCCGTCAACGGATACATCTGGGAGGATATGATAATATATGCTATTATAATATGTAAATTAATTGTTAAAACTATGTTTAGGTACCTATAAAGTGTATATAAATAAAACAGCCTTGGGCTGAATAATTTTTCATGGCCTTGGTCTTGAACTTTACTCCTCTCAGTCAATAAACATTTTACTGCCCTAGTTTGGCGCTTTTTCTTAAGGGATTTAAAAAAAACTGTATCGTTAAAATATATTGCCGTTTTATGGACGCGGAGATATTCAAACGCTTTTCGGAATTTAATATCTGGACAATGGAGTCCGGACTACGAAACCGTACCAGTATTTTACTTTTGGTTAATTTTACGTGTGTTTTTGGACATGCTACGAGTACAAAACAGTTTCATATTATTATTTTTGTATTAAATTTTCAATCCCGCGAATAAAATGTGGCTTTGTGTATTTTAGTTTAAATATGTACAGTCGAGGTCATAAATATGTTTACACTTTTGCACCTTATTACAAGGCAATAAGGTGCAAAAGTGTAAACGTATTTATGACCTCGACCGTACCTATCTTATATACGGATTATATCTTACACACATTTTAAACGCGTAACATTTCTCGATTGCGTCGAGGGTAAAAACTACATCTCTAGTAGATTTAACATAATTTAGAAACGTTTTTATGTTGCATCGCAGTTGTAACCAGTAATTAAAGAGCTATAAAAACGATAAAATATGATATGATAGTTAATCCACCTGTCCACGGCCCATAAACGTCTCCTTAACTTCTCAAATGAAGCCCTCAGTTATTGATGTTATGGGGCTTTTGTCATGTAAATAATACGGGTATGGGTCTGCTCCAGACGTAGGTGAAGAAGCAGATTTAAATATCAAGAGCGGTCGAATTGAATTGTAAATTTGGTTTAATATAATAATAGAGTATTTTGTAAACATTGCTGTACATCTGTGAATTTTGCAATTTAACTGATAATACTTACGTAAATAACTAATTGTAATCAGTTTTTATTTAATTTTTTCACTGTTAATTGTTTTGACGACCGGTTAGTCTAGTGGGTAGTGACGCTGCCTACGAAGCTGAAGGTCCTGGGTTCGAATCCCGGTAAGGGCAAATATTTGTGTGATGAGCATGAATATTTGTTTCTGAGCCATGGATGTTTTCTATGTATTTAAGTATTTCTATCTATTAAATATATCGTCGTCTAGTACCCATATAACACAAGCCTTATTGAGGTTACTATCGGACTAGGTCGATTTGTGTAAGATTGTCCCCTAATATTTATTTATTTATTTTATTTATTTATTTATTTAATTGTTGTGGCCTTCTGTAATTAATAAAGTACTTAGTTTAAGTTTGTGCATAGAAGAGCGACCGTGACTGGAAGTCTTGACGCATACTGTTCAACAAGATGCCTACTAAGTTAAAGTAATTAGAAACTCCACAACCTTTAAAAACAGGATAAAAACATATATTAGGAAAATGCTGTTATGACATAAATGATTTTTGACAACTTTTTTTTAATCTGTAATGGAATATCTTATTGTAATTTAATAATTTGCTATTCTTATGTTACTTATTCTTATTTATTAATTATTATGTTACATTCAAACACAATGAATATTGTTTATGAATTAAATAAACTAAAACTGAAAACTGAGCAATATTATGTAAAAACGTATCATTGAAGGTCCTAATAAATAAAAAATCTTTCAATATGAACATAATTGTAATTGTTTTGTTGGTTTCATGCTTTCTTGGCAATGTATGCGTATAAGTAACCTATAAACTCTAACCAACCAAAGACTAATTAAAAGCATCCTTCCCTTCAAAGGAATTCATACCATTCCAAAATGGATCCGAGTTGTATCACTACAACATAGTATAAAACAAAGTCGCTTCCCGCTGTCTGTCCCTAAGTATGCTTAGATCTTTAAAACTACGCAACGCATTTAGATGCGGTTTTTTTTTTATAGATTATTATTATTTAATTCAAGAGGAAGGTTTATATGTATAATATAGTACCCGTGCGAAGCCGGGGCGGGTCGTTAGTACATATTATATATTTTGTTTCGTCTGGTTTTAAAACGAAAAATATTTCCCAATATAGTTGATTCAAATCGAATTTCCAATTTTCTTAGAATGGTTGGCGGCTACAGGGTTGAAAGAGAGAAAGAAAGTTCTAATTTCGTAAAAACAACTGTCGTTAAAAAGATTGCTTTGTGGCCTATATTGAAGCATTCAATCTGAAATTCCAATTTTGCAGAAACAGAAGACTAAAACAAATAACTGTCTAAAACAATTTCAAGTTTTAATATCGTCTGGTTTCACCCACTTGTCGGAGATTATAAGTCCACGATATTGAATAAAAACGAGCCACGTCTATATTTCGCTTTAATAGGGACATAAATTCTTAAGCAAACGTACCAGATATTCCTTATTTTATCATTTTGTCTTCCTCAATTGTGCCACATTTCCAATGGGACCGCCCGTGGTGGTGGAGGGGTGGGGGGCTCAGTTCATTCATTTAACAAACACCCCCTCCTTTGTCTATCTGACGAGCCTACGTGGATGTAAGATACTGGATCTGGTAAGGTGAGCCCACTGTGCAGCATGCATTGCGGGCTGTGACGGTTCAACCTTTTAAAATGGCTGACTCTTTATGCTAACCTATTCTGAACTTAAATTAACCCCTAGCTGTAAGCTGAAGCTCCTGAGAAGCCTCTAGTCGTCTGAAAATGGAATCCTACCTGAAGGAAAAGCTATTGAATAAAATTAAACTGATAGTAGTGAGAAAATAAATCATTTATTTACCATAAAAATATCGAATTAGTTTGGTTGTTTTGAAGCTAAAGAACCTTTGATTAATTGATCCAGTAAAATCAAGACTCGATTATGCTGGATATCCACTTTGATCCTATAAATACTAACTCGTACCAAAGCGAATAGAAAAACCGAGTTAGTTCCGGCCGATCCTACTAGAAAGGTTGAGTTTTATTCTAGTCTAGATAAATCTATCCTACGGCTACAGAATCTCTGGTTATTTATGTTAAAGTAATCGAGCTTGAGTACTTTAACAGACCAAATCGTCTCCTAGGATATTGTCGGACGGAAAGAGATTCGGTCAAAGAAAAAACCATCCGACTCCAGACCTACAATGCCGTAATCTAGGAATGATTATCTCTGGAACCTAACCTCGAAGACCTATTTAGACCTAAGCTATACGTGATTCGCGCTGGTGAAGTGGCTTGGCGTGTGATAGCGTCTAGTGGAGGAGGTCCCGCATTGCGTGAGTAGACCCAGGCCCTTTTCGAGAAGAATGGAGGCTGTATTTCTATAAAGGAAAAGTTACACGTTAATTGAAATTGTACAATAAACTCATTTCAGCAGTAGAACCTTTAAACTTAAGTAAGACAAATATACCAGTTCCTTAGAATTAATCTACAAATCCATCGTTTCATTATGCGATGCACAACTATGGAGGCTAATGTAGGCATAAATTCCTTGTTATACTAAATTGTGGGAAGTGTTAAGTTACGCTATGTCGTAGGCGACGCCCTTTAAAATAGATTCGCAATACAACAGTGGTCAACTTGTGTTGGCCATGTTGAGATCGCTATTGATGATGACGCGATGATCTAATAATAAAAATAATTATGAAGAAAGCGAGATATTGATGATGATACAACAGTAATCTACTGAAATATAATATTAGTGCATATTTTACCTGCAGGTACATAAATGACGCAATGTCTAGCGTAGTATCGATTCTCCCTAACGATGAATCTTAGAGTTGTTCGCGAACTGTAGCGCTCGCCTCTCGCTCGCCTGCGACCGCTCGTACTCACAGGTAATCCCCCACCTCAACTGTTGGTTCTGCCTACCCTATCGTTATTCCTATCAAATTTAATACAAATTAGTGCGGACATTTACCTAACCAATTTATAATACAATACATACCCCAAAATATCTCAATGGATGTAACACAGTGTCTTAGCAACCAATCTCACCCAATCAACTCAAAGGCACTTTATAGTCAAGGTGTTTTAGATGTATGACAATGCACAGTTGAGCTGACGAATGATAATTAACTACCAATCCACTGTGATACCTTCATTGAGAACCCGATGGTAATAACCCCACCTAAGAAGAGACCTACTTAATTATTGCTGTTATTAAAAGCGAATGTGTTGGATTTCCTTGTAAAACCAACATAGCCAGCTTCACGATAAGAAGCCTCGGTTAAGGCAAAACGACGGCTTGGCCAGCGAAACCCCTCAGTTTGCAAGACTGAAAGGCCTCACCAACCTCTCCTTCGCTGACACATCCATGAGAGGGCGCTACAGTGCGGGCACATCTCTGCTGACTAAGAAACCCCTATTCGGGTGAATTCTCGTGTGGCCAGGGTCCTCAATGTGCCCTGTGGATATGGTTGTCGCGACACTGAGCACGCAGACACAGGTGTACATAAGTAAATTACTCGGTTACGTTCGTCTAACAAAGGAATCCCACACAATATAGCTATAAGTACTTATATCTGATCACTTCACAAATCAACGCAACCGCACCCCTTGTTAAGAGGTTAGCTAGGACTAAGACGGGAGCTCGACGGTGAAATCCCTCAATTTGCAAGATTGAAAACTCTCAGCCACTCACTCCGTCTACACATTTATGACTGGCGCAGCAGTGCGGGCACATCTCTGCTGACTAAGAAACCCCTATTCGGGTGAATTCTCGTGTGGCCAGGGTCCTCAATGTGCCCTGTGGATATGGTTGTCGCGACACTGAGCACGCAGACACAGGTGTACATAAGTAAATTACTCGGTTACGTTCATCTAATAAAGAAACCACTCATCCGTACCCATAATTAACCACTAGATAATAATATACACTAGAAGTATTATTCGCTTATCCGCATCAACAGCCTACTCTTATACTATAACGCGTATCACAGACCGAGTTGATTTCTATAGCTAGAATACCGTATAATAATTGTTCACTTTATCCCGTAAAAGCGCACGGAACCTTAGCATTCCGTAGTATCAATGCAGCTAGTAATATGTACAGAACAACCTACATTCCTGTAATGTCGTCAGTTATTTAACTAATGGCATAGACCCGTTCATACGTTATGCGTATAAATGCTCGTACTTTATCTAGCATGTCTCGCAAACTATACCCCGTATAACTAGACTACGACACACAAATACAAGTATGATAACGTTGAAATGGTTAGATTATAGTTCCAGAAATCACTTTATCAAGTTTCAGAATCACTTAATATAGAAATTGTAAAGGTCACTCACCAGATTTTATCTTTAAATAAATGCGACACGAACCCAGCGTCTCGTAAGGTGGACTCGGCTGCTCGTCCTCGTCGCTCGAAACAAAGTGCCTCGAAGGAAGATGAAGTCTCGCCCCGCGGCCGCGTCCCGTGTGCAGTGATGTGTTGCTCCGTCCGTGTCCCGAAAAAAAGTGCCCTCCGCCTCGAAGTCGCCCGCTATTCCTTCCTCTAGCGTCCAGCACCACACTAAGTTGAGCTCCACCTGAAAACAGTCTTTATCCCTACCTCAATAAATGTTATATTTCTATCCGCCCGCGTCTCCGAGCCGTACCGATCGATAACATCTTTTTACCATTATGTGGGTATTTTTCCGGCGCCGCTCTGTCCGACCATGCCAAGAAAACTCATCTCTCTAACTACCCCGCAATAAGTACACTCAGCCGGAATATTATGGCCGGGAAATGAGTTTTCTACATGTTTAGTTGTAGTCTAGATTTTAGTCTATAACCGCAACTTAATGCAGCTTACATCTAAGCTACATTTAATGTATCTAAATTGAAATCTCTTACTCATGACCTAGAAATCGAAACATTTTTACATACCAAACCCCTTCCGTTAACTATCCATATTTTGAAGTTATTTTCGCCCAATACTAACATAATACTATGCTCAGTCATCTTGTGATAACTAAGCCTATATTAACCAATCATCATATTCGTATACTATTAAGTAAAATGTAGCAATTATTTGCTGCCAAGAATATTAGTTAACCTACGTAAATTAAAATATATACCAGATGTTGATGTATTTATGTACATACATTCTTATTTACTAATTTTAAAGCTAATATAGCTTGTAACTATAATCGAAAATGAAGGCTTCAAACCCTTAATATTCGTACCTGAAACTCATCACGCTAACATCTATCAATTTAAATGAGCAATTCCTTCCTTAGATACTATTGAGTCCAAGAGCGAAGCTCTTGGATCGTCTCATTCTGCCCCATGATCATGCACAGCGAAAAATCTATGATTTTGAGCGAAGCATTATCACAATCTAACATATACCTAAACATTAAACAAGGAATTGCGACAATGGTGGTGGTGAATTCTAAAATAACTTGAGTAGATAATTCCGTTAACCTGCTGTCTTTACATGAAAATTTAAATATAGTATTACTCTAACTGAAGGCTGGGTTTATTTAAATAACTCTCCCAATTAATTCTGACCAATAATCTATGATTATAATTTGCAAAAATGCCAACCCCATAACTCGGGAAGTTTCAATTCGTTGATATATCGATCTCTCCAACAAGTGTATTTTAGGTGTGTGAATTTTTAACCACTACGTTTGCTTGATGATGGACGTTGAAGAATAAGCCCCCTGTATCACCTTGCACCTCCAGTCGCCTTCTGGCTTCCGTCAGTACAAGTTAAGCCACATATCTCGGCCGATGACACACATACCCATCCCTACGGTATCACCTTGAGTCCACAGATGCCCTCTGGCCACCATAAACTCAAGTTTGGCCACATATCTCGGCCTGCAATACTAACCCCTATACTGCATCACCTTGCACCTTCAGTTGCCTTCTGGCTTCCGTCAGTACAAGTTAAGCCACATATCTCGGCCGATGACACAATATAATTATCTTCTAGCTTCACCTTGAGCCTACAGATGCCCCCTGGCCACCATAAACTCAAGTTAGACCGCATATCTTGGTCGGCGCCGCTAGAAAACTTCCCCAGAATTCTCCCATTCGCACAAAGTACTAGGTTGTGAGCCCAATAGATCCTAATGACCACGGTGTTGCAATAGCACCCCGAACCCTCAGATACCTTCTGGCTACCAAGGATCCAGGTTCGACCACATATCTCGGTTTATGTTATTACAATAACTCCCCATGCGAACAGCAGAACACTGAGTACAAAGATCACCAAGCAAACTCAGTGGAGAATGTTTCAACTCGACTAGGATATCCGACTTCAGACTGTATTCCACACTAGAGGCAAACTGTTCATAACTACTGGGTTAATCTTACATTAATCCCTTCAATGCCCTGACAGCACCATCAAACCATTAATGATAGTGATAATACTGACAAAACATCAAACAAACTTTAATTACAATCGTCGTTCGCGATGATACTCTATCTCTATACCAGACGTGACCCAGTCGCACACAGTAACATTCACCAACCCCGTGGGGTCACTAGGAAGTGCCTTGACATCCTATGGGGAATCCGACTACATGCGTCCAAGCCCCACCCAGCTTTACTGTAGAAATGTCGCAACTACTATAAAATACGTTTGCATTACTAAAAGACAAAATGCAACACTTCACCATCGTGTAAAAATAACAGCCTTACTAAACTTAATTTCAACAAACCATGTTCATTGAACCCTTGCAAGATTGAAATCTTGACATTGCAAATTACTTAACATAAAATAGGAAATTTCTGATAAATTCCCAGTAATGGAAGTTAAAATATTATTACTTAAGTTTCAGAATGAATGTTCGTTGACAAATCATCCCGAAGAATATGGTGTCGGAAGTATCTTTGCCAAGGAGAGATGTGTAGAACGAAGATAAGACTAGCTTAGCCTTTCAGCTTAGCTTCTGTAGAGTATAGTGTCGCCACAGTTAGTCACACAAGGACCTTGTCAATTGATGACTTTAACCTAACCAACTATAACTGCGGAAACACCGGTGTAAATTGGTTTGGAGAGACCAATCAGTACCAACAAACCTAGGTTGCACTGCGAACTCCGGCCAATCGGTAAAAGCCCATTAATACCATACAATCACACACTCAACGCTGCCTTTTATGCGGACTCATACATCTCTTAATTCAATGTACACACTATATACCCTCCCAACCTAATTAACCCCCTTGCCCTAAGCACGGCTTAGACCAACTAAACGGAATCCGACAGTACAACCACATTAACGATATATAATGTTCTTCCCAAGTTATATGCTATGAGAATTTACATTTACTTTAATCCAATTAACTAATACAAGACGAGAAAATTATGATATGAAGAGTAGAACAACGTGACAATATAATATTACTACTTTACTTATTTGGCAAGACAAAATTTTACTGTAATTTAAAATTACCCGCACAGCCCTATTCATACACAGCCAACCAACCCGGCCCTCATTTATGTTTGAAAGTTATTAAAAAGACAGCAAGTAAAACTCACCTAATCTTCCCAGACTAACCTGTAAATATCTAGGTTTTAAGCTATACCCCTTTTACCATTTACCTATCAGTCACAAATGAATAGTACTACCCCCTATTCGCACAACTTAAATAATTTTATAGTTGGATCCGAATTTTTCGCAATACTATAATTTAAGTAGTAAATACCAAAATGAAAAAACCCTCAAACCATTATTCATAAGTTTTATCTTACTACTATTGATGCTTAAATATAGTCTTCTTCAATACCATATTCTATGACTATGACGTAACGTAACGTAACGTAAGATTCGCCGATTACTAAATGAAGATTTCACCCATGCCCCATTAGGACCCACATAAATTTAACGTCTAATGTCAATATTGCATTGACAACTCCCGTACATCTTAAGATACACCTGTAATAAAATGGATTATTTCACGTGAATATTTAACGTTGTTTATGCACTACCTAGCGCATAAGATGTGGACATAATATACCACATGTCATGCTTGAGATAAATTTAAGCCGGAATAATTATAACTACGTAAGGTCCTAACCACTAGACGATCACGGCCCCCATCTCCTTTCCTTTATTATGAACTCCATCCCTCCGTCGTCATAAGATACCTGTAAGTTTCAATAATTAGTATTCAATTGGTGCTTGAATTTCAACTCCCGCAACTGCAACTGCTGTCACGCTGCCATAACCCCGCCGCCTTTACACCTGTATCGTAATTCAAAACACATATCACACGCTAATCGAATTCGATAGTCGCGACCTCTTCTTTTCCAATGTCGACCCCGCCCTCTTGAACTCCAAAAGTAGCCCCAAAATTCGAAATCCGCGTATTACTCAAAAATGATACTCGCCCTCTTGAATTCTAACTTAAGTATAGAAAATTTGACACGTACAACAATAGGTTATCCGATTTCCCCTTTATACCTCTTATGAGATGCCAATCCGCCGTATACCTACTCTCTGCGTGGTGAAGGGTGAGATGAGGTGAGGTGCTTCCCTAGTAAATATGTCCAGAATAGCAGCTCAGCTGATAGCGAGACATTTCCGCGGTCATTGCACCAACTTTGATATTCACCAATGCAGATCGACTCGACTCAACTCGATTTATTGCTTACAGCCAGTATAACCTGGTCTCTAAACTCTCAATATCAATATAAGACCAGGGGTCAGTGCTAATTTTGACACCTCCAACGCGGCGATCGCGAATCTACCTTAATAGATATCGGTATAACCCATCGTGAAATACATCTTTGACAATTTATTGACTTAGAAATATTTCTGACGATAAATGTCACGCATTAAAAATACCTAAATTGCCATACTACAATCAAACATTTTGTTACTATTTTATAACAAGTACCTAATTTGTTGTTGAACAACCTATATAGGCGCCTTTAATTAACGCCCAACCTGATTTAAAGAAGTAAAATACAACCCATCTGAGAGCCCTCCCCTTTTTGAAAGTCAGTTAACCTTCACGACGCATGACCTCCCGTGCGTTCACACTATAGATACCTACGCTTTACGATCTCGACTACATAATATCTTATTTACAAACTTACAAGTTGCCTATTCTATTCTAGTTTTGTACCCGAACTCAAAAATATGCCCTACTAATACTGTTTATAAACAACCATACTTTCAGTTCAATAGATCCACGTAAAGTGCCTCGACGATAATATTACACATCCGTAAAATTATGCCGCAAGCCCTTATAATAGTTATAATATCTAAGTACAACTTTTTTCATTAACCGATAGCCCTTTCGTCAAAAACACTTCATCACTTATTTTTATAAGTGACGGACCCTTTTGTCGTACACAACCACACAACTTAATGAAAACCTAAATCGCATAATGTTAAAACTATGAGCGCCTAAATATATAACTGTCCCAAAATAACCTTAACTTACTCCAAACATTGTAAAATTTGTTCAATTTAATAACCAAAGGTTCAAAAGGTAGTAGCCCACAATATTGTTAGTGAAACCAAAAAATAAAAAAACACAAAAAGATTTATCTGTGCCGGGGAGCGACCCTGGACGCTCGTGATCCATAGCCCACCGGACATACCATCCATCCACTGCGCCGTTAAGATTCAATGCGAAATTAATGATCTATTTTGAACTAATCGTTACCTCAAGCGAAGCAATTAACTTACACACTCCAATAACACATACTATTGTAACCAAATTAAAGTGCCATGCGATACATACGACTCCTGCCTTAAGGTACATAATTTTATTCCCTACTTAACACGTGCACAATATGAAATTAATACATACGGGAATAACTAAAACGTACTTTAAATAGGAGATCCACCCAATGTTTAAAAGACATTGTAAAAACTCGCCTAAGAACTAACACGTAATTGACAATTACCATAATTCTTATTTTTAATTTTGCAATAGTTAGCATTCATTAGATAGTAACGGACACTTCTGAATTGTGAAATCGAAATAAAAAGGACTATTTAGATTTTTTTTACTTTGTACTTACTTATCCTTTGAAGCGAATGACAAGAATGAACTGTCAAGTTATACATGACTTCTATGCCTTTTACATACAGTTCAAAATGGCGCGGATCGGCGGACTTTCCGGAAGGTCAGCGACGCATGAAACGAATGTGTTGCGTTCATGGGCTCGTGTATTTGGCCAATCGCACAATACCTTCACACTCATATTTCAAAAGTTAGTCATAAACTCAATTGTATTATGAAAAGGTAAATATTTTTAATTGAATCTCACATAAACATATGCCTCAAAGAAATTGAATACAGTGAAATCATCTGTTTTCATTAAAAATAACTATGGTACCCTCAGTGGCCAAACCAGCGTGGTGCCACGCAAAGAAAAAAAAAAACGTCAATAACGTTGACAGATAACAAGACGTTAAAATAGATAGACGTCAGACGTGCAATCGTTTTCGTTTGAAAAAAAAGCAAATGTTTCTGAGTGCAACTGTGTAGTTGGTTGGTTTTGCGATATATAAGTTTTTATAAATTACGACTCGGCTCGGCTTGAATAACGGATATCGATACCCTTCTTTAGCGACCTACTTGGCTTAAAACACGGACTAACGATGGAATCCACATATTGTGTAAATTGTGGTTCAGCAAGTGGCTCTATGGTGCTGGAAGACGAACAGATTTTTCACTGTATACAACAATGGACTGCCCCACATTCCGTAAGTATATAATTATTCCGATAATGTTTCTTTTAAATAAAGGAGAAAGTAAAGCATATATTTTTTTCTGTTTCATACAGTAGGTTCTGGTTATACCTTAGTCTAGGTACCTAGTATGTTTTGTTTTTTTCTTAATTCACTAATAATCCTTAAATTCCAGGTGCAACCTCATGATTTAATATGTACGACTTGTTGGACTGAAGCCAGTCGAGCAATTACAAACTTGAGCTCAGCTGGGAGGAACTGTGCTCTTTGTAATACCGTGTTGCCACTTCGCACTCGATCACATCAATTAATCGCATTGAGGACTGATACTCAATATCATGTGAATATCAGGAACTTCATCTTTGAAAGACTTCTCCCATTGCAGGCATGTTCATTTTTTTCAAATACTGGAATTATTTAAGGTACTTACTCAGATCTATATCATTTATTTGACAATTTTTTTAATTTTATTTTTACTGGTTTAGGTTCGGGCATCACATTACATTTGTCATCCTTGCTGGCAAAGAGCGGAAAGAGCTGCGAAACATGACTCTTTACCATCAACGTCAAGAGGTACTGCGGCCCCAAGTGTACCGTTGAGATGCATTAACTGTAATATTAATTTGATAAGAATGAGACAACATATTTTAGAAGATAATGCAATTCTGTTACGAGTACAACAACAGATTACACCAAGAGTGGTAAGTGTTCAGCTTGATTTCAAAGAATAATCATTTCATTTTATTACTTTAAGCCAAACCAGTCAATAAATCACTCACAATATTTTAAATGTTGCAGGCTACTTCAGCGGACTACATTTGTCAAGCATACAAATCTCGAAAAGTGACATTATGTCGGTGGGTCGTAGAGGTTGAGAATGGGAGATTTAAAAGAGATTTTAAATTGTTGAGACAGGAGTATTTCAATAAAGCTTCAAAGCATTTAATGGCAGATTTTAAGGTCGCAGCAGGGTTACTTAATAAGTTTCATCCGCTTTTAGTTGACAGAGATGATGCAAGAGAAATTGTTTCGGTCATCCAAGAAAAAATGTTTACAGAAAATACATTGGCAGATTTTGTAGAAAGTAATAATTTAAATAGAAAACGGGCCCAGTTCGAAAACATGACTGTTCAAATAAACACCCTTAATCATTTTCCACAATTGGAATATAGCGATTTGATTCTGATATCTTTAGGGATTTACCAAATCAAACAAGCCCGGTCCTACTATGGCGAGCATGTTCGTCAAGACGGCAATTATGTTGTTGAAGTTTGCAGGGAGGTTGAAGAGGAGTTGATTAGTGAATTACATTTAACACATTCTGAAAATGTATGGCTCTTGAGAGGGAGAATACACAGCCCCCATATTAGTAGTAAAACATATTGTGTATGTATTTTAGTTGATGAGTCGGAAATTGGGAGGGAAGCAATTAAAAATTATTGCTGTAATTGTGTTGTTGGGCCCGATACCAAGAAAATATCAACCCCCCTGCTCAATTCTTGGATAATATTTTGCTCGAAAGTAATGATGATTGATAATATCAATTATCATTACTTTGGATGCCAAATGAGAGTTTTTATGTTGTATTTATTTGGTATGAATAAAATAAACAAATACCTAATCACAACCTGAGTTTTATTTATTTCCCTTGCAAGTGCTAGGCTAAGACAAGAAGCAATACTTATTACTGCTTCTTGCCTTCTGTAGTCTTTAAATCTCGGAAAAAATTAGAACTGCAGCGCTCTTTAGGTCATCATCTCAAGATGTAAAATAGCATTTTCTAAGAATTGGCGTGCCTAATCAAAATACCAACAAGTTTTACCTCGGTACTTCACAAAAATAAACATTTCGCTCGAATTATACAAATATGTATTTAAATAATATTAAACAAGGCTAGTCATAACTAGCCGTTAAAATGTGCTTAAAGTGCTTACATTAGCTAGCACTAACATTATGTAGTAATCATAGTAATAATGTTTCATAAAAATAAATCATAACCTCAAAATCTCTATTATAACTGCTAATATCTATGTTTTCAGAAGTGTCCGTCAAGAGTTATTGTTCTTACATACAAATATGTGTAATTTCGGACTTAGAAAGGTATATTTTTTCATTGTTGGTTCTTAAGCGAACATTGTATGGACGCAGAACAATGTCCTTTCCTCAACTAAATTATTGTTAAATACCAAAACTAATCTCTGTCACAAATTTTCCTTTACTGAATTTATTTTATCTATTATTCCAATCAGGCTGCCCCCCGGGAAGTGAACTAAAATCCAACTTAAATAATTATGATTTACTAACACTAAAATTTTTAACGATCAAGTCCGATACTATTATTTTATATCTAGTGTCTCTGTGAGCTGTAGAATACACGAACAAGTCTTTTGACAAAATCTCTTTTATTCTAGAACCTATGTACAACATTAAAGCATCTAAAATATGTGCACAAAAATTTCACGATTTAAAAATAACGTTACTTGCAGAGGAGAACAGACAGACAGACTGACATCCGAACACATTATATAATCTTTGGCCACGCCAAGTCGGAAAACTTCGTTCGCCCCGCTCACTTGTTCAATTACTCTTCGTAAAGTATTATAAATCCTACAAGCTCTAAACTAAAAGTAAAATACCTAAAACATGTGTGTCACTAAATGTTTATGGAACTAATTCTCTTAAATTTATCTGCAAAACAGCTTTTACCACAATGGTGGCAAACAACCCCTAGCTCACCATTCACTAACTCTTTCATCCTGAAGCCAATTTAATTTCCTACAACCTACAGTATTTCATTTTAACTTCATACAAACGGTACCCTTTTGAATAAATATTGTTTACACTTCTCGGAAAAGCTTTAACGATTTCGATGAAATCTGCAATAATTACATTGCCGGTAATTACATCTGTCCTACAGAGCCGTAAGAAAATAATAGTAGGTACACCTATGTTTAAAACCATTGATGCAATATTTGGTCTAGAATGCGGAAATGCAACGCAAATACCTATACTGGAACCTGGAGTGGCGCGATCTTCATACCCCTCAACTAGACACTAATACCTAAGACAACTTCAAAATTACGAGTATAAATAACGAACACACATACATACTTATCTATTACCACCTGTATCTGATCAAAGTCTTTACGTATAAGTCCACATTCAAACTTGACCCCCAACTCCCGCGTTTCGAAAGCGAACATCTGCCGTGTCTTTCTTTCTCCCTCAACCGACTATAAGGCGCCGAAACGACCGAAGGACAAACGTTCGCCATTTTAAAGTTTTACGCGACTAAATGAAATAGTCAAATTTTACTATCATGCAACTTCTATAAGTGGCATCTTAAATTTTATTAGGTTTTCCCTCAGTTCATATTGATACAATGCGCGGGAACTATTGTCTGCTAGATTTTGTCTTTTAAATGAAGTTATTTCGTTGTTCCTTGACTATTCAACTACCTGTTAATGTTTAAAGCAGTGATACGCGTAGTTTAATGCAGTGATAAGCAGTGATAGTGAAAGTTGTGTGTGAAATAAGTGATGTAGCTAAGAACATAAAAGGATTGCATTATGAATTGGGAATTTGGAAGCGAATATCCGATTCGGAACCGATAAACAGGTATTGTCCCTCAATGATGACTTCCTTGACACTATTTCTAGCTTTAAATAACCTATACGTATCTAAAAATAGAAACTCCTTGCGTGCTATACAAGTTTGTACCTACGTAACTTACACGTTGCATTATGACGTGAAATCCTTTGATATTTTCCGATATTCATAATCTACCATAACTATACGACCCGTAGTATTACCTTAATGACTTACTTTCTAACTAGACGTTCGCGGCCTAACCAAATCTACACTAAATCGTTACGCCGTAAAGTGCATTGACCCTGATGAAATAGGTACTTACCTACTTACTTACTAAATAGATATTTGACCTAATTATACTAGCACATACCTCATTGTATGTTGTACCAAATCACAAACAACGATAATTATGAACCCGATGTATGTGTAACTATTTCTCAGCTAGTTAATGTCTTGCTAAAATAATATCTATATTCTACTATCAGTCCCTACAACTCTCGAATCTAAAAATAGGTGCTAGTTTTCTCAGAATCCCCGTAATTCCGTTTCTTAACGACTATTTAGGTATTTCGCTACCAAATCTCATTCAAAATAAACAATTACACACCGAACCTTACTTTTACAATAATGTATTGATATAAGAAAACAATTAAGCAACCTAATACAAAAATATGCACCTATACTTGAATTTAAACGGAGACGTGACGTGAAAATACCTAATGTTCCTACGTTTTACTTGTAGCAGGGGTACGCAACTAGCCTTTGCGTTCGCGGGTAAATGGCGCGCCATAGATTATGAGAAAATCGATATATTTGTACGCTAATAACAATATTAGAGTGATAGATTTCTTAATCTCATATATATTAATGAATAATTATCCTTATTATGTAAACGGAGACGATTCCTACTAAAATTACTTCAAGTTGATACAACTTATCTCAAAAATTCCAAAATCTAAAACCTAGCAAATCATACAACGCTAAGAAAGCTACGTCCTATTAATTAACTTAACAACCACATACCTAGCACGATAGACCAGACTCTAGTTTAGTTAGTCTAAACTACCTAAACTTCTAACTATAAACTATTTCTAGTGTATTTTCACATAAAATTACGAATCATAGCAATTGTTCAAAGTCCTGATAGCAAATTTTAGTTCTAAATAGATTCTAGATGATGCCTCTTAAAGATTTAAGATATTTAACTACTAACTACCAAGAATAAAACTGAACCTTAACGAAAAGGTTGTCGATCTCTGATTCAAATGGCAAACTTTGCATTTACAAAATTAAATAAGTGATTTGAATTAATGATAAGCGTAGCTAAGTAAATAAAGGACGCATAAATAATGAAATATTAGCTAGGTGCAACATAGATAGTTATTAAAATATTTAGGTATCTAAAATGTCAACAAAGTATGCCTAACATTATCGCGGCGCGACGGCGCGAGCGGCCACAGTGTGGGGCACACGGCACGGATAGACCCTATCTGCCCCCCAACTTCATACATTTGGCGTAGGCACTAATTTTATCTAACCCTTTACCCAATTACACACGTGGTCACGACTAAGCGAGTGAAACGCGTCCTTCCCCGGCACAAGAGAACCCGATCTGCCCCCCAGTTCTACAAGTTTTACGTCGGAACTAGTTTTGCCTTTATAAGATTAAAAACCCCAATTTTTATACCCAAATCAATGACGATCCTATGCATAATTATAACATTTATAACGAGACGTAGTTCGACAATAGCAAAGCCGAAAATTCTGCTCAATTTAACTAGGTCAACTAACTATAATGCAACTAAATGTACCTACTTTTCTCCCATAACTTACGAAAGTTACCTATAACTCTAACCCCTATTATGTGATGAGTTCTTAAGTATATACCTAAGTCCTTGATAATATATACATTAACCGGTACTTTCCTAACCGCTATGTAACGAATAATAGCCTAAACCGTGGGACAAAATGTCAATGACCTCAAACCTATTTTGCCAATTGGAATGCAATAATTGAATATGAAGGGTGAGATAGTCGTAACTAAAATACATAAGATGCTAAACTAGTAAAATACTAATTTTAGGTACCCTAGATCCGTTTTTTTTTAAATTTCATTTTATTTTGGAGTAAATGCAATATACCTAAACATTATTATAACTACTACAGCAACCGCCTGATGGATATGGATCCTACACAACTGCGCTATGGCAAAAGCAGATTGTAAGGCCATTCCGCATACCATTCCTGCCCCCCTATTTTACAAATTTCGCGTAGGCACTATTTTTACACGACTGTCCGATGAAAAGAAGTGTTTACTATTACGCCTTTACTTAATTCTTAAATTAGACCCTCTTCTATTGCAATGGTAGATCGTAAGCCTCCCACAAAACATCGCTGCCCCCCTAATTTACAAATTTCGCGTAGGCACTGGTTTTACACGACTGCCCGACGAAAAGGGTGTTTACTATTACGCCTTTACTTAATCCTTAAATTAGACCCTCTTCCTGACTTCCGTTCGGTCTAAAATTTCGCACGTATGTATATATCGCATGACAAAGTAAGGTTATGATGACAAGGAACTAATCCGATGCTGGAGTTGGAAGACGGGCATAGGAACTTCGTGATACAATGACACAAACCCATCGAGTTTGGGCTCGTTAGAATCGTCTCAATGAGCAGTTGATAAAAATATGCAGAAAAGTACAGTCGGGAATAAAAATGTGTACCCCCAAATGAATTTTGTCAAAATAATATTACCGCTCCGACCACAACAAAATTAATCCTATGCATATTTTTCATAGCTTAGTGCGATAAAACCCTATTGATTAGTAATTCACCTACAAACCGCGCGTGAAAATCCCTTTGAAATTAAATAAATAGAAGGAAAATCCTGAAAATAATACATAACACAAAATAAAAAATACAAACTCCATCTCTCTATCTACTCCACGGCAACAAAATGTGGGTTATTTGTATAACCCACACACAGAAAAATCTGTAAATAAATTTAATTAGCCCTTTCACCAAGCGAATCACGTAATAAAAAAAATATTTTTCCTTTTATTATTATTATTTATTTAAAATCGAAAATACTCTATTCCGTAGTAACCCGGGTTACTAAAATGTGAATTTAAATACCCTATTTCCATCGTGGTCACGGCCTAACCAAAATGTGACGGTTCAACCTTTTAAAATGGCTGACTCTTTATGCTAACCTATTCTGAACTTAAATTAACCCCTAGCTGTAAGCTGAAGCTCCTGAGAAGCCTCTAGTCGTCTGAAAATGGAATCCTACCTGAAGGAAAAGCTATTGAATAAAATTAAACTGATAGTAGTGAGAAAATAAATCATTTATTTACCATAAAAATATCGAATTAGTTTGGTTGTTTTGAAGCTAAAGAACCTTTGATTAATTGATCCAGTAAAATCAAGACTCGATTATGCTGGATATCCACTTTGATCCTATAAATACTAACTCGTACCAAAGCGAATAGAAAAACCGAGTTAGTTCCGGCCGATCCTACTAGAAAGGTTGAGTTTTATTCTAGTCTAGATAAATCTATCCTACGGCTACAGAATCTCTGGTTATTTATGTTAAAGTAATCGAGCTTGAGTACTTTAACAGACCAAATCGTCTCCTAGGATATTGTCGGACGGAAAGAGATTCGGTCAAAGAAAAAACCATCCGACTCCAGACCTACAATGCCGTAATCTAGGAATGATTATCTCTGGAACCTAACCTCGAAGACCTATTTAGACCTAAGCTATACGTGATTCGCGCTGGTGAAGTGGCTTGGCGTGTGATAGCGTCTAGTGGAGGAGGTCCCGCATTGCGTGAGTAGACCCAGGCCCTTTTCGAGAAGAATGGAGGCTGTATTTCTATAAAGGAAAAGTTACACGTTAATTGAAATTGTACAATAAACTCATTTCAGCAGTAGAACCTTTAAACTTAAGTAAGACAAATATACCAGTTCCTTAGAATTAATCTACAAATCCATCGTTTCATTATGCGATGCACAACTATGGAGGCTAATGTAGGCATAAATTCCTTGTTATACTAAATTGTGGGAAGTGTTAAGTTACGCTATGTCGTAGGCGACGCCCTTTAAAATAGATTCGCAATACAACAGTGGTCAACTTGTGTTGGCCATGTTGAGATCGCTATTGATGATGACGCGATGATCTAATAATAAAAATAATTATGAAGAAAGCGAGATATTGATGATGATACAACAGTAATCTACTGAAATATAATATTAGTGCATATTTTACCTACAGGTACATAAATGACGCAATGTCTAGCGTAGTATCGATTCTCCCTAACGATGAATCTTAGAGTTGTTCGCGAACTGTAGCGCTCGCCTCTCGCTCGCCTGCGACCGCTCGTACTCACAGGTAATCCCCCACCTCAACTGTTGGTTCTGCCTACCCTATCGTTATTTCTATCACATTTAATACAAATTAGTGCGGACATTTACCTAACCAATTTATAATACAATACATACCCCAAAATATCTCAATGGATGTAACACAGTGTCTTAGCAACCAATCTCACCCAATCAACTCAAAGGCACTTTATAGTCAAGGTGTTTTAGATGTATGACAATGCACAGTTGAGCTGATGAATGATAATTAACTACCAATCCACTGTGAAACCTTTATTGAGAACCCGATGGTAATAACCCCACCTAAGAAGAGACCTACTTAATTATTGCTGTTATTAAAAGCGAATGTGTTGGATTTCCTTGTAAAACCAACATAGCCAGCTTCACGATAAGAAGCCTCGGTTAAGGCAAAACGACGGCTTGGCCAGCGAAACCCCTCAGTTTGCAAGACTGAAAGGCCTCACCAACCTCTCCTTCGCTGACACATCCATGAGAGGGCGCTACAGTGCGGGCACATCTCTGCTGACTAAGAAACCCCTATTCGGGTGAATTCTCGTGTGGCCAGGGTCCTCAATGTGCCCTGTGGATATGGTTGTCGCGACACTGAGCACGCAGACACAGGTGTACATAAGTAAATTACTCGGTTACGTTCATCTAACAAAGGAATCCCACACAATATAGCTATAAGTACTTATATCTGATCACTTCACAAATCAACGCAACCGCACCCCTTGTTAAGAGGTTAGCTAGGACTAAGACGGGAGCTCGACGGTGAAATCCCTCAATTTGCAAGATTGAAAACTCTCAGCCACTCACTCCGTCTACACATTTATGACTGGCGCAGCAGTGCGGGCACATCTCTGCTGACTAAGAAACCCCTATTCGGGTGAATTCTCGTGTGGCCAGGGTCCTCAATGTGCCCTGTGGATATGGTTGTCGCGACACTGAGCACGCAGACACAGGTGTACATAAGTAAATTACTCGGTTACGTTCATCTAATAAAGAAACCACTCATCCGTACCCATAATTAACCACTAGATAATAATATACACTAGAAGTATTATTCGCTTATCCGCATCAACAGCCTATCTTATACTATAACGCGTATCACAGCCCGAGTTGATTTCTATAGCTAGAATATCGTATAATATTTGTTCACTTTATCCCGTAAAAGCGCACGGAACCTTAGCATTCCGTAGTATCAATGCAGCTAGTAATATGTACAGAACAACCTACATTCCTGTAATGTCCTCAGTTATTTAACTAATGTCATAGACCCGTTCATACGTTATGCGTATAAATGCTCGTACTTTATCTAGCATGTCTCGCAAACTATACCCCGTATAACTAGACTTCGACACACAAATACAAGTATGATAACGTTGAAATGGTTAGATTATAGTTCCAGAAATCAATTTATCAAGTTTCAGAATCACTTAATATAGAAATTGTAAAGGTCACTCACCAGATTTTATCTTTAAATAAATGCGACACGAACCCAGCGTCTCGTAAGGTGGACTCGGCTGCTCGTCCTCGTCGCTCGAAACAAAGAGTGCCTCGAAGGAAGATGAAGCCTCGCCCCGCGGCCGCGTCCCGTGTGCAGTGATGTGTTGCTCCGTCCGTGTCCCGAAAAAAAGTGCCCTCCGCCTCGAAGTCGCCCGCTATTCCTTCCTCTAGCGTCCAGCACCACACTAAGTTGAGCTCCACCTGAAAACAGTCTTTATCCCTACCTCAATAAATGTTATATTTCTATCCGCCCGCGTCTCCGAGCCGTACCGATCGATAACATCTTTTTACCATTATGTGGGTATTTTTCCCCTTTGTTGGCGCCGCTCTGTCCGTAAACTCATCTCTCTAACTACCCCGCAATAAGTACACTCAGCCGGAATATTATGGCCGGGAAATGAGTTTTCTACATGTTTAGTTGTAGTCTAGATTTTAGTCTATAACCGCAACTTAATGCAGCTTACATCTAAGCTACATTTAATGTATCTAAATTGAAATCTCTTACTCATGACCTAGAAATCGAAGCATTTTACATACCAAACCCCTTCCGTTAACTATCCATATTTTGAAGTTATTTTCGCCCAATACTAACATAATACAATGCTCAGTCATCTTGTGATAACTAAGCCTATATTAACCAATCATCATAATCGTATACTAAGTATTAAGTAAAATGTAGCAATTATTTGCTGCCAAGAATATTAGTTAACCTACGTAAATTAAAATATATACCAGATGTTGATGTATTTATGTACATACATTCTTATTTACTAATTTTAAAGCTAATATAGCTTGTAACTATAATCGAAAATGAAGGCTTCAAACCCTTAATATTCGTACCTGAAACTCATCACGCTAACATCTATCAATTTAAATGAGCAATTCCTTCCTTAGATACTATTGAGTCCAAGAGCGAAGCTCTTGGATCGTCTCATTGCCTCCCCCA